>CANJKZ010000915.1:0-600000 GCA_947471745.1 Closterium sp. Naga37s-1 | reverse complement strand
GGTGGAGCAATCAGAGGGCTTTCAGAAAGGCGTAAGTGTCGAGGGCATGGAATGAGCATCCAGTGGATTCCATGATATCAATGTTATGATTGAACGCCATCCAATGAGTGAGCCCGCAGCGCTGCAGCTTTGCACAGACCTTGCTGAAGTGTGCGTGCATGAGGCACAGACCTTGCTGAAATGCGCGTGCATGAGGCACAGACCTTGCTGAAATGCGCGTGCATGAGGCACGCCTGCAGGTACGTGGCCTGGCGAGCCAAGCGGAAGAAGGCCACAAAGTTGTGCGTTCGACACGCCCTGAGAGGGGTGGATGGATGGAGGGGAGAGGAGGACGGGGAGGACGTGGAGGAAGGGGAGGTGGGGGAGGAGGGGGAGGAAGGGGAGGAAGAGGAGGAAGGGGAGGGGGGGGAGTAAGGGGATGAAGAGGAGGAAGGGGAGGAAGGGGAGGAAGGGGACGAAGGGGAGGAAGGGGAGGAAGGGGAGGAAGGGGAGAGAAGGTGAAGGTGAAAAGCGAGAGCGCGCGAAGCAGAGACAAGAGACAAAGAAACAAAATGAGCATCGAGGAAGGCGCCAAGCGGAGAAGGCTGGTAGAAGGAGACAGAACTTCCACGTTAGCCGACCGGCTGCTCCACGTGCTATTATCACATGCAACCAGCCCCCAGAGCATTTGGAATGTTCGTAACGAACCCACCTTGCAACGGAGCGAGCAAAGACGACTTGGGGGCTGCTCCTGACGATGTGGGGGAGGAGAGAGAGCTCCCTCGCAAACTCCGCCGGCTCAACCTGTTACAGTCACAGTCACAATCACAGTCACAGTCACAGTCACACCACCGTGCACTAGAGTCACTTCGGCATGTAGCACAAATCAAAGGAGCTCTATCCATCTGGTATGTCCGCTCTATCCATCTGGTATGTCCGCCCTATCCATCTGGTATGTCCGCCCTATCCATCTGGTATGTCCGCCCTATCCATCTGGTATGTCCGCCCTATCCATCTGGTATGTCCGCCCTATCCATCTGGTATGTCCGCCCTATCCATCTGGTATGTCCGCTCTATCCATCTGGTATGTCCGCCCTATCCATCTGGTATGTCCGCCCTATCCATCTGGTATGTCCGCCCTATCCATCTGGTATGTCCGCCCTATCCATCTGGTATGTCCGCCCTATCCATCTGGTATGTCCGCCCTATCCATCTGGTATGTCCGCCCTATCCATCTGGTATGTCCGCCCTATCCATCTGGTATGTCCGCCCTATCCATCTGGTATGTCCGCCCTATCCATCTGGTATGTCCGCCCTATCCATCTGGTATGTCCGCCCTATCCATCTGGTATGTCCGCCCTATCCATCTGGTATGTCCGCCCTATCCATCTGGTATGTCCGCCCTATCCATCTGGGGGGTAATGTGCAGGCAACAAGCGTCACCCATCCATCTCAAGTCATGTTCAGGCAACATGCGCTATCAATCTCGGCTCATGCTCTCATACACCCAACGAATCGCACTTCGCAGCAACCCGTGTTTACAAATGCAATGGTCATCAAAAGCTCATTGTCCCCCCATCTACTGACGGACTCACATTGAATTCCGGATGCCGGTCGATCTTAAGCAGCAGGTAGTACCCCCTAAGCTCTGCCTTGTGCTGCCACAGACACTGTCATCACGATGCAGCATCACAAGCTCACAACCCCAGCCAGCCAGCCACTGTACATGCGACTCACATTGAACCCCGGATGGCGGTCGATCTTGAGCAGCAGATAATACCCTCTCAGCTCCCCTTCCTGCGCCAAACACGCCTGCAACTCCCCCACCTCCCCCTCCTCCCCGCCCTCGCTCGCCATCGCTTGTGCATGCGAGAGGTCAGCACGGCGGTCGTGGTACATGTGGAAGAGGTCGACACACGCCTTGTTCATCTGCTCGATGTTCAGGTGCGCGTCAAAGCCGTCACTGAAGCCCTCACCCTTGGGGTACTCGCACAGCTCGTGCATCGCCACTATGTGGAACCGCACCTGGGGGGTGAAACAAGGAAGAGGGGGGGGGAGGGAGGAGACGTGTGAACAGGGAAGTCAAGGATGGCAAGGTGGCAAGGGCCCGTGTGTGACCACAAAGTGGAAGCGCGCCTCGGGAGAGAGAGGGAGGAGGAAGTAAGACGTGTGCAACAGGAAGCAATGGGATGGAAGCAAGCCCCAATGGGGGGAGGAAGAACAACATTTTACTGCGCGGCTTGGAGGTGCCATCTCATAGCCGGCCACTGAGTGGAACTACACTTTCATGGCTTCCCCTTTTTATGCAACCTTCTTTTCCCTTTATAGCGCAGACAGCACCATGTCTCACCATCTGCTCGTGCATGTTGATCGCCTCGCGCCCAAACAGGTGCTGCATGCGCAGGTCAGCGCGAACAGCCCTCATGCGATCCCACAGGAACGAGTGCAGCAGCAGCAGCCGCATCCCCGGCCCCCCCGCCCCCCCTGCTTCCTCCCCCCCACCTTCCCCCTCCATCTCCCCCTCCTCCGCGCCCCCCTTGGCCGCGGAGGGCGGGGGGGGGAAGGGGAGGTGCAGCAGGGAGAGCATGTGCGCCATGGTGGTGTGGAGCACGGGCATGGGGCGGATGAACGAGGGGTCCATGTTGGGCGCACGGGAATACTGGGGGAGTGGGGATGCGGGGGAAAGGAGAGTGGGGAAGGCGGGGAGGGGAGCACGGCGGGCCCCGGGACGAGGGAGGGAGGGGAGGACGGGGAGGAAAGGGAGGGAAGAAGGTGAGGAAGGGGAAGGAAGAAGGTGCACCAGCATCCAACAGAGCACGGTTACAGTGGGAAAGGGGGAGTGGGGAAGGGGATGAGAGGGGGAGGAGCGAAGGAGAGGTGAAGGAGGGAGCTGGAGGGGGTAGAAGGTGCCTTGGAGTGCAATGCAGGATGGGCAGCGGGCGGGCGGATGAATAATGGGTCGATGCCCGGCGCGCGAGAGATATTTGAAGTGGGGGAAGGGAGGGCGAAAAGAGCGAGCGTGTGGGTGGGTGGGGACAGGTGGGGATCGTCTGGGGGGTGGGTTCAGTGGGTGGGAATGGGTTGGGATATGTGAAGAAATAAGACGGTGGATGCAGGAATGGTGGACAATGGCAGGGGTGAAGAGGAACGGGAAACTGTGTTTCCTCACTTGCATCGCATGCATACCCTCCCTCCCTCCCCCCTCTCTCACACGTCTTAACCTTCTTCACTTCCAGCTGTACATTGGTCCGGCTGCGGTCCCCGTTGATAGAGAGGTGCTCCCACCCCCCTTCACACACTCACTTCCCATCCCCACCTTGTTGATGGCCAGCTGTGCGTTGGTTCTGCTGCAATCTCCGTTGACGCGCTCAAACACGTCCAGCGCCGCTCTTCCCCGCCTCAGCCTCTCAGCTCTTGCCCTCTCACACTCGCATCACCACAGCCCACCTTTTTTATCGCCAGCTGCGCATTCGTCTTGCTGCGGTCCCCGTTGACGCGCTCAAACACGTCCAACGCCCCACTGCGCTCCCGCACCTCCCTCTCATGCGCTGGAGGTGGGCGAAGGAAGGGTGGCCAGTGGGGGGAAGGGGAAGAGAGGCGAAAGGGAACTTCATGAGACAGACTGCAAACGTCCCCCACTGCACTCCATCGCCTTCCTCTTGTACGCTGGGAAAGAGGAGACGAAGAGAGGGAGGGAAGAGCACACGCGGGGGTGGGGAGGGGGAGGAGACGAGAGGTGGTAGGGGAGTGCAGGAGAGAAAGGGAACGAGGAAGAAGAGAAAAGGGGGAAACGGGAAGCGGGCATAGAAAGGAACATGTATGTAGGGCATACCCTGGGCACATTTGGGGGCATAACAGCACAGACGCACATACCAGGGCACATGTCAGGGCACGTCCCAACAACCGCCTCTGCCAGCTGCCAGTCCGCCTCGTCGCCTCCCCCCTCCCCCTCCTCCGTGGCCCCTCCCCCGCCCGCAACCATCCCCATTCCTCCCCCTCCTCCCCCTCCTCCCCGTCCTCCCCCCCGTCCCCCTCCCAAATCTTCTCCCCCTTCCCCGCCCTTTCCCCCATCCTTCAACGCGCCCCCAGCGGCCTCCTCCGCGCCATCCACCGGCGCCACCTCCCCAAACCTCGCTCTGCGCCGCGCCAGTGCAGCAGCGTCGCCCAGCAGGCTGGCGGAGGCGCCACCGGGGGGGCGCGCGCGCGGGGGGGAGGGGGACTGCTGCGCGGATCTGGGGAGTGGCGGCGATGGGGACCGGTTTGCTGACGTCAGCGCGGGAAAATCAGCTGGCGAACTGTGGGGGTAGGTGGAGGGGGCGGGACGGGAGGGGGAGAGGAAGGGGGAGCGGAAGGGGGAGAGGAAGGGGGAGAGGAAGTGTTTGGGGTAAGGGTGGAAGGGTTTCGGCAGGAGGGGGGTTGTGGGCGAAGGCAAGGGAGTTGGGGAATGGGGAGCAAGAGGGGGAGGAGCGAAAGAGGAGGCAGCAGGGAACGGCCGGGCAAAGCGGTGGATAAGCCGAACTCGGCGGACGAAAAGGTGGTTCCGAGGGGCGCACGTGCGAGAGGACGACGCGCAGGGGGCACTGGAAAGGCGGGCGAGAACTGGAAAGTCGGGCGAGCACTGGAAAGTCGGGCGAGCACTGGAAAGTCGGGCGAGCACTGGAAAGTCGGGCGAGCACTGGAAAGTCGGGGGCGGGCACTGGGTGGTGACGCGACGAGGTGACTTTTGAGTCGACTCAAAAGTCACCTCGCAGGGGGCACTGGAAAGGCGGGCGAGCACTGGGTGGTGACACGACGAGGCGACAGCGCGATCGATGTCGACGCAACGACGAGGCTACAGCGCGGCGGCGACAGCGAGGCGACGAAGACAAGATGTTCCAACAGAGGGAACGCACTTTAAATTGCTCGCCGGCTGCGACCTTCCGCCTCCCCCCCATACGATGCTGGGCGCAGATCCGCCTCCCCCAGTCGCAGCTTGCACGTCTCCCCCAGTCACCCCGCCGCCCCCAGCTACAGCCTGCGCCCACGAAACAGGTCCCGCCGGCGGAAATGCTGCGGGCGCGCCTCTGCTGGCGAAGGGCGGCTGATTCTCCATGGGGCGCGGAACCAGCGAGGCGGGGATGGCGGAAGAGGAAGGGGAAGAGGAAGGGGAACGCGCAACGGCGGGGATGGCGGAAGAGGAAGGCGCAGGACACGGCTAGCGACAATCTCCTCGTCTTTCAATCTCCTCTCTCTTTCGCGTGGGCGCCTCTCTCTCTCCCTGCAGCGAATTCAGTGCGCGATTCCGCACTTGTGTTGCCGACGCTGACCGCTTGGCGCTAACGTCATCGGCAGCATCCGCAGGGGTAAGCTAAGCTAGGTGTGGTGTGAGAGTGTGTGTCGCACTCTCGCGATTCCATTTTGTCGGACCATGGTGCGTGCGTGCATACACTGATGTGATGACCTAGTAGAACCATGAGGTTCGACTCATGACTGTTGAGTCTGCAAAGGAACGATGCACCATGCCATATCTGATCGAGCAATCATAACGATTGAAGCCTGGAACCAAAAGCTTGGCACGTGTGGCGATAAGCACGGTGAAGTCCGGTTTATTAGGTCAAACTGCCAGACCTTGAGTTTTTGCTCGTATTCGTCTGTATCCGCTGTGTTCGATTTCGCTTTACATTCTGCGATTCCTTTGTTTCATTACGGTTCAAAACGGTGAATTTGAAACCTTTAGAACCGTACTGGGTGATCAGCCGGCGAAGTGCGGAAAACAGGTCATGTCACGTCAGCAGGGAGAAATAATCGGCGCTTGGAATCAACTACCACTAATTGAGCAAGATGGAATGGACACAATAAGTCTTAGCGGTTCCCAGTCCTGACTACTATCTGCTCCTCGCTCAGAATGCGTTTTGATCCACTCCCAGCGACTCGCATAACCGTTACAGCATGTCACATCCACGTCAGCCTAGGAGGTGTTTAACGATAACCTAGAGAATGTATCGAGGAGAAAACGCACGTATGTAAGAAAAGGCAGGTTCAACGTGAAGGCGGTTGATCTGAACCGGCTTGAATCCGACGCTAGTTTGGCTTGCCACGATAACCTTCCCGCCGTGCCTCCTCCCTCTCCATATGTCATAAGAATCAGCGGCGCTTATTTCCGTCGCTCCTCCTCCACCTCCCCCTTCCTCCCTACCTCACCATGCCGTACGTTCCTCCGCATAGGCGAGCCGGCGCAGCCGGTTCCACTACCGGGTCTGCTTCTACCGAATCTGATTTCATGCCACCAGCAGCTGCTTTAGGTCAAGGCCGTCATGGAGGCTCGATGTCTGGCTCGAAAAACAGGTTCGGGGGACGAGGCCGAGGCAGGGGCCGCAGTCAGCCTTGGGGACGAGGCAACAGTTCTTCGTTAAGAATGAAGCCATTAGATTCCCCCAGTGTTGTAATCCAAACCCTAGTCGATGATTTTCTCCTACGGAGATCGCCTGAAATGGAGCTTGCTTGTAACGGTGACTGTTCTTGCAACGGGGGAAGCGCTAGCTGCAACCGAGTGGTTCTTAGGTTCGAACGGTTCACGGGTATTGGCCACCATGGGGAACGAAATCTTGCCACATTAAGACTAGCCTCAGAAACAGAAGCTCATGACACTACCAAACCACCTGAAGATTCTTCTCCTCCTGATGCTTCTCTCTCCTCACCACACACTCTCTCTCCCTCTTCTTTGCCCTCCTTATCCGCCTCCGTAATGGGCCTGCTCCATAAAGCATTAGAGGCCGCACATAGAGACATGCACGTGGGTGGGGAGGCTGGTATAGGGCACCCCCGGGTGGTGGATCGGTGCAAGCTGGCAGTGTCGCTCGTCAAGATGCTCTTCAAACCGCCCTTTGACTGCCCACCGTACGTGTGGGCGTGTGGCGAGATGTTGCGTTGCTTGTGGGACAGTGTGAGGCACTGTGAGGCACTGTGAGGCAGTCGCAGGTGGTGGACCGGTGCAGGGTGGCAGTGTCGCTGGTGAAGATGCTCTTCAAACCGCCCTGGGATTGCCCCGCGTATGTGTGCGCGTGGCAAAATGTTGTGTTACATGTGAGCGCGGGACAATGTGTGGCATGGCAATGCGAGGTGTTCTGAGGCATTGTGAGGCATTGTGAGGGTTGCTGGTTGGCTGGCCTCATATGACGATACCAACCCAAATGCGAATGCCAACTTCTTTGTATCGGTTAGTCAGTAGCTAAAAGTTGAGGACGGGCATACCTGGGCGGCTGGGCCTGCGAGAGGTTTCCGTTTCTCCTCCTGTGCTCTTCAAACCGCCTTGGGATTGGGATTGCCCCGTGTATGTGTGCGCGTGGCGATATGTTGCATTGCGTGTGAGCGTGGGACAATGTGTGACAATGTGTGGCATTGTGAGGCAATCTGAGGAGTTGTGAGGCGTTCTGAGCCATTGTGAGGCATTGTGAGGGTTGCTGGTTCATTGATTGGCGTTATATGACAATGCCAAACCAAGCGCGAATCTCAATTTCTTCGTATCACTTAACAATAGCCTTACAGTCAGAGACGGGCATACATGGGCCTTACCGCGAGGATTTCTTTTCTTTTCTCCTCCTGTGCAATATCGCTATGTGCAGGACTCTCCTCCCCGGTCTACCGCCCTTTACAGCGGGCGCGTTTGAAGCACATGTGAACCAGCAGGCGCGCCACTTGCCGGTGCCCGTGAAACACATCTACGACAAGGGCTTCCCAGAGACGGTGCTCAAAACGGTGGAGGGCATTGCATTGGAGGAGGGCAGCAGGAGGCCAGGCACCAAGAGACGCTACCACCTCCGGGTATGCTTTTGTGCTTTTGAGTTGACTCAAAAGCCTTTTACAGGTACACGTTTGTTCTTAAGGCTGCTTTTAGCTTGTTAAGAGGTTGTGGTACACGCGTCTTGACTAATATTCACCTCCAGTCAAGACGCGTCCGTCCTGGTAGGTTAGCACGAAGGCATGACTCACGCAGCAATTGCTTTGAACGCACGATTTGTGGTACAATGAAGGGTAGAGAAAACAGCGTTTTGCATTTCTACAGGCTGTCTCTCAGGCTGAATGTCATATTCTAAGCTTGCTTTATCTACCCTCCATTGTGCTCATACCCTTCGTCATACACACTACCACCACTGCATACTGCATACATAAAATATGTCTCAGATTCTTCCATTCTCTCAGCGCATCCTTTTATAATCCTCCACGAAATGCAAAACAGATAAGAGACACCAACACTGGCAAAACATACAAGTTGATATGTGTGCCTCACCCTGACGGAGCAGGAATCATCCTTACTAAGGTGCGTCTCACAGCCATCTGTTTCTCACACACCCCATGTTTAAATCTTCCCCGCACATCTAAACTTTCACCCCATGGCCACCTCTTCTCCAAACCACCCATTCCAGTTGCTTCTCTCCCGTGGTCTGTTTTACCCCCTTCTCCAATCCCCGTCCCCAACAGGTGAAGTGCAACTCGATGCGCTACGCAGTGATCGACGTCGCGCGTCCCGCCAAGGCGGTGGATCTCCGCGTCTTCTTCCGCAAGGAGTCCCGCCTCTGCTCGCTTGACGTGCGTGTCAGGGGTGTGGGGGTGAGAGAGGGATGGGGGTGTGGGGGTGAGAGAGGGATGGGGGTGTGGGTGTGTGTAGAGGATGCTGGGAAAGTGAAGGGCCAGACTAGAGGTGGTGGATCTCCGCGTCTTCTTTCGTAAGGAGTCCCGTGCGTGTGTGTGAGGGGTTGGGAGGGGTGGTGCAGTGTAAGGGGCGCGATGCTGCAGATCTCTGCATCTCCCTCTGCAAGCAGCCCCCATCGTCTGCTCACTTGACATGCGCGTGATGGGCCAAAGGGTGAGAGCGTGAGAGTGAAGGGGGAAGGGTTGAGGCGTGCTCTGCTAATCTGATGTGTATGTGAGGGGAGACGGGTTGTATATGTGAGGGACATGTGGCGTGCTCTGCCGATTTGGTGTGTATGCCCTTGTGCTGGCTATGATGGCAACCCCTTTCATGCATAACGTCTCCTCGGTTGTCATGCTCGTGTTTCTCATCCCCTTGGCTGTGATGCTCTTGTTTCTCATCCCCTTGGCTGTGATGCTCGTGTTTCTCATCCCCTTGGCTGTGATGCTCGTGTTTCTCATCCCCTTGGCTGCGATGCTCATGTTTCTCATTCCCTCTTGCATCTCCATGCCAAGCAGGTGCGGCTGAGTGCTTCAGAGCATTGGCCTCTTGCACAGGCCTATGTGAGATGTTCTTCTCACGTTCTACTCTTCCATATTCTAAACAACCCCACACTCCCCCCCGATTCCCCCAACCCCCAACCCCCCCTCCTCTCCAGGACGCCATTAGGCTGCCGTTGAGCGCATTGCACCGGCCGCACTCATTGACAGCGTCCCAAAGCAAGTTCTGAGTCGACTCAGCCCACCCCCCACTCCCCCCCTCTCTCCTCCCCTCCCCTCCCTTCCCCTCCCCTCCCCTCCCCTCCCCTCCCCTCCCCTCCCCTCCCCTCCCCTCCCCTCCCCTCCCCTCCCCTCCCCTCCCCTCCCCTCCCCTCCCCTCCCCCCCTCTCCCCTCCCCTCCTCTCCTCACCAGGACGCCATTCAGGCTGCCTTTGAGCGCATTGCGTCGACGGCAGTCATTGACAGCGCTTCAGGCTGGCTGCTGCACTGGCCGTGCACCACAGGCCTCGACCTGGATACCACCATAGTAACACCTCCCTCGTCAGCCGCCCCACCATCGGCTAGTCGTTTTGTTCTCATGGGAGTGTGGCACATCAGGTCGTGGGTGATTGCAGGAGAACGCCTCACATGGAAGCTGAATGAGATGAATGTGCGCATGCTGTTCCAACCTGAAGGCTTGGTCACCAGCATCAGTGTTTTCCCAAATTGTTGGGGGGAGAAGATGAAGGTATGACCCCCATCCGAATCTGCTTTACTGTTGATTTTTCTTCGGATGCAGTTAATCGGTGTACTAAATGTACGAGCCAGATGTTTTTAATCGGTTCTAACAACATGTGACAATTCAAACGAATCCTTGGGGGTAGTTTAAATCTCTGGGAGTTGCTTCCTCCGTGTGGTTTACATGTGTTTTATTTGTGTGGCTGGTATGGCGCTCTTGTACTCCTTTCGTGATCCTCCCGTGTACTTCATTTGCAAACCGGTCTTAGGGGTGATAAGTTCAATCAATATCGGGTCATGAGAATAAGTTTGAACAGTATCTACTGCAAAACATATGTGTGATTTTGCAGTACTATTGTTTTTTGTCGCTGGTTGTTTGTTTGGTCTTGCTTCCTCCTGCCGGTCGCTGAACTCCACTCCTCCATTTGCCTTGTTTTGTTGAATCCCGATGCAGTGTTATGAGAAGCCGGAGCCAGGCCCGACAACCTCCTCACAGCCCACCAAATCAACATCGTCTGCCTACTCTGCCGCATCCTGCTTTGACTCGACCTTGCGGCAGGCGCCACCAAAGTGGACCCCGGAGGGCATCCTTTCAGAATGCCCCGTCCTTATAGACTGGCTACAGTACCGCCTGCCTTAGAGTAACACCTTCATGCCTTGGCACAATTTGCGTAGCGGAGCTACGGTAGGCCGATGTTGGCCCTCACGCAGAGCTAGGGCGACGTCCAGTAACGCGGTACTTGTACAGGTGCACTGCTTCGCTATAAAGAGGTGCGTTAGGTTAGGGATGAACCTTCGAGAATGTTAGGTTACATTCCGCTGTGGACACTGTCCCAATCGATGTGTCCCAATCGAGTGTACCGCTCCGAACCGAACTAAACCAGAGACGCGAAATTTTTGAAACTAGGGTGCAATTTGGTGTAATACGATGCAGTGCGGTAGAAACGATTGAGACACTTTCGATTGGGACATGTCCAGCGCGGAATGTACCCTTAGTATTATAACCATCGGTTATTCCAACAACTCCTCGAAATCCATTGGATGTTGTGTATCCCTTTGTTAGGCCCGACGGCCTAAGTCCGCTAAAGAATTAGCGGGGTCGACTAAGTCGAGGATGAAATGCGGCGGAAGACTTTGGCGAAAGAACTATTGGCGAAATAGGCGAAGAAGTTACTGAGTAATTGAAGAAGAGTTGAATGAGAATTGATTGATATTGGGGAATACAAGCAAGGTTGATATAGCATGCAAGAAACAAGGTTGGAAAGTAGATTGTGGGACAAGGAATTGAAGGCAAGAAAGGTAGAGTGCCACGTGGCACTAGGAAATCAAGGAAGATAAGGATAAGGGTGAGTTGGAAAGTACTGTTCGGAATGAACAGTAAATCCCCCCTTAACACTACCCCCCTCCCAAGGAGGCGACGTCCACGGCGCCTGCAGACTGGAGGTACGCTTGGAGGCAAGCGTTGGCGGGAAACAGCGAGGACGAAGGAACCCAGCTGTCGTCTGCTGCGTCGTAACCACGCCAACGAACCAAGAAGTCGATGAAAGGGACACCCCCCTGGAGACGGCGACGGTGCCTGAGGATGCGCTGGATCTGGTAGTCGGGCTCGTCGGTGTCAACAGCTACCGGCAGTGGAGTGCGGTCACGGCCCGAGAAGGTGGCGTTGGGATCGGTGTAAGGACGAAGAAGCGACACGTGGAATGACGGGTGCATGCGGAAATGAGCGGGAAGGCGAAGGCGGTATGCGACTGGACCTAGTGCGCGCTCAATGACGAATGGACCAATGAAACGAGGGCGAAGCTTGCTGTCCTGTGGCAGTCGGAGGTTGCGGCTGTCGAGAAGGACACGGTCGCCAACTGAAAACGACACCTCACGACGACTGCGGTTGGTGGTGCGTGCCATGCGTGCATTTGCGAGCTCAAGGTGCTTCCTCACGTGATCATGAATGAAGGTGAGATGCTGGTGGAAGTTGTCCGCACGAGGGACTGTGGGTGTGAGATCGACACGAGTGGGGACATTGGGGTGCTGACCGTACAGTGCGAAGAACGGTGACATGCCTGTGGACGAGTGGTGCGTGTTGTTGTAGGCGAACTCGGCCATGCTCAAATTCTTGTCCCATGCGGCTGCGTCGTGCATCGTGATGCTGCGAAGAATCTGCTCCAAGGTCTGGTTCACACGCTCGGTCTGCCCGTCTGTCTCTGGATGGTACGCAGACGACATGGCTAAGCGAGTCCCAAACAGTGCGAAAAGCTGCTTCCAGAACTTCGAAGTGAAACGAGGGTCGCGGTCTGAGATGATGGAATCTGGAACCTCGTGCAGTCGGACTACGTTATCTACGAACAGCGTCGCGGCTTCCTCTGCTGTGACCTTGCCGTGCGTGGGGATGAAGTGCGCTGCTCGAGAAAACTTATCCACTACCACGAAGATGGCGTCGTGACCCCTAACTGTGCGCGGTAATGCCATGATGAAATCCATGGTGACTACTTGCCAAGGGCGGTCGGGCGGTGGAATCCGCTGCAAAATTCCTGCCTTGCGCTGGCGAGAGGACTTCGTACGCTGACACGTGTCGCACGAGCGAATGTAATCCTCTACGTCTGCTGCAAGCCCGGGCCAGTAGTACGTGCGACTAAGCGTCTTAGCCGTCTTATCTGCTCCAAAGTGACCTGCGCTAACTACATCGTGCGCATCGGAAAGAAGAAGCTGTCGAAGAGGGCGGTAGGCTGGAACCCAAATCCTTGTGGTACCCTTCCGTATGTAGACACTACCCTGCACCTCTGCTCCTGCGGGCGGCTGCGGTGTGAAGTTGGGATCTACTGTGTAACCGTGCTCGAAGAGTGCTGTGAGAAGTGGGTGGCCGGCAGTGACTGTGAGACTAGCGAGCTAGCAACTAGGGCGAGTGAGCGGATCTGCTGGGTTGCGCACGCCTGGCTTGTACTCTATCCTGTAGTGGAAACTCCCCTCCATGAACTCCATCCATCTAGCCTGGCGACGACTCAGCTGCGGCTGCGACTTGAGAAAGCGAAGCGAGCAATGGTCCGTG
Source organism: Closterium sp. Naga37s-1 (assembly GCA_947471745.1). Lineage (NCBI taxonomy): Eukaryota > Viridiplantae > Streptophyta > Zygnematophyceae > Desmidiales > Closteriaceae > Closterium > Closterium sp. Naga37s-1. The sequence continues at coordinate 587,096 of CANJKZ010000915.1, read as the reverse complement.
CGTATAACACTATCTGCCCCCTCTAGGTAGCACCTCCACACCTTATACGCATGGATGATCGCGAGCGCCTCCTTGTCGTGTATGGGGTAGTTCAATTCCGCTCCCCTAAGCTTACGCGACTCGTACGCGATCGGCTGCAACCCGCGTCCCTGGTCCTGAAGAAGCACTGCTCCTATGGCCTGATCTGAAGCGTCGGTCACTACAACGTATGGGCGAGTGGGATCTGGGTACGACAGTGTCGGTGAAGACGTGAGCGACTGCTTCATCTGCTCGAACGCCTGCTGCTGCGCTGGACCCCAATCGAAATCTACGCCCTTCCGAAGTAGGTCGGTGAGTGAACTAGCGATCGATGCGTAACCCTGAACGAAACGACGATAGTAATTGGCGAATCTGAGAAAGCTCTGCAACTCCTTGACTGAGGTCGGTGCTACCCAATCCTGTACTGCTGCGATCTTCTTCGGGTCGGTCCTAATGCCACTAGCGGATACGACGTGTCCTAGGAACTCGACCTCGGGGAGAAAGAATTCGCACTTCGACTGCTTAGCGTACAGCTGCTCCCTCCGTAAAACCTCGAAGACCTTCTGCAAGTGCTGCACGTGCTCCTCTTTCGTCTTGGAGAATATGAGAATGCCGTCTAGGTAAACTACAACGAACGAACCTAGGAACTCGGAGAGGACGGTATTCATGAGCGTTTGAAACGTCGCTGGGGCGTTGGTCAATCCGAACGGTAGAACCCTAAACTCGTACAACCCCTGCTTCGTACGAAACGCCGTCTTGTGCTGGTCCTCTGGAACTACGCGAATCTGGTGGTAACCCGAACGAAGGTCGATCTTGGAGAAAACTCTAGCGCCCTGCACTGCATCTAGGAGATCCTCTACTCTCGGCACCGGAAACCTATTCTTGACGGTGGCGGCGTTCAGTGCGCGGTAATCTATGCACATCCGTAACCCTCCGTCTTTCTTAGGCGCGAAAAGGATCGGTGCTGCCGAAGGCGATCTAGATGGCTGTATGAAACCCTGCGCGAGAAAATGCCTAACCTGCTGCGTCATCTCCTCTCTCTCCGCTGGACTCAACCTCCACTGCGGCTTTGCTACAGGCCTGCTCCCCGGCTCCAACTCTATTCGATGATCTACTGCTCGGCTGGGAGGTAACCCTGGGGGCAACTCGTCGGGGAAGACGTCTGCGAACTCTGCTAACAGTGCACTCACCTCAGCAGGAAGAGTCGCCTTCTCACCAACTGCTGCACTCCCTCCTTTCCCCTCCTCAGCTTCCACCTCCTCAAGGAAAACCGCGAAGATCCGTGCCGCACGCTTCACCAGCTGCCGCACACGAACAGCATTGATGATGGCTGTGGAGGATGTGGCCCCATCACTCCGCTGTGGCAGCTCCCGGAACTCGCCATCTACCTTGACGCTGCAGCTTCCCTGAGCCCAATCGAACTGAGTACTAACCGTCCGCAACCAATCTCTACCGAAGATGAAGTCGTAACCGTCCAGCGTCGCAGAGTCGAAGTCGCGTCTAACCGTGATTGGTCCTAGCACCACGCGCAACTTGCGAATTACTGGTCCTATGTGAAGTGGCGTCCCATCTACCATGCGAGCGTCCTTGAAGTTGACTGCCGAATCTGCTTCGAGATGGAGACGACTAACTAACGAAGATGAAACGAACGAGTGGCTAGCTCCGCTATCGATGAGAATCTTGACTGGAACTCCACGAAGCTTCCCTAGAAGCACGACTGGACGATCAATAGTGTCTACCTCGTTCGGCGTAGATGACTGCTCTAAGGCCGTCTCCTCTACTTCGGTAGACGCGGCGGGTTCGGAAGCGTCCACACCAGCTAGCGACCCGCTATCTACTGGCGGTTTCCGTTTCCCTGCTGCCGCTCCTTAAGCTGTGGGCAGTCTCGCTTCATGTGTCCCGGCTTTTTGCAGTAGTGACAGTTCCCCCTAAATCCCGTTTTCTGTGAGCCGTCACTGTTAACTGCACCAATCTCCATGGGCGATGGTCCGTCCCTCGATCGAGCGTCGTTGATCGGTCTGTTGTATCCCCTATCGCGATCGTCACAACCCCGTCGGCTTCGTACTGCGTCGACGCGTTCTGCTGCTGCGACAACTGACTCGAAGGTGGACAACCCATGAATCGCTATAACTTCTGCTATGTCCGGCTTCAACCCCTCGAGGTAGCGATCGCGCATCTCTGCTTCCGTGATATCATCTATCTTGTTGCAGATGCTCAAGAACCGTCGTGTGTACTCCTGGACGTTTCCTATCTGTCGGAAATGACGCAGATGCTTCCTTGCAGCTTCGGAGGCGTTCACCAAATCGAACCTACTTTTCAGCGCCACTTCAAATCCTTCCCATGTGGTCGGAACCGTGGTAACACCCAAAGCTAAACTCCCTAAGCTCGAAGTTGCAGCTGCATGCCCCACGCCCTGTTGATGCCCGTCTGTCTGAGCCCTTCTTACAGCAGTTTGCGTGAGTTGGCGCCACCACTCCAAGGCCGGGCCCCTCAGCAGCGTAACGGCGTACTCGATCCGCTGCTGCGCGTCCGCCTCTTGCACCCCGCTCGCGGCAAAGTAGTTGTTCAGCATGAAGAGCCACGCCCGCACGTTCGCGTCGCGTTGACTTGGGTCGAACGACTCGGGTTTCTGCGGCTTGAGTGCGCTTCGACGTTCCGGCAGCGCTTCCGCGCCAGTCGACGTGTTGGGCGCAAGAGTTGGTGCGGCATGACCATGGGGGTTAGAAGCCAATTCACGAAGCTGTTGCATTTCAGCTCGTACCTGACGATTTTCCAATGTCAACTCTTGAAGTTGGCGCACGAGTTCGGTAAGCGTGTTGCCCATGTCGTGGGGGAGAGCGTGCATGGTTTCGTCCATGTTCGCTCGACGACTCCAAGTCTGCAAGTCGGCACCGCGGGACGATGACGTCGTAGTCTCGTCGTCAACGGTCGCTCGTTGGAAGTCGCTCCCCGCGAAGGCTCTTGATACCAAGTGTTAGGCCCGACGGCCTAAGTCCGCTAAAGAATTAGCGGGGTCGACTAAGTCGAGGATGAAATGCGGCGGAAGACTTTGGCGAAAGAGCTATTGGCGAAATAGGCGAAGAAGTTACTGAGTAATTGAAGAAGAGTTGAATGAGAATTGATTGATATTGGGGAATACAAGCAAGGTTGATATAGCATGCAAGAAACAAGGTTGGAAAGTAGATTGTGGGACAAGGAATTGAAGGCAAGAAAGTTAGAGTGCCACGTGGCACTAGGAAATCAAGGAAGATAAGGATAAGGGTGAGTTGGAAATGTGAAGAATGAGGAATGAATGTACTAGCAATCAGGTGGGTACAAGTAGGAAAACCTAGAAATGTTGTACCCCATATAGTCTACCCCACTACAGCCTACACAGACTATAGCATATAAGTTTGATACACCCCCATAGGCAAAGTGGGGGAGAACAAGAGGTCACAAGACCAGTCAAGCAAAGCAAAGCAAGCTCAGGGTGGATCACAACGTCACCACACAATCTGAGCACAAGAGCAAGGCCAAAAGGCCAGTTCACATGCAAGATCATATATAAAGGTAAACAGGCAAGTGCAGGTATAGAAAGATCACAGTACAAGCAAGGTCAAGAAGTGAGCAAGTGAGGCCAAGTAGGCACAAGACCTAGCATCGTACAGAAGCGCTGATGATCACCAGGCGGAAGTGCCTTGGTAAAGATATCAGCAGTGTTGGCCTCAGAGGCCACGTAAGCAAGGCGCAGCTGACCACGCTGCTGCAGCTCACGAGCAAGGAAGTAGCGAAGAGCAACGTGCTTCGTTCTGTACTCCAGTCTGTGCTCCCGACACAAGGCCAGCATGGCCTTGTTGTCTACGTACAGAACTGGAGGAGAACGAGGCGGCTCTCCTAGGTCAGTCACCAGGTAGGTGAGCCAGCGTAGCTCCTGTGCAGCCATGGCCCCCGCGTAGATCTCAGCCTCACAGCTGGAGCCGAGAACAGAAGACGAGCGGGTAGACCGCCACGAAACAGAGCCGGAGCCAAGGCTGAAGGTGTAACCCTGTGACGACCGCTGCGTAGCCTGGTCGTCAGCCCAAGAAGCGTCTGCGTGACCTGTAAGAACCACTCGACGTCGCCCTCTAAGCACTAGCCCCATGCCCGACGTACTGCACAAGTAGCGCAACACCCTCTTCGCTGCAGCCATGTGCTCTGGTCGGTGTCTCCCAGGAGCAACATAGCGTGCCAAGATGCTAAGAGGGTATGCAAGGTCAGGTCGTGTGCAGGTCATCAGGTACATGAGGTAGCCAACAAGCTCTGGGTACGGGCCACTCGGCTCTACGGACTCATCCGAAGGCAGAGCTGAGAGCGAGTGGCGAGTAGACAGAGGAGTGGCCTGAGGCGAGGAGTACGTGAAGTCGAAGCGCTGAAGGACCTGCTGCACCATGTGTGACTGAGTCAGGGTAATGGTGCGCTGTGCTCTGCCCCGGGTGATCTGCAAGCCAAGGTAGCTGCGCAGTTCACCCAGGTCTGTGCACGTGTGTCTCTTCTGCAGCTCGGACTTCACGTGGGCGAGTCCAGCAGTGTCAGCAGTGGCAAAGACCAAGTCGTCGACGTACACGAGGATGTAGAACGGCGGCAAAGAGGTGTCGGTGCGCAGAAACAGCGACGGGTCGGCTGTAGAAGGAGCAAACCCAAGAGCCGCAAGTGTAGTCCTCAGTGTGTCGTGCCACTCACGAGGCGCCTGGCGGAGACCGTAGACTGGCCGCCGGAGGCTCCACTGGGTACCAGGAGGAAACGACCCAGTGAAGCCAGGTGGGCGGCGCAGCCAGATCTCCTCGTGCAGGCTGCCCTGCAGGAAAGCTGTGCTGAAGTCAAGAGAGTGAAGCTCGTAGTCACGCTGAGCGGCTATGTGCAGTAGCACCCGAAGAGTGGTCATCTTCGGGGTGGGAGAGAAGGTCTGAAAGTAGTCAACTCCCTGCCGCTGACTGAAGCCTCGAGCCACGTAACGCGCCTTGAAGACAGGCGGAGAACCCGGCGGCCGCTTCACCCTGAAAATCCACATGCCACTGACGATGTTCGCCCCAGGTGGGGGAACCTCGTCGACGTAGGTGCCTGTGGACTTCCAGGAAGCCATCTCTGCGTCCATGGCTGACTGCCACTGTGAGGAGTAGGGACCCTCGATCGCCTCAGCGTACGATCGAGGAGTCGGGATGTCTGGAGCATCCGGGTCTCCCTCAGGGGCAATCAGCGTGGACACGAGATGAGGCAAAGCAGCAGCAAAACACTGGAACTCCTCCTGCCTGTCCTCAAGGACGTCCGTGCTAAGAGCACACTCACCCCCGACGGACGGAGGACAGACAGACTCAGACTCAGCAACAAGACTAGCAGCGTAGTCTAGACGACAGCGAGCAGCAAAGTCGACAAGCTCAGCAACTAAGGCAGACGCAGCAGTGGACTCAAAAGAAGGGTCAGTGACAACAGTAGCCAGGAGACGCGTGACAGTAGGACTGGCAGCACGAAGAGAGTCAGACTCCGGGTCAGCAAGAGTAGGAAGAGAGGACTCTGGAGGAGACGGCAACGGGACACGCAGAGGAGCAGTGGAAGGACATAGTGCCATCTGGTGTGTGCCGGGGACCAGAGGAGGACGCGGACGCGGAGCACGACCACTAGTGCGAGCAGCTTGAACAGGCGACGCAGGACGAGACGCAGGCTCACGACGCTCAGCAAGACCTCCAGTAGGACCAGTGTAGGGAGAAGGAGCAGGTAGGGGGGAGGCGGGCTGTAACTGTGACCGCGACTGGACAGGCTGTGGACACTCTAAGGGAGGAGCAGGACCAGTAGAGGGCGGGAGACCAAGAACCTGCTCGAGGAGCGGAACGAAGTACGGCCTCGGCCGCGCAGCGCCTCCAGAACCAGCAGGGACAGCACCAGTACCCCCAGCGGCAGCACCAGCACCAGCAGCACCTCCAGCTCCAACAGCGCCAACTCCAGCACCCTCAGACGCACCAGCGCCAGCAGAACCACCAGCGCCAACACCCCCAGCAGCTCCAGCTCCAGCAGCTCCAGCAGCACCAACGCCAGCAGGACCAGCAGCTCCAGTACCGCCGGCAGCTCCAGCAGTACCTCCAGCAGGACCAACTCCAGTAGCCCCAGCAGCACCCCCAGTCCCAGCAGCTCCAGTACCTCCAGTACGAGCACCTCCGGGACCAGCAGCAATAGTAGTACCTCCAGCTCCAGCAGCACGGCTCCAGTGCCGGGCAAACCACTCGCGCAGCTCCTGCGGAGAGAGTAGCTCCCGCCTCGACGAAGTACCGCGAGAGGCCACACGAGCAGACCCAGCACCCCCAGGCTCCGCACCCCAAGGCTCAGCACCCCCAGGCTCAGCACCCCCAGACTCAGCACCCCCAGGCTCAGCACCCCCAGGCTCCGCACCCCCAGGCTCCGCACCCCTGGACTCAGCATCCCCATGCTCCGCACTCCCAAGCTCAGCACCTCCAGACCCGGCACCCGCGGGCTCAACACCTCTAGCAGCACCAGAGTCAACAGCTACCTCGACAGGCTCGACTGCGTCTACCTGGGACACACCTGACGGGGCAGGACCCTGAGGGGGGAGGGGGTCTACCGGGGGAGGACCTGGCGCAAGGAAGAGCGGCGGCGGGGGGAGGGGCGCAGTGCGGTAGGGGAAGAGACGGTAGTAAGGCACCGACTCGTCAAAGGTGACGTCCTGGGAGGACAGAACACGGCGCGAGGTGGGGTGGTAAAACTGCCACCCAGGCGCGTCAGGGGGGAAGCCAAGGAAGACGCAGGGAACAGCACGAGGGGACAGCTTGTCCGCAGACAAGTCGCGGACAAACGCCCGAGATCCCCAGACCCGAAACGCAGACGCATCGCCAACCTTCCCCGTCCACCGCAAGGTGGGGGAGGTCTCTGGCAAGGAGACCCGGGGCTGAAGGTTGAGCTGATGCGCTGCGTACTGAACCGCAAACGGCCACAGAAAATGGGGGGCAGCCGCATGGATCATGGACGTACGAGCGACGTCCATGACCATGCCAATGCGGCGCTCAGCAATCCCATTTTGCTGCGGAGAGGCCGGAAGCGTGAAGGTCTGGCGGATGCCCTGTGCACGACAGAATGCTCCCAGACGGGCAGAGGAAAACTCCCCGCCTCTGTCAGAGTGCAGACGCAGAACAGGAAAGTCCGAGCCGAAACTCTCTCTGAGCTGGAGACGAGCTGCGCGGATCCAGTCGATCAACACCTCAGCGACGTCACCCTTGCTGCGCAAGGGGAACACCGTGGTGTAACGCGAGTAGTCATCAACCACCAACAGGAAGTAACGCTCGTGACCCTGGCCACGGACGCGGGCGGGGCCCCACACGTCCATGTGAAGAGTCTGCAGCGGAGCCTCTGTCGGAGGAAACTCGGAGGAGTGAGGGGCGGCGCGCTGTCGCCCCTCGACGCAGGGGACGCAGGTAGGGGCAGGCCCCGGAGGTAGGGGAGGAAGGGACCGGGGGAGACCAGAGACAAGGACACGGGAGGCCATGCCTCGGAGACGAGGCAGGGAGGGGTGACCAAGGCGGTGGTGCCAGAGGAGAGTCTGGTGGGACAGGAGACGACACGAGCAGGGCGCAGACTCAGGACCAGACCTGGACGCGGCAGCAAACACCTGACTCGACGCAGCTACCTGACCAGACTCAGCAACCGGAGGAGACTCAGTAGTCAGTGTGTACAGGCTCGACCCCGGCCGACGGGTAAACGTGGCCAAGTGTCGGCCCGTCCGAGCACACGTGCAGTGGGTCACCCGCTGACTCGCAGGAGTGAACTGGTCAACCCCCCTATCCTGTAGATCAGCTCCACTCACCAAGTTCGTAGAGAACGAGGGGAGGTAGAGACCTGACAGGGTGCCAGAGGGGGCTGCCGGGCACGGTAAGACAGTGGAGAAGCTAGCAAGGACAGGACCCCCAGAGGGGTCCGCCAGGGAGACCGCAACCGGCCGACTAAGCGGCGTAAGCGTGGTGCGGTCTCGAAAGAAGGAGCGGGAAGCATCCGAGTCAAGGGTGAAGGTGTGTAAGGCCTGAGCCGACGTGGTACCTGAGAGAGCAGACTCACCAGCACCTGGGGCAGCAGACGCACTAGCACCTAGAGCAGCAGCCTCACCAGCACCGAGAGCAGCAGCCTCAACGCCCGGGTCAGGCGGAACACACAGGTAACAGTCACCCTCATCACTAGTAGACACAGCATACATGGCAGCAAGAATAGCATCATAATCAAGATCAAAGATAGCAACCCCCGCCCTAGACAGCTCTCCCCAGCGAGGGATCTCAGTGGCGTCAGGGAACTGGTGACGCCACGCGTCCGTCAGGCGGCCGAAGCAGCGCTGGGTGGAGTGCGGGCCACCGCACTGCTCACCAGCGCGGTCGCCGGTACGGAGGACGTAGGTGCAGGGACCAGTACCCCCACCTCGCTGACGCCCAGCGTACCGCTCACGAAGCTGCTGGGGGGACGGGGTCTCACGACTGCGCTGCTGCTGCTGGCGCGGACCACCACCGGAGCCACTCCTCTGCGCAGAGCCCCGACCAGCTCCACCGCTGCCTCCGCCGCCTCCGCCACCTCCGCCGCCTCCGCCACCTCCGCCGCCTCCGCTCCCTCCGCCACCGCCGCCGCCTCCTCCGCCTCCACTGCTGCCACCGACACCACCACCCCCGCCACCACTCCCACCACCACCCCCACCCCCTCCACTGCCCCCACCACCACCTCCACCGCCCCCGCCAGCCCCCCCAGCGCCCTTGCCCCCCTTGCCCTTGCCGGTGCGGCGTCTCCCGCTAGGGGCAGACGCAGCGCCGACCGACTCGAAACCAACGAGGTCGGCCGCAGCAGCAGAAGCAACAGAGGGCAAGAGGGGGGAGGGGGAACACCCCTCAAAGACGGGGGTGCGAGGGTCACCACGAGAGGCTCCTACAGCGACTATGCTCTTCTCTGCTGCTAGGAGGCGCTCCTCGAGGAGGTCAACGGTGAGTGTGGTGGGGCAAACTGAAAGGAAGTGGTCCCTGACTAAGCGAAGGGAGTCAGGGAGCCGGGTGACTATGTAGTAGAGGGTGATGTACATGGGGGGGGGGGTTCTTGGCACAGAACTCAGCAGGAAGCGCAGCGCGGTAGCGAGTGTCACTAGTGCGAAGGTGCGTAATGAGGTCAGCGACTGTGGGAAAGGCAGCAAGGTCAGGGAACAGGTACGGCAGCATGAGGCGGCTAAGCGCAGCAGTGGCAAGGGAGGAGTAGCGTGCAACTACAGCGTCGTACAAGGTCTTAGCACTCTTGTACTGGCTAAAGTGCGCACGCTCAGTGGTCGGTAAGTGGTGACGCACAGCAAGACGGGCAGCAGCATCGCGTGTGGCCCACTGTGAGCGAACAGTGCTGTCAGCAGTAGCAGGCGGGGCAGGAGAGGCACCAGAGGTGAGATCGAACAGGGAGAGTCCGTCTGCCCTATCGCACTGTAGGAACAGCTGGAGGTCATCGACCCAGACCTCAAAGACAACAGCACGACCCTCAGCATCAAAGGTAAGGACACTGGGGGTAGCCATGACTGCAGTGGCCTAGCAGGGAGTGATCTCACCAGTCCGAGGAAGTAGGGCCGGGGCGCGCCGGTAGGAACAGTAGCGGCTCGACGGCAGGGCGGCTCGGCGGCTCGGCGGCTCGACTGCTGGGCGGCTCGGCGGCTCGGTTGCTGGGCGGCTCGGCGGCTCGGCGGCTCGGCTGCTGGGCGGCTCGGCGGCTCGGCTGTTGGGCGGCTCGGCTGCTGGGCGGCTCGGCGGCTGGGCGGCTCCGCTGCTGGGCGGCTCGGCGGCTCGGCTGTTGGGCGGCTCGGCTGCTGGGTGGTTCGGCTGCTCAGCTGCTGGGCGGCTCAGCGGTGAAGGGGCCGGTAGAGGCGGCGACGGGGCCGGTAGAGGCGGCGATGGGGCCGCTAGGGGCGGCGACGGGGCCGCTAAGGGCGGCGAGGTGGCCGCGAAGGGCGGCGACGAGGCCTCCAGGGGCGGCGACGGGGCCGCTAGGGGCGGCGACGGGGCAGCAGAGGGGCCGCAAGGGGCCTAGAGGGGCGGCGACGAGGCCGCGAAGGGGCCGTAAGGGGCCTAGAGGGGGCGGCGACGGGGCCGCAAGTGGCGGCGACGGGGCCGCGAAGGGGCCGCGAGGGGCCTAGAGGGGCGGCGACGGGGCCGCTAGGGGCGGCGACGGGGCCGTGAAGGGGCCGCGAGGGGCCTATAGGGGCGGCGACGGGGCCTAGAGCGGCGGCGACGGGGCCGTGAAGGGGCCGCGAGGGGCCTAGAGCGGCGGCGACGGGGCCTAGAGCGGCGGCGACGGGGCCGTGAAGGGGCCGCGAGCGGCCTAGAGGGGCGGCGACGGGGCCTAGAGCGGCGGCGACGGGGCCGTGAAGGGGCCGCGAGGGGCCTAGAGGGGCAGTGACGGGGTCACTAAGGACGGCTACGAGGCCGCTAAGGGTGGCGCGAGGGGCCTCTAGGAGGGCGCGACGTGAGGGCGGCCTACGGGGCACGCCTCGGGCAGGAAAAAAAAGATCGAGTTAGGTGGTGGGCCCTGAGAAGCGTTCCCACGAGGGAACCTGCTCTATACCATGTGAAGAATGAGGAATGAATGAACTAACAATCAGGTGGGTACAAGTAGGAAAACCTAGAAATGTTGTACCCCATATAGTCTACCCCACTACAGCCTACACAGACTATAGCATATAAGTTTGACAGGAAAGTACTGTTCGGAATGAACAGTAAATCCCCCCTTAACACCTTGCAATGCGAGATTGGTCGATGTGAACACCTCTTGCAGCTAAAAAGAAAATGCTGACGCCAAGGCCACGAATGCCCCAAGTGTTCGGTAGTGCGGTACACAAATGGTTAGAATGTTGAAGTGAGACATATACCTGTATTTGAGAGTCAGTTTTGTACTCATTTCACGCCATGGGCGAAATCCTCTAAATAGAGTGTACTATAGTGCAGATTGGTCAAAAACTGTTCTGAAAATGAATACTGGCATTGTGAGACTGTAAGGAATTTTCTCGGCACTCCTTACGGAGTTCGACTACATCGCGTACAACAACATCCGTTGTTCGCCCGTTACTGCTAACGGGGCTTTGCCAACTTCGCGCGCACTGTTTTGCCAAACCTCGCACTGCTGGCCCGGCCGTGTCGGCCTACGCTTCGGGACTAGCCCGAGCCTCGCTGCTAGCATAGCACTAGCTAGCTCGCACGCACCGCATTACCGTTTGCATGTTTCGCGTATAAATGTTCGCTCATGCCTTCGCTCACATTTTGTACTCGTTTGACACCTTAGTGCAATCCTCGCTACCTCGATCCATTGCACCCGTAACACTTGGTATTCAGAGCCTCTTTCCTTTTCGGACCGCGCATCCCTGCACCAGGCCCTACGATATCAGGAAATTTTCCCTGAAATTCCTGATTTTCAGGGATTTTTTTGTACCTACCCTGATTTTCCAGTGTTCAGCTTTTTGGGGGACTGGTTTTTCAGCCTTTAGGGGCCAGATGACTCTGAACTTTCAGGTTTTTTTTTTTAAGGGACACTGATTACACTACGTTGTAACGAAACTGACACTGAATGTGGCAGCAGCACCTCCAGCAAGAGAGGGGGAGGGCAGCGGCAATGGCAAGGGAAAGGAGGCAGATGAGGAGGAGTTGGAAGAACCAGAGACTAACTGCAGTGATGATGATGAGTATATGAACCCTCTGTTGCTGATGCTTGCTAGCTAGTTAGTGTTATCTTATTTGAAGTTCAATATCAGCCTTTACAAAAAGGGAACACTGATGCATCAGATTTTTTTTTAAGGTAACACTGGATTTTCAGGCTTTTTTTTGGGTGGACACTGACAGTCAGGGATTCTACACAGAGGGTCCCTAATGCATTAACGTGCCTAAAAGTGAATCATAGGCCCTGCCCTGCACCCCAGGAAATCAACTTTTGATTTTTTCACTCGAAGGAACTCACGCACCTTAGCACTTAGGAGCCGCTGTCCTCACGTTCTCTCGTAAACGCGTGCAGCCACGACTGCGCCTAGACTAAGACGAGCCGACACCCTTCGAAATGGCTGAGCATATTGATATCACGACTCTCACGCAGGAGCACTTGAACGAACTGCTGCGGCAAATCCGCGAGAGCGCCGAGGAAATCGCGACGCTGACGGCAGAACGCTCGTCCCTGCAAAATGATCTCACACGAGCACAACAAGCACAATCTCAAGCACCTGGCACTCCGGAACAGCCCGCACCACAAGCATCACAACACGGAAGCGTGGGGCAACCCGCGAGCGCGGCCAATGATGGCGTCGTCCGCCCCGACGGAGACGACGACCACGGCACGACACACCCCGAAGCGACGAATGCGGCCCGAAACCAGCCACAAGTCACAATTTCGGCACCAACCGACGGTTCGGCACTGCCGTCACCAATGCCGCTGAAGCCGCAGCGTCCGCCATGCTTCGATCCCAGTCAAAGGGGTGGTCCTACCGTTCAGGCGTGGTTGTTCACGATGAACGTATTTTTCGACGCCAACTACGTCTCGGAGGATACGGCGAAAATCCGCTACACCGTGTCGCTGCTGCGAGGACCCGCCATGGATTGGTGGCGCGTCATCGTCACGAAGCCGATGGACTACGCGACTCTACCGACACGGGAAGGACAAACCGGACCCTGGGCGCCGTCGTATTTCGTGGAGGTGCCCCAGTATCGCACGTGAGACGCATGGTGCGCAGGTCTGCGCGCTCGTTTCGAGCCAATCGCGGCTTCGATCGCGGTGCGACAGAAGCTCCGCACTTGGCGCCAACTCGGTTCCGTCCAAGACTACACGAGCGGATTTCTGGTGCTATGCGAGCAGGTGGGATATATGCACGAGAGCGAGCGCATCGACCACTACATCGGCGGCCTGAAGCAGGACATCGCTCAGGAAATCCAGCTTTGCGGCGTTACTGATTTTCAAGAAATTCTCGCTATGGCGGAGAAACTTGATTTTTTCCGCCGACTGAGACCGGGGTCCTACGGAAGCAGCCATTGGGGACATCGGTCTCGTGGGACGAACGAGAGCGCTACGATACGTGCCGTCACCGCAAATGCCGCTGCCGCACCATTCAAAGGGTGCTGCTTTGCGTGCAATCGGCCGGGACATCGCAAGAACGAATGCCCGGAAAACGCTAAGGGTAAGGGGGAAGCTGAGCAGCAGAAACAGACCAAGCAGCAGGGAAACGCTGGAAGTCAGTAGCAGACGGGCCCTCTACTGACAGGTCACGCCGCTCGCCCGACCCAACCGACCCTCACCGAGTGATTGTGCCGGTTCACGCAATCGACCACACCCGGCCGAATAAGGAGGGTACTACGGTAGACAGCCCCATACTGCTTAGTGGGAAAATTGGGACAAACTTAGTTAAAATCTTCGTAGACGGGGGAGCCAGCCACAGTCTCATCAACACTGCCACGGCACGGAAGCTGAAACTGCCACTGGACAAATGCTTACTTGAGATCGATGCAAGACTGGTCGATGGCACGCCACTGGCGATACGGGAACGCGTAGACCGGGTTCGGATTCGATGCGGGGGTAACTTCACGTTTAGCCAGGAAATGCTCGCGACGACCCTCGACGTAACCGGCATTTTACTCGGTCGGGATTGGCTGCGACGACACAATCCGCGAATCGACTGGACGACGGGTGACTGCACTGTGCGAGTGAACGGTAACAACATCGCCTTACCTCGCTGGGGCTCGCTTGAGTCTTCGTCGGTGCGTGTCAACGCGATCACAATGAAGCGCGCCGTAACGGCAGGAGCTGACGTGTATGCGGTTGACATTCGGGAAGCCGAAGCAGCAGACCAGGGAGGGGATTTACAGAAACTGCTTGCCGACGTACCGGATGACTTGGCAGCACTCCTGAAGCAGTACAGGGAGATATTTCCAGATGACCTGCCAACGGGAATGCCACCTCAGCGACCGCACGACCACAGAATAGAACTAGAACCGGGGGCACAGCCGACAGTACAGCGACAGTTCCGACTGACCCAACCCGAACTGGACGAACTGAGGAAGCAGCTGGATTACATGCTCGAGAAGGAGTTCATTCGCCCTAGTTCGTCACCCTTTGCAGCACCGAAGCTGTTCACACCGAAAAAGGACGGGGGATTTCGCATGTGCATAGATTATAGAGCACTGAACAGGGTTACCATCAAATCCCGTTACCCCATCCCGCAAGCCGACGAACTGATCGACCAACTGCGCACAGCCCGGGTTTTCTCGAAGATTGACCTCCGAGGGGGTTACCACCAGATTCGCGTCAATCCGCCCGACTGCCCTAAGACCGCATTTCGCACACGCTACGGATCCTTCGAATACACCGTCATGCCATTCGGACTGACCAACGCCCCCGCCACCTTTCAAATGACCATGAACGAAGCCTTCCGCCCGCTTTTAGATAAGTGCGTCACAGTATATCTGGACGACATACTGATTTACAGCCCTGACAGAGCACAGCACTTCGGATATCGAAGCAGTTTTTAAGATACTGAGTGAGAACCGCCTACTGACAAAAGCGTCTAAGTGTGAGTTTTTACAGGACTGACTGGAGTTTTTGGGACACGTTATTTCAGCTGCAGGAGTGGAAATAGACCCGAAAAAAATTGCGACGATTCAAGCTTGGCACGCGCCGACCAACTTGACCGAGTTGCAGAGTTTTCTGGGGTTCGTCAACTACGTGCGCCGGTTCGTCCCCGACATGGCGAAGCTGACTGCCCCGTTGACCGACCTGCTGAAGAAGGGGGTTGAGTACATGTGGGGGGAGAAAGAGCAAGCTGCCTTCTCGGCCCTCAAAACATTTTGTGGTCACCGCCCGTGCTTCACATTGCAGATCCGCACCGTCCGTTCGAGCTCATCACCGACGTAAGTGACATCGCTGTGGGAGCAGTACTGTTGCAGGATTTCGGGAACGGCCTCCAGCCAATCGCGTACGAGTCCCACAAGCTGCACCCGCCCGAACGCAACTACTCGATACACGACCGCGAAATGTTGGCGATCGTGCACGCGTTCAAGGTTTGGCGGTGTTACCTGACTGGCGTCGACGTGACAGTACGGACAGACCACCGATCACTACAGTACCTGCGCGCCCAACCAAATCTCAATCCGCGACAGGTTCGCTGGTTGGACTACCTCGAGTCCAACTTCCACTACACAGTTACGTACAAAAACGGCGCATCAAACATCGCCGACGCACTCACCCGCCCTACCGCCCAACTCCATGCCATCCTCCTCGCCCAAACCAACCCGCTTTTAACAGGCCTATTCACCCACGGATACCGCACCGACCCATTTTTCACGACCGGAAATTCACAGCAACTGGCAGAAGCTAAAGGAGTTTATTACGTAAAAACAGGCACCAACCGCATCTGGGTACCTGCGTACTCACTACTGAGGGAGCTGTTATTGCAGGAGGCACACGACGAAATTACCTCGGGACATTTTGGGGTAAAAAAAAACGCGACAGCAACTGCAGCGGTATTACTACTGGCCGGAGCTGTTGACCGACGTGCAGCAGCACGTGGGCTCGTGTCCCACGTGTCAGGTGATGAAGAGCTCGAACAAAGCGGAAGGCGGGTCAACTGCATCCGATACCACCGCCCGAGCGCGCCTGGCAGCAGGTTACCATGGACTTCGTCACGGGGTTACCTTCGAACTCTGGGGGTAACGACGTGGTGATGGTCGTCGTTGACAGGTTGACGAAGATGGCACACTTCGCTGCGTGCAAGAAGTCGATCTCAGCCAAGGAGACCGCTCGCCTGTTCATCGCAGCCGTTGTTCGCCTGCACGGGATACCAGCAGCGATTATCAGCGACAGGGACACGAAGTTCACCAGCAACTTCTGGAAGAACCTCTGGGAGCAGTTCGGAACAAGGCTACAGTTCAGCTCGTCGTACCACCCCGAGACCGACGGTCAAACGGAACGGACGAATCAGACGATGGAGCAATTGATTCGTGCCACGTGCGACGACCCGACCACTTGGGAGCAGCAGCTGCCGCTGATCGAGTTCGCGTACAACAATGCCACGTCAGCGACGACGCAGCAGTCCCCCTTCTACCTGAACTACGGGCAAAACCCTACAGTGCCCATAACGCCGAGTCCGGACAACCCAACACCACGTGCACAGCAATTCGCTGAAATTCTGCAAGCTGCCCGCACTAGAGCCGCAGAAGCAATTAAAAAAACAAACGTCATCGCTAAGCGCAATGCTGACCGCCACCGCCGCCCAGTGACGTACCAGTCAGGGGATTACGTACTGCTCGACACGCAAAATCTGCGACTGCCCGACGTACCGAAACTTCGACCGCGCTACTGTGGCCCATTCCAAATCAGCCACATGATCACGCCAGTAACCGCGCACTTACTGTTACCGACCGACTGGTACATCAGCCCATCGTTCCACGTCAGCCTACTTCGCCCATACATCCCAACCACCAGCCAATTGCCTCGTCACCGCCCGCATTCCATGACTCGCCCTGCATCGGAGCCGATCATCGAGCCCGAAAAAATCCTGAGCCATCGGATTCGCCACCCCACGGGAATCAGGAGGATTGAATTCCTCGTTCGCTGGAAGGACCGCACGCCAACTGAAGATAGCTGGGTGCCCCTGGCCAACATCGAAAACCACCTTGCCCTGCAAGTGTACCTGAGGAGCCGGGGATTCCGCGATATACACGCACTCGCGTAGCGGAGGGGGCTTCTTGAGGGGGAAGGGGTATTGTAAGGAATTTTCTCGGCATTCCTTACGGAGTCCGACTACATCGCGTACAGCAACAGCCGTTGTTCGCCCGTTACTGCTAACGGGGCTTCGCCAACTTCGCGCGCACTGTTTTGCCAAACCTCGCACTGCTGGCCCGGCCGTGTCGGCCTACGCTTCGGGACTAGCCCGAGCCTCGCTGCCAGCATAGCACTAGCTAGCTCGCACGCACCGCGTTACCGTTTGCATGTTTCGCGTATAAATGTTCGCTCATGCCTTCGCTCACATTTTGTACTCGTTTGACACCTTAGTGGAATCCTCGCTACCTCGATCCATTGCACCCGTAACAGAGACCCACTAAGGGCGCCATGCATCCTGCGCATTTTCTCCAAGTTTGTACGTTGGCTGTTTTGCACTTTACGGTGACGTTGTTTAGGTTTAAAATCCCGTATACCGTGTAGAAATGAGGAAAAAGATCAACGAGGGGCCGAACAGTGCCAGAGGGGTGATCAACCAGGGGCCGAGAGGCCCGGAACTTCCCAAACCGCTGCGGAAAGAGGGATTAACATAGGGTCTTCGTTTATTGCGCGTAATTATGTTATTAGTGACATGTAACGGCTCGCATTTTCGCTCGCGTGTTGTTCAGCGAGCCCACTCTACTGGAAACTCTTAGGGCAGCAAAAAAAAAACTAAAACTCATAGGGAACCTGGATGCATTTTCGGGATGGGTCAACCCTAAAAACGGATAACTTCCTGGTATTTAGGGTTGATGCCTCCCGAGTCGCATCTGTTTCCGAATGGGTAATATATTTTTTTCCAGTGCGTTTAAGACCGGGTAGGTGATATTTATCACCAGAATGTAATATGCTATACGTACTCACGATTTGATCTGCCGAACTTTACTTCCAGAAGAAGGCGACGCGCTCTTTGTAGTAGACTGAGGTCAAAGCCCTCAATAAAAAACATGAATACGAAATTCGGTTCTTCTAGCAAAAATACGGTTTGGCTTGTTCGCCAAGTCGGCTGGGCAGCTCTGGGCTGAAATCCTACGGTCGAGATTTACCGGCCCTACTTTGAACACTCCTCTGGCAATGTTCGGCCCCTGTATGATCTTTTCCCTAGAAATTTTGGCGAACCCATTGCAGCACATCTTGTACATGCTAGACTAAACTTGGGCGTCACCACAAAGAGCCAGGGATTGGCGTAATTCGCAGGGTTTAGGACATCCTGAGCACATTCGCTACTACAAACTTTAATGAGCAAGAAATACGCCCAAGGACAACCTCGTGAGTGTGGTTTAGGGCGCCTGCCGCCTCCTCGCTTGCTCTCCCACGTCTCGGGGCCTCAAGTCGCCAAGGCACCCCTCTCCTCTTGGCTCCTCCCCTGCCCGTAGTCGCGCCTCCCCTCCCCTCATCGCGCTTCCCCTCCCCTTATTGCGCCTCCACCCCTTACACCTTTCCGCGCCTCCTTTCCCCTGGTCGTGCTCCCCTCATCGCGCGGAGCCCTCCCCTCTTCGCGGCTCCTCTTGTAGCGCCTCCTCTCGTCGCGCCTCCCCTCGGCCCGCCTGCTTTCGTCGCGCCTTCTCCCCTCCCTACCATTCCCTTCTTTTTCCTTCCCTTACGTATCCTTCCCCTCCCTTTCTTTCCGTTCCCTACCCTACACCTTGGTCCATCCCCTCAACTGCAAAATTTTCCTACTATGCCTTTCCGTTTGCCCACCTTCTCTACGCCCCCTGCCCTTCTCTCAGCTGCCCAATCCTTGCCTTCCCTTCCCATCCCTTCCATTCCCTCTTGTTTCCTTTCCGTTCAATCTCTCCAAAGCCTTTGAGCCAAATCAAGCAGAACTCCTTCCCACGTATTCTCCGCCCCTCGCCCTATCTATCTTCACGTTTCCTCCTCACCCCTGGTCCGTCCCTCTCCTTCTTCTCCTTCCAGTGGCCTTCAGGCGTGGGCGGGTGCGGCAGAGCTAGTGTTGGAGTGGGCCAGAGGGGGGAACTATCACCATACCGACGCCCACTTTCGTCCACTCTTATACAAGGTTAATGCGTGCACTGCACCCCTGCATTCACTTTCCACCGTTCCTACCAATCCCTCACCTACCTTCACACCTCCGCCCCGTTCCTTTCCCTTGTTCCCTTCCCTCCATTCATTTCCCATCCATTCACTCCTCTGATCCCGTCTCTCTCGTTTCCTTCCATTCCATTCCAGTACCTCTTCCTCCCTTTCCTTCCTTTCACTGCTCTTCCCTTCCCTTGCCTTCCGTTCCCTTCACCTCCATTCTCATCGCTTTTCTTCCATTCCCATCCCTTTCCTTCCCACACACTTCAGTTCCCTTCCATACTCATCACTCTTCCCTTGCTTTCCTTTGCCCTCCGTTTCCGTCCCTTGCGTTCTCTTCCCTCCTTGTCCTTGCCCTTGCCCTGCAGGCAAGGGGGGAAAGGGGGGGTGTGAAGGCACGGGAAGGGAATTGCGAGTGGCCAAGTGCGACACGTGCACGTCACACCACCATTAGGTAGGTCACATCTCCAGCTGCCTGCAGCCCATTACACGCAGCGGCATAGGTTCATTCAATCAACTGTTGTGGAGCCCGCTGAGGGCTGCACCGCACCCACGGCGAGTGCGTCGTCGAGCGCGCTGCGTGCTGCAGCGCAGCTGTGCTGGAGTTGCTTTTGAGAATTCTCAAGGCATTCTCCACATTCACCCCAAGTCATTCTTTCTTCTGGCCTCATTAACACTACCTCATTCAAGTTCCCTCATTCTCCCTATCTCATTCGGCCTTCCATAAACCCTGAATCGACAAACCTCATGCTACATGCCTCATTCAGCCTACCTCATTCGCCCTACCTCATTCACATTGCCTCAATCAGCCCATGTGCCTCGTTATCCCAGCCAGCTTGGCTTTTAGATGTGTTTACGTTTGCTTAGGGTGCATTCCTGCACTTCGGGTCATCAGCACTTCGGGTCTTCCGAGATTGTGGGATCCAATCGGAAAATCGGAATGCACCCCAATCTCTTGATTCCGAGTTTCCGATTGGATCCCACAATTTCGGATGACCCAAAGTGCTGATGACCCGAAGTGCAGGAATGCACCCTTAAAGGTTGAAGTTTTGTGCGTGCCCAGGCTTGTACTGTAACTTGCTGAAATTTCCAACAAAATTTTGTTCTCTCTTGCACATTCAGAGACGGTTGTTTTTTTCCGTGTGTGAGATGCCATGGGGGAACTTGCTGGTTCACGCGTAACTGCAAGCAGATTTCGAATATGCGTGATGCAGCCTGTTACGATTGGTGCTCCCCTCACCGCTTTCTCCCTTACATACTCTACTTTCTTCAACCCCTCCTACCCTGTCCCAATGCGCATAGGTACAATCTTAGCAAAAGCGACTGACCCTTGTCTCAGTTCCCCCTTATCGCTCTCATTCTGCTAACTTTGCTGCCCAATGTTGCCATTCTATCCCCCCCACACTCCCATCCCCACCCCTTTGGCCCCCTTTCTTCCACTGCTCCTTCCAAAGTCGTACGTTAAATCAATTTTGTAGGCTCTGTAACCGACCCTTGCTTCACCAACCCCAGATTAGTTAACCAGTGAGAGCAAAGGAACGAGTGAGCAAAGGAACGAGTGAGCTATCAAATTGACTTAAGAGTATACTCCTTCCAGGCGACATGAAAAAGAAACATAACTGTTTAGTGTGGGAATTGTAGGTCCTGGTGACAAGTGCATTGGTCCCTCCTCACTCGCGTCTGTGCTGTCTTTCCCTCCTCACTCGCGTCTGTGCTGTCTTTCCCTCCTCACTCGCGTCTGTGCTGTCTTTCCCTCCTCACTCGCGTCTGTGCTGTCTTTCCCTCCACACTCTCGTTATCCCGGTCCCACCTTCGTTCCCATCCCGCTGACCTCTTACATGCTGTGATCTGAAGCACCCACTGCCCTCTGAACACCGTCCTGTCTTTCCTCTCCCATTGCCCACCGCATGCAGCCATGGAGGTAATCGAGGAGAAGGAAGCCATGCGGCAGTGGTCGCGCAAGCAGCACTGCCAGGGGCGCACAGTGGCACTGGTGCCCACCATGGGGTATCTCCACGAGGGCCACCTCTCTCTCGTGCGCCTGGCGGCCTCGCTCGCAGACGTGGTGGCTGTGTCGATCTACGTCAACCCCTCGCAGTTCGCCCCACACGAAGACCTCCTTTCTTACCCACGCGACCTCGCCCGTGATCTCGCTCTTCTCAAGGTACGCCCCTCCTCCAGGTGCGAGGTACGCCTCCTGAACCCCATCCTATCATGCTCCCTTGTTCGTTCAATAGCATAGCTCATCTCCTGCCCTCCCTGCTCATCTCCTGCTCTCCCTGCTCATCTCCTGCTCTCCCTGCTCATCTCCTGCTCATCCCCGCAATTTTACGTTCCTCAAGTTACGCTCTCCAAACCCCATGGTCCCGCCTCTTTCCTTCCACCCCCATCCGGTGCAATTGGATGCGTTCTGGTGGAGCCATAGGCAGCCAGTTCCCATCCTTGCCCATGCTCTCGTGTTCGTTCGACCCTGACACAAGCCCGGGGAATACCATCTTGTCCTCACTCCCGTTCACTCCTGTGCTGGTGGAGCTCATCTCCTGTCCGCACTCCTCACCCCCTTGACGTGCTTCTAACTCTTCCCTTTCAACTGCCACCCACCCCTCAGGATCTGCCAGTGGCAGCGGTGTTCGCCCCCGCGGACCTCTAACTGCGCCGTCTCTACGCACCAACCCTTTCAACCACCCTGCACCTGCCTCTTCCCTCTCAACTGCCCTCCCCTCAGGATCTCCCGGTGGCAGCAGTGTTTACCCCTGCGGACCTCTACCTGCGCCCGCTCTACGCGCCCCCCGACCAGCGCCACGCCGTCGCGGAGCCCCCTGCAGCAGCGCCCGCCCCTGGCGGCGCTGCAGAGAGCGCAGCAGCAGCGAGCGGAGCGGCGAGCGCGGCGGCGCCAGCAGGGCACGAGACGTGGGTGACGGTGGAGCGGCTGCAGCGGCCGCTGTGTGGGGGCGGGCGGCCGGTGTTCTTCCGCGGCGTGGCGACGGTGGTGGTGAAGCTGCTGCACATCGTGGAGCCGGACGTGGCTGTGTTTGGCAAGAAGGACAACCAGCAGTGGCGCCTCATCCACCGCATGGTGAGTGGAAACAGGGGGGCATGGCAGCGTCGCAAGTGGTGAAGCTGCTGCACATCGTAGTAAAGCCTGATGTTTCTGTGTTTGGCAAGAAAGACTAACTGCAGTGGCAACTTATCCAGCGCATGGTGAGTGGAACAGGGGGGCATGGCGGCATGGCACAGAACAGCGCAAGTGGTGACGTAGAGGAGTGCATGCTGTATTGGCGTCATCGTCATCCCCACCCGTCCCCACATTCCCATGCATGACTGCTGCTGTCCCATGTGCCCTCCAGACCACCCTCTCAACCCCATGTGCCCTCCAGACCACCCTCTCAACCCCATGTGCCCTCCTGACCACCCTCTCAACCCCATGTGTGCTGTGATGGTCCACGTGCGCGACCTTGACATGGCATTATTCCATCCGCACCCCTCCCCGTCATTCCCCTCTTACCCCCCCTGGACTCGCAAATCACTTCCCAACCCCCCCTGCCCTGACTGCTGTGCTGCGCCGGTCCCCCATGACTCCTGCAGGTGCGTGATCTGGACATGGCGGTGCAGGTGGTGGGCGCACCGCTGCTGCGTGAGGCGGATGGGCTGGCCATGAGCAGCCGCAACCTATGTGGAGAAAGACGCTGGGGCAGCCCTGCGTCCTGCGTCCGGACGCAGCGTCCGGACGCAAAGACGCAGGACGCGCGTCCGGACGCAGGACGCACCCTGGAAAAATTTTCGGGCAGACCGAGATTTTTTTTTTTTTCGCGATCGCGAAATTGACATTCGCGATTTCGTCGCGAATGTCAATTTCGCCGAAATTCGACACCCTCCAAGCAAATTCGACCCCCAAAACCAGCCATCTAATTCACCCCTAACCCCCTCCCCTTTTTGCAAAATTGATTTGGAAATCCAACCCCTCTCCACCACTCCACAACTAGGAAACCCAACCTTTGTGGTCCACCACCCCCACAAAGCCCATTTAGTTCATGAAACCTCTCATTTGTGCTCCCTTTTCTCACAACCCAATTCTCTTTCAAAAACCCTAGTGGTTTTAGCTCCTTTCCGCGCACCACCGTTATGGCTAGCTCCTTGTGTTCGCGACCTTGTGTTCGTTGCGCACAACTGGAACGTTGTGCACAACCACCACAAGGGTGCGGCGGGTGCGGGGCCGAGTGGGGAAGTCAGGAAGGCGGGAATAGTGGAGGGGAACATTCCCCCCCGACCCCTTCCCGAGGGGTACAAGCTTGAGGAGGATGGAGAGGTGGAGGTGGATGAGGATGACCTCACCTTCGACGAGTACAAGGAGCAGGAGGATTTGGAGAAGGAGGAGGAGAAGGGGATGGAGAGCGAGGAGGATGAGTGATGCATGTTAGTTAGTGGTAGTATGCATGCATGCTAAACAACCCTTGGACTAATTGTGATTATGGAAATTTGGGGCTCACCTTCATGTTCTATTGTTGTGGCTGGAATTTTGTTGTTGAGGAGAAATTTTGCTATGAAAGTGTGTTCCCCCCCCCCCCCCCCCCCCCCCCCCCCTCTTACCCCCTCTTCCCTCTGCCCTATAACTTTTTTTTTGGCTGCCCGGGGTGTTTTTTTTGGCTGCCCGGACCTGCGTCTTTTGCTGCGTCTCGGGGGCCCTAAACTAGCGTCCAGCGTCTGGACGCATGCGTCCAGGACGCTGGACGCGTCTTTCTCCACATAGGCCGCAACGTGCGCCTCACACCGCAGCACAGGCAGCAGGTGAGGCGAGACAGGTTCACCACAGCACAGGCAACAGGTGAGGCACAAGCTGCTGTCAAGGTGTTTCACACGCAGTTGCTGCCACCTCATGGCACTCAAATGGTGTTCGACTGGCCATGAGCCGCCGCAACATGCGCCTCACACCACAGCACAGGCAGCCAGCCAGGTTCGCTGTGTTGGGCAGTGGGAGCATGGTTGGAAGACGAACAAGTTGATGAATAGGTCTGGTTGATTTGATTGCATGCACGCACATTGGGGCTGTGATGAGAGCACCACCTTATGGTGATGTGCGCCACATATTGCTACAGTCCACATTATGGAACAGTATCAAAGTATAGTGTGTGACACACCTTCTTAACCCCCCCATTTGATCATCTCCCTTCCTCCTCCACCATCCCCGTATTGCTGGATGGGCCAACTGCATGTCCAACCCTGCCGCTCTGCCATGCTGCCTGTGTTGCCATGCTGCCTGTGTTGCCATGCTGCCTGTGTTGCCATGCTGCCTGTGTTGCCATGCTGCCTGTGTTGCCATGCTGCCTGTGTTGCCATGCGGCCTGTGTTGCCATGCGGCCTGTGTTGCCATGCGGCCTGTGTTGCCATGCTGCCTTTGTTGCCATGCTGCCTGTGTTGCCATGCGGCCTGTGTGGCCATGCGGCCTGTCTGTACGACGCTATCCATGGCAGGCTCTCTCCATCAGCCGCGCGCTGCTGGCAGCCAAGGCAGCAGTGGAGGCGGCTCACAGCAGTGCGGGCGAGAGTGAGCGAGGCGAGGGGCACGCACAGGCGGCAGATGCAAGCGCGGTGGTGGAGAGAGTGAGGCAAACGGTTGAGGAGGCAGGGGGGCGAGTGGAGTATGTGCAGGTAGGCATGGGATGGGATGGAGATGAAGCAGCATGGGATGGTGACGGGGCTGTGTGTGTTGTCTGGTAGCATCAGCTTCTTGCTCCCTTCCCAGGCCCCTCCACCATGCCAGGATGTCACTGCACAGTTGCTACATTACTCTCATCATAATACCTCTGTGCATGTGTGAGCGTTCTTGGTGTAACTAATCTGCTGTCTGTGTGGATGTTGTGGTTTGACAGCTGGTGGAGCAGGAGGGTCTCGAGCCAATCTCGCACATCACTTGCCCCGCTGTGCTTGCAGTGGCAGCCCATTTTGGATCAGTGCGTCTCATAGACAACGTGGAGATTGATGTTCACGCATAGTCGTCTCTAGCTTTGTGTGTAAGACCCTGCTTACCTGCAATATTCGATAAATAGGTGATCCATAGGAAAAAATGTACCGGTAAGTTAATGTATTCAAGTTCCACAGGTTAAGTGCGGGGTTCGGGTCCTCGGGTTAAACATCAATCAGCCGAGGTGCGGAATACTTGGGGGGGACAACACCAGGGCTCTCGTTATCAGGGTAAAATACCCTTTTTGCACTGACTGGCGGCCGCTTTTTTTCAGTTACCCTTTCACAGGCAGGGTAATGGATTTTTTACCCTAGGCCAGAAAGTGTAAGTTTTTTTTAACCCTTTGAAAAACAGCGTAAGTAATTCATTTCCCTGACTGTACACTATACGATCTCAGTCATACTGTTACGGAATGCTCCGAAGCGAGACGAAACACTATCTGGCCCCTGCAAAATGCTCCTAACAGCAAGACTCGAACCTGCGACCTTTCGAATCTTATCCGAATCGAACAAACTGAGCCACTAAGTGCTGATTTCCACGCACTTAGCATTCACTATTCAAATTTTAAAACAGAATCCCCTGGCCCAACAGACTAACTTTGTTTTTACCCTGCTTTTGTCAGGGAAACAAAATTTTTACCCTACACATCAGGGTTGACTATACCTAGAACCCTGATTACTAAGGGTGGCCCAAAACGAATCTGAAGCCCTGGACAACACCCTGACTACAGGGCAAATTTTTGGATTTGGCCTACCCTTACGATCAGTGTGGCACAGGCTCAAAAACCTGATTATCAGTGTGACTCCTTGTGAAAAAACTTTCCCATCAGGGTTTTCCCCGTTTTGGAAAAATATACCCTGGCGCATCAGTGTTCATAAAAAACAAACCCTGTTCACTAGTTTTTATACTTGCACTCAATACAAAGAAACTGTAAGCCTGGCCAATGGTGGCCCAATGTGTGCCAGCACTTGCGCTGTCAAGGCCGAAAATCAGGCTTCGACACTTGGCAATCGGGATTCCAGGGTTACGGGAAAGGGGGGGTGGGGGTACTGGGGGGCGAGGGGGGGGGGGTAGGGTACTCGTTTCAGGGTAAAACTCGTTATGGGATCCGGGAACCCTTATGCATCAGTGTGACATAAATGTAAACCCTGGTTCATCATGGTAAAACTAGCTCCTAAAAAAATTACCTGGGGCCATCAGTGTGACCCCCAAAAACCACCCTGATTATCAGGGTATCAGGGTGATTTACCCTGATAAAATTTCCCCTGCCTGACTACTACCCTTCCTGTTTGCCGAATTCTGTGTGGTTGCCCTAAGTTTGCCAGGGTAGCAAAATTTCCACCCTGCCAAGAAGCAGGGTTATTGAAATCCCACCCTGCATAGAAAGGGTGTTGTGAATCTTGAGACCAAGACGGATGGTGGCTGCAGTAGTATTACAGTAATATTTCTAGTGTAAAATTGGGGTTTTGGGCTGTTTTTGGCTGATTTTCAGCCTAGAATTGTGTGACAACTGATTTTCCAGCATGCCCCAAAACCAATGAGGGCCTGACCCTAGGGCTTTCTTAGCACAACACATGTAAACTACACCGACTTGTTTTTGTCAACAACAGTTGCAAATCATTGGGGCCCTTTTTTTTAACCAGCGCAGCAAAATGTACATTATTGTACTCATTAATAGACTGGAGCCTAGACCAGTGGTTGTACTGTAGTCAGAGTTGCAATGGCAATGAGAGCAGCAGTGAGAGCAACAGTGAGAGCGGCGGTGAGAGCAGCAGTGAGAGCAGCAGTGAGAGCAAGAGTGAGACCTGCGGTCAGGGCGGCGGTGAGAGCAGCAGTAGAAGCGGTGGTCAGAGCAGCAGTAGAAGCGGTGGTCAGAGCAGCAGTAGAAGCGGTGGTCAGAGCAGCAGTAGAAGCGGTGGTCAGAGCAGCAGTAGAAGCGGTGGTCAGACCTTGCGGTAAATGACCCTCCTCTCCCGTCGGTACTCCACCTCTCCCCGTGCCACCATGATGAGCAGCGCTCGCCGCACCTGAGGAATACAGCATGCCATCACACATGCCATGCCACATACCACAGCCATATGGCATATGGCATATGGCATATGCCACAAACCATGCCACGCACATAGCACATGCCACACATAGTCGGTGATGCATACGATCAAGGATTGTGATGAGCGCTGCGCACAGCACCCACCAGACGGGCACCAAGTAGGCGGCAGTGTGGAGATTACACAAGCAGTAGAATGCAGCCTGGTGATGCAGCCTGGTGATGCAGCCTGGTGATGCAGCCTGGTGATGCAGCTAGCAGGGGAGGCAGCTAGCAGGGGAGGCAGCTAGCAGGGGAGGCAGCTAGCAGGGGAGGCAGCTAGCAGGGGAGGCAGCTAGCAGGGGAGGCAGCTAGCAGGGGAGGCAGCTAGCAGGGGAGGCAGCTAGCAGGGGAGGCAGCTAGCAGGGGAGCAGGTTGCAAGGCGAATGAGACGAGCAGGCAAGCAGGGCTCACCCTCATGCGCCCCCGCCCATGACCCCCGCCACGCCTCAACCCGCTCTCACTGAAACCCGATTGACTCCTCTCATCCAGCAGCAGTCTCTACGACACGCATGCTATGCTCACACTCACTCTTCCAAACACACCACCCAGAACTCGCACTTGCGCTCTCACAGCCCTAGAGTCACCGCGATCGCACAGCCCAAGACTGACCACGCTCTCACTGAAACCTGATTGACTCCTCTCATCCCAGGACTCACGGCGCTCTCACTGATGCCGGACCGCGTGATGTCATCCAGCAGGCGCCGCTCGGACACGAAGCCCCCGATGGCCACGCGCCGCCGCACCGCGCCCTCCACCTGCTGCACCTCGCGCCGCTGCTCCTCCGTCAGCACTGCGCCGTCCACCACGCCCGACCGGGCGGCGTCCAGCGTCGCGACATGGAAGAGGCGCAGCGCCTCGGTGACGTGCTCCTCCGTGGCCACTGGGGAGCTGGGGGGGGAGCAATGGGGTGCAGGGAGAAGAGGAGAGGGAGAAGGGATGTGGGAGTGGGCTTTTGAGACGTCTCAAAAGTCCTTGGTGTCGTGCTCCCACCCCGTGGCCACTGGAGAGCTATTGGGGGGGAGAAGAGGGGGTATGGAGGAAGTGAAAGAGGGGGTACGAAGGAAGTGAAAGAGGGACGGACACGAGGGTACGAAATATGTTGTACGTTACCCTCAGAACAGCATGCCACGTCACTCAGAGTTGCATGCCACGTCACTCACTGCTGCATACCACGTCACTCACAGCTGCATGCCACGTCACTCATAGCTGCATGCCACGCTACTCACAGCTGCATGCCACGTCACTCATAGCTGCATGCCACGTCACTCATAGCTGCATGCCACGTCACTCACAGCTGCATGCCACGTCACTCACAGCTGCATGCCACGTCACTCATAGCTCCATGCCACGTTAATCACAGCTGCATGCCACGTCACTCACAGCTGCATCCGTGCCATGGACTCTGAGAGCCTCACGATGGCCTCCAGCTGGCGAACCGTGATTGGCAGCGCTGACGCCTCCCCCGTCTCCGTTGCCCTCCGCCGCATGTTCTGAGGGGAGAAGGGATGATGTGGGGATGATGCTGGGTTATGTGGCGCAGCAACGGTGGCGGTGGGATGCGGAATGGTGCGGCACAGTGCGATGTGATGTGATGTGATGTGATGTGATGTGATGTGTTGCAGCATGTCCCCCATGTAGCAAGGGTCACTGCACCGAAACAGAAAGTGCACCTGTCGCATCTGCACTTCAGCGTTGTGATGTGCTGTGTTGTGGTACAATGTGACATGTCCAACAGCAATGTGACATGTCCAACAGCAATGTGACATGTCCAACAGCAATGTGACATGTCCAACAGCAATGTGACATGTCCAACAGCAATGTGACATGTCCAACAGCAATGTGACATGTCCAACAGCAATGTGACATGTCCAACAGCAATGTGACATGTCCAACAGCAATGTGACATGTCCAACAGCAATGTGACGTGTCCAACAGCAATGTGACGTGTCCAACAGCAATGTGACGTGTCCAACAACAATCTGACGTGTCCAACAACAATGTGACGTGTCCAACAACAATGTGACGTGTCCAACAACAATGTGACGTGTCCAACAACAATGTGACATGTCCCACCCCACTGAAATGTGACATGTTTTACTGCAACACACCAGCAAGCACCCCACCTGCCGGATCAGCCCCCACCTGCCGGATCTGCACGTAGTTGTTCTGCAGGAGCGTTGCTGCTGACTCTGAAAGCCGCGGGGAGCAGCGCGTGCGAGCAAACTCTATGTACCTGATGGGAGGGGTTTAGGGAAACAGGCAGCAGCGGAAGGGGAGCAGGGAGGCCTTCAAATCAAAGGTTTTGAGGCAAGAGAAAGACTCAAAGCGCTTGGGGATATAAAGGGGAATGCTGGTAAGTGGAACCGTGGAAGAAATTTCCCTACTCCATGCTTTGCCCATTTCCCCCACCAATTTTCAGCCCCCCCTCCTCGTTACCTCTTGAGCCAGTTCTCCTGCTCGCCATCCTTCCCCGCGTGCCCCACGCCCCCCGCCCCTGCAGGTCCGTCCCCCATGGCTGCCCGCCCGCCCATGGCATCGTCTGCCTGCCCCAGCACGGCATCTGCCTTGGCATGCACGTTCACCACGTGCCGCGCGATTTGCTGCATGGGGGAAGGGGTGAGCCATGGGGGAAGGGGCACAGGTGCAAGTAAATAAGGGGCTCAGGCTGACACCTCGCATACACGTTCACCCCGCGCTTGAGGGGCAGAAGGGGCGAAACAAACTCGGGCGTTGGCAAGGAGCTAGGGCTGACAACGGAAGGCAAACGCGAACGCAAGGAGGATGGAGCGGGTCACGGGTGTCTTTGACATATAGATTGAGCGGGCAATATAGAAAGGTGGTTTCCGCACAGCAGTTGCGGTTGTGAGGAAGCAGATAGCAGGTCACGTTGAAATCACAAGTGTTCTTGATAACAAAGACGAGGCCAGCGAATTTACAAGCAAAACATGATGACTTTTGAGTCGACGCAAAACACTGTCAATCTTCAGACACTGGAAAAATGTCTAGTGAAATAATGGAGGTAGGGCAAACGAGGGAGAAAAGAAAGAGGGATTGGAGGGGATTGGAGGGGAGGGGAGGAGGGGAGGGGATTGGAGGGGAGGGGAGGGGGGGGAGGGCGCACGAGATCGCGGTTGAAGTCCCTTGTGTCCTTGACGACAAAGATGAGGTCGAAGCGCGACAGAATGGTGCTCTGCAGATCAATGTTCTCCTGCGCCGTCTGTGGGGCGGGGTGGTGCGAGGAGGAGGGATGTAAGAGGAGAGAGGGAGACGGGGATGTGATGCACGCAACGCATTGGTATTTCCGGGGAATAACATGGGAAGATGTGGCAGGTCACGGCAACACAATGATACATTTGTTAAGGCGCCCCCCCAACAACCCCCCCCTCCCCATCCCTCCCACCCACCCCCTCGGCCCTTGCCTCACCCGGAGGTCATCGTAGCGGCCGGAGGGCGGGTTGGCAGCGGCGAGCACGGAGGTGCGCGAGTTGAGCACCGTGGTGATGCCCGCCTTGGCGATGCTTATCGTCTGCTGCTCCATCGCCTCGTGTATCGCCACTCTGCGGGGCACAATTAGAGGAACACACACCGAATGACTTGCACCAGGCAGACGAGAAACCACACATGTGAGACGCATGCTTCGTTGCCTCGAGGATTGCCACTCTGCAACACCCATGGTGCGAGCGGCTGGAACGGGCAAGCACGGTGGTCACAGGGAACACGGGAGGTGCGCGAGTGGTGATGGCTACCGTGGCGATGCTCATCGCCTGCTGCTCCATCGCCTCTCCACTCTGTGGGGAGCATGGGGTAGAGGGAGCGGCGAAGCACACAGTGAGACTCATGTCCTCCCACCCCATCCTCCCCCATCCATGCCTCCCACCCCATCCCCCCTCTCCCCCCACACCTGTCCTCAGGCCACATCTCATCGAACTCATCGATGCGCAGCCCGTCTCAATAACACTCAAGTTGATGGACATCAGACCTCCGCAGCCCACCTGTTTACTAATAACAGCACATGCCCCATCCCCCCTCTCCCCCCACACCTGTCCTCAGGGCGCATCTTGTCGAACTCATCGATGCACACCACACCGCCATCTGCCAGCACCATGGCGCCGCCCTCCAGGTAGAACTCCCTCTGCCCCCCGTGCCATGCCATACACAAATAACAGGGAACGGAGTAAACACAGGGACAAAGATCAATAGCAGGAGGATGTACACAAATACAGAGACAAGAAAAGAGAAAACCATATTAAATTGGCGGAAGAACAAGTGGGTTGGTGTGGCGCAGCACTGACAGAGGAGGCATCGCGAATGACGGAGGCGGTGAGACCAGCAGCAGAGGAGCCCTTCCCTGATGTGTACACGGCGATAGGTGCCGTCTTCTCCACAAACTTGAGGAACTGCCGCGGCACAGGTGGGGATGGGGGAGGGGGGGAGAGGAATGGTTGAGGAAGGGATTGTGTCGAAGTGCAAATAGGCCGCATGGAGATATAGTCGTTTGAAGAACCGGGGATGGGTGCCGATTGTGCATAACTTCGGGGAAATGGACGCAGGTGAGAAGTAGTATTGAACCAACATTTGCCGACTCAGCTGTGACTCATGCTGACTCACCTGGGACTTGGCGGTGGATGGATCACCAATCAGCAGCACATTGATGTCGCCTCTCAGCCTTGCGCCATCTGGCAGTAGCTGATTGGTGGACGAGGGAGCAGCGGAATAAGGGGGCAGACGGAAGAGAAAGGCACATATAGAACCAACAACAAAGAATTGACAACACCAAAAATCTGGAAAAACACACACAAACGCACGCACGCACGCACGCACGCACGCATGCACGCACGCACGCACGCACGCACGCACGCACGCACGCACGCACGCACACACACACACACGCGCGCACACACACACACACACAAAATTACCAGCTTCGATTGTTTAGATTTAAACAGAACACGGCATGTCATGGCAGGCCGCAGCAGGTGTTGGACAAGGAACAGTGCAGAGAGCAGGCATGTCAACGCGCACAGTAAAGCGTTGCAAGGCAAGCATGGCACCCCACCTTCCAGGCTCACACTCTCCCACCTTACTGCTCTCGCGATCCCCAGCCGTCCCTCGCACACGGCCCACCTTACTGCTCTCGTGATCCCCAGCCGTCCCTCGCACACGGCCCACCTTACTGCTCTCGTGATCCCCAGCCGTCCCTCGCACACGGCCCACCTTGCGCGCGCCGCCAAAGAGCAGGCAGGCGATGGCCTTCTTGATGTCGGCGTGGCCGAAGATGGACGGCGCGATCTGGCTGCTTATGGCGCCGTACACGTCGCCCTGCCGGCTGAACTCCTTGAACTCCGCCTCCTGTGTGTGCGGGGGTGGGGAGGGGAGGGTGCAGGGAGCTGGAGGGGTGACTAAGAAGTGACTTTTGAGTTAACTAAAAAGTCACCTCGTCGCCCTGCCAGCTGAAGTCCTTGAACTCCGCCTCCTGTGTTGTTAGGGGGGCAGGGAGGGAGAAGGAGGGGGGAAGGGCTTGAGTGGGGCAGGGAGAGGGAGGAGGGAAGGGCTTGAGCGGGAAAAATCCACAAATCAACACCCAAGCTCGGAGAAAGCATCCAAGTCAGTGTGGGCCAGAAATTGTCAAGGGAGTCAACGCAAGTCAACGCAAGTCAACACAAGCCAATGCAAGCCAGCGCAAGCCAACGCAAGCCAACGCCAGTCAACGCCAGTCAACGCCAGTCAACGCCAGTCAACGCCAGTCAACGCCAGTCAACGCCAGTGAACGCAAGTCAATCCGCCGACGAACCTCATCAGTGGTGAAGGAGGAGGCAGTGGACCTGGCAGCGCCATCCGCAGCCATCTCCACTCCCACCACTCGCAGGTATGGCTGCCGTATTGCCACCGCCATGGCCCCTCGCGACCTGAGAGGCGGGGTCACAGGGAGCAGAGGTGGGGGAGAGGGCGGGGATTGCGGGTCAGCTGGGCAGCCGTGGCATCTCCACCCCCACCGTCTGCAGGGTGCCGTATGGCCACCGCCATGGCACCCCAGGACTTGGGCTTCTCCCCCCAAGCCACCACGCATGCATCGCACCTGTTTTTAACCGCAGGCTCCAAGGTGCTTAGACTGCCAAAGCGGGCAAACCGTTTGAGGGGCAAGGAGTTGATTGGGATGAGAGACCAATCATCTCACTCGGTTTTGTCCCCACACAATTCAGCCCCTCAGATACATGACACGTGACACAATACAGGCCCTGAGCCTCCACGCATGTCACGTGTTTTATAGGAAGCGTGGAAGATGCTTAGGATGCCCAACACAGTGATGCACGTGCCGGGGGAGAATGTGTGCAGACCGTTAAAGGGGCAAACAATTGAGTGAAATGAGAAAATTCTTACCTCACTCACTCACTCAGACTCACACGAGTCAGTCTTTTGGGCGGCAGGCAGGCAGGCAGGCAGGCAGGCAGGCAGGCAGGCAGGCAGGCAGGCAGCTCACTTGGTTTTATCGGAGGCCTGGAAGATGCTGAAGATGCCAAACACAGTGATGCGCGTGCCGGGGGAGATGCGCTGCACCAGCGAGCGGTCTACTGCCAGGAGGACGCTCCGGGGCATCTCCCCCGTTGGCACGTCCTGAGGGGCGTGGGGCATGGTGGAAATGGGCACACAGTGGATGGGGTACGAGGCATGCAGTGCACACATCATGAGCTGCACCAACGAGCGGTCCACTGCCAGTAGCACACTGCGCGGCATCTCACCCGTCCCGTGGGCACGTCCCGAGGGGCAGCATGGGGGCATTGGGCATGGTGCATGGTGCATGGGGTATGGAGTACGGGGCAAGGCAAGGCTGACGGTGTTGTATGTTGAGCACACATGCTGCGCTGCACCAGCAACCAGAGGTCCACCGCCAGCAGGACGCTGCGCAGCATCTCACCCATGAGATGGTGCATGGGGCATCATGGGCCATGAGGCATGAGCTTGACATTGTGCTTCTGTCATGCCAGATGAGGAATGGGACATGGGGCATGGGTATGGTGCATGGGGCATGCGCGCATGGGGCATAGGCATGGCGCGAGATTCTCCTCAGTCACCTCGGGATTCTCCTCAGTCCCCTCAGGATTCTCCTCAGATACCTCTGGATTCTCCTCAGTTACCTCGGGATTCTCCTCAGTTACCTCGGAATTCCCCTCAGTTACCTCGGGATTCTCCTGAGTTACCTCGGGATTCCCCTCAGTTACCTCAGGATTCTCCTCAGTTACCTCGGGATTCCCCTCAGTTACCTCGGGATTCTCATCAGTTACCTCGGGATTCCCCTCAGTTACCGCGGGATTCTCCTCAGTTACCTCGGGATCCTCCTGAGTTACCCCGGGATACTCCTGAGTTACCTCGGGATTCTCCTGAGTTACCTCGGGATTCTCCTGAGTTACCTCGGGATTCTCCTCAGTTACCTCGGGATTCTCCTGAGTTACCTCGGGATTCTCCTGAGTTACCTCGGGATTCTCCTGAGTTACCTCGGGATTCTCCTCAGTTACCTCGAAATTCTCCTCAGTTACCTCGGGATTCTCCTGAGTTACCCCGGGATTCTCCTGAGTTACCTCGGGATTCTCCTCAGTTACCTCGGGACTCTCCTCAGTTACCTCGGGATTCTCCTCAGTTACCTCGGGATTCTCCTCAGTTACCTCGGGATTCTCCTGCAGTTTGAGCGTCTGCTGGTCCACATACTCGCTCCTATCCGGCAGCACCACCCACGGGTCCACCCCGCATGGCTCCTCCCCTGGCTGCTCGCACCGACAAGGGGTGGATGGAGGCAGGCGGGAGACGGGAAACGAGGAAGGGGATAAGCAAGGAAGGGGACTGGAATAGAAGAAAATCAGGTCTGAAACATCAGAAGGAGAGGAGAAAGGAGAGGAGGGAAAGAAGAGAGTTGTAATTTTAATCAGCAGCAGCTCCACACATGGGGTCTCCCCGCCGGGACCCTTTTGGGACCAGGATGGACGGAAGTGGTTCTCTGCTCCTTGCTCCAAACGCCCATCTGGATAACCTTGCATCACACGCATCCTTGACCATGTGCTTATTCGTCTTCTACACTCCACTTTCCCATGGAAAATGAATTGAAACCTACCTGGTGGGTGCAGTCACATGTGCGGTCGTCACGTGCCACCCAACTCACTGCCACGGCACACCCACCTCGCCCATGGAGAATGCAACCTACCTGGGGGGTGCGGTCGCAGGTGCGCGGGATGATGGCGCCACCCAGGCCCGGGCGGCAGGGGATGGCCTTGACGTTCTTGCAGGAGCGGCACATGAGCACCACCGAGGTGGCCTTGGCCTTGGCTCGCGAGGACGCAATCACGATGCCCGAGATCTTCACCAGATGGGAGATCTGTGCCGCCTGGTGAGGTGAGGGGTGGAAAGACGTGGGGAGAGGGAGGAGGGAGAGGGAGAGGGAGAGCAAACAAGGGAAGAGGTGGAAAATCGATGCTTGCGATCTTCACCAGATGAGATGTTTATGCCGCCTGGTGGGGGGTGGAGGGAGAAGGGGGGAGGCAGAGAAACGGAGCGATCACAATGCGTGATATCTTCACCCAATAGACGAGCCATGCTGCCTGATGGGGGAAGGAGGGGGAATAAAGGGTTATGGGGAGAAGTGTTGTCAGGGGTCAATCAGAAATCACTTGGGCAGCGATGCAACACACCCAGTTGCTACCGCACCAGAAGAAAAGAGAGAAAGTGAAATGGGAGCATGGAAGGCAGGTCTGCAGAGAGGAGTCATGGCGCGGCATGGTTGGGAGTAAGGGCCGAGGAAGTAATGCAAGTGATGCGTGTGATGTGTGGCATGGCACACACCGTTAAAGCCCGGATGGGCATGGCACACACCGTTAAAGCCCTGATGGGCATGGCACACACCGTTAAAGCCCTGATGGGCATGGCACACACCGTTAAAGCCCTGATGGGCATGGCACACACCGTTAAAGCCCGGATGGGCATGGCACATACCGTTAAAGCCCTGATGGGCATGGCACACACCGTTAAAGCCCTGATGGGCATGGCACATGCCGTTAAAGCCCTGATGGGCATGGCACACACCGTTAAAGCCCTGATGGGCATGGCACACGCCGTTAAAGCCCTGATGGGCATGGCACACACCATTAAAGCCCTGATTGGCATGGCACACACCGTTAAATCCCTGATGGGCATGGCACGCACTGTTAAAGCCCGGATGGGCATGGCACACACCGTTAAAGCCCGGATGGGCATGGCACACACCGTTAAAGCCCTGATGGGCATGGCACACACCGTCAAAGCCCTGATGGGCATGGCACACACCGTTAAAGCCCGGATGGGCATGGCACACACCGTTAAAGCCCGGATGGGCATGGCACACACCGTTAAAGCCCTGATGGGCATGGCACATACCGTTAAAGCCCTGATGGGCATGGCAGACACCGTTAAAGCCCTGATGGGCATGGCACACGCCGTTAAAGCCCTGATGGGCATGGCACACACCGTTAAAGCCCTGATGGGCATGGCACACGCCGTTAAAGCCCTGATGGGCATGGCACACACCGTTAAAGCCCTGATGGGCATGGCACGCACCGTTAAAGCCCGGATGGGCATGGCACACACCGTTAAAGCCCGGATGGGCATGGCACACACCGTTAAAGCCCTGATGGGCATGGCACACACCGTTAAAGCCCGGATGGGCATGGCACGCACTGTTAAAGCCCGGATGGGCATGGCACACACCGTTAAAGCCCGGATGGGCATGGCACACACCGTTAAAGCCCTGATGGGCATGGCACACACCGTCAAAGCCCTGATGGGCATGGCACACACCGTTAAAGCCCGGATGGGCATGGCACACACCGTTAAAGCCCGGATGGGCATGGCACACACCGTTAAAGCCCGGATGGGCATGGCACGCACTGTTAAAGCCCGGATGGGCATGGCACACACCGTTAAAGCCCGGATGGGCATGGCACACACCGTTAAAGCCCTGATGGGCATGGCACACACCGTCAAAGCCCTGATGGGCATGGCACACGCCGTTAAAGCCCTGATGGGCATGGCACACACCGTTAAAGCCCTGATGGGCATGGCACACGCCGTTAAAGCCCTGATGGGCATGGCACACACCGTTAAAGCCCTGATGGGCATGGCACACGCCGTTAAAGCCCTGATGGGCATGGCACACACCGTTAAAGCCCTGATGGGCATGGCACGCACCGTTAAAGCCCGGATGGGCATGGCACACACCGTTAAAGCCCGGATGGGCATGGCACACACCGTTGAAGCCCTGATGGGCATGGCACGCACCGTTAAAGCCCTGATGGGCATGGCACACGCCGTTAAAGCCCTGATGGGCATGGCACACACCGTTAAAGCCCTGATGGGCATGGCACACGCCGTTAAAGCCCTGATGGGCATGGCACACACCGTTAAAGCCCTGATGGGCATGGCACACGCCGTTAAAGCCCTGATGGGCATGGCACACACCGTTAAAGCCCTGATGGGCATGGCACGCACCGTTAAAGCCCGGATGGGCATGGCACACACCGTTAAAGCCCTGATGGGCATGGCACACACCGCTAAAGCCCTGATGGGCATGGCACACACCGTTAAAGCCTGGATGGGCATGGCACACACTGTTAAAGCCCGGATGGGCATGGCACACACCGTTAAAGCCCTGATGGGCATGGCACACACCGTTAAAGCCCTGATGGGCATGGCACACACCGTTA
The DNA here is from genome assembly GCA_947471745.1 of Closterium sp. Naga37s-1. Lineage (NCBI taxonomy): Eukaryota > Viridiplantae > Streptophyta > Zygnematophyceae > Desmidiales > Closteriaceae > Closterium > Closterium sp. Naga37s-1. Next base: position 549,527 of record CANJKZ010000915.1, on the reverse strand, counting down.
AAGCCCTGATGGGCATGGCACACACCATTAAAGCCCTGATGGGCATGGCACACACCGTTAAAGCCCGGATGGGCATGCCACACACCGTTAAAGCCCGGATGGGCATGGCACACACCGTTAAAGCCCGGATGGGCATGGCAAACACCGTTAAAGCCCGGATGGGCATGGCACACACCGTTAAAGCCCTGATGGGCATAGCACATACCGTTAAAGCCCTGATGGGCATGGCACGCACCGTTAAAGCCCGGATGGGCATGGCACACACCGTTAAAGCCCGGATGGGCATGGCACACACCGTTAAAGCCCGGATGGGCATGGCACACACCGTTAAAGCCCTGATGGGCATGGCACACACCGTTAAAGCCCTGATGGGCATGGCACACACCGTTAAAGCCCTGATGGGCATGGCACATGCCGTTAAAGCCCTGATGGGCATGGCACGCACCGTTAAAGCCCTGATGGGCATGGCACGCACCGTTAAAGCCCTGATGGGCATGGCACACGCCGTTAAAGCCCTGATGGGCATGGCACACACCGTTAAAGCCCTGATGGGCATGGCACACACCGTTAAAGCCCTGATGGGCATGGCACACACCGTTAAAGCCCGGATGGGCATGGCACACACCGTTAAAGCCCTGATGGGCATGGCACACACCGTTAAAGCCCGGATGGGCATGGCAAACACCGTTAAAGCCCGGATGGGCATGGCACACACCGTTAAAGCCCTGATGGGCATAGCACATACCGTTAAAGCCCTGATGGGCATGGCACGCACCGTTAAAGCCCGGATGGGCATGGCACACACCGTTAAAGCCCGGATGGGCATGGCACACACCGTTAAAGCCCGGATGGGCATGGCACACACCGTTAAAGCCCTGATGGGCATGGCACACACCGTTAAAGCCCTGATGGGCATGGCACACACCGTTAAAGCCCTGATGGGCATGGCACATGCCGTTAAAGCCCTGATGGGCATGGCACACACCGTTAAAGCCCTGATGGGCATGGCACGCACCGTTAAAGCCCGGATGGGCATGGCACACACCGTTAAAGCCCGGATGGGCATGGCACACACCGTTAAAGCCCTGATGGGCATGGCACACACCGTTAAAGCCCGGATGGGCATGGCACGCACTGTTAAAGCCCGGATGGGCATGGCACACACCGTTAAAGCCCGGATGGGCATGGCACACACCGTTAAAGCCCTGATGGGCATGGCACACACCGTCAAAGCCCTGATGGGCATGGCACACACCGTTAAAGCCCGGATGGGCATGGCACACACCGTTAAAGCCCGGATGGGCATGGCACACACCGTTAAAGCCCGGATGGGCATGGCACGCACTGTTAAAGCCCGGATGGGCATGGCACACACCGTTAAAGCCCGGATGGGCATGGCACACACCGTTAAAGCCCTGATGGGCATGGCACACACCGTCAAAGCCCTGATGGGCATGGCACACACCGTTAAAGCCCGGATGGGCATGGCACACACCGTTAAAGCCCGGATGGGCATGGCACACACCGTTAAAGCCCTGATGGGCATGGCACATACCGTTAAAGCCCTGATGGGCATGGCACACACCGTTAAAGCCCTGATGGGCATGGCACACGCCGTTAAAGCCCTGATGGGCATGGCACACACCGTTAAAGCCCTGATGGGCATGGCACACGCCGTTAAAGCCCTGATGGGCATGGCACACACCGTTAAATCCCTGATGGGCATGGCATGCACCGTTAAAGCCCGGATGGGCATGGCACACACCGTTAAAGCCCGGATGGGCATGGCACACACCGTTGAAGCCCTGATGGGCATGGCACGCACCGTTAAAGCCCGGATGGGCATGGCACACACCGTTAAAGCCCGGATGGGCATGGCACACACCGTTAAAGCCCGGATGGGCATGGCACACACCGTTAAAGCCCTGATGGGCATGGCACATGCCGTTAAAGCCCTGATGGGCATGGCACGCACCGTTAAAGCCCTGATGGGCATGGCACGCACCGTTAAAGCCCTGATGGGCATGGCACACGCCGTTAAAGCCCTGATGGGCATGGCACACACCGTTAAAGCCCTGATGGGCATGGCACACACCGTTAAAGCCCTGATGGGCATGGCACACACCGTTAAAGCCCGGATGGGCATGCCACACACCGTTAAAGCCCGGATGGGCATGGCACACACCGTTAAAGCCCGGATGGGCATGGCAAACACCGTTAAAGCCCGGATGGGCATGGCACACACCGTTAAAGCCCTGATGGGCATAGCACATACCGTTAAAGCCCTGATGGGCATGGCACGCACCGTTAAAGCCCGGATGGGCATGACACACACCGTTAAAGCCCGGATGGGCATGGCACACACCGTTAAAGCCCGGATGGGCATGGCACACACCGTTAAAGCCCTGATGGGCATGGCACACACCGTTAAAGCCCTGATGGGCATGGCACACACCGTTAAAGCCCTGATGGGCATGGCACATGCCGTTAAAGCCCTGATGGGCATGGCACACACCGTTAAAGCCCTGATGGGCATGGCACGCACCGTTAAAGCCCGGATGGGCATGGCACACACCGTTAAAGCCCGGATGGGCATGGCACACACCGTTAAAGCCCTGATGGGCATGGCACACACCGTTAAAGCCCGGATGGGCATGGCACACACCGTTAAAGCCCTGATGGGCATGGCACGCACCGTTAAAGCCCGGATGGGCATGGCACACACCGTTAAAGCCCGGATGGGCATGGCACGCACCGTTAAAGCCCTGATGGGCATGGCACGCACCGTTAAAGCCCTGATGGGCATGGCACACGCCGTTAAAGCCCTGATGGGCATGGCACACACCGTTAAAGCCCTGATGGGCATGGCACGCACCGTTAAAGCCCGGATGGGCATGGCACACACCGTTAAAGCCCGGATGGGCATGGCACACACCGTTAAAGCCCTGATGGGCATGGCACATACCGTTAAAGCCCTGATGGGCATGGCACACACCGTTAAAGCCCTGATGGGCACGGCACACGCGGTTAAAGCCCTGATGGGCATGGCACACACCGTTAAAGCCCTGATGGGCATGGCACACGCCGTTAAAGCCCTGATGGGCATGGCACACACCGTTAAATCCCTGATGGGCATGGCATGCACCGTTAAAGCCCGGATGGGCATGGCACACACCGTTAAAGCCCGGATGGGCATGGCACCGTTGAAGCCCTGATGGGCATGGCACGCACCGTTAAAGCCCGGATGGGCATGGCACACACCGTTAAAGCCCGGATGGGCATGGCACACACCGTTAAAGCCCTGATGGGCATGGCACACACCGCTAAAGCCCTGATGGGCATGGCACACACCGTTAAAGCCCGGATGGGCATGGCACACACCGTTAAAGCCCGGATGGGCATGGCACACACCGTTAAAGCCCTGATGGGCATGGCACACACCGTTAAAGCCCTGATGGGCATGGCACACACCGTTAAAGCCCTGATGGGCATGGCACACACCGTTAAAGCCCTGATGGGCATGGCACACACCGTTAAAGCCCGGATGGGCATGGCACACACCGTTAAAGCCCGGATGGGCATGGCACACACCGTTAAAGCCCGGATGGGCATGGCACACACTGTTAAAGCCCTGATGGGCATGGCACATACCGTTAAAGCCCTGATGGGCATGGCACACACCGTTAAAGCCCTGATGGGCATGGCACACGCCGTTAAAGCCCTGATGGGCATGGCACACACCGTTAAAGCCCTGATGGGCATGGCACACGCCGTTAAAGCCCTGATGGGCATGGCACACACCGTTAAATCCCTGATGGGCATGGCATGCACCGTTAAAGCCCGGATGGGCATGGCACACACCGTTAAAGCCCGGATGGGCATGGCACACACCGTTGAAGCCCTGATGGGCATGGCACGCACCGTTAAAGCCCGGATGGGCATGGAACACACCGTTAAAGCCCGGATGGGCATGGCACACACCGTTAAAGCCCTGATGGGCATGGCACACACCGCTAAAGCCCTGATGGGCATGGCACAAACCGTTAAAGCCTGGATGGGCATGGCACACACCGTTAAAGCCCGGATGGGCATGGCACACACCGTTAAAGCCCTGATGGGCATGGCACACACCGTTAAAGCCCTGATGGGCATGGCACACACCGTTAAAGCCCTGATGGGCATGGCACACACCGTTAAAGCCCTGATGGGCATGGCACACACCGTTAAAGCCCGGATGGGCATGGCACACACCGTTAAAGCCCGGATGGGCATGGCACACACCGTTAAAGCCCGGATGGGCATGGCAAACACCGTTAAAGCCCGGATGGGCATGGCACACACCGTTAAAGCCCTGATGGGCATGGCACACACCGTTAAAGCCCTGATGGGCATGGCACACACCGTTAAAGCCCTGATGGGCATGGCACACACCGTTAAAGCCCGGATGGGCATGGCACACACCGTTAAAGCCCGGATGGGCATGGAACACACACCGTTAAAGCCCGGATGGGCATGGCACACACCGTTAAAGCCCGGATGGGCATGGCAAACACCGTTAAAGCCCGGATGGGCATGGCACACACCGTTAAAGCCCTGATGGGCATGGCACACACCGTTAAAGCCCTGATGGGCATGGCACACACCGTTAAAGCCCTGATGGGCATGGCACACGCCGTTAAAGCCCTGATGGGCATGGCACACACCGTTAAAGCCCTGATGGGCATGGCACACGCCGTTAAAGCCCTGATGGGCATGGCACACACCGTTAAATCCCTGATGGGCATGGCATGCACCGTTAAAGCCCGGATGGGCATGGCACACACCGTTAAAGCCCGGATGGGCATGGCACACACCGTTGAAGCCCTGATGGGCATGGCACGCACCGTTAAAGCCCGGATGGGCATGGAACACACCGTTAAAGCCCGGATGGGCATGGCACACACCGTTAAAGCCCTGATGGGCATGGCACACACCGCTAAAGCCCTGATGGGCATGGCACAAACCGTTAAAGCCTGGATGGGCATGGCACACACTGTTAAAGCCCGGATGGGCATGGCACACACCGTTAAAGCCCTGATGGGCATGGCACACACCGTTAAAGCCCTGATGGGCATGGCACACACCGTTAAAGCCCTGATGGGCATGGCACACACCGTTAAAGCCCTGATGGGCATGGCACACACCGTTAAAGCCCGGATGGGCATGGCACACACCGTTAAAGCCCGGATGGGCATGGCACACACCGTTAAAGCCCGGATGGGCATGGCAAACACCGTTAAAGCCCGGATGGGCATGGCACACACCGTTAAAGCCCTGATGGGCATGGCACACACCGTTAAAGCCCTGATGGGCATGGCACACACCGTTAAAGCCCTGATGGGCATGGCACACACCGTTAAAGCCCTGATGGGCATGGCACACACCGTTAAAGCCCGGATGGGCATGGCACACACCGTTAAAGCCCGGATGGGCATGGAACACACACCGTTAAAGCCCGGATGGGCATGGCAAACACCGTTAAAGCCCGGATGGGCATGGCACACACCGTTAAAGCCCTGATGGGCATGGCACATACCGTTAAAGCCCTGATGGGCATGGCACGCACCGATAAAGCCCGGATGGGCATGGCACACACCGTTAAAGCCCGGATGGGCATGGCACACACCGTTAAAGCCCGGATGGGCATGGCACACACCGTTAAAGCCCTGATGGGCATGGCACACACCGTTAAAGCCCTGATGGGCATGGCACACACCGTTAAAGCCCTGATGGGCATGGCACGCACCGTTAAAGCCCGGATGGGCATGGCACACACCGTTAAAGCCCGGATGGGCATGGCACACACCGTTAAAGCCCTGATGGGCATGGCACATACCGTTAAAGCCCTGATGGGCATGGCACACACCGTTAAAGCCCTGATGGGCATGGCACACGCCGTTAAAGCCCTGATGGGCATGGCACACACCGTTAAAGCCCTGATGGGCATGGCACACGCCGTTAAAGCCCTGATGGGCATGGCACACACCGTTAAAGCCCGGATGGGCATGGCAAACACCGTTAAAGCCCGGATGGGCATGGCACACACCGTTAAAGCCCTGATGGGCATAGCACATACCGTTAAAGCCCTGATGGGCATGGCACGCACCGTTAAAGCCCGGATGGGCATGGCACACACCGTTAAAGCCCGGATGGGCATGGCACACACCGTTAAAGCCCGGATGGGCATGGCACACACCGTTAAAGCCCTGATGGGCATGGCACACACCGTTAAAGCCCTGATGGGCATGGCACATGCCGTTAAAGCCCTGATGGGCATGGCACGCACCGTTAAAGCCCTGATGGGCATGGCACACACCGTTAAAGCCCTGATGGGCATGGCACACACCGTTAAAGCCCTGATGGGCATGGCACACACCGTTAAAGCCCGGATGGGCATGGCACACACCGTTAAAGCCCGGATGGGCATGGCACACACCGTTAAAGCCCGGATGGGCATGGCAAACACCGTTAAAGCCCGGATGGGCATGGCACACACCGTTAAAGCCCTGATGGGCATGGCACACACCGTTAAAGCCCTGATGGGCATGGCACACACCGTTAAAGCCCTGATGGGCATGGCACACACCGTTAAAGCCCGGATGGGCATGGCACACACCGTTAAAGCCCTGATGGGCATGGCACATACCGTTAAAGCCCTGATGGGCATGGCACGCACCGATAAAGCCCGGATGGGCATGGCACACACCGTTAAAGCCCGGATGGGCATGGCACACACCGTTAAAGCCCGGATGGGCATGGCACACACCGTTAAAGCCCTGATGGGCATGGCACACACCGTTAAAGCCCTGATGGGCATGGCACACACCGTTAAAGCCCTGATGGGCATGGCACGCACCGTTAAAGCCCGGATGGGCATGGCACACACCGTTAAAGCCCGGATGGGCATGGCACACACCGTTAAAGCCCTGATGGGCATGGCACATACCGTTAAAGCCCTGATGGGCATGGCACACACCGTTAAAGCCCTGATGGGCATGGCACACGCCGTTAAAGCCCTGATGGGCATGGCACACACCGTTAAAGCCCTGATGGGCATGGCACACGCCGTTAAAGCCCTGATGGGCATGGCACACACCGTTAAATCCCTGATGGGCATGGCATGCACCGTTAAAGCCCGGATGGGCATGGCACACACCGTTAAAGCCCGGATGCGCATGGCACACACCGTTGAAGCCCTGATGGGCATGGCACGCACCGTTAAAGCCCGGATGGGCATGGAACACACCGTTAAAGCCCGGATGGGCATGGCACACACCGTTAAAGCCCTGATGGGCATGGCACACACCGCTAAAGCCCTGATGGGCATGGCACACACCGTTAAAGCCCTGATGGGCATGGCACACACCGTTAAAGCCCTGATGGGCATGGCACACACCGTTAAAGCCCTGATGGGCATGGCACACACCGTTAAAGCCCGGATGGGCATGCCACACACCGTTAAAGCCCGGATGGGCATGGCACACACCGTTAAAGCCCGGATGGGCATGGCAAACACCGTTAAAGCCCGGATGGGCATGGCACACACCGTTAAAGCCCTGATGGGCATAGCACATACCGTTAAAGCCCTGATGGGCATGGCACGCACCGTTAAAGCCCGGATGGGCATGGCACACACCGTTAAAGCCCGGATGGGCATGGCACACACCGTTAAAGCCCGGATGGGCATGGCACACACCGTTAAAGCCCTGATGGGCATGGCACACACCGTTAAAGCCCTGATGGGCATGGCACATGCCGTTAAAGCCCTGATGGGCATGGCACGCACCGTTAAAGCCCTGATGGGCATGGCACACACCGTTAAAGCCCTGATGGGCATGGCACACACCGTTAAAGCCCTGATGGGCATGGCACACACCGTTAAAGCCCGGATGGGCATGGCACACACCGTTAAAGCCCGGATGGGCATGGCACACACCGTTAAAGCCCGGATGGGCATGGCAAACACCGTTAAAGCCCGGATGGGCATGGCACACACCGTTAAAGCCCTGATGGGCATGGCACACACCGTTAAAGCCTGGATGGGCATGGCACACACCGTTAAAGCCCGGATGGGCATGGCACACACCGTTAAAGCCCTGATGGGCATGGCACACACCGTTAAAGCCCTGATGGGCATGGCACACACCGTTAAAGCCCTGATGGGCATGGCACACACCGTTAAAGCCCTGATGGGCATGGCACACACCGTTAAAGCCCTGATGGGCATGGCACACACCGTTAAAGCCCTGATGGGCATGGCACACACCGTTAAAGCCCTGATGGGCATGGCACACACCGTTAAAGCCCTGATGGGCATGGCACATGCCGTTAAAGCCCTGATGGGCATGGCACACACCGTTAAAGCCCTGATGGGCATGGCACGCACCGTTAAAGCCCGGATGGGCATGGCACACACCGTTAAAGCCCGGATGGGCATGGCACACACCGTTAAAGCCCGGATGGGCATGGCACACACCGTTAAAGCCCTGATGGGCATGGCACGCACCGTTAAAGCCCTGATGGGCATGGCACGCACCGTTAAAGCCCTGATGGGCATGGCACACACCGTTAAAGCCCGGATGGGCATGGCACACACCGTTAAAGCCCGGATGGGCATGGTAAACACCGTTAAAGCCCGGATGGGCATGGCACACACCGTTAAAGCCCTGATGGGCATAGCACATACCGTTAAAGCCCTGATGGGCATGGCACGCACCGTTAAAGCCCGGATGGGCATGGCACACACCGTTAAAGCCCGGATGGGCATGGCACACACCGTGAAAGCCCGGATGGGCATGGCACACACCGTTAAAGCCCTGATGGGCATGGCACACACCGTTAAAGCCCTGATGGGCATGGCACACACCATTAAAGCCCTGATGGGCATGGCACATGCCGTTAAAGCCCTGATGGGCATGGCACACACCGTTAAAGCCCTGATGGGCATGGCACACACCGTTAAAGCCCGGATGGGCATGGCACACACCGTTAAAGCCCTGATGGGCATGACACACACCGCTAAAGCCCTGATGGGCATGGCACACACCGTTAAAGCCTGGATGGGCATGGCACACACCGTTAAAGCCCGGATGGGCATGGCACACACCGTTAAAGCCCTGATGGGCATGGCACACACCGTTAAAGCCCTGATGGGCATGGCACACACCGTTAAAGCCCTGATGGGCATGGCACACACCGTTAAAGCCCTGATGGGCATGGCACACACCGTTAAAGCCCGGATGGGCATGGCACACACCGTTAAAGCCCGGATGGGCATGGCACACACCGTTAAAGCCCGGATGGGCATGGCAAACACCGTTAAAGCCCGGATGGGCATGGCACACACCGATAAAGCCCTGATGGGCATAGCACATACCGTTAAAGCCCTGATGGGCATGGCACGCACCGTTAAAGCCCGGATGGGCATGGCACACACCGTTAAAGCCCGGATGGCACGGCACACACCGTTAAAGCCCGGATGGGCATGGCACACACCGTTAAAGCCCTGATGGGCATGGCACACACCGTTAAAGCCCTGATGGGCATGGCACATGCCGTTAAAGCCCTGATGGGCATGGCACACACCGTTAAAGCCCTGATGGGCATGGCACATACCGTTAAAGCCCTGATGGGCATGGCACACACCGTTAAAGCCCTGATGGGCACGGCACACGCGGTTAAAGCCCTGATGGGCATGGCACACACCGTTAAAGCCCGGATGGGCATGGCACACACCGTTAAAGCCCAGATGGGCATGGCACGCACCGTTAAAGCCCGGATGGGCATGGCACACACCGTTAAAGCCCGGATGGGCATGGCACACACCGTTAAAGCCCGGATGGGCATGGCACACACCGTTAAAGCCCGGATGGGCATGGCACACACCGTTAAAGCCCTGATGGGCATGGCACACACCGTTAAAGCCCTGATGGGCATGGCACACACCGTTAAAGCCCTGATGGGCATGGCACACACCGTTAAAGCCCTGATGGGCATGGCACACACCGTTAAAGCCCGGATGGGCATGGCACACATCGTTAAAGCCCGGATGGGCATGGCACATACCGTTAAAGCCCTGATGGGCATGGCACATACCGTTAAAGCCCTGATGGGCATGGCACGCACCGATAAAGCCCGGATGGGCATGGCACACACCGTTAAAGCCCGGATGGGCATGGCACACACCGTTAAAGCCCGGATGGGCATGGCACACACCGTTAAAGCCCTGATGGGCATGGCACACACCGTTAAAGCCCTGATGGGCATGGCACACACCGTTAAAGCCCTGATGGGCATGGCACATGCCGTTAAAGCCCTGATGGGCATGGCACACACCGTTAAAGCCCTGATGGGCATGGCACGCACCGTTAAAGCCCGGATGGGCATGGCACACACCGTTAAAGCCCGGATGGGCATGGCACACACCGTTAAAGCCCGGATGGGCATGGCACACACCGTTAAAGCCCTGATGGGCATGGCACGCACCGTTAAAGCCCTGATGGGCATGGCACGCACCGTTAAAGCCCTGATGGGCATGGCACACGCCGTTAAAGCCCTGATGGGCATGGCACACACCGTTAAAGCCCTGATGGGCATGGCACGCACCGTTAAAGCCCGGATGGGCATGGCACACACCGTTAAAGCCCGGATGGGCATGGCACACACCGTTAAAGCCCTGATGGGCATGGCACATACCGTTAAAGCCCTGATGGGCATGGCACACACCGTTAAAGCCCTGATGGGCATGGCACACGCCGTTAAAGCCCTGATGGGCATGGCACACACCGTTAAAGCCCAGATGGGCATGGCACACACCGTTAAAGCCCTGATGGGCATGGCACACACCGTTAAAGCCCTGATGGGCATGGCACACACCGTTAAAGCCCTGATGGGCATGGCACACACCGTTAAAGCCCTGATGGGCATGGCACACACCGTTAAAGCCCTGATGGGCATGGCACACACCGTTAAAGCCCTGATGGGCATGGCACACACCGTTAAAGCCCGGATGGGCATGGCACACACCGTTAAAGCCCGGATGGGCATGGCACACACCGTTAAAGCCCGGATGGGCATGGCAAACACCGTTAAAGCCCGGATGGGCATGGCACACACCGTTAAAGCCCTGATGGGCATAGCACATACCGTTAAAGCCCTGATGGGCATGGCACATACCGTTAAAGCCCTGATGGGCATGGCACGCACCGATAAAGCCCGGATGGGCATGGCACACACCGTTAAAGCCCGGATGGGCATGGCACACACCGTTAAAGCCCGGATGGGCATGGCACACACCGTTAAAGCCCTGATGGGCATGGCACACACCGTTAAAGCCCTGATGGGCATGGCACACACCGTTAAAGCCCTGATGGGCATGGCACATGCCGTTAAAGCCCTGATGGGCATGGCACACACCGTTAAAGCCCTGATGGGCATGGCACGCACCGTTAAAGCCCGGATGGGCATGGCACACACCGTTAAAGCCCGGATGGGCATGGCACACACCGTTAAAGCCCGGATGGGCATGGCACACACCGTTAAAGCCCTGATGGGCATGGCACGCACCGTTAAAGCCCTGATGGGCATGGCACGCACCGTTAAAGCCCTGATGGGCATGGCACACGCCGTTAAAGCCCTGATGGGCATGGCACACACCGTTAAAGCCCTGATGGGCATGGCACGCACCGTTAAAGCCCGGATGGGCATGGCACACACCGTTAAAGCCCGGATGGGCATGGCACACACCGTTAAAGCCCTGATGGGCATGGCACATACCGTTAAAGCCCTGATGGGCATGGCACACACCGTTAAAGCCCTGATGGGCATGGCACACGCCGTTAAAGCCCTGATGGGCATGGCACACACCGTTAAAGCCCAGATGGGCATGGCACACACCGTTAAAGCCCTGATGGGCATGGCACACACCGTTAAAGCCCTGATGGGCATGGCACACACCGTTAAAGCCCTGATGGGCATGGCACACACCGTTAAAGCCCTGATGGGCATGGCACACACCGTTAAAGCCCTGATGGGCATGGCACACACCGTTAAAGCCCTGATGGGCATGGCACACACCGTTAAAGCCCGGATGGGCATGGCACACACCGTTAAAGCCCGGATGGGCATGGCACACACCGTTAAAGCCCGGATGGGCATGGCAAACACCGTTAAAGCCCGGATGGGCATGGCACACATCGTTAAAGCCCTGATGGGCATAGCACATACCGTTAAAGCCCTGATGGGCATGGCACGCACCGTTAAAGCCCGGATGGGCATGGCACACACCGTTAAAGCCCGGATGGGCATGGCACACACCGTGAAAGCCCGGATGGGCATGGCACACACCGTTAAAGCCCTGATGGGCATGGCACACACCGTTAAAGCCCTGATGGGCATGGCACACACCATTAAAGCCCTGATGGGCATGGCACATGCCGTTAAAGCCCTGATGGGCATGGCACACACCGTTAAAGCCCTGATGGGCATGGCACACACCGTTAAAGCCCTGATGGGCATGGCACACACCGTTAAAGCCCTGATGGGCATGACACACACCGCTAAAGCCCTGATGGGCATGGCACACACCGTTAAAGCCTGGATGGGCATGGCACACACCGTTAAAGCCCGGATGGGCATGGCACACACCGTTAAAGCCCTGATGGGCATGGCACACACCGTTAAAGCCCTGATGGGCATGGCACACACCGTTAAAGCCCTGATGGGCATGGCACACACCGTTAAAGCCCTGATGGGCATGGCACACACCGTTAAAGCCCGGATGGGCATGGCACACACCGTTAAAGCCCGGATGGGCATGGCACACACCGTTAAAGCCCGGATGGGCATGGCAAACACCGTTAAAGCCCGGATGGGCATGGCACACACCGTTAAAGCCCTGATGGGCATAGCACATACCGTTAAAGCCCTGATGGGCATGGCACGCACCGTTAAAGCCCGGATGGGCATGGCACACACCGTTAAAGCCCGGATGGCACGGCACACACCGTTAAAGCCCGGATGGGCATGGCACACACCGTTAAAGCCCTGATGGGCATGGCACACACCGTTAAAGCCCTGATGGGCATGCCACACACCGTTAAAGCCCTGATGGGCATGGCACATGCCGTTAAAGCCCTGATGGGCATGGCACACACCGTTAAAGCCCTGATGGGCATGGCACACACCGTTAAAGCCCTGATGGGCATGGCACACACCGTTAAAGCCCTGATGGGCATGGCACACACCGTTAAAGCCCGGATGGGCATGGCACACACCGTTAAAGCCCGGATGGGCATGGCACATACCGTTAAAGCCCTGATGGGCATGGCACATACCGTTAAAGCCCTGATGGGCATGGCACGCACCGATAAAGCCCGGATGGGCATGGCACACACCGTTAAAGCCCGGATGGGCATGGCACACACCGTTAAAGCCCGGATGGGCATGGCACACACCGTTAAAGCCCTGATGGGCATGGCACACACCGTTAAAGCCCTGATGGGCATGGCACACACCGTTAAAGCCCTGATGGGCATGGCACATGCCGTTAAAGCCCTGATGGGCATGGCACACACCGTTAAAGCCCTGATGGGCATGGCACGCACCGTTAAAGCCCGGATGGGCATGGCACACACCGTTAAAGCCCGGATGGGCATGGCACACACCGTTAAAGCCCGGATGGGCATGGCACACACCGTTAAAGCCCTGATGGGCATGGCACGCACCGTTAAAGCCCTGATGGGCATGGCACGCACCGTTAAAGCCCTGATGGGCATGGCACACGCCGTTAAAGCCCTGATGGGCATGGCACACACCGTTAAAGCCCTGATGGGCATGGCACGCACCGTTAAAGCCCGGATGGGCATGGCACACACCGTTAAAGCCCGGATGGGCATGGCACACACCGTTAAAGCCCTGATGGGCATGGCACATACCGTTAAAGCCCTGATGGGCATGGCACACACCGTTAAAGCCCTGATGGGCATGGCACACGCCGTTAAAGCCCTGATGGGCATGGCACACACCGTTAAAGCCCAGATGGGCATGGCACACACCGTTAAAGCCCTGATGGGCATGGCACACACCGTTAAAGCCCTGATGGGCATGGCACACACCGTTAAAGCCCTGATGGGCATGGCACACACCGTTAAAGCCCTGATGGGCATGGCACACACCGTTAAAGCCCTGATGGGCATGGCACACACCGTTAAAGCCCTGATGGGCATGGCACACACCGTTAAAGCCCGGATGGGCATGGCACACACCGTTAAAGCCCGGATGGGCATGGCACACACCGTTAAAGCCCGGATGGGCATGGCAAACACCGTTAAAGCCCGGATGGGCATGGCACACACCGTTAAAGCCCTGATGGGCATAGCACATACCGTTAAAGCCCTGATGGGCATGGCACGCACCGTTAAAGCCCGGATGGGCATGGCACACACCGTTAAAGCCCGGATGGGCATGGCACACACCGTGAAAGCCCGGATGGGCATGGCACACACCGTTAAAGCCCTGATGGGCATGGCACACACCGTTAAAGCCCTGATGGGCATGGCACACACCATTAAAGCCCTGATGGGCATGGCACATGCCGTTAAAGCCCTGATGGGCATGGCACACACCGTTAAAGCCCTGATGGGCATGGCACACACCGTTAAAGCCCTGATGGGCATGGCACACACCGTTAAAGCCCTGATGGGCATGACACACACCGCTAAAGCCCTGATGGGCATGGCACACACCGTTAAAGCCTGGATGGGCATGGCACACACCGTTAAAGCCCGGATGGGCATGGCACACACCGTTAAAGCCCTGATGGGCATGGCACACACCGTTAAAGCCCTGATGGGCATGGCACACACCGTTAAAGCCCTGATGGGCATGGCACACACCGTTAAAGCCCTGATGGGCATGGCACACACCGTTAAAGCCCGGATGGGCATGGCACACACCGTTAAAGCCCGGATGGGCATGGCACACACCGTTAAAGCCCGGATGGGCATGGCAAACACCGTTAAAGCCCGGATGGGCATGGCACACACCGTTAAAGCCCTGATGGGCATAGCACATACCGTTAAAGCCCTGATGGGCATGGCACGCACCGTTAAAGCCCGGATGGGCATGGCACACACCGTTAAAGCCCGGATGGCACGGCACACACCGTTAAAGCCCGGATGGGCATGGCACACACCGTTAAAGCCCTGATGGGCATGGCACACACCGTTAAAGCCCTGATGGGCATGCCACACACCGTTAAAGCCCTGATGGGCATGGCACATGCCGTTAAAGCCCTGATGGGCATGGCACACACCGTTAAAGCCCTGATGGGCATGGCACGCACCGTTAAAGCCCGGATGGGCATGGCACACACCGTTAAAGCCCGGATGGGCATGGCACACACCCTTAAAGCCCTGATGGGCATGGCACACACCGTTAAAGCCCGGATGGGCATGGCACACACCGTTAAAGCCCAGATGGGCATGGCACGCACCGTTAAAGCCCGGATGGGCATGGCACACACCGTTAAAGCCAGGATGGGCATGGCACACACCGTTAAAGCCCGGATGGGCATGGCACACACCGTTAAAGCCCGGATGGGCATGGCACACACCGTTAAAGCCCTGATGGGCATGGCACACACCGTTAAAGCCCTGATGGGCATGGACCACACCGTTAAAGCCCTGATGGGCATGGCACACACCGTTAAAGCCCT
The DNA here is from genome assembly GCA_947471745.1 of Closterium sp. Naga37s-1. NCBI lineage: Eukaryota > Viridiplantae > Streptophyta > Zygnematophyceae > Desmidiales > Closteriaceae > Closterium > Closterium sp. Naga37s-1. Next base: position 533,773 of record CANJKZ010000915.1, on the reverse strand, counting down.
GATGGGCATGGCACACACCGTTAAAGCCCGGATGGGCATGGCACACACCGTTAAAGCCCGGATGGGCATGGCACATACCGTTAAAGCCCTGATGGGCATGGCACATACCGTTAAAGCCCTGATGGGCATGGCACGCACCGATAAAGCCCGGATGGGCATGGCACACACCGTTAAAGCCCGGATGGGCATGGCACACACCGTTAAAGCCCGGATGGGCATGGCACACACCGTTAAAGCCCTGATGGGCATGGCACACACCGTTAAAGCCCTGATGGGCATGGCACACACCGTTAAAGCCCTGATGGGCATGGCACATGCCGTTAAAGCCCTGATGGGCATGGCACACACCGTTAAAGCCCTGATGGGCATGGCACGCACCGTTAAAGCCCGGATGGGCATGGCACACACCGTTAAAGCCCGGATGGGCATGGCACACACCGTTAAAGCCCTGATGGGCATGGCACACACCGTTAAAGCCCGGATGGGCATGGCACACACCGTTAAAGCCCTGATGGGCATGGCACGCACCGTTAAAGCCCTGATGGGCATGGCACGCACCGTTAAAGCCCTGATGGGCATGGCACACGCCGTTAAAGCCCTGATGGGCATGGCACACACCGTTAAAGCCCTGATGGGCATGGCACGCACCGTTAAAGCCCGGATGGGCATGGCACACACCGTTAAAGCCCGGATGGGCATGGCACACACCGTTAAAGCCCTGATGGGCATGGCACATACCGTTAAAGCCCTGATGGGCATGGCACACACCGTTAAAGCCCTGATGGGCATGGCACACGCCGTTAAAGCCCTGATGGGCATGGCACACACCGTTAAAGCCCTGATGGGCATGGCACACGCCGTTAAAGCCCTGATGGGCATGGCACACACCGTTAAATCCCTGATGGGCATGGCATGCACCGTTAAAGCCCGGATGGGCATGGCACACACCGTTAAAGCCCGGATGCGCATGGCACACACCGTTGAAGCCCTGATGGGCATGGCACGCACCGTTAAAGCCCGGATGGGCATGGAACACACCGTTAAAGCCCGGATGGGCATGGCACACACCGTTAAAGCCCTGATGGGCATGGCACACACCGCTAAAGCCCTGATGGGCATGGCACACACCGTTAAAGCCTGGATGGGCATGGCACACACCGTTAAAGCCCGGATGGGCATGGCACACACCGTTAAAGCCCTGATGGGCATGGCACACACCGTTAAAGCCCTGATGGGCATGGCACACACCGTTAAAGCCCTGATGGGCATGGCACACACCGTTAAAGCCCTGATGGGCATGGCACACACCGTTAAAGCCCGGATGGGCATGCCACACACCGTTAAAGCCCGGATGGGCATGGCACACACCGTTAAAGCCCGGATGGGCATGGCAAACACCGTTAAAGCCCGGATGGGCATGGCACACACCGTTAAAGCCCTGATGGGCATAGCACATACCGTTAAAGCCCTGATGGGCATGGCACGCACCGTTAAAGCCCGGATGGGCATGGCACACACCGTTAAAGCCCGGATGGGCATGGCACACACCGTTAAAGCCCGGATGGGCATGGCACACACCGTTAAAGCCCTGATGGGCATGGCACACACCGTTAAAGCCCTGATGGGCATGGCACACACCATTAAAGCCCTGATGGGCATGGCACACACCGTTAAAGCCCGGATGGGCATGCCACACACCGTTAAAGCCCGGATGGGCATGGCACACACCGTTAAAGCCCGGATGGGCATGGCAAACACCGTTAAAGCCCGGATGGGCATGGCACACACCGTTAAAGCCCTGATGGGCATAGCACATACCGTTAAAGCCCTGATGGGAATGGCACGCACCGTTAAAGCCCTGATGGGCATGGCACACACCGTTAAAGCCCTGATGGGCATGGCACACACCGTTAAAGCCCTGATGGGCATGGCACATGCCGTTAAAGCCCTGATGGGCATGGCACACACCGTTAAAGCCCTGATGGGCATGGCACGCACCGTTAAAGCCCGGATGGGCATGGCACACACCGTTAAAGCCCGGATGGGCATGGCACACACCGTTAAAGCCCGGATGGGCATGGCACACACCGTTAAAGCCCGGATGGGCATGGCACACACCGTTAAAGCCCTGATGGGCATGGCACACACCGTTAAAGCCCGGATGGGCATGGCACACACCGTTAAAGCCCTGATGGGCATGGCACGCACCGTTAAAGCCCTGATGGGCATGGCACGCACCGTTAAAGCCCTGATGGGCATGGCACACGCCGTTAAAGCCCTGATGGGCATGGCACACACCGTTAAAGCCCTGATGGGCATGGCACACACCGTTAAAGCCCTGATGGGCATGGCACATGCCGTTAAAGCCCTGATGGGCATGGCACACACCGTTAAAGCCCTGATGGGCATGGCACGCACCGTTAAAGCCCGGATGGGCATGGCACACACCGTTAAAGCCCGGATGGGCATGGCACACACCGTTAAAGCCCTGATGGGCATGGCACACACCGTTAAAGCCCGGATGGGCATGGCACACACCGTTAAAGCCCTGATGGGCATGGCACGCACCGTTAAAGCCCTGATGGGCATGGCACGCACCGTTAAAGCCCTGATGGGCATGGCACACACCGTTAAAGCCCTGATGGGCATGGCACGCACCGTTAAAGCCCGGATGGGCATGGCACGCACCGTTAAAGCCCTGATGGGCATGGCACACACCGTTAAAGCCCTGATGGGCATGGCACGCACCGTTAAAGCCCGGATGGGCATGGCACACACCGTTAAAGCCCGGATGGGCATGGCACACACCCTTAAAGCCCTGATGGGCATGGCACACACCGTTAAAGCCCTGATGGGCATGGCACACACCGTTAAAGCCCTGATGGGCATGGCACACACCGTTAAAGCCCTGATGGGCATGGCACACACCGTTAAAGCCCTGATGGGCATGGCACACACCGTTAAAGCCCTGATGGGCATGGCACATACCGTTAAAGCCCTGATGGGCATGGCACGCACCGTTAAAGCCCGGATGGGCATGGCACACACCGTTAAAGCCCGGATGGGCATGGCACACACCGTTAAAGCCCGGATGGGCATGGCACACACCGTTAAAGCCCGGATGGGCATGGCACACACCGTTAAAGCCCGGATGGGCATGGCACACACCGTTAAAGCCCGGATGGGCATGGCACACACCGTTAAAGCCCGGATGGGCATGGCACACACCGTTAAAGCCCTGATGGGCATGGCACACACCGTTAAAGCCCGGATGGGCATGGCACACACCGTTAAAGCCCTGATGGGCATGGCACATACCGTTAAAGCCCTGATGGGCATGGCACACACCGTTAAAGCCCTGATGGGCATGGCACACGCCGTTAAAGCCCTGATGGGCATGGCACACACCGCTAAAGCCCTGATGGGCATGGCACACACCGTTAAAGCCTGGATGGGCATGGCACACACCGTTAAAGCCCGGATGGGCATGGCACACACCGTTAAAGCCCTGATGGGCATGGCACATGCCGTTAAAGCCCTGATGGGCATGGCACACACCGTTAAAGCCCTGATGGGCATGGCACACACCGTTAAAGCCCTGATGGGCATGGCACACACCGTTAAAGCCCTGATGGGCATGGCACACACCGTTAAAGCCCGGATGGGCATGGCACACACTGTAAAAGCCCGGATGGGCATGGCACACACCGTTAAAGCCCGGATGGGCATGGCAAACACCGTTAAAGCCCGGATGGGCATGGCACACACCGTTAAAGCCCTGATGGGCATGGCACATACCGTTAAAGCCCTGATGGGCATGGCACGCACCGTTAAAGCCCGGATGGGCATGGCACACACCGTTAAAGCCCGGATGGGCATGGCACACACCGTTAAAGCCCGGATGGGCATGGCACACACCGTTAAAGCCCTGATGGGCATGGCACACACCGTTAAAGCCCTGATGGGCATGGCACACACCGTTAAAGCCCTGATGGGCATGGCACATACCGTTAAAGCCCTGATGGGCATGGCACACACCGTTAAAGCCCTGATGGGCATGGCACGCACCGTTAAAGCCCGGATGGGCATGGCACACACCGTTAAAGCCCGGATGGGCATGGCACACACCGTTAAAGCCCTGATGGGCATGGCACACACCGTTAAAGCCCGGATGGGCATGGCACACACCGTTAAAGCCCGGATGGGCATGGCACACACCGTTAAAGCCCTGATGGGCATGGCACACACCGTTAAAGCCCTGATGGGCATGGCACACACCGTTAAAGCCCTGATGGGCATGGCACATGCCGTTAAAGCCCTGATGGGCATGGCACACACCGTTAAAGCCCTGATGGGCATGGCACACACCGTTAAAGCCCGGATGGGCATGGCACACACCGTTAAAGCCCGGATGGGCATGGCACACACCGTTAAAGCCCTGATGGGCATGGCACACACCGTTAAAGCCCGGATGGGCATGGCACACACCGTTAAAGCCCTGATGGGCATGGCACACACCGCTAAAGCCCTGATGGGCATGGCACACACCGTTAAAGCCTGGATGGGCATGGCACACACCGTTAAAGCCCGGATGGGCATGGCACACACCGTTAAAGCCCTGATGGGCATGGCACACACCGTTAAAGCCCTGATGGGCATGGCACACACCGTTAAAGCCCTGATGGGCATGGCACACACCGTTAAAGCCCTGATGGGCATGGCACACACCGTTAAAGCCCGGATGGGCATGGCACACACCGTTAAAGCCCGGATGGGCATGGCACACACCGTTAAAGCCCGGATGGGCATGGCAAACACCGTTAAAGCCCGGATGGGCATGGCACACACCGTTAAAGCCCGGATGGGCATGGCACACACCGTTAAAGCCCGGATGGGCATGGCACACACCGTTAAAGCCCTGATGGGCATGGCACACACCGTTAAAGCCCTGATGGGCATGGCACACACCGTTAAAGCCCTGATGGGCATGGCACACACCGTTAAAGCCCTGATGGGCATGGCACACACCGTTAAAGCCCGGATGGGCATGGCACACACCGTTAAAGCCCGGATGGGCATGGCACACACCGTTAAAGCCCGGATGGGCATGGCAAACACCGTTAAAGCCCGGATGGGCATGGCACACACCGTTAAAGCCCTGATGGGCATGGCACATACCGTTAAATCCCTGATGGGCATGGCATGCACCGTTAAAGCCCGGATGGGCATGGCACACACCGTTAAAGCCCGGATGCGCATGGCACACACCGTTGAAGCCCGGATGGGCATGGCACACACCGTTAAAGCCCGGATGGGCATGGCACACACCGTTAAAGCCCTGATGGGCATGGCACACACCGTTAAAGCCCTGATGGGCATGGCACACACCGTTAAAGCCCTGATGGGCATGGCACACACCGTTAAAGCCCTGATGGGCATGGCACACACCGTTAAAGCCCTGATGGGCATGGCACATGCCGTTAAAGCCCTGATGGGCATGGCACACACCGTTAAAGCCCTGATGGGCATGGCACGCACCGTTAAAGCCCGGATGGGCATGGCACACACCGTTAAAGCCCGGATGGGCATGGCACACACCGGTAAAGCCCTGATGGGCATGGCACACACCGTTAAAGCCCGGATGGGCATGGCACACACCGTTAAAGCCCTGATGGGCATGGCACACACCGCTAAAGCCCTGATGGGCATGGCACACACCGTTAAAGCCTGGATGGGCATGGCACACACCGTTAAAGCCCGGATGGGCATGGCACACACCGTTAAAGCCCTGATGGGCATGGCACACACCGTTAAAGCCCTGATGGGCATGGCACACACCGTTAAAGCCCTGATGGGCATGGCACACACCGTTAAAGCCCTGATGGGCATGGCACACACCGTTAAAGCCCGGATGGGCATGGCACACACCGTTAAAGCCCGGATGGGCATGGCACACACCGTTAAAGCCCTGATGGGCATGGCACACACCGTTAAAGCCCTGATGGGCATGGCACACACCGTTAAAGCCCTGATGGGCATGGCACATGCCGTTAAAGCCCTGATGGGCATGGCACACACCGTTAAAGCCCTGATGGGCATGGCACGCACCGTTAAAGCCCGGATGGGCATGGCACACACCGTTAAAGCCCGGATGGGCATGGCACACACCGTTAAAGCCCTGATGGGCATGGCACACACCGTTAAAGCCCGGATGGGCATGGCACACACCGTTAAAGCCCTGATGGGCATGGCACGCACCGTTAAAGCCCTGATGGGCATGGCACGCACCGTTAAAGCCCTGATGGGCATGGCACACGCCGTTAAAGCCCTGATGGGCATGGCACACACCGTTAAAGCCCTGATGGGCATGGCACGCACCGTTAAAGCCCGGATGGGCATGGCACACACCGTTAAAGCCCGGATGGGCATGGCACACACCGTTAAAGCCCTGATGGGCATGGCACATACCGTTAAAGCCCTGATGGGCATGGCACACACCGTTAAAGCCCTGATGGGCATGGCACACGCCGTTAAAGCCCTGATGGGCATGGCACACACCGCTAAAGCCCTGATGGGCATGGCACACACCGTTAAAGCCTGGATGGGCATGGCACACACCGTTAAAGCCCGGATGGGCATGGCACACACCGTTAAAGCCCTGATGGGCATGGCACATGCCGTTAAAGCCCTGATGGGCATGGCACACACCGTTAAAGCCCTGATGGGCATGGCACACACCGTTAAAGCCCTGATGGGCATGGCACACACCGTTAAAGCCCTGATGGGCATGGCACACACCGTTAAAGCCCGGATGGGCATGGCACACACTGTTAAAGCCCGGATGGGCATGGCACACACCGTTAAAGCCCGGATGGGCATGGCAAACACCGTTAAAGCCCGGATGGGCATGGCACACACCGTTAAAGCCCTGATGGGCATGGCACATACCGTTAAAGCCCTGATGGGCATGGCACGCACCGTTAAAGCCCGGATGGGCATGGCACACACCGTTAAAGCCCGGATGGGCATGGCACACACCGTTAAAGCCCGGATGGGCATGGCACACACCGTTAAAGCCCGGATGGGCATGGCACACACCGTTAAAGCCCGGATGGGCATGGCACACACCGTTAAAGCCCTGATGGGCATGGCACACACCGTTAAAGCCCTGATGGGCATGGCACACACCGTTAAAGCCCTGATGGGCATGGCACGCACCGTTAAAGCCCTGATGGGCATGGCACGCACCGTTAAAGCCCTGATGGGCATGGCACACGCCGTTAAAGCCCTGATGGGCATGGCACACACCGTTAAAGCCCTGATGGGCATGGCACGCACCGTTAAAGCCCGGATGGGCATGGCACACACCGTTAAAGCCCGGATGGGCATGGCACACACCGTTAAAGCCCTGATGGGCATGGCACATACCGTTAAAGCCCTGATGGGCATGGCACACACCGTTAAAGCCCTGATGGGCATGGCACACGCCGTTAAAGCCCTGATGGGCATGGCACACACCGCTAAAGCCCTGATGGGCATGGCACACACCGTTAAAGCCTGGATGGGCATGGCACACACCGTTAAAGCCCGGATGGGCATGGCACACACCGTTAAAGCCCTGATGGGCATGGCACATGCCGTTAAAGCCCTGATGGGCATGGCACACACCGTTAAAGCCCTGATGGGCATGGCACACACCGTTAAAGCCCTGATGGGCATGGCACACACCGTTAAAGCCCTGATGGGCATGGCACACACCGTTAAAGCCCGGATGGGCATGGCACACACTGTAAAAGCCCGGATGGGCATGGCACACACCGTTAAAGCCCGGATGGGCATGGCAAACACCGTTAAAGCCCGGATGGGCATGGCACACACCGTTAAAGCCCTGATGGGCATGGCACATACCGTTAAAGCCCTGATGGGCATGGCACGCACCGTTAAAGCCCGGATGGGCATGGCACACACCGTTAAAGCCCGGATGGGCATGGCACACACCGTTAAAGCCCGGATGGGCATGGCACACACCGTTAAAGCCCTGATGGGCATGGCACACACCGTTAAAGCCCTGATGGGCATGGCACACACCGTTAAAGCCCTGATGGGCATGGCACATACCGTTAAAGCCCTGATGGGCATGGCACCACACCGTTAAAGCCCTGATGGGCATGGCACGCACCGTTAAAGCCCGGATGGGCATGGCACACACCGTTAAAGCCCGGATGGGCATGGCACACACCGTTAAAGCCCTGATGGGCATGGCACACACCGTTAAAGCCCGGATGGGCATGGCACACACCGTTAAAGCCCGGATGGGCATGGCACACACCGTTAAAGCCCTGATGGGCATGGCACACACCGTTAAAGCCCTGATGGGCATGGCACACACCGTTAAAGCCCTGATGGGCATGGCACATGCCGTTAAAGCCCTGATGGGCATGGCACACACCGTTAAAGCCCTGATGGGCATGGCACGCACCGTTAAAGCCCTGATGGGCATGGCACGCACCGTTAAAGCCCTGATGGGCATGGCACACACCGTTAAAGCCCTGATGGGCATGGCACACCCCGTTAAAGCCCGGATGGGCATGGCACACACCGTTAAAGCCCTGATGGGCATGGCACACACCGCTAAAGCCCTGATGGGCATGGCACACACCGTTAAAGCCTGGATGGGCATGGCACACACCGTTAAAGCCCGGATGGGCATGGCACACACCGTTAAAGCCCTGATGGGCATGGCACACACCGTTAAAGCCCTGATGGGCATGGCACACACCGTTAAAGCCCTGATGGGCATGGCACACACCGTTAAAGCCCTGATGGGCATGGCACACACCGTTAAAGCCCGGATGGGCATGGCACACACCGTTAAAGCCCTGATGGGCATGGCACATGCCGTTAAAGCCCTGATGGGCATGGCACACACCGTTAAAGCCCTGATGGGCATGGCACACACCGTTAAAGCCCTGATGGGCATGGCACACACCGTTAAAGCCTGGATGGGCATGGCACACACCGTTAAAGCCCGGATGGGCATGGCACACACCGTTAAAGCCCTGATGGGCATGGCACATGCCGTTAAAGCCCTGATGGGCATGGCACACACCGTTAAAGCCCTGATGGGCATGGCACACACCGTTAAAGCCCTGATGGGCATGGCACACACCGTTAAAGCCCTGATGGGCATGGCACACACCGTTAAAGCCCGGATGGGCATGGCACACACTGTAAAAGCCCGGATGGGCATGGCACACACCGTTAAAGCCCGGATGGGCATGGCAAACACCGTTAAAGCCCGGATGGGCATGGCACACACCGTTAAAGCCCTGATGGGCATGGCACATACCGTTAAAGCCCTGATGGGCATGGCACGCACCGTTAAAGCCCGGATGGGCATGGCACACACCGTTAAAGCCCGGATGGGCATGGCACACACCGTTAAAGCCCGGATGGGCATGGCACACACCGTTAAAGCCCTGATGGGCATGGCACACACCGTTAAAGCCCTGATGGGCATGGCACACACCGTTAAAGCCCTGATGGGCATGGCACATACCGTTAAAGCCCTGATGGGCATGGCACCACACCGTTAAAGCCCTGATGGGCATGGCACGCACCGTTAAAGCCCGGATGGGCATGGCACACACCGTTAAAGCCCGGATGGGCATGGCACACACCGTTAAAGCCCTGATGGGCATGGCACACACCGTTAAAGCCCGGATGGGCATGGCACACACCGTTAAAGCCCGGATGGGCATGGCACACACCGTTAAAGCCCTGATGGGCATGGCACACACCGTTAAAGCCCTGATGGGCATGGCACACACCGTTAAAGCCCTGATGGGCATGGCACATGCCGTTAAAGCCCTGATGGGCATGGCACACACCGTTAAAGCCCTGATGGGCATGGCACACACCGTTAAAGCCCGGATGGGCATGGCACACACCGTTAAAGCCCGGATGGGCATGGCACACACCGTTAAAGCCCTGATGGGCATGGCACACCCCGTTAAAGCCCGGATGGGCATGGCACACACCGTTAAAGCCCTGATGGGCATGGCACACACCGCTAAAGCCCTGATGGGCATGGCACACACCGTTAAAGCCTGGATGGGCATGGCACACACCGTTAAAGCCCGGATGGGCATGGCACACACCGTTAAAGCCCTGATGGGCATGGCACACACCGTTAAAGCCCTGATGGGCATGGCACACACCGTTAAAGCCCTGATGGGCATGGCACACACCGTTAAAGCCCTGATGGGCATGGCACACACCGTTAAAGCCCGGATGGGCATGGCACACACCGTTAAAGCCCTGATGGGCATGGCACATGCCGTTAAAGCCCTGATGGGCATGGCACACACCGTTAAAGCCCTGATGGGCATGGCACACACCGTTAAAGCCCTGATGGGCATGGCACACACCGTTAAAGCCCTGATGGGCATGGCACACACCGTTAAAGCCCGGATGGGCATGGCACACACTGTAAAAGCCCGGATGGGCATGGCACACACCGTTAAAGCCCGGATGGGCATGGCACACACCGTTAAAGCCCGGATGGGCATGGCACACACCGTTAAAGCCCTGATGGGCATGGCACACACCGTTAAAGCCCTGATGGGCATGGCACACACCGTTAAAGCCCTGATGGGCATGGCACACGCCGTTAAAGCCCTGATGGGCATGGCACACACCGTTAAATCCCTGATGGGCATGGCACACACCGTTAAAGCCCTGATGGGCATGGCACATGCCGTTAAAGCCCTGATGGGCATGGCACACACCGTTAAAGCCCTGATGGGCATGGCACACACCGTTAAAGCCCGGATGGGCATGGCACACACCGTTAAAGCCCGGATGGGCATGGCACACACCGTTAAAGCCCTGATGGGCATGGCACACACCGTTAAAGCCCGGATGGGCATGGCACACACCGTTAAAGCCCTGATGGGCATGGCACACACCGCTAAAGCCCTGATGGGCATGGCACACACCGTTAAAGCCTGGATGGGCATGGCACACACCGTTAAAGCCCGGATGGGCATGGCACACACCGTTAAAGCCCTGATGGGCATGGCACACACCGTTAAAGCCCTGATGGGCATGGCACACACCGTTAAAGCCCTGATGGGCATGGCACACACCGTTAAAGCCCTGATGGGCATGGCACACACCGTTAAAGCCCGGATGGGCATGGCACACACCGTTAAAGCCCGGATGGGCATGGCACACACCATTAAAGCCCGGATGGGCATGGCAAACACCGTTAAAGCCCGGATGGGCATGGCACACACCGTTAAAGCCCGGATGGGCATGGCACACACCGTTAAAGCCCGGATGGGCATGGCACACACCGTTAAAGCCCTGATGGGCATGGCACACACCGTTAAAGCCCTGATGGGCATGGCACACACCGTTAAAGCCCTGATGGGCATGGCACACACCGTTAAAGCCCTGATGGGCATGGCACACACCGTTAAAGCCCGGATGGGCATGGCACACACCGTTAAAGCCCGGATGGGCATGGCACACACCGTTAAAGCCCGGATGGGCATGGCACACACCGTTAAAGCCCTGATGGGCATGGCACACACCGTTAAAGCCCTGATGGGCATGGCACACACCGTTAAAGCCCTGATGGGCATGGCACATGCCGTTAAAGCCCTGATGGGCATGGCACACACCGTTAAAGCCCTGATGGGCATGGCACGCACCGTTAAAGCCCGGATGGGCATGGCACACACCGTTAAAGCCCAGATGGGCATGGCACACACCGTTAAAGCCCTGATGGGCATGGCACACACCGTTAAAGCCCGGATGGGCATGGCACGCACCGTTAAAGCCCTGATGGGCATGGCACACGCCGTTAAAGCCCTGATGGGCATGGCACACACCGTTAAAGCCCTGATGGGCATGGCACGCACCGTTAAAGCCCGGATGGGCATGGCACACACCGTTAAAGCCCGGATGGGCATGGCACACACCGTTAAAGCCCTGATGGGCATGGCAAACACCGTTAAAGCCCGGATGGGCATGGCACACACCGTTAAAGCCCTGATGGGCATGGCACATACCGTTAAAGCCCTGATGGGCATGGCACGCACCGTTAAAGCCCGGATGGGCATGGCACACACCGTTAAAGCCCGGATGGGCATGGCACACACCGTTAAAGCCCGGATGGGCATGGCACACACCGTTAAAGCCCTGATGGGCATGGCACACACCGTTAAAGCCCTGATGGGCATGGCACACACCGTTAAAGCCCTGATGGGCATGGCACATGCCGTTAAAGCCCTGATGGGCATGGCACACACCGTTAAAGCCCTGATGGGCATGGCACGCACCGTTAAAGCCCGGATGGGCATGGCACACACCGTTAAAGCCCAGATGGGCATGGCACACACCGTTAAAGCCCTGATGGGCATGGCACACACCGTTAAAGCCCGGATGGGCATGGCACGCACCGTTAAAGCCCTGATGGGCATGGCACACGCCGTTAAAGCCCTGATGGGCATGGCACACACCGTTAAAGCCCTGATGGGCATGGCACGCACCGTTAAAGCCCGGATGGGCATGGCACACACCGTTAAAGCCCGGATGGGCATGGCACACACCGTTAAAGCCCGGATGGGCATGGCACATACCGTTAAAGCCCTGATGGGCATGGCACACACCGTTAAAGCCCTGATGGGCATGGCACACGCCGTTAAAGCCCTGATGGGCATGGCACACACCGTTAAAGCCCTGATGGGCATGGCACACGCCGTTAAAGCCCTGATGGGCATGGCACACACCTTTAAATCCCTGATGGGCATGGCATGCACCGTTAAAGCCCGGATGGGCATGGCACACACCGTTAAAGCCCGGATGGGCATGGCACACACCGTTGAAGCCCTGATGGGCATGGCACGCACCGTTAAAGCCCGGATGGGCATGGCACACACCGTTAAAGCTCGGATGGGCATGGCACACACCGTTAAAGCCCTGATGGGCATGGCACACACCGTTAAAGTCCTGATGGGCATGGCACACACCGTTAAAGCCCGGATGGGCATGGCACACACCGTTAAAGCCCGGATGGGCATGGCACACACCGTTAAAGCCCGGATGGGCATGGCACACACCGTTAAAGCCCTGATGGGCATGGCACACACCGTTAAAGCCCTGATGGGCATGGCACACACCGTTAAAGCCCTGATGGGCATGGCACATGCCGTTAAAGCCCTGATGGGCATGGCACACACCGTTAAAGCCCTGATGGGCATGGCACGCACCGTTAAAGCCCGGATGGGCATGGCACACACCGTTAAAGCCCAGATGGGCATGGCACACACCGTTAAAGCCCTGATGGGCATGGCACACACCGTTAAAGCCCGGATGGGCATGGCACGCACCGTTAAAGCCCTGATGGGCATGGCACACGCCGTTAAAGCCCTGATGGGCATGGCACACACCGTTAAAGCCCTGATGGGCATGGCACGCACCGTTAAAGCCCGGATGGGCATGGCACACACCGTTAAAGCCCGGATGGGCATGGCACACACCGTTAAAGCCCTGATGGGCATGGCAAACACCGTTAAAGCCCGGATGGGCATGGCACACACCGTTAAAGCCCTGATGGGCATGGCACATACCGTTAAAGCCCTGATGGGCATGGCACGCACCGTTAAAGCCCGGATGGGCATGGCACACACCGTTAAAGCCCGGATGGGCATGGCACACACCGTTAAAGCCCGGATGGGCATGGCACACACCGTTAAAGCCCTGATGGGCATGGCACACACCGTTAAAGCCCTGATGGGCATGGCACACACCGTTAAAGCCCTGATGGGCATGGCACATGCCGTTAAAGCCCTGATGGGCATGGCACACACCGTTAAAGCCCTGATGGGCATGGCACGCACCGTTAAAGCCCGGATGGGCATGGCACACACCGTTAAAGCCCAGATGGGCATGGCACACACCGTTAAAGCCCTGATGGGCATGGCACACACCGTTAAAGCCCGGATGGGCATGGCACGCACCGTTAAAGCCCTGATGGGCATGGCACACGCCGTTAAAGCCCTGATGGGCATGGCACACACCGTTAAAGCCCTGATGGGCATGGCACGCACCGTTAAAGCCCGGATGGGCATGGCACACACCGTTAAAGCCCGGATGGGCATGGCACACACCGTTAAAGCCCGGATGGGCATGGCACATACCGTTAAAGCCCTGATGGGCATGGCACACACCGTTAAAGCCCTGATGGGCATGGCACACGCCGTTAAAGCCCTGATGGGCATGGCACACACCGTTAAAGCCCTGATGGGCATGGCACACGCCGTTAAAGCCCTGATGGGCATGGCACACACCTTTAAATCCCTGATGGGCATGGCATGCACCGTTAAAGCCCGGATGGGCATGGCACACACCGTTAAAGCCCGGATGGGCATGGCACACACCGTTGAAGCCCTGATGGGCATGGCACGCACCGTTAAAGCCCGGATGGGCATGGCACACACCGTTAAAGCTCGGATGGGCATGGCACACACCGTTAAAGCCCTGATGGGCATGGCACACACCGTTAAAGTCCTGATGGGCATGGCACACACCGTTAAAGCCCGGATGGGCATGGCACACACCGTTAAAGCCCGGATGGGCATGGCACACACCGTTAAAGCCCTGATGGGCATGGCACACATCGTTAAAGCCCGGATGGGCATGGCACACACCGTTAAAGCCTTGATGGGCATGGCACACACCGTTAAAGCCCTGATGGGCATGGCACACACCGTTAAAGCCCGGATGGGCATGGCACACACCGTTAAAGCCCGGATGGGCATGGCACACACCGTTAAAGCCCGGATGGGCATGGCACACACCGTTAAAGCCCGGATGGGCATGGCACACACCGTTAAAGCCCTGATGGGCATGGCACACATCGTTAAAGCCCAGATGGGCATGGCACACACCGTTAAAGCCTTGATGGGCATGGCACACACCGTTAAAGCCCTGATGGGCATGGCACACACCGTTAAAGCCCGGATGGGCATGGCACACACCGTTAAAGCCCGGATGGGCATGGCACACACCGTTAAAGCCCGGATGGGCATGGCACATACCGTTAAAGCCCTGATGGGCATGGCACGCACCGTTAAAGCCCGGATGGGCATGGCACACACCGTTAAAGCCCGGATGGGCATGGCACACGCCGTTAAAGCCCGGATGGGCATGGCACACACCGTTAAAGCCCGGATGGGCATGGCACACACCGTTAAAGCCCGGATGGGCATGGCACACACCGTTAAAGCCCTGATGGGCATGGCACATACCGTTAAAGCCCTGATGGGCATGGCACACACCGTTAAAGCCCTGATGGGCATGGCACACGCCGTTAAAGCCCTGATGGGCATGGCACACACCGTTAAAGCCCTGATGGGCATGGCACACGCCGTTAAAGCCCTGATGGGCATGGCACACACCGTTAAATCCCTGATGGGCATGGCATGCACCGTTAAAGCCCGGATGGGCATGGCACACACCGTTAAAGCCCGGATGGGCATGGCACACACCGTTGAAGCCCTGATGGGCATGGCACGCACCGTTAAAGCCCGGATGGGCATGGCACACACCGTTAAAGCCCGGATGGGCATGGCACACACCGTTAAAGCCCTGATGGGCATGGCACACACCGTTAAAGCCCTGATGGGCATGGCACACACCGTTAAAGCCCGGATGGGCATGGCACACACCGTTAAAGCCCGGATGGGCATGGCACACACCGTTAAAGCCCTGATGGGCATGGCACACACCGTTAAAGCCCTGATGGGCATGGCACACACCGTTAAAGCCCTGATGGGCATGGCACACACCGTTAAAGCCCTGATGGGCATGGCACACACCGTTAAAGCCCGGATGGGCATGGCACACACCGTTAAAGCCCGGATGGGCATGGCACACACCGTTAAAGCCCGGATGGGCATGGCAAACACCGTTAAAGCCCGGATGGGCATGGCACACACCGTTAAAGCCCTGATGGGCATGGCACATACCGTTAAAGCCCTGATGGGCATGGCACGCACCGTTAAAGCCCGGATGGGCATGGCACACACCGTTAAAGCCGGGATGGGCATGGCACACACCGTTAAAGCCCGGATGGGCATGGCACACACCGTTAAAGCCCTGATGGGCATGGCACACACCGTTAAAGCCCTGATGGGCATGGCACACACCGTTAAAGCCCTGATGGGCATGGCACATGCCGTTAAAGCCCTGATGGGCATGGCACACACCGTTAAAGCCCTGATGGGCATGGCACGCACCGTTAAAGCCCGGATGGGCATGGCACACACTGTTAAAGCCCGGATGGGCATGGCACACACCGTTAAAGCCCTGATGGGCATGGCACACACCGTTAAAGCCCGGATGGGCATGGCACACACCGTTAAAGCCCTGATGGGCATGGCACGCACCGTTAAAGCCCTGATGGGTATGGCACGCACCGTTAAAGCCCTGATGGGCATGGCACACGCCGTTAAAGCCCTGATGGGCATGGCACACACCGTTAAAGCCCTGATGGGCATGGCACGCACCGTTAAAGCCCGGATGGGCATGGCACACACCGTTAAAGCCCGGATGGGCATGGCACACACCGTTAAAGCCCTGATGGGCATGGCACACACCGTTAAAGCCCGGATGGGCATGGCACACACCGTTAAAGCCCTGATGGGCATGGCACGCACCGTTAAAGCCCTGATGGGCATGGCACGCACCGTTAAAGCCCTGATGGGCATGGCGTCCTCGGAGCTCTTGAGCAGCACCTGCACGGGCGGCACTCGTGCATCCTCCAGCTCCCCACTCTCCCCCATCACCTTCTGCCGCACGCTCGCTGCCACCTCAGCTGCTGCCACCTCCAACTGCCACGTCAGCACAAAGCGGGTGAGAAAGAGGGAGGGAGGAGTGGGGGGAGAGAAGGGAGCACAGAAGCGGGAGAAGCGAGGAGGCGGAGCAGGCAGGCAGAGAGAAAGACGAATACATAACGAAAGACACTCAGAGCGCTCATGAGAAACTAATGCTCTACGTTGAGAAAGACACACGGGCAAGGGAAAGTAGAGCAGGGCAATCAAATTCCATGAGGATCCATGGGGACCCATCCCACCCACCAGCGGCAGCATGTCAGCGGGGCGCGTGCGCATGAGGCGGCACAGCCCCTCCTCCTTGCTCGCCAGGTCCTCCAAGTCCACCTCCACCACGCCGCCCCCCTCCTGCAACCGCTCCCTGGAGCAACCGCGGGTGATGGGGGAGTGGGGAAAGACAGGGGGGAGAGACGGTGTGCTGTTAGCCGCCCCCAAACCGCCACGTGCTCCGGATCAACCTCCACCACGCCACCCCCTCCTGCACCCGCTCCCTGCGGAATGGGGGCAAGGGGGGTTGCCGTGGGAGGAGGGGAACGGGACACGGCGGCGTATGATGCTGTGCAGCCCCGGCGGCCATGTGAGCCCCGGTCATGAGAGGCAGGAACAGGCGGGATAAGAGGAGGGAAGTTGCGAGTAAGGAAGGGCGCGGACCGCATGTAGGGAAGGCGCACGGCGCGCAGGGGACGACGGGAACCTCACGGCGCGGATCCGTCGGTTTGTGAGGGATTTTAAAGCCCAGCTGGTCGCAGGGAAGGGAGGGGCCCACGTTGAACGGGGGCGGGGACCGCACGGTGCGAGGTGGCCTGCTGTGCTGTGCTGGTAACGGCAGCGGGTTACCGCACGCGGCGCACCTGTAGATAAAGCGGTCATGATACTGCGGATCGTGGAAGTTTCGCACGAACTCGCGAAGCTTCTTCTGCGCGGCGTATCGCGTGATTCCCGCGTCGCCCAGCGCGTCGTCGCCGGCCGGCCCTTCCGACTCGGGGAACGACTGGTTGCTGTAGAACACCTGTCCCTCGTCCCACCCTGACATGGCGGCTGCTGATTGGCGCGTTAGAAGAGGTATGAGAGAGCTGATTTTCCAGCGTACGCGACGATTTCGTGGAGCTAACTGGAGCGACGTGATTCGGTCTACTGTCAGGAGTTCGTTTGTGAGACTCGTGCGCATCGACGCTTGGCTTGTGATTGATTGAGTCGTGGGAGTGAGGGAAGTCTTAGGGCGCGTCCCTTCTTTCGATTTTGCAAGATCGACCGAGCTACACCGATTGTTTGCCGCACTAACGCATTAAAAAGTTTTGAAAAGGTTTATTACCACGTTGACATTCGATCCTCCGCAGGGTCGACTGTGCAAAAACGAGAGAAGTGACGCGTCGTGACAGCGCGGGAAATGCTGTAACTCGTTACTGGCTTCTGACACGGTTCGACAGAGTGTTTGACACATTTTGTGCACATCCAGGAGTGTAGCATAAGCATTTCTTCTACGTGAAATTAACTGAAACATGTCAGAAAGGGTAACAAAATCATACGTTGCATGCTTCCCAGCGAATCAAGGTTCTCCATATTAAATTTGATACCATCAATAACAAATGTGGATGCATGAATGTTTCTAATGCATTCATTTACAACGGCGACACCGACAATAGCGGTGACACTAGCGACAATGACGACAACGGCGACATCGGCAACAACGGCGAGATCGGCAACAACGGCGACAACTGTTGGAATAACCGAAAGGTTATTATAAGCATTCCCGAAGGCTTCTCCCTAACGCGTCAGTTCTTAACAGAACAACGCACTGCACCAGTACCGCAATAGCTCACATAGAGCACGCGGAAGGTCGAGAGTCACCCGAAGGTCAACAGTCGAAGACAGTCAACGGTCGTGACTCTCGACCGACCAGTAACCGCACGACATTTGATCGCTGCAACATGGTAACTGTCGAGAATAACAATAGTCGTGGTTACTGTAGTCATGCAATACAGTTAATAAGAGAATGTACTCCTCAGAGTACATGGCTAGCTAGTTTGCTATTCAAACCCCGGTACTTTGTTAATAATCATCTTGATCTCTTTCAACTTATAAACAAGGTCACCACTAAGACTTCATTATCTTCCAGTAAGCTAGACAGACTTATCATATCCACTACGATCCTTCAGTCGCAACATCATTGTTTCAGAGCTAGAGTGGATTATAAGGCCTGCTAAATCTCTGTTCTTCTTAAAACAATCTTAAAATAAAAAATAAAAAAATCACTCAATACATTACAAGTCTGCATCACTATGGCTTATGAAGAGAAAGCTACTCCAGACTCTCTGGGCCCACCACCAGCAACAACCAATGCGCCATCAGCGGTAACCTTCGTCAACGCCGCTGTCGTCGAGCAACTAGTCGCTCGCATCAACGCTCTTGAGAGCCATCAAGCCATGAGCATCGATAGCTCGAGCTACGCAAGAGGAGTTGCTGGACTTCCTCTCCTAGAGAAGACCGTCGCGTCAACTCCGAGAGATCCTTCACCTTTGACAACCGTCAAGCTTCAGCTCCTACGCAAGACAGTCAACAACGCAGTCACTCAGACACAATCGCGACAATGCAAACAAAGTTCGTTATGACTTCGAAGCTGAAAGACATCAGTTCCCTTCGACGGAAAGGATTTCTACATGTGGAGCTTCGAGTTCGAGCTCCTCGCGACAACCGCGCAAATCTGGATGTACTACGATGGGAGCTTACCGTTTCCGACGGAAGGCACCATCCAAGAGAAGAACCAGTACTATCGCGAATATTCGCGTAGACCACTCTCCTCCGGAACCTCTCCCCCTCCGAGCAGCTCGGCATTCGCTCCTACTGTCAGAGGTCCACTGGTGATCCCCGATTGATCCTAGGGAAGGGATACAGGCACGTTGGCCTGGGGGGTTATGGGCGCACTGACCCGCTACTTAACAAGCCCTTTTATCCCAATGGTCTAGTGGTTGGGATTCTGACATGGTATCAGAGCGAAGGTCTCGGGTTCGAATCCCAGTGTATGCACTTCGGGCATCCCAGTGCGGGGGGGTGTCAGAGGTCCACTGGTGATCCCCGATTGATCCTAGGGAAGGGTTACAGGCACGTTGGCCTGGGGGGTTATGGGCGCACTGACCCGCTACTTAACAAGCCCTTTTATCCCAATGGTCTAGTGGTTGGGATTCCGACACCTACAAGTCAGAATGGGCGCCCACGTACACCTCTTGGGAGCACCTGCACAACTCATACATGGCAACAGATCCTGTCACAACGAGTCGTCTACTCAGCCAGCTTACATCGGTTAAAATGCAACAAGGGGAGAAAGCGAGACCGTATATCAATCGGTGCCGCAATCTACGTGACCACATCAAGAAGTGCAGCGGAATTGTCCCTGACGACATGTTCGTCTTGATGGTTCTCTCTGGCCTCAGACTCGACTGGCGCCAATGCCAATCATTGCTTCGTGCTCGAGCAACCATCTCTGAATCGGCCTTACGCGCCACGCTTCTCTCCGAGCAAAAGGAGATCAACCCGTACAATGAGAAGAACTACAAACGCGAGAAGTTAGTCTTCTATGCTGGAGCGGCTGAAGGGGAGCAACACGTCAAGAAAGGAACGTTCTGCAAATACTACAAGAAGCCCGGGCACACTATTGATCGGTGCTACAAGCGTAAGGCAGCCGACGAAAGACGCAACAACTCTTCCAATCAGCAGCCTTCAGCATCCTCGGCTGTTACAACATCGACCGTGTTACCGCCTTCCATCGCGAGCACGTCCCAGGCTCCTACGCGCATTACGATCAAAGACAAGGGCAAGGGGTCAATAATGAGCTACATGGCGCGACGTCGCAGAGAGAACCGATACTTTGATGGCACCGAGTTACCACCTATCGCACCCATTAACCCCGTCGCACCCAGTCAAGATAACAATCCCACCGTTCATCGCTGGATCAATCGTCCATCCAATATCCCACTTGATTTCGAGTTGCCTCCGCCAACGCCAGAGTTCCCTCCCAGCATTTCCGCGAGACGATACATCGACCTCTCACCATACACTGGAGACATCGACCGTGTCGTCACTCCGAAGATTGCCGGGATTGCACGACGAAATTGCGAAGACATCAACATCTGGTACCTGGACAGCTGCTGTGGGCAACACGTGGTGGGATCACCGACATTCATAAAAAAATCAAAGCGCATGAGGCGACCATGCGAGATTACCGTCGCCAACAACGGACGCCTCAAAGCCTATGCCATCGGGGAAGTCTGTCTTGAAGTTGAAGATACTCAATTCACGATTCACATCGGCGATGTACTGGTTGCTCCGGATCTTCAGTACAATCTGCTCTCTTCGGCGCAGCTCATGCGGTGCGGAGTTGACATTCGCAGCAACTGCAAAGACAAGACCTTCGAACTTTACTACAAGAACACTTACATCGGCAAGGCTGATGATGGCGACGGGGTCTTCATTCTTAACTTCTCGGCTCAAGGCACCACTGACGATTCGCATCGCACCCTTCTTTTGAAGACCACTCCCACAGATCCGCTGTCCTGGTCACACCCCGAGGAAATGGATCTCGAGCGACGTGCTTCCGATAGTCTTCTACGATTACGCAGTGTCCCAACAGCATCAACCTCCAATCCAGGCAATACCGGACCTGCAATCATGGAAGAAGAAGAGGAAAGTGGCAAATCAGGAAGTGCAGAACCGCTCGTCGAAGAAAGCACACTAGCTCAAGCAACTGAATCTCCCGGTCCCGTAGTCGGCTCGTTGGGAGAAGCTCTAATGCAAGAAGAAGCGGCCACAAGCGGATTGGGCGTTGTCTCAGCATCGGAAGAAGGCAGCCCCACTGCTACGACAGAAACCGGCGCTGCCACCAGAGGTGACTGGGGAACCGGAGGTAGCTGGGGAACCGGAGGTGGCTGGGGAACTTCAACTGAAGGCGGATGGGGACAACCAGCTCCCGCCTATTCCGAAGCACCAAGACTCGCTCCTGCAGATGTCGCGGCAGTCGATCCGTATTGGGCACCAGCTGGGGCGGACCTTCTCTTCCAGACCAATACACTCCTGACACACCAGAACCAATCCAAGAAGAGTCAGAGGAAGAGGTGACTTATGAATTCTTCGGGGGAGCAGCAGAGTTACCAGAACCTACCAAGGAGCCGCCGCCACCAGAACAAGGGCCAACAGATCGAGGTCATCGGCGCCGAGTACAGCTACTTCAGAATTCCCATGAAAGGACTTCTCGTCGCCGACTGGCCGAAGGCGCCACCATCTCAGTATCTTCTTGTCACCGGCGAGCAAGTTCACGCCGGCGACACCGACGACATCATTGGAATTCCCCGCGCGCTTCTGGAACGGGACTCCATTCGGGCCTTCGCAGCTGACACCGACGTCGCCAGCGACACAGGACCTGGAAAAGAGCAGAACGACACAGCAGAGAGGAACGAATACTATCAGAAGACCGTCGGCTACTGTGCAGAAACGGAAACCTGGCATCAGCGGCTCGGCCACCCCTCACACGCCACGCTAAAAAACTCACTCAAGGCTAGCGTCTTTGACGACGGAGCACTGCTTCTTCCTCGCGGAGGATCTCTCACAGTGGACTCAGAAGACCCACCATGCACCGTGTGCCCAGCCGCGTCGCTCACTCACAAACCATTTCCTGACTTACCCCCCGGCTACGAACGCTACAAGCCGCTCGACAAAGTTTACAACGACTTTATGAACCTCAGCCAGTAAGGGCTCGACGGCGAAAACTATACGCTTACCTTCATTGACGCAAGCACCCGCTACGTCTGGGCCATCAACACCGACTGTCGCTCCTTGGCCTTGGAGTGTTTCATCGAATGGATGAAGCGGGCTGAACGACAATCAGGATTGAAGCTGAAAAGTTACCAAACAGACGGAGCCCTAGAGTTCTTCTCGACCGAGTTCACGGAGCTCTTCAAGCAGAAAGGGATTGAACACCTGGTGTTTCCGCCCTACGCTCACGAGCAGCAAGGCATAGCAGAACGGACAAACAGGAGCCTCGCTACAAGGACGAGGGCCCTGATGAAGCAGTCGGCCATCCCAGCCAAGTATTGGCCGTTTGCGATGAACCACGCTGTCCACCTGCACAACTTGCTGTCCTCTCGAAGCCTTGAGAACAACAACTCTCCTTACAGGGCTTGGACGGGCACAAAGGCGGACACGCGTCTGCTTCGAGTGTTTGGCTGCATGGTACAGTACAGGCCCCACACAGCAAGGACCGGAAAGTTTGCTAACCGGGCTCGCTGGGGCATTCACCTCGGAATCGAAAAAGAATACAAGACGTGGATCATGCTGGACTACGCGACACACGAAGTGACAAAATCACATGAGTGCATCTTCTATGAGAAGCTGACTCTGCCACTGTTCAACGAACACCGCGAAGCTGACAGGGCACCGGAAAGGGTTTTCGAGGGACACCGCAGCTTCGCAACTTTACACGATGAAGCTGACCTGGAGGAGGACGCTGACGCAGCAGCAGCCACTCAATTTGATAGCGCACACAACATCCCCCTTACAAGCCCATTCCAGACTCCAACCTTCATACATGTACATCAATCTGATCCTAACGAGACAACTTGAGAAGCTCACAACTTCAACAGCGAGGCACGCCGATCCCCGGATGCCGAGTTACCACCACCAAACACCTCGCAAGGCACCCTCCGCCTTGGCAACGACAGCGACGACGATGTAGTCGAAGTAACCAGCTTCCATGACTACGATCGTCTGCACTACGAAAAGACCAACGAAACTGGTCTACGCATTCTCGGACTCGCAGCCGCTGTTTGCCACGAATCCCCCAAGGAGCCCACCAGTGTTTGCAAAGCTCTTTCTGGCCCCGACAGTGAGAAATGGAAGGCAGCCATGGCCAAGGAAGTTGCGGCGCTCAAGAACCACGGAACATGGAAGCTGGTTCCTCGAACGTAAGCGAAGGGGAGAAAAATTCTCAGCGGAAAATAGGTCTTCCGCATCAAAACACTCGCGGATGGCTCCATTAACAAATACAAGGCGAGATGGGTGGTGTGCGGCTTCGAGCAAACTCACATGGTGGACTTTGACCTTACCTACGCACCTGTCAGACGGCACACCTCAGTACGCATCCTCATCTGCATCGCAGCCGTTAAACAGCGTCCGCTCCGTCAGATCGACGTTGGCAGTGCATTCCTCTACGCTCCGGTCGACGCCATCATCTTCGTCGAACAACCGCATGCCTCCAAGGAAAACAACGGCGCCGTCTGCCTGCTTCAGAAATCCCTTTATGGGATCAAGCAAGCACCTTGCCTGTGGCAGCAATATCTGCACACCGTTCTCGCAGAGCTCGGATTCAAATAGCTACCACACGACCTCGGGATGTACCGGAAGGAGTCGCGTGGCAAATTCATTCTCCTCGTCGCCTACGTCGATGATCTACTTTACACTGGCGACGACACGGAGCTGTTGGACCAGTTTGAAGTAGACATTAAAGAGAAGCTGGAGGTTACTATCAACCATAATGTCACTCAGTTCCTGGGTCTCAACATCACCCAGTCTGCCACCTCTATTCATCTCTCCGCCACCAAATACGTTGAAACGCTCGCAAATAAATTCGCCATAACACCAATCAACCTCTCAACCCCCTTTCGCACTCCTCCCTCTAACAACGAACCGGACACCACGCCACTCTCCCTCGAGAACCATCGGCTCTACCAGCAGCAGCTGGGGTGTCTCCTGTTCGCCGCCGTCACATGCCGGCCCGATCTCTCCTACGTCGCAAGCCAGCTCGCTCAGTACATAAAGTGACCTAAAGGGGAGAATCTACTAGATCTACGCCGAGCACTTCAATACTTCGTCTCAACTCCTGACGTCTCACATAGGTAACAGAACCGCGCGCGATTCGTAACCCACCTCAATCATTTTTTACGGTGGAATTTCGGAAAAAGAGTTACGTCCCTTTCCGTCTTACCCTTCCGTCAATGCAAACAAGCTGTAAACGCAACTGGTCGAACCAATTGCATTACGCCATGCGTTGGCGTTTTGTTTGGTTTATTCCCCCCACTTGTAAGAAAACCTCGATGGTAATGTTTGCTAGCTACCTCCCACGTGCACTATTCAATTCTAGTGCACCGTCACCCTCCGCCCACATTCTCGCCACCCAACCCAACTTGGTAAGGTTGGAGGGGTGTGTAGTGGGGACCACACCAACCTCCAACACTACGCCTTGGTCCCCACAAGCACCTATGCATACAAGCCTACCCTAGCACAACATGCATGAAAGGTATTTGCAGGCAAAGGCTTGGTGAGGAAGTCCGCGGATTGAGCGTTGGTCTTCACATAGTGTAGCTCTGTTAGAATCTAGCAGCAGGAATGATTGAACTATGAAAGAGTTGGGTACAAGTATGAAACCCTAAAAGGGGCTGTACCCCATATTGGCTACCCCACTACAGCCTAAACATATATAGCAGATATAACATTTGACACACCCCCATAGGCAAAGTGGGGGAGAGCAAGGGGTCACAAGACCAGTCAAGAGAACCAAAGCAAGCTCAGGGTGGATCACAACGTCACCAAACACACTGAGCACAAGCAAAGGACCACAAGGCCAATTCACATGCAGAGGTATATACACAACAACAACAGTGCAGTGATCTCTACCTAGCAGAGCAGGCATGCAAATATATATATACATATATATATATCCTAAACCCTAAACCCTAAACCCTAAACCCTAAACCCTATATATATATATATCACAGTACAAGCAACGTCTACAGCAAGTGAGGCAAAGTGGGCACAAGGCCTAACAAAGTGCAGAAACGCTGATGATCACCAGACGGAAGTGCCTTGGTGAATATATCAGCAGTGTTGGCCCGAGTGGCCACGTGAGCAAGACGAAGCTGACCACGCTGCTGCAACTCTCGAGCCAGGAAGTAACGCAGAGCGATGTGCTTCGTTTTGTGCTCCAGTCTGTGCTCCTAACACAAGGCAATGGCGGCCTTGTTGTCGACATACAGCACTGGACGAGAACGAGGCCGCTCTCCCAAGTCGGTCAGCAGGTAGGTGAGCCAGCGTAACTCCAGTGCAGCCATGGCTGTGGCGTAGATCTCAGCCTCACAACTGGAGCTGAGATCAGAAGACGAGCGTCTAGAACGCCAAGAGACTGAACCAGAGCCAAGGCTGAAGGTGTAACCCTGTGACGACCGCTGCGTAGCCTGGTCGTCAACCCAAGAAGCGTCTGAGTGCCCAGTGAGGACAACTGTGCTCCGCCCTCCAAGCACGAGCCCCATGCCCGATGTACCGCACAAGTAGTGCAGTACCCTCTTAGCAGCATCCATGTGCACCTCTCGTCGCCGACCAGGAGCCACGTAGCGAGCCAGAAGGCCAAGAGGGTACGCAAGGTCAGGTCGAGTGCAGGTCATCAGGTACATGAGGCAGCCCACTAGCTCTGGGTACGGGCCACTCGGCTCTACGGACTCGTCCGAAGGTGGAGCTGAGAGCGAGTGGCCTGTAGCCAGAGGAGTGTGCTGTGGCGAGGACCAGGTGAAGCCGAAGCGCTGAAGGACCTGCTGCACCATGTGTGACTGAGTCAGTGTGATGGTGCGGCGTGCTCTGTCCCGGGTGATCTACAAGCCAAGGTAGCTGCGCAGCTCACCCAGGTCTGTGCACGTGTGTCTCTTCTGCTGCTCCGACTTCACCAGGGCGAGAGCCTCAGTGTCAGCAGTGGCAAAGACCAAGTCGTCGACGTACACGAGGATGTAGAACAGCGGCAGCGACGTGTCGGTGCGCAGAAACAACGACGGGTCAGCAGTCGACGGAGAAAACCCAAGAGCCGCAAGTGTAGTCCTCAGTGTGTCGTGCCACTTACGTGGTGCCTGGCGGAGACCGTAGACTGGCCGCCGGAGGCTCCACTGGTTACCAGGAGGGAACGACCCAGTGAAGCCAGGTGGGCGGCGCAGCCAAATATCCTCGTGCAGGCTGCCCTGTAAGAAAGCTGTGCTGAAGTCAAGAGAGTGAAGCTCGTAGTCACGCTGAGCGGCAACGTGCAGTAGTACCCGAAGAGTGGTTATCTTCGGGGTGGGGGAGAAGGTCTGAAAGGAGTCTACTCCCTCTCGCTGACTGAAACCTCGAGCAACGTAACGAGCCTTGAAGACAGGCGGAGAACCTGGTGGCCGCTTCACCCTGAAAATCCACATGCCACTGACAATGTTCGCCCCAGGAGTGGGAACCTCGTCAACGTAGGTGCCTGTGGACTTCCAGGATGCCATCTCTGCGTCCATGGCTGTCTGCCACTGAGAGGAGTACTCACCCGCGATCGCCTCAGCGTAAGAGCGTGGGGTCGGGATGTCTGGTGCATTCGGGTCTCCCTCAGGGGCAAGCAGCATGGCCACGAGATGAGGTACAGCGGCTGCAAGACACTCAAGGTCCTCCTGCCTGTCCTAAAGGACGTCCGTGCCAAGTGCACACTCACCCCCGACGGACGGAGGACAGACAGACTCAGACTCAGCAACAAGACTAGCGGCGTAGTCTAGACGACAGGCAGCAGCAAAGTCAACAAGCTCAGCGACTAAGGCAGACGCAACAACAGACTCAAACGACGGGTCGGTGACAACTGTGGCTAGCAGACGCGTGACAGTAGGGTGAGCAGCACGGGTGCGGTCAGACTCAGGCTCAGGAACGGTAGGCAGAGAAG
Organism: Closterium sp. Naga37s-1; assembly: GCA_947471745.1. Classification (NCBI taxonomy): domain Eukaryota; kingdom Viridiplantae; phylum Streptophyta; class Zygnematophyceae; order Desmidiales; family Closteriaceae; genus Closterium; species Closterium sp. Naga37s-1. The sequence continues at coordinate 506,176 of CANJKZ010000915.1, read as the reverse complement.
ACGCAGGAGGGGACGGCAGGGGAACACGCTGCGGAGGAGAGGAAGGACGACGGACGACGAGGTGGGTGCCGGTGACTGCTGGCTGACGCGAACGAGGAACACGACGACCAGGACGACCAGAACGGACAGGCGAGACAGGATGCGACGCAGGCTCACGACTCTCAGTAAGACCCCCTGTCTGCTCAGTGTAAGGAGAAGGAGCAGGCGGCGGTGAGCCAGGCTGTAACGGAAGACCAGTAGACAAAGGGAGACTAAGAACCTGGCGAGGTACAGAGTCAGACGGTAGGTGAGACGACGGAGACGGTGGAGCGAAGAACAGGCACGGCTGTGCAGCGCCACCAGCACCAGCAGCTCCAGCACCCCCAGCAGCCCAAGCACCTCCAGCAGCTCCAGAACCCTCAGCACCAGCTCCTCCAGGACCAGCTCCACCAGCAGCAGCACCCCCAGAACCGGCACCTCCAGTCCCAGGGTCTCCAGCCTCAGTGTCTCCAGCAGCAGCACCCCCAGACCCAGGGTCTCCAGCAGTAGCACCCTCAGGCTCAGCACCTCCAGCCCCAGCAGCTCCAGTACCTCCATTACGAGCACCTCCGGGACCAGCACCACTCCCAGCTCCAGTGACGCCAGCAGAAGTACCTCCAGCGGCAGAGCCCCAAGCTCCAGAAGCGCGACCCTGACGGCGACCGTACCAGTCGTGTCGCTGCGGTGAGGTGAGAGGCACACGCGGATGAAGGCGGCTACTCCAAGGAGACCGCGCAGCAGCAGACTCAGAACCCTCAGCGCTAGCACCCGCAGCAGCTCCAGAACCTCCAGCGCCAGCACCCGCAGCAGCTCCAGAACCTCCGGCGCCAGCACCCTCAGCAGCTCTAGAACCTCCAGCAGAAACAACTCCAGTAGCAGAGACACCATTACCAGCGCCTCCCGCAGCAGGGCCCCTAGCTCCAGCAGCGCGACCCTGACGGCCAACGTACCACTCACGCAGCTGCTGTGGGGAGAGAGGGAGTCGACGACTAGAGTGCAGCGGCGAGGTACCAGCAGAGCGACTGCGGAGACGCCGCCGTAGGGAGACTGCTCACCAGACGCCTCAGCGCCCCCAGGTGCAGCACCCCCAGACTCAGTACTCCCAGGCGCAGCACCCCCAGACTCCTCACGTCCAGGCTCAGCACCTCCAGTCTCCGCACCCCCAGGCTCCGCACCTCCAGGCTCCGCACCTCCAGGCTCCGCACCCCCAGGCTCAGCACCCCCAGGCTCCGTACCCCCAGGCTCAGCACCCCCAGGCTCCACACCCCCAGGCTCAGCACCCCCAGAAGCAGCACCCCGAGCTGAACCACCCTCAGCAGGACCTGAGTCACCAGTGACCTCAACCGGCGCAGTCAAGGGAGGAGGGTCTACCTGAGAAACACCTGAAGGAGCAGGACCGGGAGCGGGAAGGGGGTCTACCTGGGGAGCACCTGGAGCGAGGAAGAGCGGCGGGGGGGGGAGAGGGGCAGTGCGGTAGGGGAAGAGACGGTAAAAGGGAACCGACTCGTCGAACGTGACGTCCTGAGAGGGGAAGACACGGCGCAAGGTGGGGTGGTAAAACTGCCAACCAGGCGCGTCAGGGACAAAGCCAAGGAAGACACAGGGAACAGCGCGGGCGAAGAGTTTGTCCGCAATGGTATCGCGGACAAAGGCACGAGCACCCCAGACCCGGAAACGCGACGCATCGTCAACCTTCCCCGTCCACAGCAGTGTGGGCGAGGTCTCCGGCAAGGAGACACGGGGCCAGAGGTTGAGCTGATGCGCGGCGTACTGGACCGCAAACGGCCACAGAAAATGGGGGGAAGCCGCATGGATCATGGAGGTACGAGCGACCTCCATGACTAAGCCAATGCGGTGCTCAGCAACCCCATTCTGCTGCGGAGAGGCCGGAAGCGTGAACGTCTGGCGAATGCCGTGCTCCGCACAGAAGGCTGCCAAGAGGTCGGAGGAAAACTCCCCACCTCTGTCAGAGTGCAGACGCAGGACGGGAAAGTCCGACTGGAACCGGTCGCGGAGCTGGAGACGAGCAGCGCGGATCCAAGGGATCAAAACATCAGGGACCTCACTCTTGGTGCGCAAAGGGAAGACCGTGGTGTAACGCGTGTAGTCGTCGACGACCAGCAGGAAGTACCGCTCGTGGCCCTGTCCACGGACGCGGGCTGGGCCCCACACGTCCAGGTGGAGAGTCTGTAGGGGAGCCTCTGTGGGAGGGAACGAGGAGGAGTGAGGAGCGGCGCGCTGCCGCTTCTCGACACAGGGAAGACAGGGAGGAGCAGGCGAGGGTGGGAGGGGAGGGAGAACCCTGGGAAGACCAGAGACAAGGACACGGCGATGCATGCTGCGAAGGCGCTGCACCGAGGGGTGACCAAGGCGGTGGTGCCAAAGGAGGGTCTGGTGTGACAAGGCGCGACACGAGCAGGGGGCCGACAACTGACCTGACGCAGACGCAGACGCAGCTACCTGAGGGGATGCAGTGACCAGTGTGTACAGGCCCGACCCCGGCTGCCGAGTGAAGGTAGCCAGGTGACGACCCGTCTGAGCACACATGCAGTGTGTCACACGCTCGTAGGTAGGGGTGAACTGGTGAACACCCGTGTCCTGGAGCGCAGAACCCGCCACCAAGTTCGTAGAGAACGAGGGGAGGTAAAGACCCGACAGTGTGCCGGACGGGACAGCAGGACAAGGGAGGACAGTGGAGGAGGTCGCACGGACTGGACCACAAGAGGGGTCTGCCAGGGAGACTGCAACCAGCCGACTGAGCGGCGTGAGGGTGGTGCTGTCGTGAAAGAAGGAGCAAGAAGCACCAGAGTCAAGTGTGAAGGTGTACAAGGCCGCAGCAGGCGCAGTACCAGAGAGAGTAGACTCACCAGCACCTGGAGCAGCAGTCTCACCCGTACCTAGAGCAGGAGACACACTAGCCCCTAGAGCAGCAGCCTCACCATCACCTAGAGCAGCAGGCTCTATACCTGGGATAGGCGGTACGCACAGGTAACAGGCACGGTCAGCACTAGTAGGCAGTGCATACATAGCAGTGAGAATAGCATCATAGTCAAGAGCAAATATATCTACCCTCTGCCCAAGCAGCTCCACCCAGTCGGGGAGCTCAGCCTCGTCACCAAACTCGGTACGCCAGGCGTCGCTCAGACGGGCGAAGCAGCGGGACTGTGTGTGACTAAGAGTCCCGCAAGCCTGACCAGTCTGAGCACCAGTGTGAATGACGTACGGGCAGCGAACGGTACTCAGAGACCCTCTACTCTGAGCGTACCACTCACGAAGCTGCTGAGGCGTAAGAGACTCGCGCGGACGTCGCTGGAGCTGCATCTGGCCACTGCCAGTAGCAGGAGTAGCAGTAGTAGCAGCAGTAGCAGCAGTAACAGCAGTAGCAGCGCGGCCACCCCGACAACCCCAACTAGCGTACCACTCACGAAGTTGCTGGGGCGTGAGGGACTCACGCGGACGTCGCTGGAGCTGCATCTGGCCATCGCCAGTAGCAGCAGTAGCAGTAGCAAAAGCAGTAGTAGCAGCAGAAGCGCATCCAGGGCAGGCGCGGCAGGCAGGCAGGCGGGCAGGCGCGGCAGGCAGGCAGGACAGCAGGCAGGCAGGTAGGCAGGCGGCAGCGTTCGAACAAGGCAGGTGCTCACCAGTGGCAGGCAGGGCCGGCACTCGGCGGGGCCGCAACAGCGGCTGCAGAGTAGGGCCGCAGCAGCTGTAGTGCAGGGTCGCGCCAGCAGCAGGTCGGGGCCGCGTCAGCGTCCAGGCGGGGCCGCGTCGGCGGCAGGGCGCGGCCGCGGCAGTTGCAGGGCTGGGTCGCGCCAGCGGCAGGTCGGGGCCGCGGCAACTGCAGGGCTGGCGGGGCCGCGTCAGCAGCAGGGCGCGGCCGCGTCAGCTGCAGGGCTGGCGGGGCCGCGTCAGAAGCAGGGCGCGGCCGCGTCGGCGTCTGGGCGGGGCCGCGTCAGCAGCAGGGCGCGGCCGCGTCAGCTGCAGGGCTGGCGGGGCCGCGTCAGCAGCAGGGCGCGACCGCGGCGGGTTGGGGCCGCGTCAGCGGCAAAGCGGGGCCGCGACCGCGGCCTGACGGGGCCGCGACAGCGGCAGGGCGGGGCCGCGACCGCGGCCTGACGGGGCCGCGACAGCGGCAAGGCGGGGCCGCGACCGCGGCCTGACAGGGCCGCGTCAGCGGCAAGGCGGGGCCGCGACCGCGGCCTGACGGGGCCGTGACAACGACCTGGCGGGGCCGCGCTCTGGCCTGCAGAGGCTGCGCGCGGGCGGCGAGGGCCTGCAGGGGCGGCGCGCGGTCGGGCAGAGGCTGCGCGCAAGCTGCGAGGGCCTGCAGGGGCGGCGCGCGGTCGGGCATAGGCTGCGCGCGGGTGATGAGGGCCTGCAGGGGCAGCGCGCCGGCCTGACGGGCCTGCAGGGGCGGCTCGCGGGCCTGAGTGACCTGCAGGTGGCGGCTCGGGGGGCTGACGGGCCTGCAGGAGCGGCTCGGGGGCCTGGCGGGCCTGCAGATGCGGCTCGGGGGCCTGACGGGCCTGCAGGGGCGGCTCGTGGGCCTTACTAGCCTGGAGGGGCGGCGCACTGGCCTAGGGCAGCAGGAGGCAGCGCGAGGGCTGCAGGACGGCGCGCGCAGCGCAGCACGTCACTAGGCAAGGCAGGCAGGCACAGGACAACACGTGGGGTAGCGCGGTAACCGCAACGGTAGGTGGGCCTGAAAAAAATGGTCCTACGGACCTAGTGCTATGAAACCATGTTAGAATCTAGCAGCAGGAATGATTGAACTATGAAAGAGTTGGGTACAAGTATGAAACCCTAAAAGGGGCTGTACCCGATATTGGCCACCCAACTACAGCCTAAACATATATAGCAGATATAACATTTGACAAGCTCCACCTCCTTGTCTTCGACGAGCTTGCGGATGAAGTGATGACGGATTTGAATGTGCTTGGTCCTTCCGTGAAGGACCGAGTTCTTTGCGAGGTTGATCGTCGCTTGATTGTCCACGTAGATGGGCGTTGGTCCCTCTTGCTCGTATCCTAGCTCGGCTAGGAGACGCCTCAACCACACGACTTCGGTACCACCACGGTTGAGATCAACATACTCGGCCTCGGTTGAGCTAAGGGCAATCAAGTTTTGCCTCTTGCTTTGCCAAACAACCGCTCTCTCAAGGAGTGTGAAGACAAGGCCCGAGATGCTTTGCCGAGTGGAAGGATCTCCCGCCCAATCGAAATCAGTGAACCCTATGAGTGCTATCGGCCTAGCTTCATAGTGGAGCCGTAGGTGACTAGCGCCCCTAACATAGCGAAGAAGACGATGCAATGCACGCTCGTGCTCTACCATGGGGTTGGAGACTACTCGCCGGAGTAGCCCAACCGTGAAAGAGAGGTCGGTGCGACTGCTCACAGCGGCATACATGCATGAATGAAAGCGCTTGGTCTTCTCGGGATCCATAGGGACTTCATCGATTGTAGCCAAAGGGAATGGGTGCCGGATTGCTCTCGCTCATCCCAAAGCGAGCCACCACGTCCTCCAAGTGCTTGTGTTGGTGAAGATGAAGAGTCTTGTGCGCGCGATCGCGATCGATGTGCATGCCGAGGTAGCATGACACGGCACCAAGGTCGCGCATGAAGAAGGCCGATGCAAGCTTCGCCTTGATCTCCGCCACAAGGTCATTGCAATCGGGAACGAGGAGAAGGTCATCCACGTAGAGAAGTAGGACGAACTTCTTAGCCCCACGGTTGAGGATGTAGAGGGCGTGATCACACTCACTCCGAGTGAAGCCCAACTCTAGCAAGTGGTTGTCCATCCTCATGTACCACGTTCTAGGGCTTTGCTTCAAGCCGTAGATGGTGCGCTTCAACTTGCACACACGGTCCGTACCATCCTCCAACCCCGGCGGTTGCCGCATATACACCTCCTCCTCCAGGTAGCCATATAAAAAGCGGTATTTACATCAAGTTGTTCTACCTCTACGCCAAGTCCTCCCGCTAGAGCTAAGATAACACGAAGGGTAGAAAACTTTGCTACCGGTGCAAAGGTCTCGTTGTATTGAAGCCCGACCTTTTGCGTGTACCCTCAAGCGAGCTTTGTATTGCTCCACCTCACCGTTTGGCCCGAGCTTCTTCTTGAAGACCCATCGGGCCCGACGGTGTAGGTATTTGGGGGCAAGGGGACAAGATCATACACATCATTTTCGATGATTGACTCATACTCCTCATTGAGTGCTTGAGTACAATTGGCGGCTTGGAGCATTTCCATCGCCTCACGGTATGTGGTAGGTGTGAAGTCGGCCATAACGCACATGGCATCTCCCCTTTCCTCATCATCCTCCACCACCAATGAGTAGTCGGCGTACTTCGGGTTCGGGTGAGGAGCTCTTCGAGCGCGAGTAGATGCAAGCGTTGGAGCAACGACGGTAGAAGGACCACCATCCTTCTCTCTCTCCACTCCAACCACTTCAACACCATCTCCCTTCTCATCCTGAACACTCCTCTTCTCGAGAGCTTCTTGAGAATATGACTCGTTCGTGTCTTCAACTGTTGGAGGGATGACCACGACCGAATGCTTATCTTTTGATGAAGTTGGGAAGCGGCTCTCGAAGAATGAGACGTCACGCGACACCATCACCTTTCCCCTCTCCAAGTTCCACACCCACTATCCCTTGTGCTCAAGGCTATGGTTCAAATACATCCCCACACGCGCCTTCACCTCAAGCTTGGTTCGTGTAGCATCGGGAACATGGTATCAACAAATGCGCCCAAAGGTGCGGAGGTTGGAGACGTCCGGTTTGTCGCCACTCCAAGCCTCGAGGGGGGTCACGTTCGGCAAAGTCTTGGTCAAGCTTTGGTTGTGAATCCAAGTTGCCAACATCGTCCCTTCACCCCACCAAGACTTGTCCGCATGCTTCTAACCGCCTCTACCAAAGTGCGGTTCAAGCGCTCCGCCGCTCCATTTTGTTGAGGTGGGTGAGGAACAGATACGTTGTGGAAGGTTCCTCGCGCATTGAACCACCCGTCGAGCTCGTTGTTCACGTACTCTCCTCCATCTGACCAAATCCGCTTCACGAGTTGTCCATCCTTTTCCGTCTCAATAAGCACCACCCACATCTTGATTGTCGTAGAAGTCGCGCTCTTGTCCTTGAAAAGGTAGACCCACACCATTCGTGTAGCGTCGTCGAGGAGGGTGAGAATGTAGCGTGCCCCCCTTTTAGATATAGGGGTGATTGGTCCACACAATTTGGTGTGGACGAGATCGAGCGGGTTGGAGGCGAGAGGCTTCGTGCAAGTTGGAAACGGCTTCCACGCTATATTCCCTTCAAGACACGACGATCATTTCTCCGCGCCCGCATTTGTTGACAAGTCGGTGACCATCCCATGCACTACGCCTTGAGTTTTCATGGTGCGGTTGGTTGACGCGCTCAAGTTCCCGAAGCGGTTGTGCTCCAATGAAGGCTTCGCCGCTGCCGCGTGCGCTGACGCAAGGTTCGGTGTAGCCACGGGCTTGAAGAGTTCGCTGTCTTGATGCGCTTTGTCGATGAAGCGCCCGAAAGATGTGCTCAAGGTCATGACCGTGCCTTCGATGTTGACACGCATTCCCTTGGTGGTGAGTTGTGACACGAAGAGCAAGTTAGCGCTGCGTCCTGGTACAACCAACACGTTGTTGATTGTTATTGGACCGCCGTCCACCGCAAGGCGCAACGTTCCGCGTCCATTCCCCTCAAGCGAGTCTTGATTACTGAAGACCACGCACTTGATAGGAGCATCCGCCGAGACATCCTTAGGAAGCCCCGTGTGCGGCATCATGCGTTGTGTAGCGCCCGTATCGAGAAGCCATTCGAGCTCGCCAATGGCTCATTCTCCCGCGATGAACACGCGCTCCTTGTTGTCTTCTCCCAAAGTCACCACGTTCGCGCGCCGCTCCTCTTGAGTTGGAGACGTTGGAGTCCAATTCCTTGTCTTGCTCCGACACTCGCGCCACCAATGCCAAAGCTTCTTGCAATACCGGCATGCTTCTTCACGAGCATGACCACGGTTGTTGTTTTTGTTGGCGTGTCCTCCACGTGAAGAGTTCGCGCTTCCACTTGCATGCCCACGGTCATTCTGTGGCTTGGTGTAGACCACTCCCTTCTTCGCGCCACGCGTGAAGTGAGCCGAACTCGTGGAATCGCCTTTAAAGTTATTCCACCGCATCTCCTCGTTGATGAGGCATGCTGTCACCTCCTCCTTGGTCGACGTCGCTTGCGTGTCTTCAAGGGTGGTGATGACGGTTGACCATTCCTCTCCGAGCCCTCCAAGAAGCGTCATAATCCAATCCTTCTCGTCCACGTCCTCTTCAAGCTCCACCATTCGTTCGCCAAGCTCCTCAACGCAATTCACATACGCGCGCATTCGCTCATCCTCCTTGATGCGCACGGTGAAGAAGTTCCTCCTAGCTTGCAACTTGTCATGGAGTGACTTCGATACATGGGTGTTCTCGAGGCACCGCCAAGCTTCGCGTGTAGCTCCTTCAAGGTCGATGCACAAGCTCACCACCGGCACGAGTTGAAGTCGAGCTTCGACACGAGAAATGAGAATGCCTTCTTGTCCTTCTTCACCCATGCTCCATGCTCCGTTGTCGAGGCGCTTGAAGGCTTCACTTCGGATCCGTCAAAGAAGCCCCAAAGCTCACATTCCATCATGTGAACCTTCAACTTGAAGTGCCATGATGCATAGTGCTCGCCATTGAACAATGGCACCGCACTCATATCGACAATCGTCGTTGATGCGGAGTACGACTTATTTAGGTTAGAACAAATGGAAACACCAGAGGTCGATGAGGAAATCAAAGACATGGCGACGCATAGAGCTAGGCGTCAAGCGTTTGGGAATTCCTATAGCTCTGAAACCATGCAAGAAGAATCGTCTGCTTTAAAACGCTGTCATAAACCCAGTACTTGATGAAAATATCCTTGTCGGCTCTTTCTGGATAGGTCTCTGAGTTAAAAATCCGTAGCAACAAAGAACGCCAAGAACGGCCAAGTAGTGAGAACGAAATAGTCGATTATATGGGGCTGGGTACACAATTCCAAAGAGGATGAAATTCACAATGACGAGAGAGTTTTTACACTCTATAACATAGAAACTCCCTATAGCAGTATCGCATTTGTAACGGAACCGCGCACGATCCGTAACCCACCCCAATTACACTTGACGGCGGACTGTCAAAAAAATAGTTACGCCCCTTTCGGTCTTACCCTTCCGTCAATACACACAAGTTGTAAATGCAATTGGTCGGACCAGTTGCATTACGCCATGTGTTGACGTTTTGTTTGGTTCATTCCGCCCACTTGTAAAAAACCCTTGATTGTTTTGTTTGCTAGTTACCACCCAAGTGCACTATTCGATTCTAGTGCACCGTCACCCTCCGCCCACATTCTCGCCATCCAACCCAACTTGGTGAGGTTGGAGGGGTGCGTAGTAGGGACCACTTGGCCCCCCACCAACCTCCAACACAACGAGTACAGAGGCTCCACTCAGGTCAAAATAGTTTCACCACTTCAGGTCTTTCTCCCTCCGCTCACCGCTTTCCACTCTCCGCTTTTAGCCTCCACATTTAGAAACTTCTGACGGTGCTTTCATTTACAATATAGCAAGCAGGAATCTCAAGATGAACACATACAGACGCCATGTGGCCATGGGAGGGTGCTTGACCTTTGTCAAATCCTTGATTCCATCCCGTCTAGCTTCCACTTTGCCGAAGCCTCGACGACCACACTAGGCAAGTTCTTGAACATCCCACTTTGGACATGCCCGCATGATCCAAGCACAAAACGGCTGGAAGGCGGAGCGGGTAGAGCTCAGACGATGCTTCGTGACGATGGCTCGACGCCACTCCCAGCGAGTTTGGCCGAATGGTATGCCTCATTTCTCGAAGAGCCAAATAGCGGGAAGCCCAAGTATTTGGAGCTACTAGGATGTCTCGTGATGATGGTGATGGCTTGATGTAGCAATCTGTGTTCTGAAAGACGCCATATTGGAATGTATTATCCCCCAACGGCTCTCGAGGCGCTATGTTTCATATTAAAACGACAGACGCTCAGACTGTTACCATCACATTCATTAGCCGGGCATTCAAAAGTCCAATCGCATATCCTAACTGACATACCGTTTACATTTTTTTTGGGTTCTCTGGGTTCCATCCACATCGTCTAATTTTTTATACATGACATACGATTTTTGACATAATGAGATGGCAAGCCGGACTTTTCTCATCGTTTTCCTTCTCTTCCTCTTCATCGCTCTCTTAGATATCTCTGACTTCCCTTCTGCTCACGGAACAATTGTCTTGCCCAATACACAGATAGTGAAGAATTTTGTTATCACTTCCTGTCGTCATGGCATTATACACATGTATTGAAAACACATTGACCCTTCCCCCCCACCCCCCCCCCCCCCAAGGTGCACGAGCTGCATTTGCAAGCGTAACCTCCCCCGCTATAGTCGCAAGGCGGGTGCTTCACTTCTCCAGGACATGCACGAACAAGTACGAGTCGAAGCTGCAGCGGTGCGAATATAGAGCGACCCAATACATTGACCGCTCACGGGATTAGCTATGCGCGAAATGCTACTCAGCGATATTCTTTGGCCACTATGTAGGTTGACATGTTGCAGCACTTAGTTTCTGGATATGCAGTTGGGTTTTTACTGGAAATGGTGATGATATTGCAAAACATAACAAGCAATATATCTCCAACCATTTCAGCAATGTGCGACTCGTGTAACGTGTCTGCCACGTCTCATATCGCGTGGCACGCAAAACCGCGTGGTCACCAAAACTAGCAAACCAAAGTTACACTGATTACGGTGCGTTGTGGTTGGCCCGATCCCAGCCGTGGATGTTCTCGACAGTTCCTTCACATCGCCACTAGGTATTCCACTCGTTTTCCTCTGCTTCCTTCCTCTTTCTTCTCCCGATTCTTCCAGCATTCCTTTCTGCTGTAGCTCCTCTGTTTTGCACCATTTGTGGATTAGTGCCATTAGGTCTTGGCGACGACACCCTTCGGCGCTCCGCGTGGCAGCCGCCATTCGGCGCTCGCGTGGCAGCCGCAAACCACCTTAACAACCTCTCTTGTGGTTTGGGGGTGCCACACTTTCAGCATCACTTAGGTTACCGTGTAACGAGCAGCCCTCAGTATCTCAACCATGTGCATGTACTGCTGCTCATTGCTCCCCAGCAGGTCTCGCAAGGTATGGACACCCACGAGTGACTTGCAATGCTCAAAGTTTGCTTTGGGCAGAACTTTGTTGAGAAAGTCGGCTGCTTGCTCTTTTGGTGGTATGTGCTCGAACTCAAACGTATTTGTCCCAATGATACCTCACATCCATGTGCCGGATGCGCCCATGCGAGTTGTCATTGTTCGCGATGTCGATTGCTGACTAGCTGTCTGCTTGGATGATAGTCAATCCTTGTATGGGGATGTCGAACTCTTGTAAGAGTCGTCGCAGCCACACACCCTCCTGGCACACGTAGAATAGCGCCATATATTCAGATTTGGCGCTTGAGAGGGCGGTGTCTTGAAGTTTCTTGACTGTCCAAGCGATTGCTGTCCCTCCAAGAAGGTGAACATCGCTATAGGCGCCTTAGCGTATTTTCTTGTCCGAGGCATGCGAGGCATCCGCATACCCCACTAGCTCCATGTATTCCTCTCCTCCCTCAAATAGCACGCCTTTACCATCTGTTTGCAGCATGTAAGCAATTGTCCTCTCCATCTCTCTCCATTTCTGCTCTTCCAATTGCAACACTTGTTGTCCAAGGAAGCTCGCAGCATAGGCGACATCCGGCCGCTTGCATGCCATGGGGTACATCACGGAGCCAAACTTTGACTGATAGGCGGTAAGTGTCTTGTCGCTGCTGCCCCACCGCGTCAGTTCCTCTCTAGGGTCCACTTCCTTCTTCCTTGAAGACCGCAGCCAGGTGCGTGCACACCTCCTCCACTCTCTCCTTGACTGCCCCCGCCACCAAAATATCGTCCACATAGAGTAGGGGAAACACCTTGTTTTGGCTTTTCCCCTTCAGGTAGAATGCGCGGTCACACTAGCTTTTCACAAAGCCAATCTTGAGTAGTTGCTCGCACATGGTCTTCTACCATTTCATAGGGCTTTGTTTTAACCCATCAAGAGTCTTGAGCAACTTGCACTTTCTGTCCGTTCCATCTTCACACCGGAAGGCTGCGCCATGTAGATGTCTTCCATCAAAATGGCATAAAGGAAGGCATTCGTGTTGTCCAATTGCACCTAGTGGTAGTCTTGTGCCGCGACCACCTTGAGAAATGTCCTTGCTGCTGTGAGGTTGCTGACCGGTGAGAGGTTGAGTGTAGCCCTTTGCTACCAATCGAGCCTTGAAGCGCTCAAGTTGGCCCATATCCCCCGTCTTGATTTTGAATACCCACTTGACTCCAACATGGCGCCTCCCTTCCGGCATCTTGACTAGTGCCCACGTTCCTCGTTCGACAAGCGTGTCAAGCTCTGCTTGAATTGCAGCCCACCATTTCTCCTTGTAAGGTCCCGTAACAGCTTCCTTAATAGTCACTGGTTTGGGTAGTAAGTTGTAGGTTGCTTGCTGCTCCTTAGAAATCAGCGCCGCTGCAGTTGTGGTAAGTAGCTGGTGGGTGTGAACGTCGTGCCAACATGTCATGAGAATCATCGCCTATCTTTGAGTAGGTCGTTTGATCGTACCGCCTCTTCCCATTTCTTCTTATTGTGTGGCTCGTGTAGGTGACTCTGATTCACCTCCGGTGAGTCGTTGGCTCTCATGTGGTAGCTCCTCTTCCTCGCGCCCAATCAATATCGCACCTTCCTCTAGCAGGTTGTTTATCTCCCCCGTTGCTTCGCCACTGCTGTCCATGTCAAATAGCCACCGAGGATCACTCATTTCACTGGTAGGTGGTGGTTGCTGGTCATCCTTTGCTTGGTCACCTTGCTGGCCAATAGTTGCTGCATCACCCGGCTGCCCGTCAGGTTCCGCTACCGTGCCGACCTAAGGCGTCGGGGTAGTCTCCCACACCCAAGACATGGGTGAGTCTTCGTCCTCTAGCTCTGCTGCACTTACATCACTTGCTGTCCCTATCCCATCAGCCCCACATTTTAGCAGATCCTGAACTGGTTAAGGTGTGGTAGGCTTGAAATTTGTTGCAGGAACCTTTGTTCCATCCTTCCACTCATGGTAGTTGAGATTTTCGTAGAAAATGACGTCATGGGTTGCTGTCACCTTGCCGCTGTCCACGTTATTGATCACCCATCCTTTGCTCACTAGACACATGCCCAAATGAACCCCCCACTTGCTCCGTGGCAAGATTTTATGATCCGGGCCAACCGGGTCGCGGTATTGAGTCGTGCAGCCCCACACACAGAGGAACTCCAAGTTCGGATTCCAATAATAAAACACTTGATGAGGCGTGATGTCCGCTGCAAGTCCCATAGTTGGTAAGCGATTTTTCAGCCAGCATGCCAACCCCCTAGAGCATCGCCCCAATAGGATACGGGAAGCCCACTATCTAATTGGATGCTTCTAACACTCCCCAACGAGTGGTTCACTCGCTTCGCCACGCTGTTGTGTTGTGGGGTATAGGGTATAGTAAGTTGGCGACGAATGCCTTTAGCACCTTTATTTGCTTTCCGCTTTGCCGCTCAATTTCCGCCAACCGATCAATGAAGCTTGGAAGTGCTCCAGGTTTCTCTTCGATCTCGATCACCCATGTATGCCTCGTCCCAAGGTCAGTGAATGTTATGAAGTATCTGCTGCTGTGCCGTGAAGCTACTTGCATAGGTCCACATATGTCTGCCATAACGATCTCGAGCATCTCATATGGCTGCCGGGCGCTGTACCGAGGGTGCGGTGCTCTTGTAGATTTTCCTTCCACGCACGCGCCACACTTCTGGTTCTCCTTTCCCCCCTTGGATACTTTCACGCCAACTGCCATGTCCTTATCCAAGAGCTCGTTAATGCATTGGTCGCTCACATAAGGGCGGGTCATACTTTGACGTTTTGGCAGTTTCACACCCCAATAACGAAATCCCAGGTGTCCCAATAACGAAACCATGATTTATACACGTGCCGTGTCCTGTAGGAATCATGCGGATACAGCATCCCGTCGAAACCCACTGCCTGCTCTACCGGGACACAACATCCCGCCCATATAAACAGATTTGTCGACCAATTTTGGTGCAGCGAATAGGGAAGATGTCACTAGGGTAACATGCGGTTTCGAAAACCCACAGCGGGAATTGACATTGCGCCCAAACTGGTGCCGTCTCGCGCATCCAATTCATGGCGCAACAAAACACCAGCAAAATTGCTCATATGGGACCTAGAATAGTGTGTTCTCACTCTTTACTGCTATCATGCCCTGCCCCACTCGTCGCCAACCTTGGAAATATTAAATGCGGGTTTACAGGAGCAAATAAGTCAATGATCAAGGCAGCAAATGACTCTCGACCATGGCTAATCCAGCTATTAGGATATATGCGCTTATGCACCATGGATTCGTCCCAGTCGTAATCTCACCCATCAATGAGGTGTTAAAGTTATGGTTGCCTACCCTTATTAGCTTCCTGGCTGATGCCGTTCGTGAGGACTCTATGCGGCGCTGTTGTTGGCAAAACCTTCTCGCTAATCTCAACAACGGTCTCTTTGTCTTGCTTTTCAGGATGGAAAAGCATGCGTTCCAATACATCTTAACTGAATACTCAATGGTCAGATGTTGAGTCGTAACTGCTTCACACCAGACCTCCGAGTTGCATTGGCGCTTACAATCGGAACACGGCCATGACTGTCTGTGATGACTTTGAAGCCTTCATGTTGAACAAATCAGGCCCCGTGCAGTGACCTAATGAAGCTGACCTCCTTCGAATGGAGCGTGAATTCGTCCGGTTGGGCAGCATCCCTGGCATCGTGGGTGCGGAGATAACTACTACAACGGGAGCTAGACTACGGGCTAGGCAAGGGTGCTCGTGTGATCTCTGCGTTCGTTGGTCCTTAGTCGTTTTCCTAGTGCACACACTGCTTGCTAGTTCATGGAGCAAATTGGCAAGAGTTTCACTAGAGAAAGTTGACAACAATGGTACAATGAAGTTGACATGGCAAGACTACATCAGAGCTAGCATGCAAGCAGGTCGACTGCCAGCGCGGCACGGTCGACCGCGTTCCAGCACGACTTGGTCGACCGCGCTCCAGCAGTGCAAAGTCGACGGTGTGCCAACATCGCAGGTTGACGGCGTGCCAGCGCTGCTCACGCAAAACAGCAGCGCACCGGCTTCGCAGGTGCTCGCAGATGATTGGCGTGCTAGACCTTGTCACCTACACAACTCACATATCAAGTCAACCTGGTGCTGACGATTGCATCTGATCAGCCACGTTGACCTCGGGATACCACTACCGAAGTCGGACTCACCAACTTCGCCTGGGCAACCGTCGCACTCCTCCGCAGAACCTCGTCACCCAAGTAACCTGGTCGACCGGGCAACCACGTCGACCAGCTGCTCCCGTACGTGCCCGTCGACCTCCCAAGTCGACGACCACCTCCAAGTCGACCTCACTTGGCCGACCACGCCCCACGTCACTCCTGGTCGACCAGTTCCACGTCGACCAGCACTTCTGGTTGACCAGCTCCGTGTCGACCAGCGCAGTTGTTAGCCGACCTCCCTGAAGTCGGCGCCACCCTACCCTGAAGTCGGCGCCCGTGCAGTGGTCCCCGTGCAGGTCGACCTCCTCGTCAACCAGCTCGCCCACTGCTGCAGGTCGGCTGCTCCCCTCACATCCGACCACGAAGTCGGCTCCGCCCAAGCGAGGACAGGGCCAATACACAACTCCCGTTGACACTCCCCTGCCGCGTACACGCTTGGGCCCCCCCAGCCCATAAGGCAGTACTCCTCGAAGAATAGCTTGTCGACGTGCACCCAACTCACAGCACGTCGTCCACCGCACTAGCCATGCAAGAGGGCATGGCACCTACTGCTGCACGTCGTCAACTTCGTCGCCCACGTCGGCCAAGCGCACCTGGCCGATGGCGACGGAGCACCGGTTGAAGGTCGGATAGTGCAGCGCCTTCGTCAGGAAGTCGGCCGGCTGCTCAGCGGTCGGGATGTACTTCAGCGAGAACTTCCCGCGCTTCACCATGTGCTGTAGCCAGGCCTGTCGCCGCTCCATGTGCTTGAGGTTGCCTGTCAACCCCATGCCCTCGACGACTGTGATGGCCGACTTGTTGTCCACCAGAAGGACGGTCGGCTTCCCGGCATCCAGCTGCCGGAACTCTTTGAGGAGGAAGCAAAGTCGACGTCCCTCCTTGCCGGCTTCGGTGGCTGCCACGTACTCCGACTCGGTCGACGAAAGCGTCGTGCACTTGATGCGCTGGCTCGACCAGGAGACTGCGGCCCCTCCGTAGACGAACATGTAGTTGCCCGTGCTCGTCCTGTTCTGCTTGTCACCGGCGTCGTCGGCGTCTACGTAGCCGACTAGCTCCAGCGACTCATATCCACCGCCGAACTCCAGGGCGGTGTCACGCGTGTTGGCGAGGTAGGCGAGGCAGCGGTCGACCTCGTGCCAGTGCTGGTCGCTCCTCACCGTGAGGCCGCTCCCCAGCTTGCTGCAGGCGAAGGCAATGTCCGGCCTTGTCGTCCTAGCCGCGAACTGCAACGAGCCAACCTTCTGCCGGTACTCCTCCTCCTGCCGCTCCTGTGCCTCCTCGTCATCGAAGGTGAGCTCGGCGTAGGCGTCGACCGAAACTGGCGTCTTCGGGGTGCGCCCGGTCTGCTCCTCGTCGATGAAGCGCCTACGCAGCTTGTCGGCGTAGCCCTACTGATGCAGCCACAACTTCCCCGCCGACCTGTCGCGGAAAATCTCCAGCCCAAGGTACTTCTGCACCTGCGAGATCTCACGCAGTTCGAAGGCGGACGCCAGCAGCTCCTTCAGCTCTTTCAGCATCCCAGTGCTGCTGCTGGCGGCGAGCAGGTCGTCGACGTAGACCAACACCCAGCAGGCCACTCCGTCGTCGCCGACCTTGAAGTACAGAGCCTCGTCGACCTGGCTCTTCTTCCACCCGGCGCCGACCAGCGGCGACTGCTTCAGGCCGTACAGGCTCTTCAGCAGCTTACACGCCCGGCCGGTTCCGTCGTTGAAGTAGTCTGGCTAGGATATGTAGAGCACCCGATCGAGCTTGCTCTGCAGGAAGGCGTTCTTCATGTCGAGCTGCATCAGGTTGAGGTTGAGGACGGCGACGATGCTGAGGAAGATCCTCAGCGTGACGTAGCTGCCCACCGGCGCGAACGTCTTGTTGTAGTCGGTGCCGTACACCTGCGTGAAGCCCTTCACGACCAGCCTCGCCTTCTCGCGCTTGACGGTGTCATCGACGTGGTACTTCGTCGTCAACACCCACCGGTTCTTCATGATGTTCACCCCCGGCGGGCGTTCCACCAGCTCCCAAGTGCCCATGTTGATGAGGCTGCGGATCTCCTCCTCCATGGCGGCCTTCACCGCCGGGCCCTTCCAGCTCGCCAAAGCATCCTTCACCGTCATCGTCGAGATTTCCCAACGGTGCTCGGGGTTGACCAGCATGTCAGGGTCGAGCCCCGGAAACTCCTCATCTTCCTCGGCGTCGTCGTACAGCAGGTCGTCGTCATCGTCCACGTCGTACACTGTGGTGAAGGCAGCGGGGACGAAGAAGTCCGGCGGCCTCTGAACTCGATCCGACTTCCGGGGTTCAGGCCGAACCTCCACCACGTCACTCTTGGTGGACTCCCCGGCGTCCCCTCCTTCGTCACCGTCTTCACTGCCCTCGTCGTCCTGCTGCACCTCGGTCGACTTCCTGGTCCACCTCTCCCCTGTGGTCGGCTTCCCTGCCAACTACCTAGTTGCCGACTGCTCCGTGGTCGGCTTCACTGGTGCCTGCTCCCCTGTCGGCTGCTGCTCCTCAACCTGCTCCTCCCCTGTCGACGTCGGCTTCAATCCCACGTCGACTTGCCACTCGTCACGTTGATGCCCTCGGCCACCGGCGATGCCCTTGGCCGGCGCCGAAGGCGACGTCCCACTACTCCCCTCATTACCGGAGGCCGACATAGGAGTCATCCCGTGCAAGTCGGCCACGAGGGGAGGGGCAGGGGTCGTAGGGGAAGGGGAAGGAGGACGGACGACCTCGGCGTCCTCAGCAGCAAGCTTACCGACCTCGGCGAGGAGAGGCAGCGTCACCGTTGAGGTATCGGTTGGTGGGGTGGTCTGCGTCCGACCTGACATCAGCCCGTGCTCCGACTTCCACACCTCCAGTGACATATCCTCGTAGAACACCATGTCCGACGTGGTGACCACCCGGTTGGCGTCGATGTCGAGGAGCTCCCAGCCCTTGCTCTCCCCCGACATGCCAAGGTGAAGGCCCCACCTGGCCTTCGGCTTCAACTTCCCACTACGCTGCCGTTCGGGGACAAGGAACTGCACCATGCAGCCCCACACCCATGCCATCGACAAGTCGGGCTTCTGCCCAGTCAGCAGCTGGTACGGCGTCGTCCCCAGCGGCAGCGTCGACCGCTCAAGGCAGTTGCGGACCCAGACGGCCTGCCATAGAGCGAGGTGCCACCAGTGGTGCAGCACGCCCATATGCAGCAGCATTGTCCGCACCGACTCCACCACCGTCCGCATCTCTCTCTCCGCCATGCCGTTCTGCTGCGGGGTGTACGGGCAGGTGAGGTCGTGGACGATCCCCTGTCCGTCCACGAAGTCGGTGAACTTCTTCCCGAGGAACTCCCCTCCTCGGTCCGAGCGCAACATCAGCACCGACTTCTTCGTCTGCCTCTCCACCAACACCAGCCACTTAGGGAACTCTAGCAGCACATTCAACTTCTTGGCAACCGGCCTCACCCACACGAAGCGGGCCTTGCGGTCCTTCAGCAGCAAGAAGTACAAGCTGCCGTCCTTGGCAGCCACGCGGAACGGCCCGCACAGGTCGATGTGCACGACGGCCAGCACGTCGTCGGCGTTGGAGCCTTGGTCGGGGAAGGTGTGCCGCGCCAACTTCCTGCCAACGCACAAGACACACGGTCAGTTGGCGCTCGTCGCCGACTTGAGGTCCAGCCCAATGGTGACCTCGTTCTTCGCTGAGCTCCTGATGGTGTCCATGCCGACGTGTGCAAGCCGCGCATGCATCATGTCCGTCGTCGACTTCGTCTTCGAGACGATCGCCCGCAGGGCCACAACCTCCGTCGTGGGCGACGTCGACCTCGTTGAGCAGGGACGCAGGTCGGTGCAGAGGACACGCCCGGAGTACGTCGCCCGACTGAGCACCTCTCCGGCTGCCGAGTCGAGCAGCATTCCATCTCCGTCCTCTTTCAGCTTCACGCCGTGCTCCTGCAGCTGGCCGGACGACAGCAGGTTTGCCCGCACACCCGGGACGTACAGCACGTCGGGGATGAGCACCTGCTTCCCGGCCTCTCCCTCCAGGGCGACAGTGCCACGGCCCTGGACGTCCTGCAGCGCCCCATTGAAGCCGCGCACGTGCTTGATGGGGCCACTCGGCTGCAGGTCGACGAAAACTTCTTTCGTCCCCATCAGGTGGTGGGAGCAGCCGCTGTCGAGCAGGGTCACCGCCGGGTTCGCCTGCACAGCTGCCGCCACCGCCTGGAAGTCCTCTCCGGCCTCCGGCGCCAGTGAGACGGTCGGCTCTGCGACACCGACCAGCGAGCACGATGCCGTCTTGTCGTCTCGCGCCTTGCCGCCAGCAGAGGAGTCGGCGTCCTTCGCCGAAGTCGACGTGGTCGACTGCTTCTCCTTGCGCAGCTTGTTTCCTCTACGACGAGGACGAGGACTGCCAGACCCGTGGCCTCCCTTGGCGTCGTCGTCGTCGGAGTCACTGCGGTTGGGGCACTCGAAGGAGAGGTGGTCGTGGTCGCCGCACAGCCAGCACTCCCGACGTCGACTTCCTCCTCCTCGACCGCTGTCCTTGGTCGATTTCTTCTTGTCGACCTCCTTGGTCGGCTTCCAGCCACTGCTACCACCGCCACCAGACTGTCCGCGCTGCCCCGATCGGCCACCTTGCTTCGCCGGGGCGACGAAGTTTGCCTGCGCCAAGAGCTCGTGGGACCGCTCTGCCTCTTGCATCGCCTCGTCCTGCAGGATGTACGAGGTCAAGTTGTCCTCGTTGAACGTTGTCCTCGTACTCGGCGCCATCGACAGCCGCTTAAGGAGGTTGTAGCTGCTCGAGATTCCCTGCATGACGTGGGTGACATACGACGCCGTCGAGTACTGCGCGCCGGCCATCCTAATGGTGGCACGAATTCGCCGGGCTCGGTTGCAGTAGTCGGTAGCAGTCTCCTCATCGCCCATACGCAGGTGCGTCAGCTATCCCTCCAGCTGGGCGATGAACAAGTCGTCGGTGACTTGGTAGGTCGACTCGATGAAGTGCCACGCCCGGTGGCCGGCGTCGAGGTACTCTCGGCACCACTTCAGGGCGATCTGCATGCCCAGCGAGCAGCACCGCGAGATGTCCGTGAAGGTCAACAGCTGCACGGCGTGGAACTCCGCTCGTAAGTCGGCGTGATGCTCCTCTGGCGTCGCCACGGTCCCTCGGGCGAAGCCGATCAGCCCAGCCATCTCCAGCTAGGGTTCGATAGCTTCCTTCCAGGTGAGAATGTCTAGTCGACCAACGAGCGGCGGGGTGACCAAGATCCTATCCGGCGTAAACTTGAAGTAGCCGTAGCTCGGTGCTATCCCGCCCGCCGTCTCCTGGGTCGCCGACATCGGCGACAGTCCACTTCGTCGACCTCCAATGTCGCCCTGCGAACAGCCTGCAGTCGCCGACGACTGCAGTCCTCGCGCCTGAACGCCGCCGACTTCATCGGCGTGAATCACACCACGCTGCCTCGACGTGCCTCCTGCACTGCTGCCGACTTGGCCACCTCCGGCGTTGACGCCCACGTCGACGCCGCCTTCGTTGGTCACCGGTCGAGGAGAAGCTGGTCGGGAAGGGGGATGCTCTGATGCCCACATGGTGCGGAGTCCAGCCTTGACGACCGCCCAGGGTATCGCCCCGTACTCCTGGGCCTCATGGCGTCTCCTCACATCCTCCAGCCGTCCCTCCAGGGTGTCCATCACCTCTGTGTCACCTACGCGCACACTAGGGACTGTACGGCTGCCGGCCTACGAGCAACTTAGGTAAGTGACCACTACGTCGACTTGACTGAAAGGTAAGTCGTATGCCGTCCACGCTCACCGCACCATGCGGAGATAACTACTACAACGGGAGCTAGACTACGGGCTAGGCACGGGTGCTCGTGTGATCTCTGCGTTCGTTGGTCCTTAGTCGTTTTCCTAGTGCACACATTGCTCGCTAGTTCACGGGGCAAATTGGCAAGAGTTTCACTAGAGAAAGTTGACAACAATGGTACAATGAAGTTGACATGGCAAGACTACATCAGAGCTAGCATGCAAGCAGGTCGACTGCCAGCGCGGCACGGTCGACCGTGTTCCAGCACGACTTGGTCGACCGCGCTCCAGCAATGCAAAGTCGACGGTGTGCCAACATGGCAGGTTGACAGCGTGCCAGCGCTGCTCACGCAAAACAGCAGCGCACCAGCTTCGCAGGTGCTCGCAGATGATTGGCGTGCTAGACCTTGTCACCTGCAAAACGCACATATCAAGTCAACCTGGCGCTGACGATTGCATCTGATCAGCCACGTTGACCTCGGGATACCACTACCGAAGTTGGACTCACCAACTTTGCCTGGGCGACCGTCGCACTCCTCCGCAGAACCTCGTCACCCAGCTAACCTGGTCGACCGGGCAACCACGTCGACCAGCTGCTCCCGTACGTGCCCGTCGACCTCCCAAGTCGACGACCACCTCCAAGTCAACCTCACCAGGCCGACCACGCCCCTGGTCGACCAACTCCAGGTCGACGTCACTTCTGGTCGACCTGTTCCACGTCGACCAGCACTTCTGGTCGACCAGCTCCGCGTCGACCAGCGCAGTTGTCAGTCGACCTCCCTGAAGTCGGCGCCACCCTACCCTGAAGTCGGCGCCCGTGCAGTGGTCCCCGTGCAGGTCGACCTCCTCGTCAATCAGCTCGCCCACTGCCGCATGTCGGCTGCTCCCCTCACATCCGATCACGAAGTCGGCTCCGCCCAAGCGAGGACGGGGCCAATACACAACTCCCGTTGACAGTGGGCGCCCTTGACGGTACATCTGTACTTGTTAGAGGGTTTGGAGAGTACAAATCCGACTATTAGAACCGTAAGGGCAGTTTCTCAGTAATTCTGCTGCTTGTTGGGTATGCATGGGGCTACATTTGGGATTTTGATGTGGGCTGGCCTGGTAGTGTCAATGATGCGAGGGTGTCGAACAACACTCGTGCAAAGGCTAGAATTGAAAATGGTGAACTAAATGGAAGGTGCTTGGTGGCGGATGCTGCCTACCCACTACGGCCCTACATGCTACTCCCGTACAAAGTGCCTACCAACAGGAACTTAAGCTACCCTGAAGCAATCTACAACAAACAGCAAAGCAGGGAGCGGATGGTGGTCGAGCAGACTAATGGAAGCCTAAAAGGAAAGTTCCGCATAATGGACGGCATGATGCAGTCGCAGCCGAACAAGGTGCCCCGCACGGTCGGCGCATGTTGCGTCCTTCACAACGTCGAAAACTGCCTTGATTCACGACCACGAGCCGGGGCGCCGCGTGACGAGCACCGTTGGTGGCTGACCGGGCCAGCATCCGGTGTGCATCTGATTCCTGAGGACACGCCTGGTTTTACACCGTCTCTCCGTCGAGATCGTCTTGTGCAGGAGTTGCACGCGGGGTGGGTGCAGGCACATCCGACCATGAGCCGACCAAGGATCGGGTGAGTGATTCAAACCTGTCACATGCGCGATCAACTGCAGCACTTATAGCTGAAGCAATGCTCTCGGCTATTGCATTCGCAATGACCGATTCAGGCCCCAAAATACTCACCCCTCTATTCATGCAACCATTGCCATGTGTTGGCATCTCATTCGCAGGAGGTGCCCTCGCCCCAGCCGTGGCACCAGGGCTGCGGCCGGTCCCCAGTGAAGTTGATGGGCCGGGGCTCCGCCGTGAGGGAGTGAGGAAGCTGATGGGCGCACCGCCTCACCCCTTGGAAGGTCCGGTACGGGGTTTGGCGATGTATAGATGGTTGGCGGGGGCACCTTCTGAGCGAATGAGCTTCCACCATTCGCGGCGGCACGGATGGTTGCGTTCACGCTTGCGACGACCAGGTTGGGGCCGTCCGCACGGGCAGATCCGCGGCGGGAGCGTACAGGACCCACTGAGGGGGCAGAAGTAGTCCTGTTCACAGCGCATAGTTTAGGGTGCAAGTAGAGATGAGATCGGTGTGATAGGTTGCTTTTTGTTTGCTTATGTTGGACTCAATTAGCGTACCTCCAGGTGTAGCTTGTGTCGGGTTTTCAGCCGCGGCGCTTGTCACACGGTGATGTGGGATGATTGCCGGACGATTCCCACGAATGCTATCCATCAACGAGTACCAGATAGGCTTGAACCGCATGGATGCAGCTCCAGAACGGTTCAGCCGGTCGCATAGCTGATGGTACTGGGTCTCAATGCGGAGAAGTTTCATTTTGGAGGCTGCCAACGTGAAGCGGAACTGAGGATGGCGTTCTTGCAGCACGTTGAAGAGGGAGGTCCAGTAGTTAGCACCTTGCACGCCTCGCATCAAGTCCCACTATTCATCAAGGTCGACCCGAGCTTGCACTAGCTGCAACGTCTCGGATGCAGTCCAGTGAACACGCGTGCGCGTGTCCACAGCCGGGATTGTTGGCGCCGCAATGGGGGTGTTCTCTCGAATGGACGGAAGAGGCGTTCCAGGGAAACCAGAGTTGTCCACGTCCGGTAGTGCGTCGAGGTGCTCATCGTAGTAGTCTTCAGCAAGATTCAGAAGCTCATCGTCGTCAAGCACAATGGTGGTAGGGGCTCCAGCGTCCGGTGCGACAGTAGTACTTCCCCCAGGCCTAGGGGTAAACAAACCCAGTGCAGGAGCAGCAAAAGACTCTTGGGTTTCAAATAGGCCGTCTTGTGTTGCGCGGTGCTCGCTGGTTCTCGGGTCAGGCTGCGGGTAAGACATAGTGCGGGTAAGCTTGTGGGTGTGGCGATTCTAGTAGATGTAAACGAGTAGTAGTCGTGTGCCTGCTGTAAAGTTGTTCCTTTTTTTATAGTAGTTTTCCAGTGTGCTTCTGAATCCTGCTAAGGCAACCTTACAGTGAGGCTTCATAGGTTTAGTGGCTACATAGGCGACGCTGCACGAAGCACCTGGTCTTGGTGGCGAACGCGACGGAATTTGGTACAGCGTGAGCCGTGGGCACAGGATGTGGCGGCCGTTCCCTACAATGCCGTGATGTGCGGGCTGTGAAGAAATGAGGAATGAATGTACTAGGAAACAGGTGGGTACAAGTAGGAAAGCCTAAAAGTGTTGTACCCCATATTGTCTACCCCACTACAGCCTACACAGACTATAGCATATAAGTTTGACACACCCCCATAGGCAAAGTGGGGGAGAACAAGAGGTCACAAGACCAGTCAAGCAAAACAAAGCAAGCTCAGGGTGGATCACAACGTCACCACACATTCCGAGCACAAGTTCAAGGCCACAAGGCCAGTTCACATGCAAGATCATATATAAAGGTAAACAAGCAAGGGCAGGTATAGAAAGATCACAGTACAAACAAGGTCAAGAAGTCAGCAAGTGAGGCCAAGTAGGCACAAGACCTAGCATCGTACAGCAGCGCTGATGATCACAAGGCGGAAGTGCCTTCGTAAAGATATCAGCAGTGTTGGCCTCAGAAACCACGTAAGCAAGGCGCAGCTGACCACGCTGCTGCAGCTCACGAGCAAGGAAGTAGCGAAGAGCAATGTGCTTCGTTCTGTGCTCCAGTCTGTGCTCCCGACACAAGGCCAGCATGGCCTTGTTGTCTACGTACAGAACTGGAGGAGAACGAGGCGGCTCTCCTAGGTCAGTCAGCAGGTAGGTGAGCCAGCGTAGCTCCTGTGCAGCCATGGCCCCCGCGTAGATCTCAGCCTCACAGCTGGAGCCGAGAACAGAAGACGAGCGGGTAGACCGCCACGGAACAGAGCCGGAACCAAGGCAGAAGGTGTAACCCTGTGACGACCGCTGCGTAGCCTGGTCGTCAGCCCAAGAAGCGTCTACGTGACCTGTGAGGACTACTGAACGCCGCCCTCCAAGCACTAGCCCCATGCCCGACGTGCTGCACAAGTAGCGCAACACCCTCTGTTGGTGCAACCCTACGGTTTGCACTCGGCTTGTTGTCCGTGTGCGTGCATGTGTGTGTGTATGGAATGGTATGAGGGCATGGGATAATATATATTTCATGCTTATAATTGTGTGTGAATGTTGAGTCATGATGTCGAGTGTGTGTGTCGAGTCAATAGCGAGTTATCGCTAGACGCGTGTTACGCGGTCGTTTGTGTCTCGCGCGCGGTTTCTATTTTGTCGTGCGCGGTTTCTATTTTGTCCTGTGTCGAACATTCGGTGTGTCGCAGGTGTGTGCAGCAGACCCATCAAGAACTCAAGGATGAGTTTGTGATGAAGAGCCCGAGCCTTGGTGTCAAGCCTCAAGTGATTTCGAAGCTCGCCAAAAGGGTACACCTCAAGATATTGAAGATAGTTACATTACTTTGTGTAGTGTAACATTTCACTTGGTGTAGGCCCTAGTGAAGGGTAGTTTCGAGACCCTTCGTGGTTGGGGACAGTGTGGCACTGTTCCACATCACTGTACCTCGGCTCTTGGGGTTTGTAGGAGCTGGGAGTCATTCCCAACTCGTAACCCTTGCTAACTCTTCCTATCTTGTGTTCTAAGACTATAGTGGCTGCCATAGTGCCGTTCGTTCAAACCGACGCTGTGTCGTCAATTCTTTATCAAATCGTGCAATCTAAATTGCTAATTGTAGACGACGTGAAGAACGCTCCAGATCCAATTTGAATCAAGTCATTTGCAGCTGTGAGCAGAACGCTATCAACGTTTGAAGCCGCTGTGCAGAAATCCGTCTGTGCTCTCTATCTTTCGTTTTAGGCACATTCAAAGCCTATTGTGACTATAACACCCTCTTTGCTGCAGCCATGTGCTCTGGTCGGTGTCTCCCAGGAGCAACATAGCGTGCCAAGATGCTAAGAGGGTATGCAAGGTCAGGTCAAGTGCAGGTCATCAGGTACATGAGGCAGCCAACAAGCTCTGGGTACGGGCCACTCGGCTCTACGGACTCATCCGAAGGCAGAGCTGAGAGCGAGTGGCGAGTAGACAGAGGAGTGGCCTAAGGCGAGGAGTACGTGAAGTCGAAGCGCTGAAGGACCTGCTGCACCATGTGTGACTGAGTCAGGGTAATGGTGCGCTGTGCTCTGTCCCGGGTGATCTGCAAGCCAAGGTAGCTGCGCAGTTCACCCAGGTCTGTGCACGTGTGTCTCTTCTGCAGCTCGGACTTCACGTGGGCGAGTCCAGCAGTGTCAGCAGTGGCAAAGACCAAGTTGTCGACGTACACGAGGATGTAGAACGGCGGCAAAGAGGTGTCGGTGCGCAGAAACAGCGACGGGTCGGCTGTAGAAGGAGCAAAGCCAAGAGCCGCAAGTGTAGTCCTCAGTGTGTCGTGCCACTCACGGGGCGCCTGGCGGAGACCGTAGACTGGCCGCCGGAGGCTCCACTGGGTACCAGGAGGAAACGACCCAGTGAAGCCAGGTGGGCGGCGCAGCCAGATCTCCTCGTGCAGGCTGCCCTGCAAGAAAGCTGTGCTGAAGTCAAGAGAGTGAAGCTCGTAGTCGCGCTGAGCGGCTATGTGCAGCAGCACCCGAAGAGTGGTCATCTTCGGGGTGGGGGAGAAGGTCTGAAAGTAGTCAACTCCCTGCCGCTGACTGAAGCCTCGAGCCACGTAACGCGCCTTGAAGACAGGCGGAGAACCCGGCGGCCGCTTCACCCTGAAAATCCACATGCCACTGACGATGTTCGCCCCAGGTGGGGGAACCTCGTCGACGTAGGTGCCTGTGGACTTCCAGGAAGCCATCTCTGCGTCCATGGCTGACTGCCACTGAGAGGAGTAGGGACCCTCTATCGCCTCTGCGTAAGAGCACGGAGTCGGGATGTCTGGTGCATCCGGGTCTCCCTCAGGGGCAATCAGCATGGACACGAGATGAGGCAAAGCAGCAGCAAAACACTGGAACTCCTCCTGCCTGTCCTCAAGGACGTCTGTGCCAAGGGCACACTCACCCCCGACGGACGGAGGACAGACAGACTCAGACTCAGCGACAAGACTAGCAGCGTAGTCTAGACAACAGCGAGCAGCGAAGTCGACAAGCTCAGCAACTAAGGCCGACGCAGCAGTGGACTCAAAGGAAGGGTCAGTGACGACAGTAGCAAGGAGACGCGTGACAGTAGGACTGGCAGCACGAAGGGAGTCCGACTCTGGGTCAGCAAGAGTAGGAAGAGAGGACTCAGGAGGAGAAGGCAAAGGGGCACGCAGCGGAGCAGTGGAAGGACGTAGAGACATCCGGTGCGTGCCGGGGACAGGGGGAGGACGCTGACGCGAACCACGACCACTAGTGCGAGCAGTACGGACAGGCGACGCAGGACGAGACGCAGGCTCACGACGCTCAGCAAGACCTCCAGTAGGACCAGTGTAGGGAGAAGGAGCAGGCAGTGGGGAGGCTGGCTGTAACTGTGACTCAGACTGGACAGGCGGCGGACACTCTAAGAGAGGAGCAGGACTAGGAGAGGGCGGAAGACCAAGAACCTGCTCAAGGAGCGGAACGAAGTACGGCCGCGGCCGCGCAGCGCCACTAGAACCAGCAGGAAGAGCACCAGCACCCGTAGCACCCCCAGCTCCAGCAGCGCCAACTCCAGCACCTCCAGCACCCTTAGAAGCACCAGCACCAGTAGCACCTCCAGCGCCAACACCCCCAGCAGCTCCAGCTCCACTAGGACCACCAGAAGATGCAGCAGCTCCAGCTCCAGCAGCACCAGCAGCACCAACGCCAGCAGCACCACCAGCTCCAGCACGAGGAGCACCCGCAGACTCAGCAGCTCCAGGACCCTCAGGACGAGCACCTCTGGGACCCGCGGCACCAGCACCCTCAGCAGCAGTAGAACCTCCAACACCGGCAGTACCTCCAGCTCCAGCAGCACGGCTCCAGCGCCGAGCAAACCACTCGCGCAGCTCCTGTGGAGAGAGGGGCTCTCGCCGGGACGAAGCACCCGAAGGACCTCCAGGCCCAGTCCCTCCAGACGCCACACGAGTAGGCTCAGCACCCCCAGGCTCCGCACCCCCAGTCTCAGCAACCCCAGGCTCAGCACCCCCAGACTCAGCACCCCCAGTCTCAGCACCCCCAGAGTCAGCACCCCCAGGCTCAGCACCCCCAGACCCTGCACCCGCAGGCTCAGCACCCCTAGCAGCACCAGAGTCAACAGCTACCTCGACAGGATCGACTGCGTCTACCTGGGACACACCTGAGGGGGCAGGACCCTGAGGGGGGAGGGGTTCTACCGTGGGGGGACCTGGCGCGAGGAAGAGCGGCGGCGGGGGGAGGGACGTAGTGCGGTAGGGGAAGAGACGGTAGTAGGGAACCGACTCGTCAAACGTGACGTCTTGAGAGGACAGAACACGGCGCGAGGTGGGGTGGTAAAACTGCCAACCTGGCGCGTCAGGGGGGAAGCCAAGGAAGACGCAGGGAACAGCACGGGGGGACAGCTTGTCCGCAGACAAGTCGCGGACAAACGTCCGAGATCCCCAGACACGGAACGCAGACGCATCGCCAACCTTCCCCATCCACCGCAGAGCAGGGGAGGTCTCCGGCATGGAGACCCGGGGCTGAAGGTTGATCTGATGCGCCGCGTACTGAACCGCGAACGGCCACAGAAAATGGGGGGCAGCCGCATGGATCATGGACGTACGGGCGACGTCCATGACCATGCCAATGCGGCGCTCAGCAATCCCATTTTGCTGTGGAGAGGCCGGAAGCGTGAACGTCTGGCGGATGCCTCGTGCACGACAGAAAGCTCGCAGAAGGTCAGAGGAGAACTCTCCGCCTCTGTCGGAGTGCAGACGCAGAACAGGAAAGTCCGAGCCGAAACTCTCTCTGAGCTGGAGACGAGCAGCGCGGATCCAGTCGATCAACACCCCAGTGACTTCACCCTTGCTGCGCAAGGGGAAGACTGTGGTGTAACGCGAGTAGTCGTCAACCACCAGCAGGAAGTAACGCTCGTGACCCTGTCCACGGACGCGGCCTGGGCCCCACCGTCCATGTGAAGCGTCTGCAGCGGAGCCTCTGTCGGAGGAAACTCGGAGGAGTGAGGAGCAGCGCGCGTGCAGTGGGTCACTCGCTGACTCGCAGGAGTGAGCTGGTGAACCCCCCCATCCTGTAGATCAGCACCACTCACCAAGTTCGTAGAGAACGAGGGGAGGTAAAGACCGGACAGGGTGCCAGAAGGGGCCGCCGGACACGGTAAGACAGTGGAGAAGTGGGCAAGGACAGGACCTCCAGAGGGGTCTGCCAGGGAGACCGCAACTGGCCGACTAAGCGGCGTGAGTGTGGTGCGGTCTCGAAAGAAGGAGCGGGAAGCACCCGAGTCAAGGGTGAAGGTGTGGGAGGCCTGAGCCGACGTGGTACCTGAGAGAGCAGAGTCACCAGCACCTGGGGCAGTAGACCCACTAGCACCTACAGCAGCAGCCTCACCAGCACCTAGAGCAGCAGCCTCACCAATGCCCGGGTCAGGCGGAACACACAGGTAACAGTCACTCTCATCACTAGTAGACACAGCATACATGGCAGCAAGAATAGCATCATAATCAAGATCAAAGATAGCAACCCCCGCCCTAGACAGATCGCCACAGCGAGGGATCTCCGTGGCATCAGGGAACTGGTGACGCCAAGCGTCCGTCAGGCGGCCGAAGCAGCGCTTGGTGGAGTGCGGGCCCCCGCACTGGTACGAAGGACGTAGGTACAGGGACCAGCACCCCCACCCCGCTGACGCCCAGCGTACCACTCACGAAGCTGCTAGGGGGACAGAGTCTCACGAGTGCGCTGCTGTTGCTGGCGCTGACCACCACCGGAGCCACCCCTCTGCGCAAAGCCGCGACCAGCTCCACCGCTGCCGCCGCCACCTCCGCTCCCACCGCCACCTCCGCTCCCACCGCCACCGCCGCCGCCTCCTCCGCCCCCACTGCTGTCACCGACGACTCCACCCCCGCCACCACTCCCACCACCACCCCCACCCCCTCCACCGCCTCCACCGCCACCTCCACCGCCCCTGCCAGCTCCTCCAGCACCCTTGCCCCCCTTGCCCTTGCCGGTGCGGCGTCTCCCGCTAGGGGCAGACGCAGCTCCGACCGACTCGAGGCCAATGAGGTCGGCCGCAGCAGCAGAGGCAACAGAGGGCAAGAGGGGGGAGGGGGAGCACCCCTCAAAGAAGGGGGTACGAGGGTCACCACGAGAGGCTCCTACAGCGACGATACTCTTCTCTGCTGCCAGGAGGCGCTCCTCGAGGAGGTCAACGGTGAGTGTGGTGGGGCAAACAGAGAGGAAGTGGTCCCTGACCGAGCGAAGGGAGTCAGGGAGCCGGGTGACTATGTAGTAGAGGGTGATGTACATGGGGGGGGGGTTCTTGGCGCAGAACTCAGCAGGAAGCGCAGCGCGGTAGCGGGTGTCACTAGTGCGAATGTGCGTAATGAGGTCAGCGACTGTGGGAAAGGCGGCGAGGTCAGGGAACAGGTACGGTAGCATGAGGCGGCTAAGGGCAGCAGTGGCAGGGGAAGAGTAGCGTGCAACTACAGCGTCGTACAAGGTCTTAGCACTCTTGTACTGACTAAAATGCGCACGCTCAGTGGTTGGTAAGTGGCGACGCATAGCAAGACGGGCAGCAGCATCGCGTGTGGCCCACTGTGAGCGAACAGTGCTGTCAGCATCGGCAGGAGGGGCAGGAGTGGCACCAGAGGTGAGATCGAACAGGGAGAGTCCGTCTGTCCTATCGCACTGTAGGAAAAGCTGCAGGTCATCGACCCAGACCTCAAAGTCAACAGCCCGACCCTCAGCATCAAAGGTAAGGACACTGGGGGTAGCCATGACAGCAGCAGTCTAGCAGTGAGAGCAGTAGGCTAGGGGCAGTGCAGTGGCAAAGGCGCTGCTCGGGAGTGCTCTCACCAGTCCGGGTGGGTAGGGCCGGGGCGCGCCGGCAGGAACAGGGCCGGAACTGCGGCGTCAGCGGCTCGACAGCGGCAGCAGCGGCTCGGCGGCAGCGGCGGCTCGACGGCGGCGGCGGCGGTGGCGGCGGCTCGGCGGGTCGGCGGCTCAGCAGCGGCCGCAAGAGGGCGGCAGGAGGGCCGCGAGAGGGCGGCGACGGGGCCGCGAGAGAGCGGCGACGGGGCCGCGAGAGGGCGGCGACGGGGCCGCGAGAGGGCAGCGACGGGGCCGCGAGAGGGCGGCTACGGGGCCGCTGCGGGTGGTGAAGGGGCCGCTGAGGGCGGCGACGGGGCCGTTGAGGGCGGCGACGGGGCCGCTAGAGGGCGGCGACGGGGCCGCGAGAGGGCGGAGACAGGGCCGCAAGAGCGGCGGCGGGGCCGCAAGGGCGGTGACGGGGCCGCTGAGAGGGCGGCGACGGGGCCGCGAGGGCGGCGACGGGGCCGCAAGGGCGGCGGCGGGGCCGCGAGAGGGCGGCGGTGGGGCCGCAAGGGCGGCGACGGGGCCGCGAGAGGGCGGCGACGGGGCCGCAAGAGCGGCGGCGGGGCCGCAAGGGCGGCGACGGGGCCGCTGAGGGCGGCGAAGGGGCCGCTAGAGGGCGGCGACGGGGCCGCTGAGGACGGCGACGGGGCCGGTGAGGGCGGCGACGGGGCCGCTAGAGGGCGGCGACGGGGCCGCGAGAGGGCGGCGACGGGGCCGTGTAGGGTGGGGCCGCGAGGGGCCGCTAAGGGCGGCGACGGGGCCGCGAGAGGGGGCCGTGAGAGGGCGCGACGGGCCGCTAAGGGGAGGACGGCACACAGGGCGCGCCTCGGTCAGGAGCGACTCGCTCTCCAGGCAGAAAAAAAAAATTAATCGATTTTCAGTGGTGGGCCCTAGGTACAGTTCCCACTAGGGAACCTGCTCTATACCATGTGAAGAAATGAGGAATGAATGTACTAGGAAACAGGTGGGTACAAGTAGGAAAGCCTAAAAGTGTTGTACCCCATATTGTCTACCCCACTACAGCCTACACAGACTATAGCATATAAGTTTGACACGGGCATGCTGGTTTTCCGTGTAGAGAGCAGTGTCCCGGCTTGACGATACGGCGCTGCGCAGTAGCCATAGCAGCCCCCATCATATGTAGTTATTTCTATGCACATCGAGCTAGTGCGCTTTCTGACCTGAGGTGTGATGAGTTGAACCCGCCCCAACCAATCCTCCTTTGGAGTGTTTTCACGTTGATTCCTTCCACTGCTGCAGCTAGCGGTGGAGTTTGTTGCTGTAGCACCGCCACCGATATCTTGTTTAGCATGGCGTGTAGTTCCTCCCATGCCACCTTCCCTTCCTCCGGTTCAGCTTGAAAGATTGTTTTTGCTGCTTTCTTGCATTCTTTCAAACACATCTCATACAGCCCTTCTTTGCGTGTTCCTTCTGCAACCACCTTTTAATCGGAGTTGAACATCCACAGCTTGCCGTTGTCGCTAAATGTCTTGACAATTGTCCAATTGTGATTGAATACGAGTAGCACGCTGTCTAGTTTTAGCTCCCCATACGGACTTTGCAACACTAAGTCCCCTTCTCCCTTAACAGGTAGCGCCCACCAAAATGTAAGGTATGTTTGAAGGTCGAAAGTTTTGCAACCAGCCCGCACGGTGTGTCATATGCTGAGTGCCACTGCTGTCCTCAAACCAACTTGTTTCTTTCAGCCCTTTCGCCAACAAGCACAGAAGCTCGTGCGACGTTCGCCTTGTGAGCGCCTCCCAAGATCGCATCACCTTTCGTTTTTCTCTGCTTCTGCTGCATTTGTCCTTGGTGGCTTAGTTGCAAAAGTCGCGTCCTACATCTAAGACAAGTGCGTCCAAACGAGGCGTCTTAGACGCAGGACGCAGGATGTGGGCCTGGGAGACGCAGGCCTGGGCAGGGTAAAAAAAACCCCCAGGCAGTCGAAAAAATAATGTTATAGAGCATGGGAAGGGGGTTGTGGGGGGAGGGACCGTAGCACACTATCACTGCTAAATATTCCCCAACAATATCCCCCAATAATCAAGATTAAGGTGAGTCACAAATTTCCGAAGGTCACATTTAATCCAATCATGCAGCAACATGTATACAAATACTACACTGCATCAAGGCAACCAATCACTCATCCTCATCCTCCTCAGTCTCCTCCTCCTCCTCCTCCACCTCCTCCTCCTCCTCCTCCTCCTCCTCCTCCTCCACCTCCTCCTCCTCCTCCTCCTCCTCCTCCTCCTCCTCCTCCTCCTCCTCCTCCTCCTCCTCCGCCTCCTCCTCCGCCTCCTCCTCCTCCTCCTCCTCCTCCTCCTCCTCCTCCTCCTCCTCCTCCTCCTCCTCCTCCTCCTCCTCCTCCTCCTCCTCCCCTCCTCCTCCTCCTCCTCCTCCTCCTCCTCCTCCTCCTCCTCCTCCTCCTCCTAATCTTCCTGGTGCTTGTAATCATCGACGCACAAGTCGTCCTCATCCACCTCCACCTCTCCATCCTCCTCCAGCTTGTACCCCTCGGGAAGGGGAGGGGTGGAATGTTCCCCTCCACTACCCCCGCCTTCCTTACTTCCCCACTTGGCCCTGCACCAGCCGCACCCTTGTGGTGGTTGTGCACAACGGTAAAGTTGTGTGCAACGAACACAAGGTCGCGCACCTTCTCCGACCCCAGCCTGTTCCTGCGTGCCGTGTGCACGCCATCCCACACAACCCATCCCTGCTCGCACGGGGGAGCGGAAACGGGCTGTGAAAGTGCACGGCACGCAAGGCTAGCCAGGTCGGCGTACTCCCAGCCGTTTACCTTCCACCACGTCACCATGTCCCCCCTCCCGGCCTTAAGCTCCGCACACCCCTCTATCACCTCCTCTGGCCCGAAGCACCCCTTGCCCTCAATATTTGCCAGCATCCCCTCCTTCAGCGCCTTCATCGTTCCCTTCGTGTCGCCGGCGTTCTTCCAAAAATTGTTGACGAAGACCCTCGAGCATTATAGCCAAGCCTTGATAGCCAAGCCTTCATCACCCTGGTGCACTCAATATCCTTGTGGTAGATCTCCGAGATAGCCTTCACGTGAAGGGGGCAGGTCAAACTCTCGTCCCAACGCCACCTGAAGTGCTTCTGGACCCCCTCCTTATCCGCCTTCTTGAGCCGACAATCTGCGCTCTCCAACAGCGCTGACAACTCCTCCGTCAGCTGTAGCATGATATCGTACAACGCCCCCATCTTCCCCTTCCACTCCCAATCCGTCCTTCTCATCCCCTTGTACGGCAGCTCCATCACCTTCACAAAGGTCTCCGCCTTCTTCCACCACTCTGCATCCATTGCCGATGCCTCAAAAGCCTTTTTGATCAGCTTGCTTCCTCCCTGCTCCTCCCAATCCTTGTGCACCACCATCCGCGTCCGCTGCGAGTGAATATAGAGCAGACGAGACACTGCGATGTGCTGCGTCCCAAAGTGCGTACCCACCGGTCGCAAGGCCTGCATCACCTTCTCGCCGTGGAGCTTGGGACTCTGCAGGAAGGCACGCGTGCACCGGTGGATGCATAGGAATAAGATTATGTCGTTCGCAACTGGGACGACCTCCTGCGTCCAATCCATCTTGCCAATGTCCTCCATCAACAAGTCGAGCATATGAATGGCGCAGCGGACGATCTCGATGTGGGGGTACTTCTTCTGCAGCAACTTGCGGACACGTATTTGCTTCCGCCGTCCGTACAAAGCGCGACGACGTGCTCCAGCCCAATCTTCTCGATGATCGGCTGCAGGATGCCAACAATAAATGCCCCACTCATTGTCTCCGCCCTACAGTCAACCGCCTCTTGGAAAATTGCACCACTGTCGTTGATGCAGATGATGTTCATCCGCTCTTGTTCGTCATTATGTCGCTAGCGATTGTCACGTCCGTCTCTTTTTAAGTCTTCGTAACGCGCGCCAATCCCTTCTCAATTCACTGCTTGCACTCCAGTAGCCCGACGCCTCCAACGCTTTGGGGGGGATGCAGCTATTACCGGTGGCAGAGATGGCTCGCAGCAAGTTGAGGAAGAGGGGGTGCTCGCACTGAAGCTCCGCTGTGCGCGTCCCCGCGAAGTATAGTTAAACTGCTTCGTCGGCCGCACGCTTTGCCGAGATCCCCCTCTCGCCATACGAGTCCTTCATCCGCACTTTCTTAGCTTTCAGTACCGCTCCGCCTTGGCCGCTCACTGCAGTGACTGCCGCACCCGTCGCCCTCTTCTTATCGTTGCGCGCCGTAAGTTTGGACTCCATTTCGCGAATGCCATCAGAAACGCGTTTTGGAACCTTCATGCCGTGCAAACGATCCCGGCCTCGCGCCGAATGTTTGGGTCGTTCCAAACGGCAAAATGCTGGGTGCACCGGCTACTAATAAAGGCGAAACTTTCTCGCACCAAAGGCACTCAGCTTGCTTCATCTTTTGAGTCGGATCGTCGAAGGTCCAATATTGCTTATAAATATTGTGAGAGGCGTTTTGCGGTTTCTTCTCCACCCTTTCCTTAGTGAACCGCGGGGGGGGGGAAGAGTCGTCGATGACATTATCATCTATAGATGCGGTGGAAGACGAAGGCTGGGTGGAGGAAGCCATAACGGATGTGCACAAGGTAGCTAAAACCACTAGGTTTTTTTAAGGAGAATTGGGTTGGCAGATTGAGGGAGCACAAATGGGTTTGGTTTTGGGTCACATTGGTTAGATATAGAGTGGTTGTGAGGGTTGGGCTTTCCAATTTTGCATGGAGGGGTTAGAAAGGGGGTGCGGTGGTTGTTTTTCTATGTCCAATTGGGTTTGGGGGGGTCGACGTTTCGCGGAATTTACATTCGCGTCGAAATCGCGAATATCAATTGCGATCGGAAAAAAGTCAGCCCGGAAAAAAAAAAACACCGTGCGTCCTGCGTCTGGACGCGCATCCAACGTCTCTGCATCCGGACGCTGCATCGAAACGCAGGACGCATGACGCGCCCGGCATCTTTTGCATCTAGCTTGCTGGTGCTATTGTTTGCTGCTGTCCTCCCCTGAAGTTCTTGCTGGCCGGGTTACTGAAGCACTCGTAAGCCTTATGTCCGTACTTCCGACAATGATTGCAATCTCGAAAAAATGACCCTCTACTCTAACTCCTTCCATGTTTGCCGCTTCACAGCTATTCAGCTTTCCCTTGAAGTAACAATCTGCTGCCTTACGTTCGCAGTGGGAGCAAGGACCGAATTCCCTTGTTGTGTTTGAGGCGTTCAGCACTGCCGGTTTTTCTTCGGTAGATTCTTCGAGCGCCTCCCTCTGCATTATGTTGTAGCGGATTTGCTCGAGCGACTGCAGCATCTCAAGCAAGCGGTTGATGTCCTTCGGTAGATTGCAGGTGAGCACTTCTTTCTCTCCCACCCAATCCTCAGGTATGTTGAGTGCAATACATGGTTTGCACGACAACCTACCGCCTATTCGTCGATTGTGGTGGGAAGGGGACGCTTCGCAACCCGCGGAACCTTATAGTAACACCCGGGATACTGGCCTTGTGTCGAGTCTATATATAGACTCGTGTTGTATCCAGATGATCATAGTATAATTTCTGAACCAATTCTTCGATCCTCGCAGCAACCCCTCCGCCGACCGTGATAAAACTGTGCAGAATAAAGCACGACCGTAGAATCGGACATTACATGTTGAAGCGAAAGAGTCACATGGTATTTAAAAAAAAAATCGAAGTGCGCACGTAGTGAGGAATGCACCCAATCAAACAATTCCAGTTTCCATTGCGGCACGTAATTCGTTTGCTGCCAACTCTCGATATGATAAATAACAGAGTGGTAAGGGGCTAGGATAATCACATCTTGAGTTGATAAATAAGATAGCAGTAAGGGGTCAAGGTAAATGCATCGTAACGGTATCCAAAGTGAGTAAGGTAGTGACATCCTTCGTGTGAAAGCGTCCTGTAGGGCCATCAAGTCATGAGACGAGCCTTCCCAGCCCACTAGCGAGTACAAGAAAATGACATCAAAGGAAACAACTAAGACATTATCAGAGGTGTTACCATGCGTGTCAATGATGTGTAGTTGCCTGTTCTTATGAATCACTACATGATGAGCGTGGCATCAATGGCGTTAATAGCTCATCGGAGATACTTGAAGCTTTCGTCTATATACTTGGACGGAGCGGCCTAGGTCTATCATTTGAAAGCAAGGTAACGTTGAGCTTCGCTCCAACCCTCAGTGACGAGGTGCAATTCCTAGTTTGTGACAGCACAACCTCCTCCTGAAAATTCAAGTGCACAGGATTGCACCTCCTCACTGAGGTTTTGTGCCAATCCTGTCCCAACCTGATTAGCTGTACGTTTTGGCAAAATCACCAACACAACTCTGATTTTTGAAAGTTTTTTAAGGCAAATTATACAAGTGGCGACAAAGAATGTCTTCGCACGGACTGTGACACATGTGCGTCTGACTCAATTGTGACTCACAAGTTGGTCGCGACACTTCGAAACAAAATGCTAAACACATAACTGTGAAGAAATGAGGAATGAATGAACTAGCACAAGGTTGGGTACAAGTAGGAAACCCTAGGAAACTGTACCCCATAGTGTCTACCCCACTATAGCCTAGACAAGCTATATGATATGAGTTTGACACACCCCCATAGGCAAAGTGGGGGAGAACAAGAGGTCACAAGACCAGTCAAGCAAAGCAAAGCAAGCTCAGGGTGGATCACAACGTCACCACACAATCCGAGCACAAGAGCAAGGCCACAAGGCCAGTTCACATGCAAGATCATATATAAAGGTAAACAGGCAAGTGCAGGTATAGAAAGATCACAGTACAAGCAAGGTCAAGAAGTGAGCAAGTGAGGCCAAGTAGGCACAAGACCTAGCATCGTACAGAAGCGCTGATGATCACCAGGCGGAAGTGCCTTGGTAAAGATATCAGCAGTGTTGGCCTCAGAGGCCACGTAAGCAAGGCGCAGCTGACCACGCTGCTGCAGCTCACGAGCAAGGAAGTAGCGAAGAGCAACGTGCTTCGTTCTGTACTCCAGTCTGTGCTCCCGACACAAGGCCAGCATGGCCTTGTTGTCTACGTACAGAACTGGAGGAGAACGAGGCGGCTCTCCTAGGTCAGTCAGCAGGTAGGTGAGCCAGCGTAGCTCCTGTGCAGCCATGGCTCCCGCGTAGATCTCAGCCTCACAGCTGGAGCCGAGAACAGAAGACGAGCGGGTAGACCGCCACGAAACAGAGCCGGAACCAAGGCTGAAGGTGTAACCCTGTGACGACCGCAGCGTAGCCTGGTCGTCAGCCCAAGAAGCGTCTGCGTGACCTGTGAGGACCACTGGACGTCGCCCTCCAAGCACTAGCCCCATGCCCGACGTACTGCACAAGTAGCGCAACACCCTCTTCGCTGCAGCCATGTGCTCTGGTCGGTGTCTCCCAGGAGCAACATAGCGTGCCAAGATGCTAAGAGGGTATGCAAGGTCAGGTCGTGTGCAGGTCATCAGGTACATGAGGCAGCCAACAAGCTCTGGGTACGGGCCACTCGGCTCTACGGACTCATCCGAAGGCAGAGCTGAGAGCGAGTGGCGAGTAGACAGAGGAGTGGCCTGAGGCGAGGAGTACGTGAAGTCGAAGCGCTGAAGGACCTGCTGCACCATGTGTGACTGAGTCAGGGTAATGGTGCGCTGTGCTCTGTCCCGGGTGATCTGCAAGCCAAGGTAGCTGCGCAGTTCACCCAGGTCTGTGCACGTGTGTCTCTTCTGCAGCTCGGACTTCACGTGGGCGAGTCCAGCAGTGTCAGCAGTGGCAAAGACCAAGTCGTCGACGTACACGAGGATGTAGAACGGCGGCAAAGAGGTGTCGGTGCGCAGAAACAGCGACGGGTCGGCTGTAGAAGGAGCAAACCCAAGAGCCGCAAGTGTAGTCCTCAGTGTGTCGTGCCACTCACGGGGCGCCTGGCGGAGACCGTAGACTGGCCGCCGGAGGCTCCACTGGGTACCAGGGGGAAACGACCCAGTGAAGCCAGGTGGGCGGCGCAGCCAGATCTCCTCGTGCAGGCTGCCCTGCAGGAAAGCTGTGCTGAAGTCAAGAGAGTGAAGCTCGTAGTCGCGCTGAGCGGCTATGTGCAGCAGCACCCGAAGAGTGGTCATCTTCGGGGTGGGAGAGAAGGTCTGAAAGTAGTCAACTCCCTGCCGCTGACTGAAGCCTCGAGCCACGTAACGCGCCTTGAAGACAGGCGGAGAACCCGGCGGCCGCTTCACCCTGAAAATCCACATGCCACTGACGATGTTCGCCCCAGGTGGGGGAACCTCGTCGACGTAGGTGCCTGTGGACTTCCAGGAAGCCATCTCTGCGTCCATGGCTGACTGCCACTGAGAGGAGTAGGGACCCTCGATCGCCTCAGCGTACGATCGAGGAGTCGAGATGTCTGGTGCATCCGGGTCTCCCTCAGGGGCAATCAGCGTGGACACGAGATGAGGCAAAGCAGCAGCAAAACACTGGAACTCCTCCTGCCTGTCCTCAAGGACGTCCGTGCTAAGAGCACACTCACCCTCGACGGACGGAGGACAGACAGACTCAGACTCAGCAACAAGACTAGTAGCGAAGTCCAGACGACAACGAGCAGCAAAGTCGACAAGCTCAACAACTAGGGCCGACGCAGCAGTGGACTCAAAGGAAGGGTCAGTGACAACAGTAGCCAGGAGACGCGTGACAGTAGGACTGGCAGCACGAAGAGAGTCAGACTCCAGGTCAGCAAGAACAGGAAGAGAGGACTCTGGAGGAGACGGCAACGGGACACGCAGAGGAGAAGTGGAAGGACGCAGTGCCATCTGGTGTGTGCCTGGGACCGCAGGAGGACGCGGACGCGGAGCACGACGACTAGTGCGAGCAGCACGAACAGGCGACGCAGGACGAGACGCAGGCTCACGACGCTCAGCAAGACCTCCAGTAGGACCAGTGTAGGGAGAAGGAGCAGGTAGGGGGGAGGCGGGCTGTAACTGTGACTGCGACTGGACAGGCTGTGGACACTCAAAGGGAGGAGCAGGACCAGTAGAGGCCGGGAGACCAAGAACCTGCTCAAGGAGCGGAACGAAGTACGGCCTTGGCCGCGCAGCGCCTCCAGAACCAGCAGGGACAGCACCAGTACCTCCAGCGGCAGCACCAGCGCCAGTAGCACCTCCAGCTCCAACAGCGCCAACTCCAGCACCCTCAGACGCACCAGCGCCAGCAGAACCACCAGCGCCAACACCCCCAGCAGCTCCAGCCCCAGCAGCTCCAGCAGCTCCAGCAGCACCAACCCCAGCAGGACCGGCAGCTCCAGTACCGCCAGCAGCTCCAGCAGTACCTCCAGCAGGACCAACTCCAGCAGCCGCAGCAGCACCCCCAGTCCCAGTAGCTCCAGTACCGCCAGTACGAGCACCTCCGGGACCAGCAGCAACAGTAGTACCTCCAGCTCCAGCAGCACGGCTCCAGCGCCGGGCAAACCACTCGCGCAGCTCCTGCGGAGAGAGTAGCTCCCGCCTCGACGAAGCACCGCGAGAGGGCACACGAGCAGACCCAGCACCCCAAGGCTCCGCACCCCCAGGCTCAGCACCCCCAGGCTCAGCACCCCCAGACTCAGCACCCCCAGACTCAGCACCCCCAGGCTCATCACCCCTAGCAGCACCAGAGTCAACAGCTACCTTGACAGGCTCGACTGCGTCTACCTGGGACACACCTGACGGGGCAGGACCCTGAGGGGGAAGGGGGTCTACCGGGGGAGGACCTGGCGCAAGGAAGAGCGGCGGCGGGGGGAGGGGCGCAGTGCGGTAGGGGAAGAGACGGTAATAAGGCACCGACTCGTCGAAGGTGACGTCCTGGGAGGACAGAACACGGCGCGAGGTGGGGTGGTAAAACTGCCAACCAGGCGCGTCAGGGGGGAAGCCAAGGAAGACGCAGGGAACAGCACGGGGGGACAGCTTGTCCGCAGACAAGTCGCGGACAAACGCCCGAGATCCCCAGACCCGAAACGCAGACGCATCGCCAACCTTCCCCGTCCACCGCAAGGTGGGGGAGGTCTCTGGCAAGGAGACCCGGGGCTGAAGGTTGAGCTGATGCGCTGCGTACTGAACCGCAAACGGCCACAGAAAATGGGGGGCAGCCGCATGGATCATGGACGTATGAGTTTGACAATAACTCGTTTGCTGCTGAAATTGATGCATATGCATCAACTCTCGCATTTCCCATTAACTTAATCTCGTTCGCTTCTGTATTTGAAATAGTAATTTCATTTTTCTCATTATATGTAAACTCGAGTTATAAGATATAACTGCTATATTTTCCTTAGTAGAGCGCCATTGCATTTTTTTCAAGCATTTTAACACACCACGCAGGGTAGCATTTGCGGTGGATTACGGTACGTGGATTGAAGAGCAAGAATGGCATATGTGACGTGATGAACTGCAACACTTATCATGTGGCACGATTGTTGTTATTGTTCTTATAGTGCTCGGTTCAGCGCCGGTTGATCTAGAAGGTTAAGAAGGATCATAAGTTGCCTGGAAGCGCTAACATCGCAGCTACGCACTAAAACGTGGCAACGCATTCAGGGTGTTTAGGAGCTTGACGTATAGGAGCCGTGCATCCTATTCGAATGACCTTCTAGGAGCTCTAGAGTATATGAGGACCCCCGTAACTGTGAGGTATTTATTGAAGTCCTTATGAAGTTCTTAGTGGCCAGCAATGCGCTTAGGATCAAAATGGTATTTCTACCCTTTAAAATGGTTTCCTGCATAACGAGGCCACTATTCCGTATCTATGTCTCTCTATCCTTTGCCATTTGAAGAAATGTGTCTGTAATTGATCGTAAATAATATATGACATACTGTCCTCGGTGGGTTTTTATGGTACTATGTGCTATGCTATTAGTCATCTGTTTGGACCGAAGGAGGCGCAGATGATTCATTTTGCGTCCCGGTTCCACATTAGCCTTATATTGTTTCCTTTGGGCGAGTGGGGCAGTTCTGCCGAGTAAGCTAACTTGTAGTAGG
The DNA here is from genome assembly GCA_947471745.1 of Closterium sp. Naga37s-1. Lineage (NCBI taxonomy): Eukaryota > Viridiplantae > Streptophyta > Zygnematophyceae > Desmidiales > Closteriaceae > Closterium > Closterium sp. Naga37s-1. The sequence continues at coordinate 463,970 of CANJKZ010000915.1, read as the reverse complement.
AGCCGTAGATCACGACCTTAGGCGTGGCAAATTGAAAGCCGAGCACGCATGGCATGATTAGTATTCTTGCATACTTTGGCATTTTGTAGGCTGTTGATGAAAATCCGGTTTGATTGGACGAGGCAACACTCACTGCTAAAACTTCAAGTTTCCCAACTCTGCAATTAGAACTCTCGATCCCAAAATATTTCGTGCTCTTTGAACTTGGCTGACTCAACGAGAGAAAAAAAAAAAACGATGCAAGGTAGAGCGACATCGGACACAAAACCATCGCAATACCCCTACTCAACTTTGCGTTCACCGTTCCCACCCCCAGGCAAAATTACTAATCTTACGCAATTTGGTCCTCGAGGTCTAAAGGTTGTGAAGGAAGTCTCGCTAGTTAATCAAGTCAAATACTCGATAGTCAAGTGAGGCTGGTGGGGTGCTTTGGGTGTGCACCTTTCCCTCTCTAACTTAAACGTCAGGCAGCGGAGCACGAAACCGCCTTTTCCACCCCTTGTTAAAAATGGAGGGAACAAAGAAGTTCCCCCAATTTCAACACTTAGTCCAAAGATACCTACAGGCGGAGTCAGCGTGGTTTCATCACTGCAGACAAAAATTCCGTTGCACAACGCATTGGGACGATAAATCAACACGGAGCTCGAAGTACAATAGGCACGAGCCATGCTGAAGGTATTGATATTTAACCATTTTCAAATCATGAAGTGTGTTAACAAAGTAATTCCATAGAAAGGATACAACTAAGCTCTTCAATTATTTTTAAAGCATAGGCTCCACATCATACTTAACAAACACAACATGCTGCACGAACCCACTAAATAAGATCCTCATTATCTTCGATTGTCGCAACAGTTCACTCTCCAACAAAGGCCCCAAAATTATCGTTTTTTGTGAATTCGCCATCATCTCATCCAACGCCTGCATTGCCATTCACGTAGGGATGTGCTACGCTCACTCCGGGGGGCATTATTTAGGTCAAAAGGAGCCACACTCGGAACCCAACGTTCCATACGTTTCCTACGTAATCGTTCTCTCAAGATTTTTGCGTAGAAAGCAAGTCGTTACACGTATGGTGGGCCGCCATAGTCCCCCCGTTGATGTCTAGCTTCCCAATTAGAGCGGTTAATGAAGTGACATCATCGCTAGATTGATCATCGAAGGGCCCCTCAAATATACGTGCAATGCCCCACTCCTCTAACCATGAAAATGGGAGAAGGGTCGGTATTCCCATTCGGGGCGGTGAAAATGGGCCTTGCCATGCCCCACTAATCTACGTGATCGCCGTTCGCAAGTCCGAACAAAGGTCTTTCTTACTTGTTGGATTTTCACCCCTGTCATAAAAATTCTCTACTGGGGCATCCGGCTCAATGGCATCCGGCATATCAAAATTTTCATGCATCCACTTGACCAATATCTATCGAACTCTCAACTTGCGAGTTGAGATGCGACCTTGGTCGAGCGGTTGGATATGAGACATACAATTGGGTAGCATGTAAAGGACGCGCACGTTTCCAACGTCAACGTGCTTCAAAGTTGATGTTATACGATGGCGCTTTGTCCACGAGCAAAGCACATTCTGATCCTCGATCTCCATCTGGGTAGAGAATATGTATACCCATTGCGTGAAGGTGTATGATGGGTTGGGATGCGATGATACATTGACCCTTTTTCTCTTTTTGCATCAGATGATGCGATGATACAATGACACCCCTCCCCCCCCCCCTTTTTTCTTTTCTTTTTTTGAATGACACATGCAACATTTGTTCGCGGCAATGACACTAGGATACAATGGCGCAATGACACAATGAACGAGTCGTGATGCTTACCTAACTAGTCATCTACGCTTTCTTGTTAAAGTCTTGCATACGAAAGTCGATTTTGGAGGAGCTCAGTCGTAGAGACTTTCCAATGGTGATGGTGTCGAAACCGTCTGCGTTCACGCAAAACGTAAGAGTAAGAGACACCTTATCCAACTTTCCACCAAACACGGGCTTGGTGGCGAATGTACGACGAGGTTGTTGCCCTTGTAATAAGCACGTTGTAAACGTCTCGCGTCTTGCACCCTAAGAGAAATTTAGGAAGATTCTTCCTTCTTGTGGTGATTGACTCGTTAGCGTCCAATGCCTCCCCTTTCCACATGTGGAATGCCATGCCCATGCGCGCCAATGCTCTACGGAACCATCTGAAACTATACAAAGAGTATTTGTGCAATCGCAAACGCATCGCTAGCTCGCATGCCTTTGCTTGATGGATAATAAACAAAATCGGCAGATTGGCAGCGTTTTGCGAAATCCCCCATTCGCGAAGGCGTGCTTCTAGCGCAGAAGAATGACATGATGTACGTGTCTTACGTGTTTGTAAGAGTAATGTAGGCTTAAACCATGCACTGGCAATTTTCAATATCTTTGATACGGTAGATTGGACGCTGTTTTCTTATCGAGATATTTCACAAGTTGCATCAACGTAAGGCCGGAGTTAGCTATGGGATGCACAAACGTCCTTTCAAGGCCGAGAGTTGAATATGATTTGTTTTTCGTTTAATAGGCACAGCTAGCTACTAAGGTATAGAGAGGTATAGGCCGAACTAAACGGTCAAATGCGTTTTGGGAAGAAAATGTGTGTTTAAAGCCAGGATCTCAAGTACCGGACATTGTGGTCAACTGCAAAACACTTGACGGCAGGTTACTATGTTATTTGCACCGAAGTCACAGGTTGGGTTGTGATGCATTTTGATTGGTCACCTCACCAAACCAGCCCAGGAAGCCTATTCTGCGACTTCGGACGACCTCAACCACGGAAAGAGTCGCCAGCCCAGCAATGTCAAATGCAAAACATCAGCCAAACAACTTGAGACAGAATGTGAGAAGTGACTAAAGCAGAGGAGAACGACTGAAATCTCACGCTAGAAGAAACTACGCCAAGCTCATTCACCCCCAGCAGCACATCCTGTTCTCGCGAGTGCCTCACTCGCAGGCATTTCACGGAAGCCTACATCGACATAATAACGCATTGGAGGAGCAAGTTTGCGTAGGATAGTACCGTAGGTTGAATCCCTGGGATGAAGGCGCAGTGGGGAGGGCGCACCTGGGATGAAGGCGCAGTGGGGAGGGGAGAAGAGTGTAGTGAAGATAGGGGAAAGGGGGAAGCAGGGCGTAACGCAAGGAAGTGGGAGGGGGAAGCAGGCACCTCACAGTGAGCGACAGTGATGTCATCATTGCAGGCACTAACCGCGGAGCCGCAATTTGTGGCTGTAGCAGTGGGTATGGGTGGTGGTGCTGCTGCTGGTGGGGGTCGTGCTGAGGGTTCACCACGCATGTGGATGGGAGTGGCAGGGGTAGCAGCAGCACCATCGCCCACTACAGGAACCGCAGCATGGTGTGTGTCACAGGGAACACGCCTATTCGGGGGTGAGGACTCTGGTGAGGGCGCAGGTGAGGGCGAGGGTGAGGCAGTGGGCGATGGTGGGGGGAAGCAGGAGATGAGGCAGGCGGAGAGGAGGTCCCAGCAGCAGAAGATGGCGTGCGAGCGCGAGGTGGCGAGCAGCAGGAGGTCCCATTGTGCGACGGCACCGCCACCATGTGGCACGCTGCTGGCTCTCCTAGCTGCATCAATGGTGGTGGCCGGAACGATGCTCGCTGCGGATGGTTGTGACGCGGGTTGTAGGGGGTTGGTGTGAGGATCTAGGATCGAGCTCAGAAAAGAGAATGTGAATTGAATGATCACCTGGGTACAACACGAGGCTATATATAGGCTCGACACAAGGCCCTGTAACCAGGTGTTACACGAAGGTTCCGCGGGTCGCGAAGCATCCCGAACAGATCCTTCCCGAATTCGGTAGAAGGCAATTCGGTGGCAACCGAAAAGCCAGAATTCGGTGCACGCAACCTAGCTCGGTGCTATAACTATAATAAAATATAGGAAAGCACCTAGCCTAGGAAATCAAGCAATTCATGCATGCATATAATTATCCTATGCTAGATGTAGCATGATAAAGTAAAGGCAAGCAAGCATAGCTGGCATAAGCCGTCGTACTCTCACAGTTGGGGCATGAGAGGGAGGACGGGGTGAGAGGGGAGGGGACAGATGAGAGAGAGGGAGAGTGAGGGGGATGTAAGCGGGGTGTTCCCTGAAGCAACGTGGGACGGTGGTGGTAGTGCCTCACGTGCATTGCACTGCACTGCATCGCCATTCCACCTCTACTACCTCCCCGCCCCCTTGCCCGCCATGCCTTGTCACCACCTGCCCGCCCATTACATGCAGAGTGCTCGAGTCCAGCAAAACGCAGCCCCCATCCCAACCTGCTGCCAGCACCACGTCGCTCCCATTGCTCCCCACGAATCGTTCTGCGTGGTAAATTCCCCTTCCGTCCATCCATAGCCCCTCTTCGTCCCCACCTTCCCCTTCGCCATACGCCCTCCCTCCGCCACTGTTCTTCCCCCCCTTCGCCGTTCCCCCCAGCGCCGCTCCCCACCCGCCTATTTACGCAGCTCCCTCCCACCTGCACTACAGGGGTTGCGGGCCACAGCGCCGCGCGTCCTGCGCGGAGCAGGGGCGCTAGCAGTCCGACTCGGAGTCTGAGTCAAACTGCAGCTGCCGAAGCGACACGCGCACGCGCCGAGCCGTGCCGCATCAGGGTGCGTCGCCTGCCCGTGCGCCTACCGCGCAGACTCAGAGTCGCAACCGCAGTCACCCCTGCTGCCAAAGGGCTCCGCGCCACCCGCCTCGTCTATGTCCGCGCGCGCTATCGCGGCGACAGCACCGTCGTCGTCATGAACCCGCTGCCCCGCCTGCTGCGGGCCATGCTCGGCTCGGCGGGTCTTGGGCGAGCGAGCGGGAGAACGGACGGCGAGCGACTGGTCGCCTGGTTGCCTATCGCTTGCCCTCGCCACGCCTTGTTCTCGCATACGGACGCGCCACAGATCTTGACGTGCTATTTTCGGCGCCCCTCCGCGCTTGTGGTATTATGAGTCGACACGCTTGTTGCTAGGATATAAACAGAGACACGCGTCTCTTTCGCATTTCTACTTATGTGCATTTCGTGGGGGATAGAGGTCGTGTGGGTGGTTCTGCTTCTCGACCTCCTCCAAAATGTGTTCGGAGGTGTGTTGTGTGGTTTAGGAGTGCATTTTTTTTGTGCGAGCAGTGTGAGGTTGGGGCGTCGCACCCCAACCACCTCTCAGGTCCGACATGGTTGGGGTGGCCTGGTTCACGATTTTTGGACCATTCGCAGATGTGGCTGCGTGCTTGCCATCCAATAACGGAACACTTGACGCTATCAATTGCAAAACACTTGTGCTACTTGAGATCCCGGCTTTAAGTGACTCCTGATTCCCTCTGTTTCTGTTAGTGTGGCTGTTTGGAGTGACTCCTGAATGGTATCAAGTGGGACGTGAGCCCTCAACCCCCCCCCCCCCCCTCCCTTTTTTTTTTTTTTTCACAAACTAAGACGTTGCTTGGACCGTAAAAACTTAGCCACGCCGTTTTCATACCCCTATGCGTGGGATTTCGCTTAAGAAATAAAACCACCGCTACATAATCCCAAAAGTACCTGACATTCTGGCGCGTCAGAAGGTCAGGTTGGAAAGTGCATTGGCCCCACTGTGCAGTCACCACGTCATACGCACAGTATTTTCAAACCGCTTTCGGCCTGAAGCAACAGGTGAGGATAACGGTGTTGAAATTGGATGAGGGAGGGGGGTATACAATTGGTGAGGGAGAGGTGTACATTGTAGGGGCACGATTCACGAGGCCCCCGGCTGGCCACTATACTGCTACTCTTAAGGCGAGAAAGCAACCAAGGTAAATGGTCAAACATTTTGGCGGTTTTGACGATTGCGAAAGATTAGGGTTACATTCACAAATGGGCACTACAAAATAGTCACTCCTCCTTCACCGATTTTCAATGGATTTCTTGCATAGTAATGTACGCACCACATTCTTCCCTCGACGGAGGAATTTTTTTAGACTATTTGTATTTCCATCGAATATGTTCACCTATATTCTAATCCTTGTTCGAATGCAGTAATAGGAATCAAACATATCTTTTCGACTAATGGGGGTGGTCTTATGTGTTTTCCCCACATTCTGGCGGAATGTGGGCGGGGTTTGCTTACGAGTTACGCAAATGGTCGACCATATCGTTGGTCATTACAATTTTACATGTCCTTAGGCCCCTCTTATGTTCTCCCTTGCATGGGTGCCATGCAAAAGCAAAACTTTGTGTTCCAAGAATTAACAATATAAAGGGTACAAAGGTACATGAGCCATAAGGTCTATGGTGCTACCTAAGAGAAGCTACACAAATGAAACAATGTTCCCCACGTCTAAGCGATTCAAAAATCATTCCCCATGTACGCAAACTCTACCGCTGACGGAGGGGTAACCTGCAAAGGGGTGATGTTGGTATCAACCGTGAACCGAGCCTGTGCCCGCTTGCAGATTGTGCGGGCCCTCTCGCACTAGTGGACTAGGGAGATGTGCTTGTAGAAGTTGGTTTCGAAGAGCTGCAGAAGGAGGTCGGAAGAGCCAATCATGTCACGAAGGCGTTATGCTTCACGGCGGCTACAATCTTTGAGAAAATCCTAGAATGTTTTCCCGAATCACCTAAAGTCTCGAGAGCCAACGGAAGCAGCTTGACGTTGGGTCGAGCAGGCGGAGATGATGCGTATAGTGTTGCCTTCGTTGGGTCGAGCATGCGGAGATGATGCGTATAGTGTTGCCTTTTCAATTTCGCGTGCTGCGGATCAGCTACTTAAAGGTGGTGCCGGCTTGGACATTTTTGCAGGTCATGTCGGGTCGGCGGCCTGGAAGGAGGTAGTGGTTTTCCAGCTGTGCCACGAGGCTGAGCTCCAAAGTGATGTGGTGCAGCTCGTGCTTGATGGCATCAAGCACTTGAGTTTGCGCATTGTTCTTGTCAACGGGAGTTGTGGTAGGCCCCGTCCTCGCTTGGGCGGAGCCGACCTCATGGTCGGGTGTGTGGGAGGTGCAGCCGACCTGTAGCAGTGGGCGAGTTGGTCGACGGGGCTGGTCGACCTGCACGGGGGCCACTGCATGGGCACCGACTTTGGGAGGACGACTTGGGCGGTCGACCTATGGATGGCGTCGACTTGGGTGACGCCGACCAGGGGAAGCCGACTAGATGTGGTCGGCTGACAGGTGTGCTGGTCGACATGGAGCTGGTCGACCAAGGGTGTGGTCGACCTAGTGAGGTCGACCAGAGGTGGTCGTCGACTTGGTTGGTCGACGGGCACGTGAAGGAGCAGCTGGTCAACGTGGTTGCTCGGTTGACCAGGTTACCTAGGTGACGAGGTTCTGCGAAGGAGTGCGACGGTCGCCCAGGTGGTTTTGGCGAGACCGACCTCGGTGGTGGTATCCCGAGGTCGAAGTAGCTGATAAGGTGCAGTTGTCAGCACAAGGACGATTTGGTGTGTGCGTTGTGCATGTGACGGGGCACGACACACCAACCATCTGCGAGCATATGTGAAGCGGGTGCGTTGCCGTCCCGCGGATGCGACGTTGGCATGCCTTCGACTTGTGATGTTGGCACGCCGTCGACCTACAAAGCTGACAAGCCGCGACTCTGCACTGCTGGAGCGCAGTCAACCAAGTCGTGCTGGAACGCGGTCGACGTGTTGTGCTTGTAGTCGACCGACGCATGCTATCTCTGATGTAGTCATTCTTGCCAGGGTTGTTGTGTCAGATGTCCACTGGTGATCCCCGATTGATTCTAGGGAAGGGTTACAGGCATGCTGGCCTGGGGGGTTATGGGCGCACTGACCCGCTACTGAACAAGCCCATTTATCCCAATGGTCTAGTGGTTGGGATTCTGACATGTTGCTATTATTCTGAACTATTGTTGTCATATTTTCCTAGTGAAACTCTTGCCAGCTCTCCCTATGAACTAGCAAGTAGTGCGAACACTTGCAAACGACTAAGGAACAAACGAACGCAGAGAGCACTCTTGCCCCGTGCCTAGCCCGTAGTCTAGCTCTCGTTGATTAAGTTATCTCCGCAGTTCTTTGGGCAAAGAAGGGCATGGGATGGAAGGGAAAAGTCTGAGAGGGATTGTCTACAAGCGCAAGATTCAACCGAACTAAGGTGAGGAATGGGGAGGCCAAGGCGGATGGCAGCAGCGATGCGCCATTTGGATTCGGTGAGCTGCAACCGAGGCGAAGAAGGAGACGTATTTGTCATAATCAACAAGAGTGATTGAACTAGGAAAGACTGGGTACAAGTAGGAAACCCTAAACTTATTGTACCCCATAGTAACTACCCCCTACAGCCTAAAAAAACTGTAGTAGATATGACATTTGACACACCCCCATAGGCAAAGTGGGGGAGAGATAGGGGTCACAAGACCATTCAAGAAAGGCAAAGCAAGCTCAGGGTAGATCACAATGTCACCACACTCACTGAGCACAAGCAAAGGGCCACAAAGCCAGTTCACATGCAGAGGCATATATGTAACAAAAACATCACAGTGATCTCCACCTAGCAAAGCAAGCATGCAAGTACATATATATAGATCACAGTACAAGTAAAGCCTACAGCAAGTGAGGAAAAGTGGGCACAAGCCCTAGCACAGTGCAGAAACGCTGATGATCACCAGACTGAAGTGCCTTGGTGAATATATCAACAGTGTTGGCCCGAGTGGCCACGTAACGCAGACGAAGCTGACCATGCTGCTGCAACTCTCGAGCCAGGAAGTAACGCAGAGCGATGTGCTTCGTTCTATGCTCCAGTCTGTGCTCCTCACACAAGGCAATGGCAGCCTTGTTGTCGACGTACAGCACTGGAGGAGAACGAGGCCGCTCTCCCAGGTCGGTCAGCAGGTAGGTGAGCTAGCGTAACTCCTGTGCAGCCATGGCTGTGGCGTGGATCTCAGCCTCACAACTGGAGCTGAGAACTGAAGACGAACGTGTAGAACGCCAGGAGACAGAGCCAGAGCCAAGACTGAAGGTGTAACCCTGTGACGACCGCTGAGTAGCCTGGTCGTCAACCCAAGAAGCGTCTGAGTGCCCAGTGAGGACAACTGAGCTCCTCCCTCCAAGCACGAGCCCCATGCCTGATGTACTGCACAAGTAGCGGAATACCCTCTTAGCAGCATCCCAGTGCGCCTTTTGGTGCTGACCAGGAGCCACGTAGCGAGCCAGAAGGCCAAGAGGGTACGCGAGGTCAGGACGAGCGCAAGTCATCAGGTACATGAGGCAGCCAACTAGCTCTGGGTAAGGACCACTCGGCTCTACGGACTCGTCCGAAGGTGGAGCTGAGAGCGAGTGACCTGTAGCCAGAGGAGTGGCCTGTGCCGAGGACCAGGTAAAGCCGAAGCGCTGAAGGACCTGCTGCACCATGTGTGACTGAGTCAGTGTGATGGTGCGGCGTGCTCTGTCCCGGGTGATCTGCAAGCCAACGTAGTTGCGCAGCTCACCCATGTCTGTGCACGTGTGTCTCTTCTGCAGCTCCGACTTCACCAGGGCGAGAGCCTCAGTGTCAGCAGTGGCAAGGACCAAGTCGTCGACGTACACGAGGATGTAGAACGGCGGCAGCGAAGTGTCGGTGCGCAGAAACAGCGACGGGTCAGCAGTAGAGGGCGCGAACCCAAGGGCCGCAAGTGTAGTCCTCAGTGTGTCGTGCCACTCACGTGGCGCCTGGCGGAGACCGTAGACCGGCCGCCGGAGGCTCCACTGGGTGACAAGAGGAAACGACCCAGTGAAGCCAGGCGGGCGACGCAGCCAGATCTCCTCGTGCAGGCTGCCCTGCAAGAAAGCTGTGCTGAAGTCAAGAGAGTGAAGCTTGTAGTCACGCTGAGCGGCAACGTGCAGTAGCACCCGAAGAGTGGTCATCTTCGGGGTGGGGGAGAAGGTCTGGAAGAAGTCTACTCCCTCTCGCTGACTGAAGCCTCGAGCAACGTAACGAGCCTTGAAGACAGGCGGAGAACCCGGCGGCCGCTTCACCCTGAAAATCCACATGCCACTGACGATGTTCGCCCCAGGAGGGGGAACCTCGTCGACGTAAGTGCCAGTGGACTTCCAGGATGCCATCTCTGCGTCCATGGCTGATTGCCACTGAGAGGAGTACTCACCCGCGATCGCCTCAGCGTAAGAGCGCGGGGTCGGGATGTCTGGTGCATCCGGGTCTCCCTCAGGTGCAATCAGCATGGACACGAGATGAGGTACAGCAGCGGCAAAGCACTCAAACTCCTCCTGCCTGTCCTCAAGGACGTCCGTGCCAAGAGCACACTCACCCCCGACGGACGGAGGACAGACAGTCTCAGACTTAGCAACAAGACTCGCAGCCTAGTCTAGATGCCAGTGAGCAGCAAAGTCGACAAGCTCAGCAACTAAGGCAAACGCAGCAGCAGACTCAAAGGAAGGGTTAGTGAAAGCCGTGGCCGGGAGACGCGTGACAGTAGGACTAGCAGCACGAAGAGAGTCAGACTCCGGGTCAGCAAGGGCAGGAAGGGAGGACGCAGGAGGAGAAGGCAGAGGGACACGTTGTGGAGCAGTGGAAGGACGAAGCGTCATCTGGTGAGTGCCCGGGACAGCAGGAGGACGCTGACGTGGGACACGACGACCAGTGCGAGCAGCACGAACAGGCGACGCAGGACGAGACTCAGGCGACACAGGACGAGACGCAGGCTCACGACGCTCCGTAAGACCTCCTGTCGGACCAGTGTAGGGAGAAGGACCAGGGAGTGGCGAGGCAGGCTGTAACTATGACTGCGACTGGACAGGCGGAAGACACTCTAAGGAGGGAGCAGGACAAGGAGGAGGCGGCTGACCAAGAACCTGCTGAAGGAGCGGAACGAAGTACGGCCGCGGCCGTGAAGCGCCCCTTGAACCAGCAGAGACAGCACCAAAACCCCCAGCAGCAGCTCCAACTCCGGTAGCACCATCAGCAGCTCCAGTAGTGCCAACTCCAGTACCCCCAGCAGCACCAGCTCCAGCCGCACCGTCGGCTCCAGCACCTGCAGGAGGACGAGCGTCAGCACCTCCAGTTCCAGCCCCTGCAACACCAACACCAGTAGGCCCAGCGGCCTCAGCTCCACCGGCAGCTCTAGCAGCTCCAGCAGCTCCAGCACCTCCAGCTCCAACTCCGGCACCAGCAGCACCTCCAGCAGCTCCAGCACCAGCAGCACCTCCAGCAGCTCCAGCACCAGCAGCACCTCCAGTAGCACCAGCTCCAGCTCCAGCTCCAGCAGAACCCCCAGTCCCAGCAGCTACAGGACCACCTGTACGAGCACCTCCAGGACCAGAGGCTCCAGTACCTCCAGCAGCACCAGGGCCTCCAGCGGGCGGCACCCCAGCGCTAGGAGCACCGCTCCGGAGGCTGCAGCGTCGAGCGTACCACTCACGCAGCCGCTGTGGGGAGGGAGGCTCCGGCCGCGACACAGCACCCGCAGCACCACCAGCTCCAACTCCGGCAGAACCCCCTGCTCCAGCTGCCCCACGCTGGAGGCTGCAACGCAGAGAGTACCACTCACGCAGCTGCTGTGAAGAGGGAGCGCCACCAGGTGCAGCACGGTCAGTCTCAGCTCCCCCAGGCTCAGCACCGCTAGTCTCAGCACCCCCAGGCTCAGCACCCCCAGTCTCAGCACCCCTAGGCTCAGCACCCCCAGTCTCAGCACCCCCAGACTCAGCACCCCCAGTCTCAGCACCCCCGGACGCAGTACCTCGCGCAGGACCAGAGTCGACAGCTACCTCGACAGGCTCGACCGGGTCTACCTGGGAAACACCTGAGGGAGCAGGACCCTGGGGAGGGAGGGGGTCTACCGAAGCAGCACCTGGCGTGAGGAAGAGCGGCGGAGGGGGGAGCGGGGCAGTGCGGTAGGGGAAGAGACGGTGAAAGGGGACCGACTCGTCAAACGTGACGTCCTGATAGGGCAGGACACGGCGCGAGGTGGGGTGGTAAAACTGCCAGCCAGGCGCGTCAGGGACAAAGCCAAGGAAGACATAGGGAACGGCACGGGAGGAGAGCTTGTCCGCGGACGTATCGCGGACAAAGGCTCGACATCCCCAGACCTGGAACACCGACGCATCGCCAACCTTCCCGGTCCAACGCAGTGTGGGCGAGGTCTCCGGAGCAGAGACACGGGGCCAGAGGTTGAGCTGATGCGCAGCATACTGCACTGCAAACGGCCACAGGAAATGGGGGGCAGCCGCATGGATCATGGAGGTACGAGCGACCTCCATGACTAAGCCAATGCGGCGCTCAGCAACCCCATTCTGCTGTGGAGAGGCCGGAAGTGTGAACGTCTGGCGGATGCCGTGCTCCGCACAGTAGGCTGCCAAGAGGTCAGAGGAAAACTCACCACCCCTGTCAGAGTGCAGACGCAGGACGGGAAAGTCCGTATGGAACCGCTCGCGGAGCTGGAGACGAGCAGCGCGGATCCAGGGGATCAAAACATCAGGGACCTCACCCTTGGTGCGCAAGGGGAAGACCGTGGTGTAGCGCGTGTAGTCGTCGACGACCAGCAGGAAGTACCGCTCGTGGCCCTGTCCACGGACGCGGGCTGGGCCCCACACGTCCAGGTGGAGAGTCTGCAGGGGAGCCTCTGTGGGAGGGAACGAGGAGGAGTGAGGAGTGGCGCGCTGCCGCCCCTCGACACAGGGAAGACAGGGAGGAGCATGCGAGGGTGGGAGGGGAGGGAGAACCCTTGGAAGACCAGAGACAAGGTACCGGGAGTGCATGCCACGAAGGCGCTGCACTGAGGGGTAACCAAGGCGGTGGTGCCAAAGGACGGTCTGGTGCGACAGGGTGCGACACGAGCAGGGGGTGGACAACTGACCTGACGCAGACGCAGACGCCGCTACCTGAGGGGACTCAGTGGTCAGTGTGTACAAGTCCGACCCCGGCTGCCGAGTGAAGGTAGCCATATGACGACCCGTCTGGGCACACGTGCAGTGTGTCACACGCTCGTAGGCAGGGGTGAACTGGTGAACACCCACGTCCTGGAGCGCAGAACCCGCCACCAAGTTCGTAGAGAACGAGGGGAGGTAAAGGCCCGACAGTGTGCCGGACGGGACAGCAGGACAAGGGAGGGCAGTGGTGGAGGTAGCGGGAAGCACTTGAGTCCAGTGTGAAGGTGTGCAGTGCCTCAGTAGACGTAGTACCTGAAGGCGCAGACTCACAAGCACCTGAAGCAGCAGACTCACAAGCGCCTAGAGCAGCAGCCTCACCAGCACCTGGAGCAGGAGACGCACGAGCACCTAGAGCAGCAGCCTCACCGGCACCTAGAGCATTAGACTGGATACCGGGGTCAGGCAGCACATACAGGTGACAGGCTCCCTCGGCACTAGTAGACAATGCATACATTGCAGTGAGAATAACATCATAGTCAAGAGCAAAGATATCTACCCTCTGCCTAAGCAGCTCCACCCAGTCGGGGAGCTCAGCGTCGTCGCCAAACTCTGTACGCCAAGCGTCGCTCAGACTGGCGAAGCAGCGAGACTCTGTGTGACCAGGCGTCCCGCAAGGCTGACCAGTCCGGACACCCGTGCTAACAACGTACGGGCAGCGAGCAGTACTCAGCGACCCTCTACTCTGAGCGTACCACTCACGAAGCTGCTGGGGCGAACGAGTCTCGCGCAGACGACGCTGCTGCTGCACCGGGCCACTACAAGAAACTCCCAAACTACCCACTCCAGGACGACTCCCACTACTGCCACCCCGACAACCCCAACTGACGTACCACTCACGAAGCTGCTGGGGCGTGAGGGACACACGCGGACGGCCCTGGAGCTGCATCTGGCCACGCCAGGAGCAGCAGTAGAAGCAGTAGCAGCAGGAGCAGCAGTAGCAGCACGGGCAGGGCAGTGCTCACCAGTGGTGGGAAGGGCAGGCGCACGACGGAGGCGACTGCGGGGCCGCTACAGCGGCAGGGCGGGGCCGCGACCGCGGCAAGGAGCTCCGCGGCAGTTGCTGCAGGGCAGGACCGGGCCGCGACGGCAGCTGCTGCAGGGGCGGCTGCTCCAGGGGCCAGGGGCGGCTGGTGCAGTGGCGGCTGCTCCAGGGGCGGCTGCTCCAGGGGCGGCTGCTCCAGTGGCCAGGGGCGGCTGCTGCAGGGGCGGCCGCTCCAGGGGCCAGGGGCGGCTGCAGGTGCCGCTGCTCCAGGGGCCAGGGGCGGCTGCTGCAGTGGCGGCTGCTCCAGAGGCGGCTGCTCCAGGGGCCAGGCGCAGGGTAGGGCAGGGCGACGCGGCGGGCAGGGGCGACGCCGCGGGCAATGGCGACGCGGCGGGCAGGGCGACGCCGCGGGCAGGGGCCGACGCGGCGGGCAGGGCGACGCGGCGGGCAGGGGGCGACGACGCGTCAGCAGCTGGGCGTGGCCGCGTCAGTAGCAGGGCGCGGCCGCGTCAGTAGCAGGGCGCGGCCGCGTCAGTAGAAGGGCGCGGCCGCGTCAGCAGAAGGGCGCGGCCGCATCAGCTGCAGGGCTGGCGGGGCCGTGTCACGGCAGGGCGGGGCCGCGTCCGCCGCAGGGTGGGGCCGCGTCAGCGACAAGGCGAGGCCGCGACTGCGGCCAAACGGGGCCGCGACAGCGACCTGACGGGGTCGCGCGCTGGCCTGACGGGCCTGCAGAGGCTGCGTGCGGGCGGCGAGGGCCTGCAGGGGCGGCGCGCGGTCGGGCAGAGGCTGCGCGCAGGCGGCGAGGGCCTGCAGGGGCGGCTTGGGGGCCTGACGGGCGTGCAGAGGCGGCTCGGGGGCCTGACGGGCCTGCAGGGGTGGCTCGAGGGCCTTACTAGCCTGCAGGGGCGGCGCACTGGCCTAGGGCAGCAGGAGGCAGCGCGAGGGCTGCAGGATGGCGCGCGGGCAGAACGAAGGGCGGGGCGCGCGAGGGCGCACTAGCAGAAAAAGGCGCACGAGGGCGCACGTAAGGTAGGGCGCACGAGGGCGCTTCTAGCGGAATAGTGGGCCCGTAGTAGTAAGCGGTCCTAGGTGGCAACCTAGGCTCGTGATACCATGTCATAATCAACAAGAGTGATTGAACTAGGAAAGAGTTGGGTATTAGTAGGAAACCCTAAACTTACTGTACCCCATAGTAACTACCCCACTACAGCCTAAACAAACTGTAGTAGATATGACATTTGACAGCATTAAGCCAGTTCCTTGCATGCGGGCCCTGCAGGAAGGTTAAACGGGCCATGCGAATAGGAGAGGTGACAGTTGCACGGACTTTCCTGACCAAAGAAGCCTCAAGTTATTGCAAGAGGTGTGTGAAGAGGTTGGGAGGGTAGCCGGGTAGGAGATGAGACCAGGAAGGGAAACGGTCACGAACTTCTTTCGGGAGCATGGCAGTGGCAGCTGGAATAACTCGTCTAGGCGGCGAATGGAGTCAGAAGAGAGAAAGGGGCGGAAAAGTGGCCAGCCGTCCGTGATGAAGTGTGTGGACAGTAATGAAAGCAACTGAGCCCAACTCCAAAGGCAGCTGAGAGGTGCTGTGGAAGCGAAAGAACGAAGGCCAAAACCCCAAAGGCGAATAGGGAGGAAGACTTGCGGCTCCGTGTGTGGAATCCTGTAACCAGGGCCAAATAGTTGGGTGAAGTGGACTAGGATGGTAGATCACCAAGAGCTGAGGAGGTCACGTATCTTGGGGAATGGCGAGGAAGGACGGGATGAGACGCACTGTGAGAGGAGGCGAGAGGCGGTCTTAGGGTCGTGAAGTTGTTGAAGAAGAGAAAAAGATGTTGCAAATGAATTTAGCTTCACCCGTACTGTGAGGATTTGATTCAGGAAAGAGAAATCTATTGAAAGATCCACCTGGGTACAAGGCGAGGCTACATATAGGCTCGACACAAAGGCAGTAACCTGAATGTTACTAGAAGGTTCCGCGGGTCGCGAAGCGTCCCGAACAGGTCCTTCGAGAATTCAGTAGAAAGCATTTCAGTGGCAACCAAAAAGCCTAGAAGTCGGTGCACTCAACCCAGTTCGGTGCCTGTAACTATAATAAATATAGTAAAAGCGACGAACCTAGGAAATTAAGCAAAAGCAAGCAAGATAAAAGAAAGCTAAGCTAGATAATGCATAATAAAGCAAGGCAAGCTAGCAAAGCCAGCATAAGCCATCATACTCTTACACAAACTGTGGAGATGATGTAACCATCTGAACCGATTGGGACCCCTGCAACGTTGAGGTCGTTTGGAGCAATGGGAACACCAAGAGGAGTTGCACAGTCCTGGGGCCAGTCAAAAGGGCACCACATAGAGCATTTAAAGGGCTGGACCGTGAGACACAGGGAATAAAGGCGGTCGGTCAGTGCAGTAAAGGCAGCGGTAATAGCTGGGGGAGGGCCAACGAATAAGGTGTCATCAGCGTAAGAGGAGTTGAAGATGGATGGGTACTGGGACTGAGTGGGTAGAATGGCAAGCAGCTGGAGTGAGGGCATAAAGAAGGGGACCACAGGGTTCCCCCTGGTGCACACCCAAGGCGGAATCGAATATATGGAGGCCTAGGCCGTTGCGGTAGTGAAGGGAGGACATAGAGGAGTAGAATTGGCGGAAGTAGGGAATGAGAGGAGAGAAAGCGGTGGAGCGGAAGGCCTCGAACATGGCAGTCCTGTTAAAAGAGTTGAAGGCTTTCGCGACGTCAAGCTGAAGCACCACCCAATCATGATGGAGAGAAAGAGCAGATTGTAGCGCATGCGCCATCAACTCTATGCCCGCAGGAACTGCAACCCTGAACGGAAGGCAAGGGAGAAAGGTGTCTCGCATCTGCTGCTTGAACATGAGGGTGATGCTGTCAAGATAGCAAGCAGGAATGGTTGCATTGAATGAAATGTGGGTACAAGTACTAACCCTAACTTCGGGTTGTACCCCATATGGGCTACCCCACTATAGCCTACACAGAACTAACACATATATAGTTTGACAAACCCCCAAAGGCAAAGTGGGGGAGAACAAGGGGTCACAAGACCAGTCAAGAAAAGCAAAGCAAAGCAAGCTCGGGGTGGATCACAACGTCACCACACACTCGAGCACAAGCAAAGGGGCCACAAGGCCAGTTCACATGCAGAGGTATATGTGCAACAACAACAGAGGTAGTGATCACTACCTAGCAAGAGTAAACATGCAGGTATACATATATAGATCACAGTACAACCAGAGTCTACAGCAAGTGAGGAAACCTAGGCACCAGGCCTAGAGCAGTGCAGAAGCGCTGATGATCACCAGCCGGAAGGGCCTTGGTGAACACATCAGCAGTGTTGGCCCGGGTGTGCACATGAGCAACACAAAGCTGACCACGCTACTGCAACTCTCGAGCAAGGAAGTAACGCAGAGCGATGTGCTTTGTTTTGTGCTCCAGTCTGTGGTCCTGACACAAGGCAATGGCAGCCTTGTTGTCGACGTACAGAACTGGAGGAGAACGAGGCCTCTCTCCCAAGTCGGTCAGCAGGTAGGTAAGCCAGCGTAACTCCTGTGCAGCCATGGCTGTGGCGTAGATCTCAGCCTCACAACTGGAGCTGAGAACAGAAGACGAGCGTGTAGACCGCCAAGAAACAGAGCCAGAGCCAAGACTGAAGGTGTAACCCTGTGACGACCGCTGCGTAGCCAGGTCGTCAACCCAAGAAGCGTCCGAGTGCCCAGTGAGGACAACGTCGCCCCGTCCTCCAAGCACGAGCCCCATGCCCGATGTATTGCACAAGTAGCGCAGTACCCTCGTAGCAGCATCCATGTGCACCTTTCGGTGCCTACCAGGAGCCACGTAGCGAGCCAGAAGGCCAAGAGGGTACGCAAGGTCAGGACGAGTGCAGGTCATCAGGTACATGAGGCAGCCAACTAGCTCTGGGTAAGGACCACTCGGCTCTACGGACTCGTCCGAAGGTGGAGCTGAGAGCGAGTGATCTATAGCCAGAGGAGTGGCCTGTGCCGAGGACCAGGTGAAGCCGAAGCGCTGAAGGACCTGCTGCACCATGTGTGACTGAGTCAGTGTGATGGTGCGGCGTGCTCTGTCCCGGGTGATCTGCAAGCCAAGGTAACTGCGCAGATCACCCAGGTCTGTGCACGTGTGTCTGCAGCTCCGACTTCACCAGGGCGAGAGCCTCAGTGTCAGCAGTGGCAAAGACCAAGTCGTCGACGTACACGAGGATGTAGAACGGCGGCAGCGAAGTGTCGGTGCGCAGAAACAGTGACGGGTCAGCAGTCGACGGAGCAAACCCAAGAGCCGCAAGTGTCGTCCTCAGTGTGTCGTGCCACTCACGTGGCGCCTGGTGGAGACCGTAGACCGGCCGCCGGAGGCTCCACTGGGTACCAGGAGGGAATGACCCAGTGAAGCCAGGCGGGCGGCGCAGCCAGATCTCCTCGTGCAGGCTGCCCTGTGAGAAAGCTGTGCTGAAGTCAAGAGAGTGAAGCTCGTAGTCACGCTGAGCGGCAACGTGCAGTAGCACCCGAAGAGTGGTCATCTTCGGTGTGGGGGAGAAGGTCTGAAAGAAGTCTACTCCCTCTCGCTGACTGAAGCCTCGAGCAACGTAACGAGCCTTGAAGACAGGCGGAGAACCTGGCGGCCGCTTCACCCTGAAAATCCACATGCCATCGTCGATGTTCGCCTTAGGAGGGGGAACCTCGTCAACGTAAGTGCCTGTGGACTTCCAGGATGCCATCTCTGCGTCCATGGCTGTCTGCCACTGAGAGGAGTACTCACCCGCGATCCCCTCAGCGTAAGAGCGTGCGGTCGGGATGTCTGGTGCATCTGGGTCTCCCTCAGGGGCAAGCAGCATGGCCACGAAATGAGGCGCAGCGGTTGCAAGACACTCAAGGTCCTCCTGCCTGTCCTCAAGGACGTCCGTGCCAAGAGCACACTCACCCCCGACGGACGGAGGACAGACAAACTCAGACTCAGCAACAAGACTAGCGGCGTAGTCTAGATGACAGGCAGCAGCAAAGTCAACAAGCTCAGCGACGAAGGCAGACGCAGCAGCAGACTCAAATGACGGGTCAGTGACAACAGTGGCTAGTAGACATGTGACAGTAGGGTGCTCAGCACGAAACCGGTCAGACTCAGGGTCAGCAATGACAGGCAGAGAAGATGCAGGAGGAGACGGTAGAGGAACACGCTGCGGAGCAGAGGACGGATGCAGAGCCATGAGGTGTGTGCCGGGGACAGCCGACGGACGCGGACGAGGAACACGACGACCAGTGCGGACAGGCGAGACAGGACGCGACGCAGGCTCACGACGCTCAGCAAGACCTCCTGGCTGCTCAGTGTAAGGAGAAGGAGCAGGTAGTGGTGAGCCAGGCTGTAACGGAAGACCAATAGACGACGGGAGGCTAAGAACCTGGTGAAGCACGGAGTCAGGCGGTGGCAGAAACGAGGGAGACGGCGGAGCAAAGAACAGTCGTGGCTGCACAGCGCCACCAGCACCAGCAGCTCCAGCACCACCAGCAGCTCCAGAACCTCCAGCTCCAGCGCCTCCAGCAGCAGCACCTCCAGCTCCAGCGCCTCCAGCAGCAATACCTCCAGCTCCAGGGACTCCAGCAGCAGTACCTCCAGCTCCAGCGCCTCCAGCAGCTCCAAAACCTCCAGCTCTAGCGCCACCAGTAGCAGCACCCCCGGAACCGGCACCTCTAGCCTCACGGTCCCCAACTCCAGGGTCGACAGGACTAGCGCCAGGGCCTCCAGCCCCAGTACCTCCAGCAGCAGCACCCCCAGAGCCGACACCTTCAGCTCCAGGAGCAGGTCCAGTCCCGGCAGCTCCAGTACCTCCAGTACGAGCACCTCCAGGACCAGAGACACCAGGACTCCTAGCGCCTCCACAACAAGCAGCTCCAGCAGCACGACTCCTCAGGCGGGTACGCGACGCAAGCCACTCTCGTGCCTGCTGTGGTGAGACAGGCCCGCGTCGTGAAACGAGACCCAGAGGAACGCCAGCAGACTCAGCACCCCCATCTCCAGGGTCGACACCACCAGCTCCAGAGCCTCCAGCCCCAGTACCTCCAGCCGCAGCACCCCCAGAACCGGCACCTCCAGCTCCAGGGTCTCCAACTCCAGGGTCGACAGCACCAGCTCCAGGGCCTCCAACCCCAGTACCTCCAGCAGCAGCATCCCCGGAACCGACACCTCCAACTCCAGGAGCAGCACTAGTCCCGGCAGCTCCAGTACCTCCAGTACGAGCACCTCCAGGACCAGAGACACCAGTACTCCCAGCGCCTCCACGACAAGCAGCTCCAGCAGCACGACTGCGCAGGCGGGTACGCGACGCAAGCCACTCTCGTGCCTGCTGTGGTGAGACAGGCCCGCGTCGTGAAACGAGACCCAAAGGAACGCCAGCAGACTCAGCACCCCCAGGCTCCGCACTCCCCAGCACCTCACACGCAGGCTCAGCACCCTCAGAAGCAGCACCCCCAGCAGTACCTCCCGCAGCAGCACCTGAGTCGCTAGTGACCTCTACAGGCTCAGCCAAGGGGGGCAGGTCTACCTGGGACACACCTGAAGGAGCAGGACCCTGAGGCGGGAGGGGGTCTACCGGAGGGGGACCTGGAGCGAGGAAAGGCGGCGGGGGAGGGAGAGGGACAGTGCGGTAGGGGAAGAGCCGGTAGAAAGGAACCGACTCGTCAAAGGTGACGTCTTGAGAGGGGAAGACACGGCGCGAGGTGGGGTGGTAAAACTGACAGCCAGACGCGTCAGGGACAAAGCCAAGGAAGACACAGGGAATGGTGCGGGAGGAGAGCTTGTCCGCAGACATATCGCGGACAAGGGCACGAGCACCCCAGACCCGGAAACGCGACGCATCGCCAACCTCCCCCATCCA
Source organism: Closterium sp. Naga37s-1 (assembly GCA_947471745.1). NCBI lineage: Eukaryota > Viridiplantae > Streptophyta > Zygnematophyceae > Desmidiales > Closteriaceae > Closterium > Closterium sp. Naga37s-1. The sequence goes on along the minus strand of CANJKZ010000915.1, from coordinate 443,230 downwards.
ACGCAGTGTGGGCGAGGTCTCCGGTAAGGAGACACGGGGCCAGAGGTTGAGCTGCTGCGCGGCGTACCGGACCGCAAACGGCCATAGAAAATGGGGAGCCGTCGCATGAATCAAGGAGGTACGAGCGACCTCCATGACTAAGCCAATGCGGCGCTCAGCAACCCCATTTTGCTGTGGTGAGCCCGGAAGCGTGAACGACTGCTCGATGCCCTCCCCCTGACAGAAGGCCCGCAAGAGGTCGGAGGTGAAGTCACCACCTCTGTCAGAGTGCAGACGTAGGACAGGAAGGTCCTGGCGGAACCTGCGGCGGAGCCGGAGACGAACTGCTCGGATCCAAGGGATCAGGACAGCAGGGACCTCACCCTTGGTGCGCAAGGGGAAGACTGTGGTGTACCGCGAGTAGTCGTCGACAACCAGCAGAAAGTACCGCTCACCGTCCTGTCCACGAACGCGAGCTGGGCCCCACACGTCCAGGTGGAGGGTCTGTAGGGGAGCCTCTGTCGGGGGAAACGAGGAGGAGTGAGGAGCGGCGTGCTGCCGCCCCTCGACGCAAGGAAGGCAGGGCGGCGAGGCGAGGCAGGGAGGGGAGGGAGAGACCTGGGAAGACCAGACACAAGGAGGCGACGGTGCATGCCACGTAGACGTGGCAAGGAGGGGTGACCCAGACGGTGGTGCTAGAGAAGAGTCTGGTGCGACAGGGAGCGACACTCACAAGGGGAGGCTACCTGGCCTGACGCAGACACCTGACCAGTAGCAGCTACCTGAGGAGGCGCCGTCGTCAGTGTGTAAAGACTCGACCCTGGCCGACGGGTAAACGTGGCCAGGTGGCGGCCGGTACGGGAGCACGTACAGATCGCCACACGCTGTCCTCCAGGGGTAAAGGTGTCAACCCACTGGTCCTGGAGAACTGCGTTGCTCACCAAATTCGTAGAGAACGAGGGGAGGTGGAAGCCTGTCAGTGAGCCAGACGGAACCGCCGGGCACGGAAGCACAGTGGTGGACCGTGCAAGAACTGGGCCCCCTGAGGGGTCAGCCAGAGAGACTGCAACAGGTGCAGTGAGTGGTGTGAGTGCAGCACTGTCACGAAAGAAACAGCGGGAAGCACCTGAGTCAAGCGTGAAGGTGTGCAAGGCCTCAGCAGGCGCAGTACCTGAGAAAGCAGACTCGCTAGCACCTAAGGCAGCAGCCTCACTAGCACCTAGAGCAGCAACCTCTATACCGGGGTCGTACTGCACGCACAGGTGACCGTCACGCTCAGCACCACCAGGCAGAGCAGACATGGCAGTAAGTATGGCGTCATAGTCTAAAGCAAAGACAGCAACGCCCGACCTAAGCAGCTCAAGCCAGGGGGGGATCTTAGCCTCGTCGCCAAACTCTGTGCGCCAGGCGTCAGTCAAATAGGCGAAGCAGCGGGACTGTGCGTGACCAGGTGTCCCACAGGTCTCACCAGCTCGACGACCTGTGCGAATGACGTACGGGCAGCGACCCGGACTCGGAGACGGCCCACGCTTGTAAAGCCACTTACGAAGCTGCCGGGGCGTAAGGGTCGGACGCCGCCGTAGCTGCATCTGGCCACCGCCACACACTCCGCACCAAACAGCGCCACAGTGACCGCTACTACGGCCGCCACCACTCCCACTGCTGCCACCACCGCCGTCAGCACTCCCACCGGTACGACAAAGGGAAGTCATGGCGGGCAAGCTAGGAGGAGCGCGACCTCTAGGGCAGTATGGAGTGAAGGCAGTAGCACGAGTAGCAGCAGCAGCAGTAAGAGCAGCAGTGCGGCGCGCGGCCAGAGCAGGGCGGCGCGCGGCCACAGCAGGGCAGCAGCAGAGAATAGCTCCTAGGGCAGAAGCACCTAAGGCCTTGTTTTTTTAATAATTATTTAATTTTATTTAGGGTTTAGTAGGGCGATGGCGCAGGGCAGGGCGCTGGCGCAGGGCAGGGCGCGGGCGCAGGGCAGGGCGCTGGCGCAGTGCAGGGCGCCAGCGCGCGCAGGGCAGGGCGCTGGCTCAAGGCAGGGCGCTGGCGCAGGCTGCAGCAGCGCGTGACGCGAGGGGCAGCAGAGCGCGACGCGACGGGCTGCCTGAGGGCGCGACGCGCGGGCTGCAGCAGAGCGCGACGCGCGAGGCAGCAGCGCGCGACTCCTAGGCTGCCTTAGGGCGCGACGCGCGGGCTGCAGCAGAGCGCGACGCGCGGGGCAGCAGCGTGCGACGCGCAGGCTGCCGTAGGGCGCGATGCGCAGGGCCGCAGCACGGGCGTAGGGCAGGGCGCAGGCGTAGGGCAGGGCGCTGGCGCAGGGCAGGGCGCTGGTGCAGGGCAGGGCGCTGGCGCAGAGCAGGGCGCTGGCGCAGGGCAGGGCGCTGGCGCAGGGCAGGGCGCTGGCGCAGGGCTGGGCGCTGGCGCAGGGCAGGGCGCAGGCGCAGGGCAGGGCACTGGCGCAGGGCAGGGCGCTGGCGCAGGGCAGGGCGCTGGCGCAGGGCAGGGCGCTGGCACAGGGCAGGGCGCCGGCGCAGGGCACGGCGCTGGCGCAGGGCAGGGCGCTGGCACAGGGCAGGGCGCCGGCGCAGGGCAGGGCGCTGGCGCAGGGTGACGCCAGGCAGGGCGTGCGCTAGGCAGCGCGACGCGGGGCAAGGCAGGGCGTGCGCGGGGCAGCGCGACGCAGGGTAGTGGGGTAACGCGGTAACCGCAGTCGGAAGCTAAGTATAGTGGGCCCGAAAAAAAAACGGTCCTACGGACCTACTGCTCTGAAACCATGTCAAGATAGCAAGCAGGAATGGTTGCATTGAATGAAATGTGGGTACAAGTACTAACCCTAACTTCGGGTTGTACCCCATATGGGCTACCCCACTATAGCCTACACAGAACTAACACATATATAGTTTGACAGATGCAATGGGAAAGAAGACGTGGAAGAACTTCTCCGATAGAAATGGGCCAACAAGAGTAGATGCGGTGTGGTATGAGCGGACTGAGAGTGGAAATTCGCTCTGCAACCAGTTTTGGAAGAGGTGGAGGAGGGAGGTGCTAGGAAGTGAGGAATGTGTCCTTGAGATGCTCAATCAACCAACACGACGGGCCAGCAGCGATACCCCGTGGGCTGATCGAAGAGCCAAGTGGAGGAGCTAGGCTGACAGCTGTGGATAAGAGTCTGGGGTGAAAGAGGCTATAATTGAGCAATAGGCTGCGGGGCAAGCGGGTGCTAGGAGGAGAGGGATGAAATAGTATCAGGGAAAGGAGGTGCAAGCTCGCCGCACTTGGCAAAGCGCGATGAGTGATGGATGCGTGCCTGGTATCTGTAGATCATGCTGAAGCGAGGTTGAGAGGGCGAACAACAGGGGTGGCAGCGGCAAAGGCTTCAAGGGAAAGCGCATGCCAGTCCTCGCTGATAAAGCGTTGAGCGAGGAGGGCCCATGCTGCAGTAAGCGTTTGCGAAGCAGGCCCTCAGATTGCAGGAATTTTACCCTGATTTTGCCTTTGAACCCTGATTTTCAGGGTCTTTTTAGGTCCCAACCCTGATGAGAAAGTTTTTTTTTTAATGCCTACTCTGTTTTTTCAGCTAACTTTCGTGTACCAGGCCTGAAATTTCAGCCTACTTTTGCTAGGGGACCCTGATTCGAATCATACAGTAGTGGGGCCATCCCTGTTAGCGAAATTGCCTAGATTCGATGAATCTGGCAAAAATTTCGCCCAAAATTTTCCCCGTCACCGTCAATCACGTGAAACGGCATCTTAGGGCTGTTTCCTACACCCCCCTTATCTACATCTTGTCAGACTCGCCTCAGACACCATTTGTTTGGCGAAGTGCGAGACAGAAAGCGTGGGGTGACATGGCACTGCGCAATGCTCCCGAAAGGTTGTTGAGGAACATTCCCGACTGTTGCTTGCGAGCGCTTGTCTGATAACGTGACAAAACAGAGACCTTTAGCACACGTGATTGCCTAACCTGGACCACCATTGCTGCACCACCACTGTCTCCAGAGACCTTTAGCACACGTGATTGCCTAACCTGGACCACCATTGCTGCACCACCACTGTCTCCCTCCCCCCGTTCCTGTTGAAAAACGAGTTAACTAGAAGCTAGGGTTTTGGAGAGGCTTAGCAAGGAGAAACATGGAGGGAGGAGTTTGGCCAAAAGGAGAGCTTTGATATTAGGCAAGAGTACAAGATATAGGAGAAGGAAGAGAGAAGAAGAGGGTACACCACCAGCAGTTGATGGTAATAACTAAACTAATACACTAGCAAGCTATAGGCAGGTATAAGATATGCAATATCAATTAACACACCCCCGTAACTGCCTATGGCTATAGCTAGTGGTGTCTGGCACCAGGTCGCCTGGAGAGCAGTTGCTTGTAGCTGGGATATGCACAGAAACAGCGGTTGCTGACCGGCAGCACCTGTGAACGCCAGAACGGAGGAGGGCGCGGAGAGCGCGGAGGAGGGCTGGGATAGCCGGAGGGCGAAGGATGCTGGTCGCCCGCCATCTACGAGCAAACACAACTGTTGGTGAGGAGGAGGAAGCTGCTGGTGGTGCACAGGAGGAGAGCGGAGGAGAGGCGGATGGAGGAGAGGAGATAGGAGGAGGAGATGGTGCCACGGAAGGTAGAGGGAGGAGGTGCGGCTGGAGGAGAGGAGATAGGAGGAGGAAAGGTGAAGAGAGGCGGCTGGAGGAGAGGAGAGAGGAGGGGCGGCTCTGGTCATACCCGCCACCCCCACACCCCTTCCCCTCCCCCCCACTGCAGCACGGGCGGCAAGGGAAGAGAGGATGGGCGGGGGTGCTGGTGCTGCCAGCCAACTCACGCCACCCTTTTACCTTCGCCCCCCGGCCCCGCCACATCCCCCCCCCAAAGCAGATGTCGCGGGTGAGGCGTGGCAGGGCGCGGGTGTTGCTGCTGGGAGCTCACGGCGGCCAACCGCCCCACACCACGTCCCTAGCGGGTCTGCTGGCGCGCTGGCGGGTCCGGAGGCGCATCGGCGGACCGCTGGCAGGGCCGTTGGCGGGCTCCCTTGCGCGCTGACGAGTAGGCTGGCGCAGTCGCTGGCGCTGGTGTTGACACACGTCGCTGGCGCAGGCGGCCGTCGTTGGCGCTAGCGCTGGCGCTAACGCTGGCGACGGTCGCTGGCGCTGGCACTGGCGCTCACGACCAGCGAGCGGGCGACGAGGCTGCACGTGCGCGGGAAGCTGCACGTGTGCGGCCGCGCGCGCGGCTGCTGATGCGCTCGTGACGGGAGGGGGCGGGACAGCGCGAGGGGCGAGCAGTGAGTGGGGAGGGCATTGCGGGACGGGGCAGCCAGCACACGGTGTGCTAACGGGCTGCGCGACTGGTGGGCCCATGGTTCTTAGGTCCTAGGAAAGGACCTGCTCTGATACCATGTTGAAAAACGAGTTAACTAGAAGCTAGGGTTTTGGAGAGGCTTAGCAAGGAGAAACATGGAGGGAGGAGTTTGGCCAAAAGGAGAGCTTTGATATTAGGCAAGATTACAAGATATAGGAGAAGGAAGAGAGAAGAAGAGGGTACACCCCCAGCAGTTGATGGTAATAACTAAACTAATACACTAGCAAGCTATAGGCAGGTATAAGATATGCAATATCAATTAACAGTTCCCGTCACATCATGATGAAGGCTGGTTACATCAGCGTTAAAAAATGTACCAGCCCTGATGAGAAAGTTTTTTTTTATGTGACAACACTGATTTTTCAGGGTTTATTTTTGTAACGACCCTGACAGAAAGTTTTTTTTTTAGGACCAACACTGATGAGAAAGTGTGGCCCAAAACGAATCTGAGGGCCTGTTGCGAAGGGGCAGCATCATTCAAGTAGAGGACAAGGAGCATGAAAGTTAGCAAGATAAGATGTGCAGCAATATCAGAAGGATGTTGTTCAAGCACGAGAAGGCGAATGCGAGGAGGAACGCGGCGGATGATGGGTCCATGAGAAAGTGTCGGGTTGAAAAAAACATACCAATCCCACTCGAGGACAGCCTAGGTGGCAAAAGGGATTGCTGGCGGGGACTGTGCAATTGCATATTGAGCACCAGGAGGGGCGGGACGAGGAGGAGGACACACAGCTTGCTGTCTTGCAGCAGAGTTTTGCTCGTAGGAGGCGGTATGGCGAATCAAGGCACTAGCATTAGCGCAAGGACGGTGCCATGTAGGGCAGGAAATAGAACGGCCGACAGGAGGAGGATTGTTGAGCGAAGGCGCGGTAGAGGATCTAAAGGGGGATGAGGAAGGGGGACGGGGAGGGGTAGAAAAGCGATGAGGGGGTTGCGGGGAAGGAGCAGTTTCGTAGTGTGAGCGGGTGCGAGTCGTCTGCAGGGGCCATGGAATCGGGTGCGTTTGCTGTGGTAGTTGGATGGGCTGAGGTAGGTGAGGGATGGTCACGTGAAGGCGAGGGCCTCGGCCCCTCTAACTGGTTTTCCCTTTCTTAAGTGTTGTGTTGGTCTCGTTCCTTCCATACTTCCTCGATTCATCTTTCATCGATTTAACTGTTCCTTCAAAACATCCTTTTGTATGGATGCCGTTCCTTCGCTTCTCGTTCCGTCGGTGCATTTCCTTCCATATCTTCAATTTCGTGATTCTACGTTCGCCCGTTTTCAGAATCGGTATAAATGCATCGTTCTGTTTCTTTTATATTTACCATCTTCCCTCCGTTTTTCCGTCTCCGGTCAGTTTTCCCTTTTATCCGTACTATTTTCTTGTCCGCAGGACCCTTGCTGTTTTCTTCAGGAAGTCGATTTCTATATGAAAATATTGTAGCGATTATTTATAGGGTTCATTGTATTGCAGTTTTGATTAGTTATTGTGGGTTTTTTGCCGAGTATGTCGTCGTGCATGCGTTTGACTGCAAAAGCATGAAAGCGCAAAACGGGGGTGTTCCGAGAATTGAACTCGGGACCTCTCGCACCCTAAGCGAGAATCATGCCACTAGACCAAACACCCGCGTGCATACTGATGTGTGGTATTTATTGATTTGTTTTAATGGGTCTTCTCGTGAATATCGACTTCAAGCAGCCTGAATCACCTTTCACTAGGCTTCTCCGTTTGTCGATCCTATGCTTGCCTCCCATTCATCCATCGTCCCCTGCTTCGGCCTCAATCCAATGGCGTCGTCTAGTGAAAACGAGGCACTTCCAGTCTGGAACGCGGAGTTCTTTTTCATTGGATGCTCAGAATCGCATGCATCGGCTCGAATCCCTCGCCTCCACCCAATTGCCTCGAAACCGTCCGTCGTCGAGGCCGACACTCAAATCTCCGCCGTGCCTATATATTATCGTCAGCTTCACCGTCATCTTAACCGTCAGATTGTTTTCCCGTCAGTCGTTGAGGCCGACGCTCGGATCTCCACCGTGCCTTATAACTCGTCCTCCCTCCTCGCCGTTTGCTATTAGCTTCGGCGTCAGCTTGCGCTCACGTCCGCCAATCCACAAGGAACGACCGTCACAAGCGCGCGGCAGAGCGAGCCGTCATCGTCACGCAGCGCCACCACCATCGCCTCTCGCCGCGCGGCGCCTTCGCCGTCTTCGATCTCACTCCCCTTGCCGCGCTGCACTCCCTCCTCCCCCCCCCCCCCCCCCCCCCCCCCCTCCCCCCCCCCTGCGCTGCTTCGAGTCGACTCAAACCGCCACCACCATGGCCTCTCGCCGCTCCCCGCCCTCAGCATTGTCGCTTTCCCTTTCCCCCGCTGCGCTGCTCGTTCTAGGCCTGGCTCTTCTCGGCCTATCCTGGCCGTCCATCGCCGCGTCGTCCCGGCGCGTGCTGCTGCAGGCCGGCGGCGCGGCATCGGACCGCGCGGCGGCGTTCGGGAGCCGCGTGATCTTTAACTCGATGCAGAACGTGGGCGTGCAGGACGGCGGCGCCATCTCGCTCACGCTCGACCGCACGGGAGGTGCGAATAGAGGGCAGTGCTCTTGTTTCTCTTGAGGGCAGTGCTCTTGTTTCTCTTGAGGGCAGTGCTCTTGTTTCTCTTGAGGGCAGTGCTCTTGTTTCTCTTGAGGGCAGTGCTCTTGTTTCTCTTGAGGGCAGTGCTCTTGTTTCTCTTGAGGGCAGTGCTCTTGTTTCTCTTGAGGGCAGGGCGTGTGGACAGACACACAGTGGCGGGTTGTCGTTTGAGCTCTTGTTTCTCTTGAGGGCAGGGCGTGTGGACAGACACACAGTGGCGGGTTGTCGTTTGAGCTCTTGTTTCTCTTGAGGGCAGGGCGTGTGGACAGACACACAGTGGCGGGTTGTCGTTTGAGCTCTTGTTTCTCTTGAGGGCAGGGCGTGTGGACAGACACACAGTGGCGGGTTGTCGTTTGAGACACACAGTGGCGGGTTGTCGTTTGAGCTCTTGTTTCTCTCAGAGGAACAAGCAGCTGTCCTCTGCGCCACCAGTCGTCTGACCTGGGAGTCCAACGCTGCACAGCTATAGTGGCGTGTGGCTGTCACCAGCGTGACTAAATCTACATGCAGCCCTCATGTCACATCTTTCTGCTTCACCCCTCCTGCGTTTGCTGTGCTGGCCTGGCCTGTTCTGTGCTGTGCTGTGCTGTGTGTGTGTGCGCATGAGTGGCAGGAGCGGGGTTTGAGTGCAGCGACGCGTACAGCTTTGGCATGTTCAGTGTGGAGGCCAAGATGCCTGCCGGCTACTCTGCTGGCGTCTGCGCCACCTACTTTGTACGTCCCTCCCAACCCAACCTGCTGCTTCCTCCGTCCCAATCTCTCGCATTGCTTCTTTCTTGCATTGCTGGTTTGTGTCAGAATGGGGAATCGCTGGGTCAATCCTCTTGCTGTGCTGCTCGCCTGCACGTTTGCACGTTTTTACGCTTGCATGCTCACATCACACATGAGCCACCCACCCCTTTCCCCCACCCCACCAACAGCTGCAGTCAGGGTCATACGAGCAGCGCAACGAGTGGGACTTTGAGTTCCTGGGCTCGCCCAACACGTCCGTGGGCATGACGCTGCAGACCAACGCCTTCATGGGCGGCACGGGCGGCCAGGAGGAGCTCTCTGCGTTTGGCTTCGACCCCGCTGCTGACTTCCACACCTACTCCATCCAGTGGGGCCCCGACCAGACCGTGTAAGGGCTCAAGAGTCAACACACGCTCCCTTGCTCGCTGTCGTCTGCATGGTTCTTCTTACATGCGCAAGAGCCAGTGGGATGGATGCTTTCATGCATGCGCCGTGCATTTTCTGGTTACTGGTCTGGGCTGTGCTCACATACGCACGCTCACACATACACACATACGCTCACACATACGCTCACGCATGCACACATACGCTCACACATGCACATATACGCTCACACATACGCTCACACATGCACACATACGCTCACACATACGCTCACCTGCCTTCTTTTTTATGCCTTTTGTCATTGGCTCCACGCCCAGGTGGCTGGTGGACGGGGAGGTGCGGCGAGTGATGGGCAGCAGCAACCCTGCGTACCCGCGGGACCCCATGCGAGTCTACTTCAGCATCTGGGACGCCTCCACCTGGGCCACTGGGCCCAGGACTGCGCGCATCCCAGTCGACTACAGCTATGCTGTGAGCCTCCTTCTATGCGCCCTTGCATGTGCCCTTCTGTGTGCTCTTCTCCCTTGTCTGCACTCGTTCTTGCACCTCCACCCGGGCCACTGGTCCCAGGATGGCACTCATCCTTGTCGACTAAAGCTATGCTGTGAGTGCCCTTCCATGCGCCCTTCCATGCGCCCTGCCATATGCCCTTCTCCCATGTCTGCGTGCATACTTGCACCTCCTGGCCCACCAGGCCCAGGCCTACTCGCATGCCGATGTACATAGTGCTGTGCTGTGCTACGCTCTTCTCCCGCCTCTGGGCTGGATGTGTAGTGGGCAGTTGGTTGCGCGGCATGTATGAGGTGGGTACTGATCGGTCCCTCTGTGTGTGCGCTGTGCTGCATGCAGCCGTTTGTGGTGACGTTCAGGAACTTCAAGTACACGGCAGCTTGACTCGTGCGCGGTGCACTGCGGTGTAGTGCAGAGATGGTGATCTGATACTGGCAGTGTGCTACGTGCTTTCGTATGTTCATGTACAGTTCAATGTATGTAAAGTTTTGTGCCATACAACCTCGGGCAGCTTTCTACCATCTGGGGTCAAGCCCACCTGGGGATAAGGGCGTATTCCTATCCTCCTATCAAGAAAACCTCCTATCAAGCTCTCACTGGAAAATTCCCTAAACCCAAAATCTCTCGCTACTTTTACCAGGCAAAAGGTACAATCTTGATAGGAGGTTTCTTGATAGGAGGCCGTAGGAATACGCCCTAAGACTGTTTCCAAACCCAGCTGAACCTTTGCATTTGAACCTTTGCATTTGAACAGAACTACAGTGTCTAACTGAGGAGAAAGGTGGCAGGCTTTGAGTGCCTGTAAGCCACGGCTTACAGCACTGGCCCTTCCATTCCTTCCTCTGCATTCACTCTGAATCCCTCCCACCTAGCTTTCACACTCTGGTCCTCTCAGCCTGCCTCGCCCTCACCCATTTGCACCACCAGCCACGCCTATCATGTGTTGCAGCAAGTACAGCGATCCCATGTCATGCCTCTCCTCCACCTCACCATTCATGCCTCTTCTTCCCCACCCTCATCACCCTCCTCCCCACGTGCCGCTGCAGTCGCTGCCACCGCTCCTGCCTGTCCCTCCTTCCCTGCAGCGTACCCAACCACGCACCGCACCATGCGCTGCTGCCAGCACACCCGCCTCATATCCCCATTATGCCTCTTCCACACCCCCGTCCCCGCCATCATCCTCCTCATGTGCCGGCTGCAGTCGCTGCCACCGCTCCTGCCCGTCCCACCTCCCCTGTAAAGCAGCCAGCCACGCCCCGTGCCGCTCCCCCACCGTTTTCACTGCTGCATCCTCGTGCTGACAGCGAACACACAAAGAGAAGGTGGGCGGGAGAAGGTGAGGAGGGGGAGGGGGGGAAGGAGAAGGAGGGGAAGGGGGTAGGGTGTGGGCAGTGCAAGGCACGGAAGACAGAGTGCAGGGAAGGGAGTGGTTCATCTGTCATGCGTCCCTCTGCCTTGTGGTGTCACCATCCAGGAACCATACTACAAGAACAGCCATGCATGTGTAGTGCTGAGAGTCTGTATGTGCAAGCAGACATGCATAGCATGTGCACATGCACTCACCAGCAGCGCAGGCGCTCACCTGGTGAGGCGAGGGGTGGGGGCAGATGGCAGCGTGCAGGGCACTGGCGCACTGACTGCGGCGAGGGAGAAGAGAGTGGGGAGAGGGAGGACGGCGGAGTGACGCATGGTGATGGCTTCAGTGGTGGGAGGCGGAAGCAAGCACAACAGACGGCCACACGGATGAGCATGCGCGGAGATGTACCTCACCACACCGGCAGCACAAGCTCACACCACACCGGCTGCACAAGCTCACACCACACCGGCAGCACAAGTAGCCCCACATCCAGCACAGCACAGCACAGCACAGCGCAGCATAGCACAGCGCAGCACAGCACAGCACAGCACAGCACAGCACAGCACCGCACGGCACGGCACAGCACAGCACAGCACAGCACAGCAAAGCACACAGCACGGCACAGCACACAGCACAGCACAGCACTGGCACCAGCCAGTCAACCAGAAACAATAGAAGATCCTGTGACAATAGTTACTGGTATGAGCGAAAATGCATGGCCTGTGACATGTAAAGATAGCGCTGAGAACCCTCAAAAGTCAAATGGATGGCCTGTGACATGTAAAGATATGCTTGGCCTGTGACATGTAAAGATATGCATGGCCTGTGACATGTAAAGATATGCATGGCCTGTGACATGTAAAGATATGCATGGCCTGTGACATGTAAAAATAGCGCTGAAGGGCTAGGGTGTCAGCAGCAGATGCACCCACTGCATACGATGGCGTCAGCACCTGATGACGATCACGTCATCATCGCTGACATGGGTTACGGGCATGGTGGCAGCGAAGTCTATGAGTGAATCTGAGGGGGGGATGCAGGGGGGCATAGGGGGCAAGCATGGATGGATGGAGGCATGGACAGGGGCAGGGAGGGGTTGTGGCCGGAAAGAGTGGGCGGGGGATGGGATAGAGGACGTAAAAGAAGGGATTGTGAGAAGAGTAAGAGTGGATGCGGAGGAAGGGGCGGAAGGATGGGGGTTTTGGACCGCAGGGAGAGGCGAGACAAAGGCTTGCAGGACATGGGAACGATGTGCAAGAGAGATGGTCGAAAGAAAGCACTGCTCCTCACACACCTCATCTGATCCTCATGCTGCACACCCATGTTTCAACTCTCCCGGTGCCATCTCTCCTCCCTCCATCCCCTCCCTTACCTCATGCTAACTTCCCCCTCAAACCAAAAACACCACTCCGCACCGCATTCCCCTAGTGGGTGTTAGAAGTAGCTGCCACGCATTCGCACATACATTTGACACCTGCACCTGACTCAACCCAACCCCAACTAACCCCATGAACCACAGGACCATGACATGTTTCCTTCCACACCCATGGACCATGACATGTTTCCTTCCACACCCATGGACCATGACATGTTTCCTTCCACACCCATGGACCATGACATGTTTCCTCCCACACCCATGGACCATGACATGTTTCCTTCCACACCCATGGACCATGACATGTTTCCTCCCACACCCATGGACCATGACATGTTTCCTTCCACACCCATGGACCATGACATGTTTCCTTCCACACCCATGGACCATGACATGTTTCCTTCCACACCCATGGACCATGACATGTTTCCTTCCACACCCATGGACCATGACATGTTTCCTTCCACACCCATGGACCATGACATGTTTCCTTCCACACCCATGGACCATGACATGTTTCCTTCCACACCCATGGACCATGACATGTTTCCTCCCACACCCATGGACCATGACATGTTTCCTCCCACACCCATGGACCATGACATGTTTCCTTCCACACCCATGGACCATGACATGTTTCCTTCCACACCCATGGACCATGACATGTTTCCTTCCACACCCATGGACCATGACATGTTTCCTCCCACACCCATGGACCATGACATGTTTCCTCCCACACCCATGGACCATGACATGTTTCCTCCCACACCCATGGACCATGACATGTTTCCTCCCACACCCATGGACCATGACATGTTTCCTTCCACACCCATGGACCATGACATGTTTCCTTCCACACCCATGGACCATGACATGTTTCCTCCCACACCCATGGACCATGACATGTTTCCTCCCACACCCATGGACCATGACATGTTTCCTTCCACACCCATGGACCATGACATGTTTCCTTCCACACCCATGGACCATGACATGTTTCCTTCCACACCCATGGACCATGACATGTTTCTTCCCACACCCATGGACCATGACATGTTTCTTCCCACACCCATGGACCATGACATGTTTCCTTCCACACCCATGGACCATGACATGTTTCCTCCCACACCCATGGACCATGACATGTTTCCTTCCACACCCATGGACCACGACATGTTTCCTTCCACACCCATGGACCATGACATGTTTCCTTCCACACCCATGGACCATGACATGTTTCCTTCCACACCCATGGACCATGACATGTTTCCTCCCACACCCATGGACCATGACATGTTTCCTTCCACACCCATGGACCATGACATGTTTCCTCCCACACCCATGGACCATGACATGTTTCCTTCCACACCCATGGACCATGACATGTTTCCTTCCACACCCATGGACCATGACATGTTTCCTTCCACACCCATGGACCATGACATGTTTCCTTCCACACCCATGGACCATGACATGTTTCCTTCCACACCCATGGACCATGACATGTTTCCTTCCACACCCATGGACCATGACATGTTTCCTTCCACACCCATGGACCATGACATGTTTCCTCCCACACCCATGGACCATGACATGTTTCCTCCCACACCCATGGACCATGACATGTTTCCTTCCACACCCATGGACCATGACATGTTTCCTTCCACACCCATGGACCATGACATGTTTCCTTCCACACCCATGGACCATGACATGTTTCCTCCCACACCCATGGACCATGACATGTTTCCTCCCACACCCATGGACCATGACATGTTTCCTTCCACACCCATGGACCATGACATGTTTCCTTCCACACCCATGGACCATGACATGTTTCCTCCCACACCCATGGACCATGACATGTTTCCTCCCACACCCATGGACCATGACATGTTTCCTTCCACACCCATGGACCATGACATGTTTCCTTCCACACCCATGGACCATGACATGTTTCCTTCCACACCCATGGACCATGACATGTTTCTTCCCACACCCATGGACCATGACATGTTTCTTCCCACACCCATGGACCATGACATGTTTCCTTCCACACCCATGGACCATGACATGTTTCCTCCCACACCCATGGACCATGACATGTTTCCTTCCACACCCATGGACCATGACATGTTTCCTTCCACACCCATGGACCATGACATGTTTCCTTCCACACCCATGGACCATGACATGTTTCCTTCCACACCCATGGACCATGACATGTTTCCTTCCACACCCATGGACCATGACATGTTTCCTTCCACACCCATGGACCATGACATGTTTCCTCCCACACCCATGGACCATGACATGTTTCCTTCCACACCCATGGACCATGACATGTTTCCTTCCACACCCATGGACCATGACATGTTTCCTTCCACACCCATGGACCATGACATGTTTCTTCCCACACCCATGGACCATGACATGTTTCCTTCCACACCCATGGACCATGACATGTTTCCTTCCACACCCATGGACCATGACATGTTTCCTTCCACACCCATGGACCATGACATGTTTCTTCCCACACCCATGGACCATGACATGTTTCTTCCCACACCCATGGACCATGACATGTTTCCTTCCACACCCATGGACCATGACATGTTTCCTTCCACACCCATGGACCATGACATGTTTCCTTCCACACCCATGGACCATGACATGTTTCCTTCCACACCCATGGACCATGACATGTTTCCTTCCACACCCATGGACCATGACATGTTTCCTCCCACACCCATGGACCATGACATGTTTCCTTCCACACCCATGGACCATGACATGTTTCCTTCCACACCCATGGACCATGACATGTTTCCTTCCACACCCATGGACCATGACATGTTTCCTCCCACACCCATGGACCATGACATGTTTCCTTCCACACCCATGGACCATGACATGTTTCCTTCCACACCCATGGACCATGACATGTTTCCTTCCACACCCATGGACCATGACATGTTTCCTTCCACACCCATGGACCATGACATGTTTCCTTCCACACCCATGGACCATGACATGTTTCCTCCCACACCCATGGACCATGACATGTTTCCTCCCACACCCATGGACCATGACATGTTTCCTTCCACACCCATGGACCATGACATGTTTCCTTCCACACCCATGGACCATGACATGTTTCCTTCCACACCCATGGACCATGACATGTTTCCTCCCACACCCATGGACCATGACATGTTTCCTCCCACACCCATGGACCATGACATGTTTCCTTCCACACCCATGGACCATGACATGTTTCCTTCCACACCCATGGACCATGACATGTTTCCTCCCACACCCATGGACCATGACATGTTTCCTTCCACACCCATGGACCATGACATGTTTCCTTCCACACCCATGGACCATGACATGTTTCCTTCCACACCCATGGACCATGACATGTTTCCTCCCACACCCATGGACCATGACATGTTTCCTTCCACACCCATGGACCATGACATGTTTCCTTCCACACCCATGGACCATGACATGTTTCCTTCCACACCCATGGACCATGACATGTTTCCTCCCACACCCATGGACCATGACATGTTTCCTTCCACACCCATGGACCATGACATGTTTCCTTCCACACCCATGGACCATGACATGTTTCCTTCCACACCCATGGACCATGACATGTTTCCTCCCACACCCATGGACCATGACATGTTTCCTTCCACACCCATGGACCATGACATGTTTCCTTCCACACCCATGGACCATGACATGTTTCCTTCCACACCCATGGACCATGACATGTTTCCTTCCACACCCATGGACCATGACATGTTTCCTTCCACACCCATGGACCATGACATGTTTCCTTCCACACCCATGGACCATGACATGTTTCTTCCCACACCCATGGACCATGACATGTTTCTTCCCACACCCATGGACCATGACATGTTTCCTTCCACACCCATGGACCATGACATGTTTCCTTCCACACCCATGGACCATGACATGTTTCCTTCCACACCCATGGACCATGACATGTTTCTTCCCACACCCATGGACCATGACATGTTTCTTCCCACACCCATGGACCATGACATGTTTCCTCCCACACCCATGGACCATGACATGTTTCCTTCCACACCCATGGACCATGACATGTTTCCTTCCACACCCATGGACCATGACATGTTTCCTCCCACACCCATGGACCATGACATGTTTCCTTCCACACCCATGGACCATGACATGTTTCCTTCCACACCCATGGACCATGACATGTTTCCTTCCACACCCATGGACCATGACATGTTTCCTTCCACACCCATGGACCATGACATGTTTCCTCCCACACCCATGGACCATGACATGTTTCCTTCCACACCCATGGACCATGACATGTTTCCTTCCACACCCATGGACCATGACATGTTTCCTTCCACACCCATGGACCATGACATGTTTCTTCCCACACCCATGGACCATGACATGTTTCCTCCCACACCCATGGACCATGACATGTTTCCTTCCACACCCATGGACCATGACATGTTTCCTCCCACACCCATGGACCATGACATGTTTCCTTCCACACCCATGGACCATGACATGTTTCCTTCCACACCCATGGACCATGACATGTTTCCTCCCACACCCATGGACCATGACATGTTTCCTCCCACACCCATGGACCATGACATGTTTCCTCCCACACCCATGGACCATGACATGTTTCCTTCCACACCCATGGACCATGACATGTTTCCTTCCACACCCATGGACCATGACATGTTTCCTTCCACACCCATGGACCATGACATGTTTCCTTCCACACCCATGGACCATGACATGTTTCCTTCCACACCCATGGACCATGACATGTTTCCTCCCACACCCATGGACCATGACATGTTTCCTTCCACACCCATGGACCATGACATGTTTCCTTCCACACCCATGGACCATGACATGTTTCCTTCCACACCCATGGACCATGACATGTTTCCTTCCACACCCATGGACCATGACATGTTTCCTTCCACACCCATGGACCATGACATGTTTCCTTCCACACCCATGGACCATGACATGTTTCTTCCCACACCCATGGACCATGACATGTTTCTTCCCACACCCATGGACCATGACATGTTTCCTCCCACACCCATGGACCATGACATGTTTCCTTCCACACCCATGGACCATGACATGTTTCCTTCCACACCCATGGACCATGACATGTTTCCTTCCACACCCATGGACCATGACATGTTTCCTCCCACACCCATGGACCATGACATGTTTCCTTCCACACCCATGGACCATGACATGTTTCCTTCCACACCCATGGACCATGACATGTTTCTTCCCACACCCATGGACCATGACATGTTTCCTCCCACACCCATGGACCATGACATGTTTCCTTCCACACCCATGGACCATGACATGTTTCCTTCCACACCCATGGACCATGACATGTTTCCTTCCACACCCATGGACCATGACATGTTTCCTCCCACACCCATGGACCATGACATGTTTCCTTCCACACCCATGGACCATGACATGTTTCCTTCCACACCCATGGACCATGACATGTTTCTTCCCACACCCATGGACCATGACATGTTTCCTCCCACACCCATGGACCATGACATGTTTCCTTCCACACCCATGGACCATGACATGTTTCCTTCCACACCCATGGACCATGACATGTTTCCTTCCACACCCATGGACCATGACATGTTTCCTCCCACACCCATGGACCATGACATGTTTCTTCCCACACCCATGGACCATGACATGTTTCCTCCCACACCCATGGACCATGACATGTTTCCTTCCACACCCATGGACCATGACATGTTTCCTTCCACACCCATGGACCATGACATGTTTCCTCCCACACCCATGGACCATGACATGTTTCCTTCCACACCCATGGACCATGACATGTTTCCTTCCACACCCATGGACCATGACATGTTTCCTTCCACACCCATGGACCATGACATGTTTCCTCCCACACCCATGGACCATGACATGTTTCCTCCCACACCCATGGACCATGACATGTTTCCTTCCACACCCATGGACCATGACATGTTTCCTTCCACACCCATGGACCATGACATGTTTCCTTCCACACCCATGGACCATGACATGTTTCTTCCCACACCCATGGACCATGACATGTTTCTTCCCACACCCATGGACCATGACATGTTTCCTCCCACACCCATGGACCATGACATGTTTCCTTCCACACCCATGGACCATGACATGTTTCCTTCCACACCCATGGACCATGACATGTTTCCTCCCACACCCATGGACCATGACATGTTTCCTTCCACACCCATGGACCATGACATGTTTCCTTCCACACCCATGGACCATGACATGTTTCCTTCCACACCCATGGACCATGACATGTTTCCTTCCACACCCATGGACCATGACATGTTTCCTTCCACACCCATGGACCATGACATGTTTCCTCCCACACCCATGGACCATGACATGTTTCCTTCCACACCCATGGACCATGACATGTTTCTTCCCACACCCATGGACCATGACATGTTTCCTCCCACACCCATGGACCATGACATGTTTCCTTCCACACCCATGGACCATGACATGTTTCCTTCCACACCCATGGACCATGACATGTTTCCTTCCACACCCATGGACCATGACATGTTTCCTTCCACACCCATGGACCATGACATGTTTCCTCCCACACCCATGGACCATGACATGTTTCCTTCCACACCCATGGACCATGACATGTTTCCTCCCACACCCATGGACCATGACATGTTTCCTTCCACACCCATGGACCATGACATGTTTCCTCCCACACCCATGGACCATGACATGTTTCCTCCCACACCCATGGACCATGACATGTTTCCTTCCACACCCATGGACCATGACATGTTTCTTCCCACACCCATGGACCATGACATGTTTCTTCCCACACCCATGGACCATGACATGTTTCCTCCCACACCCATGGACCATGACATGTTTCCTTCCACACCCATGGACCATGACATGTTTCCTTCCACACCCATGGACCATGACATGTTTCCTTCCACACCCATGGACCATGACATGTTTCCTTCCACACCCATGGACCATGACATGTTTCCTCCCACACCCATGGACCATGACATGTTTCCTTCCACACCCATGGACCATGACATGTTTCTTCCCACACCCATGGACCATGACATGTTTCTTCCCACACCCATGGACCATGACATGTTTCCTCCCACACCCATGGACCATGACATGTTTCCTTCCACACCCATGGACCATGACATGTTTCCTTCCACACCCATGGACCATGACATGTTTCCTCCCACACCCATGGACCATGACATGTTTCCTTCCACACCCATGGACCATGACATGTTTCCTTCCACACCCATGGACCATGACATGTTTCCTCCCACACCCATGGACCATGACATGTTTCCTTCCACACCCATGGACCATGACATGTTTCCTTCCACACCCATGGACCATGACATGTTTCCTTCCACACCCATGGACCATGACATGTTTCCTTCCACACCCATGGACCATGACATGTTTCCTTCCACACCCATGGACCATGACATGTTTCCTTCCACACCCATGGACCATGACATGTTTCCTTCCACACCCATGGACCATGACATGTTTCCTTCCACACCCATGGACCATGACATGTTTCCTCCCACACCCATGGACCATGACATGTTTCCTTCCACACCCATGGACCATGACATGTTTCCTCCCACACCCATGGACCATGACATGTTTCCTTCCACACCCATGGACCATGACATGTTTCCTCCCACACCCATGGACCATGACATGTTTCCTCCCACACCCATGGACCATGACATGTTTCCTTCCACACCCATGGACCATGACATGTTTCTTCCCACACCCATGGACCATGACATGTTTCCTCCCACACCCATGGACCATGACATGTTTCCTTCCACACCCATGGACCATGACATGTTTCCTTCCACACCCATGGACCATGACATGTTTCCTTCCACACCCATGGACCATGACATGTTTCCTTCCACACCCATGGACCATGACATGTTTCCTCCCACACCCATGGACCATGACATGTTTCCTCCCACACCCATGGACCATGACATGTTTCCTTCCACACCCATGGACCATGACATGTTTCTTCCCACACCCATGGACCATGACATGTTTCTTCCCACACCCATGGACCATGACATGTTTCCTCCCACACCCATGGACCATGACATGTTTCCTTCCACACCCATGGACCATGACATGTTTCCTTCCACACCCATGGACCATGACATGTTTCCTCCCACACCCATGGACCATGACATGTTTCCTTCCACACCCATGGACCATGACATGTTTCCTTCCACACCCATGGACCATGACATGTTTCCTCCCACACCCATGGACCATGACATGTTTCCTTCCACACCCATGGACCATGACATGTTTCCTTCCACACCCATGGACCATGACATGTTTCCTTCCACACCCATGGACCATGACATGTTTCCTTCCACACCCATGGACCATGACATGTTTCCTTCCACACCCATGGACCATGACATGTTTCCTCCCACACCCATGGACCATGACATGTTTCCTCCCACACCCATGGACCATGACATGTTTCCTTCCACACCCATGGACCATGACATGTTTCTTCCCACACCCATGGACCATGACATGTTTCTTCCCACACCCATGGACCATGACATGTTTCCTCCCACACCCATGGACCATGACATGTTTCCTTCCACACCCATGGACCATGACATGTTTCTTCCCACACCCATGGACCATGACATGTTTCTTCCCACACCCATGGACCATGACATGTTTCCTTCCACACCCATGGACCATGACATGTTTCTTCCCACACCCATGGACCATGACATGTTTCCTTCCACACCCATGGACCATGACATGTTTCCTTCCACACCCATGGACCATGACATGTTTCCTCCCACACCCATGGACCATGACATGTTTCCTTCCACACCCATGGACCATGACATGTTTCCTCCCACACCCATGGACCATGACATGTTTCCTTCCACACCCATGGACCATGACATGTTTCTTCCCACACCCATGGACCATGACATGTTTCTTCCCACACCCATGGACCATGACATGTTTCCTCCCACACCCATGGACCATGACATGTTTCCTTCCACACCCATGGACCATGACATGTTTCTTCCCACACCCATGGACCATGACATGTTTCTTCCCACACCCATGGACCATGACATGTTTCCTTCCACACCCATGGACCATGACATGTTTCCTTC
The DNA here is from genome assembly GCA_947471745.1 of Closterium sp. Naga37s-1. Lineage (NCBI taxonomy): Eukaryota > Viridiplantae > Streptophyta > Zygnematophyceae > Desmidiales > Closteriaceae > Closterium > Closterium sp. Naga37s-1. Next base: position 421,587 of record CANJKZ010000915.1, on the reverse strand, counting down.
CACACCCATGGACCATGACATGTTTCCTCCCACACCCATGGACCATGACATGTTTCCTTCCACACCCATGGACCATGACATGTTTCTTCCCACACCCATGGACCATGACATGTTTCTTCCCACACCCATGGACCATGACATGTTTCCTTCCACACCCATGGACCATGACATGTTTCCTTCCACACCCATGGACCATGACATGTTTCCTCCCACACCCATGGACCATGACATGTTTCCTTCCACACCCATGGACCATGACATGTTTCTTCCCACACCCATGGACCATGACATGTTTCTTCCCACACCCATGGACCATGACATGTTTCCTCCCACACCCATGGACCATGACATGTTTCCTTCCACACCCATGGACCATGACATGTTTCTTCCCACACCCATGGACCATGACATGTTTCTTCCCACACCCATGGACCATGACATGTTTCTTCCCACACCCATGGACCATGACATGTTTCCTCCCACACCCATGGACCATGACATGTTTCCTTCCACACCCATGGACCATGACATGTTTCTTCCCACACCCATGGACCATGACATGTTTCCTCCCACACCCATGGACCATGACATGTTTCCTCCCACACCCATGGACCATGACATGTTTCCTTCCACACCCATGGACCATGACATGTTTCTTCCCACACCCATGGACCATGACATGTTTCTTCCCACACCCATGGACCATGACATGTTTCCTTCCACACCCATGGACCATGACATGTTTCCTTCCACACCCATGGACCATGACATGTTTCCTTCCACACCCATGGACCATGACATGTTTCCTCCCACACCCATGGACCATGACATGTTTCCTTCCACACCCATGGACCATGACATGTTTCCTCCCACACCCATGGACCATGACATGTTTCCTTCCACACCCATGGACCATGACATGTTTCTTCCCACACCCATGGACCATGACATGTTTCTTCCCACACCCATGGACCATGACATGTTTCCTCCCACACCCATGGACCATGACATGTTTCCTTCCACACCCATGGACCATGACATGTTTCTTCCCACACCCATGGACCATGACATGTTTCTTCCCACACCCATGGACCATGACATGTTTCCTTCCACACCCATGGACCATGACATGTTTCCTCCCACACCCATGGACCATGACATGTTTCCTTCCACACCCATGGACCATGACATGTTTCCTTCCACACCCATGGACCATGACATGTTTCCTCCCACACCCATGGACCATGACATGTTTCCTTCCACACCCATGGACCATGACATGTTTCTTCCCACACCCATGGACCATGACATGTTTCTTCCCACACCCATGGACCATGACATGTTTCCTCCCACACCCATGGACCATGACATGTTTCCTTCCACACCCATGGACCATGACATGTTTCTTCCCACACCCATGGACCATGACATGTTTCTTCCCACACCCATGGACCATGACATGTTTCTTCCCACACCCATGGACCATGACATGTTTCCTCCCACACCCATGGACCATGACATGTTTCCTTCCACACCCATGGACCATGACATGTTTCCTCCCACACCCATGGACCATGACATGTTTCCTTCCACACCCATGGACCATGACATGTTTCTTCCCACACCCATGGACCATGACATGTTTCCTCCCACACCCATGGACCATGACATGTTTCCTTCCACACCCATGGACCATGACATGTTTCCTCCCACACCCATGGACCATGACATGTTTCCTCCCACACCCATGGACCATGACATGTTTCTTCCCACACCCATGGACCATGACATGTTTCCTCCCACACCCATGGACCATGACATGTTTCCTTCCACACCCATGGACCATGACATGTTTCCTCCCACACCCATGGACCATGACATGTTTCCTTCCACACCCATGGACCATGACATGTTTCTTCCCACACCCATGGACCATGACATGTTTCTTCCCACACCCATGGACCATGACATGTTTCCTCCCACACCCATGGACCATGACATGTTTCCTTCCACACCCATGGACCATGACATGTTTCTTCCCACACCCATGGACCATGACATGTTTCTTCCCACACCCATGGACCATGACATGTTTCTTCCCACACCCATGGACCATGACATGTTTCCTCCCACACCCATGGACCATGACATGTTTCCTTCCACACCCATGGACCATGACATGTTTCCTTCCACACCCATGGACCATGACATGTTTCCTCCCACACCCATGGACCATGACATGTTTCCTTCCACACCCATGGACCATGACATGTTTCTTCCCACACCCATGGACCATGACATGTTTCCTCCCACACCCATGGACCATGACATGTTTCCTTCCACACCCATGGACCATGACATGTTTCCTCCCACACCCATGGACCATGACATGTTTCCTCCCACACCCATGGACCATGACATGTTTCTTCCCACACCCATGGACCATGACATGTTTCCTCCCACACCCATGGACCATGACATGTTTCCTTCCACACCCATGGACCATGACATGTTTCCTCCCACACCCATGGACCATGACATGTTTCCTTCCACACCCATGGACCATGACATGTTTCTTCCCACACCCATGGACCATGACATGTTTCCTCCCACACCCATGGACCATGACATGTTTCCTTCCACACCCATGGACCATGACATGTTTCCTCCCACACCCATGGACCATGACATGTTTCCTTCCACACCCATGGACCATGACATGTTTCCTCCCACACCCATGGACCATGACATGTTTCCTTCCACACCCATGGACCATGACATGTTTCCTTCCACACCCATGGACCATGACATGTTTCCTCCCACACCCATGGACCATGACATGTTTCCTTCCACACCCATGGACCATGACATGTTTCTTCCCACACCCATGGACCATGACATGTTTCCTCCCACACCCATGGACCATGACATGTTTCCTTCCACACCCATGGACCATGACATGTTTCCTCCCACACCCCTTTGTTACCACCGCACCATGCCATGCCATGCCATGCCGTGACTCACACAAGTTCTTGCACAAGCCCACTGCCGCCTCTGCCTCTGCTCGCCCCCTCTGCCCCTCCCTTTCCGCCACCACGTCGCTGCCGCCCCCATGCGGTGCACCCTCCCCAGCTGCGCCCTCTCCAGCTGCGCCCTCCCCAGGTGCGGGCGGGAAAGGTTCCTGGTGGCGGATGGCAGAGACAACGAGGTTGAGGAACTGGTGGCGCTGCTCGCCTGGTGGGGTGGGGGGGACGTCGAGGGGTGGGGGGAGGTACGTATGGAATAGCACGCGCTCTTTCGCGTATATATGCTTCCACACATGAGCAACACAGTAGAGAGGAGAGAGTTGTGGATGCACATGTTGCGGTGAGGCCAGGCGGAAATGGACATTTGTGTTGAGGGGAAGGCGGGGTGCAAAGCAGCAGGAACCAGCATCCTGATTCTACAGACAGGCGAAATTAGCAAGCAAGGACAGCAGGGCCGAGGGGGCAGCAGAGCAGCGCACCAGGGCAGAGGTTGGGGTCAAAGCAGTGCAGATTGGCGAACAGCTTCACCAGCAGCACCACACTCTGCCACCCACTCCCCACCCCGCCCTCGCCCCCGGCACCTCCAACCGCACCTCCACCCTCTTCCCCCCCTCCCCTTCCCACCCCACTCCTCCCTCCTCCCTGCGCCTTCGCTGCTCTCCCATTCCACGCCCACCCACCCACCCCGTCTGCCTCTGCTGCTACCCCACCCTCCCCTCCCTCCAACCATATCACCCCCTCCGCCCAGTCACTCTCTTCCTTGCCTTCATCACTCCCTCGCTTCCTTTTCTCACTCTCCTTCTTTCTCTTCCTTCCCACCATCTGTTCATCAACTCGGCAAAACTGAAAGTTTCCTCGAAGCTTCCCAACACTTCTGCCATCTCGTGGACCAACCCCCCTTTCTCTACTGCCCCTGCTGCCACTGCGGCTTTTCGACCCAGCTGCCTCCTTATAAGCAGCCCTCGTTACAGCCACAAGCCCTCCCTCAGAAAACGAGAATGGGCCAGAAGAAAGCGTCTCTGTCGAATCCTCCACACCGCTCAACCCACATTTGCCACTCCCCGCCCCTTCACCCCCCTTCCTATTCTCCTCCCCATGGCCGGGCACAGCAGGAGCGACAGCACAGGTGCGGTGCAAGGGTGAGGAGCAGCAGTTGAGGGAGTGTGAGCGTGAGTGGGTGAGATGGAGGGAGAGGCCGAGAGAAGGGAAGGGGCGGAAGAGGACGAAGGCGTCGGCCTCTCGGGCCACTTGGGCCCGCGTGAGCGGGCCGTATAGCCAGCGTGAGGCAAAGGCAGGCGACGGGAGGGCGAGCAGATGCACAAGAAGAGGCGCCTGGAGGGGAGATGTGGTTCAAGAGGAGCAGAGAGAGAAATGCAGAGAGGGAGAGAATATATGCGGTGTGCATAGGGCATGAGAGCAGGCCGTGCAGCCAGCGCTGAGATATGGGCGACTAGAAAGGTGAGAGAGGCGGAGGAAAGGAGAGGCAAGTGGTGGAGGGAGGTGCAAGAGAAAGGGACATGCACAGCAATGAGACTGAATAAAGCGTGTGCTGCCAGTGCTAGGCTGGCAGTGAGAAGTGATGGGGTGAAAAGCAGAACTCACAGAGGAGTTTGCTTAGTGTTGCAGCTGCTGAGCCACTCACAGCACATTTGCTAGGGTGTGCGCGCACATGCACGCATGTGAGCATGGGAACGTGTGAAGTGGAGCACAGGCAGAGTCTGGGAGTGGAACTGCTTGCATTAGAATTCCTCAAGAGTGAAAGCATGGCGTGAAGCATGAAGCAAAGACACACACAGGGCTACAGGTGAAAGGCTTAGGTGTCCAGTGCACAAGGCATGGGAATGTGAGTGAGGGGTAGCATGGGAATAAGGTGGCAGGTGAGCATGGCAACGCACGGCATGCAGCATGAAGAAGGGGCGGAAGCTGGAGTCGTCTGAAAGCACCTCCGCCGCCCGCAGCACGTTCACACTCAGCCGCCCCCAGGGGAGAGGCGCGTGTGGTGGGGGGAAGGAGGCAGAGGAGGAGGAGGGCGTGTGGCGGGAGAGGAGGCGGGCTGTGAGGTGAACGTTGGCGATGGCAGTGGCGTGCAGGAGAGAGAGGATCTGGGGGGAGGGAGTGGGCACGGGTGTTGGGGCGGGTTGAGGAGTGTTTGGGAAGAGAATGCAGAAGATGCAGGTGAGTCGCGTGGGATGGAGGGCACGTGCATGAATGAAGCATCTGAGAGTGGTACAGGCAGGCAAACGGTGGTTGAAGCATGAAAGCAGCGAACAGAGCTGTGCTCTCTTGTGAACAGACAGAGTGACAAGCACGATACCTCTTTTGTTACACTGTGCGCCAGCTGTAACGAGGCTGGATTGGCTGCCACGTCATCCAGAAAGGTGGAGCCGTCCGCCTCACTGACTGTGAGGAACTGCCATGGGCGGAGGGGAATGAGTGAGGGAGGGAGTGAAGGAGGGAGTGAGGAAGGTGACATGAGGGGAGACGGGAGGAAGTGAGGGACGCAGGAAGGCATGGTTTCGACAGAAAATTCAATGAACATGAGTGCGGTTTTGAGGCGCCTCAAAACTAAAATTCAATGAACATGAGTGCAGTTTTGAGGCGCCTCAAAACTAAAATTCAATGAACATGAGTGCGCCTCAAACTTCTAAGATGGAAAGAGAACAGAACCTGCGGAGTGGAATCACCAAACAGCACCCCAAGATTCACAGCACAGTCAACCGCAGCGGCAGCACGACACAGACCATCTGAATGGCTCGGCTCTTGCAGCGAGAAATGGCCGCCACCAGGGCCTCTGGCGGCACGGCTTGGCGTGACGGGCCATCGCATGGGGAGGCGGAGGGAAGGGGAGACGAGATGGAGGGATGAGTGGGGTTGGACGGCGGGCAGGGGAGAGGAGGGAGAGGCGGAGGGAGGAGGGCGGGGAGGGGCAAGCGGAGGACAGAGAGGAGCAGGCGGAGGAAAGCCCCGCCTTGGATGAGGTCCTGACGAGGGAAAGGAGGGGAGGAAAGGAGAGGGGAGCAGATGGATAGGGGGAAAATGTGGTGGTTTCAGGATGAGTGCACGTAGGGGAAAATGTGGGCCCAAAGTTGGGTTGCATGGGCACAGCAAGCCATGTGCACATGGCGCAAATCAACCGACACGGAGTGAGCACATTGCGCATGTGTGGGCGAGATTGGGAGCTTATTGATGGCTTCTGACCACCCCCCCCTGGTACCACTGCGCAGCTGCGCACCTACTGGCAAACCCACACACGCACCTGGTGGTGCAGCAGCAGGGCGCCCAGCCCATCAGCGCGGCACAGCACGTGCAGCACCTGCAGAGCCGCCTCGCACTGCCGCACCACCCCCTGCACCGACCCCCACTCCACACCGCCCTCTTGCCATGCCCTCCCTTCATCCCCGCCTGCATCCCTCCCCCCATCCCTCCTTCCAACAACCCCTCTGCCCGCATGTATGAAGGCGGCAAGCGGGGGCGAGAGCAGGGAGTGCAGCAGGAGGAAGGCGGTGGTGACGGCTGAGAAGGCCGCCGGCAGGAAGGCCCCCACCTGGGCGGGATGGGTAGGCGCATGGGGAGGAGGAGGGATGGGTAGGTGTATGGGGAGGAGGAGGGATGGGTAGGTGTATGGGGAGGAGGAGGGATGGGTAGGTGTATGGGGAGGAGGAGGGATGGGTAGGTGTATGGGGAGGAGGAGGGATGGGGATGGGTGGGAGGATGGATGGGTGGATTGGTGGGAAGGAGGGACAGGTGGATGGGATGAAGGAGGGACGGGTGGATGGGATGAAGGAGGGACGGGTTTCAAAGAGGTTTCAACACACCAAGGGGTGCAGGGAGAGCACGGAGCAAGTGTCGATCCAGTCGGGGGTGACGAAGGCGGGCAGCAGGTACAGGCATGACGCCACCGTTCCCGCATACAGTGCTGCTCCCCCCACTGCCGCCTCCTCCACTGCCGCCTCCTCCACTGCCGCCTCCCCCACTGCTGCATTTTTAATTGCTGCATCTCCCGATGCTGCCTCCCTATTTCCAACGTTCTCCCCTCCCGCCTTCCCCCCCATCGTGCATGCCTCATCACCCTTGCCTGCTGCACCATCTGCCCTCGCTGCCTCACCTGCCCTCGCTGCCTCACCTGCCCTTGCTTTACCACCTACACTCGTCACTGCATCCACCCCTTTTGCCTCCTGCGTGCCACTACTGCCACCCACAACCCCCATGCTATTCTCTGCATCCCCCCCAGTGCCCTCCCCACACTTGCTGCCGGTGCCTGCTTCGCCTTCCCTTGCAGCAGCAGCTGAGCCATCAACCCCCTGCCCTCCACTACCATCCGGAGCAACCCTGTGGGTATTAGCACTAACAGCACCATCAGCACCAACAGCAGCACCACCACCATCAGCACCATCAGCAACACCACCACCACCACCAGCACTCGTGGCAGCACTAAAACAGCCTGCCGCCTGTGCCTGCTCGCACCCCCATACTCCCATGCCTGCTGCTCCTACTGCTGCTGCATCCGCCCTGCTGCCACCGCCCTTTCCACACCCGTCACCATCTCTGCTGCTGCCCCGCCCTGCACCACCATACCCGTCCCTGCCGCTGCCACCACCACTGCCATCGCCACTATACCCTTCGCCGCCCCTGCTCTTTCCAACGAGGTGCTGCCGGGGGGAACGGGAAGATGGCAACGTCCGTGAGAGCGTGCGAACACGTGGAGTGAGCGCGTCGACGCGGCACTCGCAAATGAGAGCTTGGGAGGGAAGGGGAGGCTGTCACAGCGTGGCACGGTGGGGTGACTTGCAGCCTTACAGGCAGCATGGACAGAAGAACAGCAGAGTGGAAAGAGAGCGGTGGAATGGGAAGCAACGCTCGGGACGAAAAGGGAGCAGGGAGAGGCGTGGGGCTACATTGGACTCCAATGATTGGAGGAGCCGTGGAGCCAACGGTGTGGGGCTCCACTGCTCCACTGACAGGGAAGGGCTACGGCTGTGGGGCATGGCAATGTTCTCAGAAGCGATGTAATGTGGTGTTTTTATTATTTGATGAAATACACTATGACATGCATACAAGTTACAACCACAGTCGTAACTGGGGTGGGGTGTGGTGTGGTGTGGGTGCACTAGCCGACCGCGCAAACAAGCCCACAGGTGCTTGGCATAGGAGCAGCACAGTAGAGAGAGCAGAAAGAGGGAGACGATGGGTGGCAGAGCAAGAAAAGGGTAGGACAGGGATGTGATAGCGTCTCTCACAAGGTGGCATGAGAGAGGGAGCAGCACGGGCATTGTGTGTCAAGTGGCTGGTACCTACCCACCTGGTGTGGAGCAGCGAGGGCGACGGTGAGCAGCACAACCACATCTAGCATGTGGCGCCGCACACTCGTGCTCACCAGGAGACCCTGAGGGGTTGTGGGCCATGGGTGATGTGAGGGTACGGACGGAGAATCACGGGCACGAGAGGGGCACACGGAGGTGAGGTCAGGGTGAGCACGAAGCAGGGTTTAGATGGCCCATCATACCATGCCACCATACAGCAGTGCACGACAGCGCACTGAGTGCAGTCAACTCGCCAAGCAACGGGCTTCTCGCTTTTGCAGGCTAACACTGCACTAGAATTGAAATGTCCAGTGCGCGTGTACCCACACACCCACACACACACACACACAAGCACAAACAACCACCACACACCCCCCTCTTTCCCCTCCCCCTCCCCCCCCCTCCCTCCCCCCCCCCCCCCCCCCCCCCTCACACACACTCACCTGGTGCAGGCGGGGCATGTGGGTGGCGAGGTCGCACAGCGAGTGCAGCAGGTGCACCCCCTTGGCCACATGCACCAACCACACCTCCCCGCCCCCCTCGCCTGCCCGTCCTCCTTCAGATGCCAACCCACACTGCTCCCTTGCAGTCACCCCATAGCCCTCCTCTCTCTTGCCTTCCCTTTTATTCCCCCGCTCATCAACTCTACTTGTCTTCCCACTCTTCTGCTCCCCTCCCTCCCCTGTCTCTAATCCACACCTTCTCTTCTCGCCTCTCCTCTCTCCCTCCTCCCCGCCTTCAACCCCCCCTCCTCCATTTGCTCCCCCCTCATGCTCCATGTGTCTCAGAAGCCACCCCACTGTTGCCGTGCTGTTGCTGCTGATGGTGAAAACACTGTCTTTTACAGTCACACCACTGAACCCGTCAACACCCCTCCCCTCCACCTCCACACCCTCCTGTGACTGCCTCTCCTCGCCTGTGTCTGCTTCCACATTCCCTCCCATCCTCTCCCTCGCACCTCCCTCCAGCCCACCCCCCTCCTCCTCACCTCCCCTCCCCTCTCCACCCCCGCTCTGCACACCTGATTCGATAACCTGCCTCTCACCCCCTTCATCACCCCCTCCCCCCTCCCGCTTCCCACCTATCTCACCCTCAACACTCCCCACGCCACCCCCACCCTCTCTCCCCTTCTCTCCACTGCCATCGCAGTCTCTCCCCCCAACATCCCCTTGACGCATCTCACCACCACCAGTGCCTGCCACACGCGTGTGCCCGCCCTGCTGCTGCGCCCACCACGCCACTCTCGCCACCCTCGCCCCATGCCAGATGGTCACTGCCAGGGGGGCGCTGCCGCACTCAGGAGGCTGGGAGGAGCCGCTGCTGGGTTGCTTAATGTGGGGAGCGGTTGGTTGGGGGGTGGATGACTGCGGCTGGGGTGCGGTTGGTTGCGGTGCGGATGGTTGGGTGAGGTGCGTGGGTGAGGGGGAGGGGCTAGATTGAGGGGGGAGAGAAGGGGAGGCAGGCATGCTTGGGGGACGACGGGATGGGGAGGCTGTAGCAGGGGGGGCTGCAGCAGTGGGGGTGGGGGCTGTCGCAGTGGGGGCTGTAGCAGTATGGGCTGTAGCAATAGGGGCTGTGGCAGTAGGGGTTGTGGCAGTGGGGGTTGTGGCAGTGGTGTGAGCGGTGGTGTCTGTGTTAGCACAAAGCACGGCAGAAGGTTCCGCTGTTGCAGCTCCAGTAGCAGCAGCTGTTACTTCTTTGGCAGCAGCAACTGTTATTACATCTTTTACAGCAGCACCACCACCTCCCGTTTCATCTTTGGAAGCACCACCTCCCGTTTCATCTTTGGCAGCACCACCCCCCGTTTCATCATTGGCAGCATCATCTCCTGTCACATCATGGGTAGCAGCAGCAGGCACTGCAATATCTTCAGCACCCGTCATTGCAGAAATGCATCTCTCCCCAGACATACAAGCCGCAACACGTACACCTTTAAGAGGAGGAGAAGAAAGTACGGTTACATCTCTAGAGCTGCAGCAGAAGCAAGTGCAACTGCTGTTACATCTCTGGCAGCACCACCACCAACACCACCAGCACCAGCAGTAGATACATCACTCGCTTGCTTGGGCTGCCTCTGCTCGCACTCCTCCCCACCCTCTGTCCGACTGCACGGTTCCTCCTTCCCCTCTCTCTCACCCTCGCCTGCTCGCCCCTGCTTACTCTCCGCCTCCACTGTCGCTTCTCTCGCCCCTCCCATCACACGACCTGCTGCCTTCCCTTCACCCACAGCACTCCCCTCGCCCTGTGCCTGCCTCCACGCACGCTCCCCACCCTGTGTCCGACTGCACGGCTCCTCCTGCTTACTGCCTGCCTCCACCATTGCCTCTCCCCCCTGCCTGATTCTCGTCCCTCCCATCACACGCCCTTCTGTCTTCCCTTCACCCACTTCTGCACTCCCCATCCCCCTTCCCCCCATCCCTCCTCCCCCAATCCTGCCTCCCCCCATCCCGCCTGCCTCCCCGCCCTGGGCCACCACCTCTCCACGCCCCCCTTCCGCCCCCTCCAGCCACGCCCGCTTGGCCCGAGGGAGGTCGCCGTGAGAGTGGCAGGGAGGGCTGGCGGCGGGACAAGGAGACGGGGGAGTGTGTGCCGGGACGTTGGGGGGAGGAGGATTGGGCGAGTGAGTGTGTTGCACGGCGAGGGCAGCGCAGGAGAGGAGGTGGAGAGGCAGTGATGCTGCGAGGAGAGGCAGATCCACCTGATGTGTGTGCTCTCATGATGGCACGACGGCATGCATGCCCATGGATGGCACGCATGCATTTTAGTCCACGCATGCATTCCAATCCACGCATGCATTCCAATCCACGCACACATGGGTCGATTGCACATGCACGCGTACAACCCATCCCATCCCATGTGATCACATGCGCATGGGTGAATTCACACGTGCAACCGTATGTGCATGCATGCACCCGCACCCGATCATATCCACACAAGTATGTGGCACGCACACATGCAATAATGAGCTCAGGTACAGATGACTTGCCCGCAAGCATGCACACACATGTGCATATGGACAAGCGTGCAAGGAAGGCACGAGAGAATGGAGTGGGGTGGGAAAAGAACCTAAAGAATGACTTTTCAGTCTACTTAAAACCAGGGTCTCAAGTAAGAGATTCTGCCATCAACTGCAAAACATTTGAGACTGAGTTACCTTGTTTTTCTAGGCGAGGCGGACTGGTTGGCTAGGGAAGTAGGCGTGCGACACTCCCCGACTTTTGCCTCAGCACCAATTGCAAAACAAATTTCAGGTACATGAGACTTTCGACAACTCTTGACATTTCACTGGCACTCTAGCTTCGGCTCCGAACCTGTTTCCATACCTAGAAGGTTTGGATCACAGCAAACGATTTTGTTCCCTTCGCATCCCTCGCTGCACCCCTTTTCGTTTTTCCAACCTCGTCAACCAATGGGAAACGGGGGTTTCCCATCAACTGCAAAACAAATGATCTACGTGGGACCCTGGTTTTAACAGAAGGGAGCGGGGTTCGTAGTGAATCCAGGGGGGGACAGTCAGGCGCCAAGAAAAGCATGGAGGAAGTTGGAGCGGAAGGGATGTGGAAGGAAGCGATGGGGGAAGGAAAGAAAGGGGCAAGGCCGAGGCGCCTACATGCGTGCTCACGCCGCTGCGCTTGTCCCACAAGCGAATGGGCGGCAAGTCCACCGGCGGTTTGTGCTGACGTGGCAAGCTATCTGTCTGACGTGGCAAGCTATCCGTCCGACGTGGCGCATCGCGCAGCGCGTGCTGCACGAGCGCCATGAGGTCGTTGGAGCTCATCGCGTGCAGCTCCTCCACGGCGAACCCCACGTTGCACACGCCGCGCCAAGCCTCGCCACTCACCGCGCCGCCTCCGCCGCCTCCGCCGCCTCCGTCGCTGCTGCCGTTGCCGCCGCCGCTCATGGCTGCGCAGCGCACTCGCCGCTGTTACCAAGATGCGAGCTGTGGGCAAGGGCGGTGGTCGAACACTGTTCGGGGCGGAAGGGCGTGCGACGAACTTTCACAGCTCCATAGAGCGCTAGAGCGCGGAGCACTTCAAGCCAATCCGCGCGTGCGAAGGGAAATCCGAGCGGGCCGAAACGGATTCGGCCAATGGGAGCCGTTTTCCGAGCGCAGGCTGCTTCGGAGGCCACTCGCGATTCCTTTCGCAGGCCAATCCGCGCGTGCGAAGCGATCTTCGAGCTGCCCGACACGGAGCCGGCCAATCCCCGTCGTTTACGAGGGTTGAAATTCTCGCAAGAGCCTCGCGAAAAATCATCCCCGGTGTATAACATGTTGATTTTAAATTTACAGTACGGAGTGTACGCCATTCGCCATTATAATGATCCATGAAATAATTTTAACCACACCGGAGAAATCATCTTGTGCGCGTTTATCTATAATCTTAAATAGTGTAGAGTTTATTCGGGCGACCAAGTTTGGTGTTCTGGATCGTTACCTCGGATTTCGGCGGACGCGATGAGGAAAATACTCCCCGCGAGAGCTGGTAACCACCCCCGATCGTGGCTCGCGGATGGAGTGCAACGTGGCAAACGTGAGGTGCAGAAGCGTGCATGAAGCGGAACCTCCCCCCTTGACAAGTCCAAAGTGGTGCGCGGGTTCACAGGCACGCGCAGGTTGACCGCAGTCCCATTTCTTGTTTCCCCCCTCGGCCCCCTCTTAGGTTCTCGGTAAGGGTTTCTGGTGCTCATTTTCGTTCTCCGTCTTCTTATCTTGTTTTCTTCCTGCTCGCCCGTTCCACCTAGCGATGTTCATCGCCTAGAGCTAGCAGAGACTCTGCTTGGTCGCGTTCGCGCTTGTTTAATACTAGACCAGGAACTCCTATTTGTTATTGCATGTATTTTTAACGGACGGTTCCTCCTAGATACCCCGTACCTCTGGTCGCGCTATTGTGGTGGTACCAGTAATGAACCGCGAAATGAAGGCGCAGAGAGCTGGGTCGAAGGAGGTTGCCTCCTGTCCGGCTATTATATCTGTTGCGGGAGCCACCGTGGAGCTTGCCCCTGAAAAGTGGAAGCTGCTTGGCGAAGATAAGCATCCGTTCACGGCTCGTTTGTTCGACTTGTCAGACTAATATATAATTCTATATATTGTTCTATAACTGCCTGTAGTGTAGAATACTGTAGTCATATAACTTTCTAGTTGGTGGTGCACCTTGCATGCTCTGTTTGCTATATGTACTCTTGTGCTATAGTGAACATCATTCCCCTCTCAACTTTCTCGCCACTTCTCCTTACCCTCGAACTCGATCACTAAGCTACTAAACCTATGGCTCCTAAGCCTACCTACACTTAACTTCTTTCACATGGAATCAGAGCGACTACGCTCTTGGCCTGTGGGCCCCACGTGCTTCCGCTGCTTTCCTGTCTATCGCGCGCCCCGTGACGCGCGACACCTTTTTCTTCCCGCCACGCGCTCGGGGCGCGTGGCGGTTTTCCGCCCGCCGTGCGCCCCGGGCGCGCGGCGTCTTCCTGCCCCGTCGCCGCCCTTCTCGGCCCCTCACGGCCTCTTCGCGGCCCCGTCGCTGCTCCTCTCACGGCCCCTCGCGCCACCCTTCGCGGCCCTGTCGCCGCCCCTATCGGCCCTGTCGCCACTCCTAGCGGCCCCGTCGCCGCCCCTAGCGGCCCCGTCGCCGCCCTTCTCGGCCCCTCGCGGCCCCTTCGCGGCCCTGTCGCCGCCCCTTCTCGGCCCCGTCGCCGCCCTTATCGGCCCCGTTGCCGCCCCTAGCGGCCCCGTCGCCGCCCTTCTCGGCCCAGTCGCCGCCCCTCGCGGCTCCGTTGCCGCCCCTAGTGGCCCCGTCACCTGCTCATCGCGCCCCCCCCCCCCCCCCCCCCCCCCCCTGGCCGCCGCCTCTGCCTCCCCTGTGCCCGCGCCTGCTTTGCAACAGCGCGCGGGCCTGCCTTGCAACTGCAGCCGCCCCTGGAGCAGCCGCCACTGCAGCAGCCGTCCCTGGAGCAGCCGCCACTACAGCAGCCGCCCCTGGAGCAGCCGCCACTGCAGCAGCCGCTCCTGGAGCAGCCGCCCCTGGACCAGCCGCCCCTGGAGCAGCCGTCACTGCAGCAGCCGCCCCTGGAGCAACCGCCCCTGCAGCAGCCGCCCATGGCCTCTGGAGCAGCTGCCACTGCAGCAGCCGCCCCTGGAGCAGCCGCCCCTGCAGCAGCCGCCCCTGGAGCAGCCTCCCCTGCAGCAGCCGCCCCTGGCCTCTGGAGCAGCCGCCAGTGCAGCAGACGCCCCTGGCCCCTGGAGCAGCCGCACCTGCAGCCGCCCCTGGCCCCTGGAGAAGCCGCCCCTGCAGCAGCCGCCCCTGGCCACTGGAGAAGCCGCCACTGCAGGAACCGCCCCTGGCCCCTGGAGCAGCCGCCCCTGGAGCAGCCGCCCCTGGAGCAGCCGCCACTGCAGCAGCCGCTCCTGGACCCGGTGCAGCCGTGGGGGGGTGGGTATGGGGGTGGCGGGTGTGGGGGTGATGAGTGTGGGACAGGTGGGGGAGGTTGAGTGGAGGTGGCCGCCGTGTCGTCAGCAGCACCAGTAGTCCGGGGCGCTGCTCCGGTAGCCCAGTCGTAGCCAGCTGCGCCAGTCGCCCGTGGGTCCGTTGCTCCTGCCGCTCGTCTTAGCCGCGGAGCCAGCTACTCCAGTAGTCCGGGGCGCTGTTCCGGTAGCCGCTGTGCCAGTGTGACTCCTGTTGCCCGTGTGTCTGCAGCTTCAGCCGTCGCCTCCCATCTCCTCTCCTGTCACAGTCCCTCCTCCTCCTCACTTCCCCTCTCCTTCTCCTGCGCTTGGTGTACCCCTTCAGGGGGCGTTGACTGCACATTCTTCCCTACAGGCACTTATGGGGGCGTGTCAGACTAATATATAATTCTATATATTGTTCTATAACTGCCTGTAGTGTAGAATACTG
Organism: Closterium sp. Naga37s-1; assembly: GCA_947471745.1. Lineage (NCBI taxonomy): Eukaryota > Viridiplantae > Streptophyta > Zygnematophyceae > Desmidiales > Closteriaceae > Closterium > Closterium sp. Naga37s-1. The sequence goes on along the minus strand of CANJKZ010000915.1, from coordinate 406,368 downwards.
TAGTCATATAACTTTCTAGTTGGTGGTGCACCCTGCATGCTCTGTTTGCTATATGTACTCTTGTGCTATAGTGAACATCATTCCCCTCTCAACTTTCTCGCCACTTCTCCTTACCCTCGAACTCGATCACTAAGCTACTAAACCTATGGCTCCTAAGCCTACCTACACTTAGCTTCTTTCACACGACTTTGTCAATAGGTGAGATCCCGTCGAACCATACCCTGATTCCAGTGTGCACGTGTATTTTGTGGTCGCGATGTTCTTGGTGATCGCGACATGTCCGCAGTATTTACTAATGGGCAGTGCAGGTCGCATAGTACACCCGCGGTGCATTTAGTGTTTTACAATTTCACCAATACCACTTTCCGCACAGCGTTATTGTTCAGAGGTTTCTGGAAAAGGAGGTGCAGGAGCACGTCCAAGTCGTGACGAGCAACGTTGTCGCGGACATGGTAGCGGGTCGCGATGAAGAGGTCGACGCCTTTGCCGGTGTGATGGAGTGCAGTCTGGTTGCATTCTGCACGTGGTCCGAGTAAGTATTCATTGGGAGTTTTTAAAAAGGGTCTGCACTCGATTTCATGGATTAACACGGTCGTCACTGCTCCGTCCAGGAACATCATCGACAAGAAGAGCTCGAACGCGTGCATGCTCCTTCTACTTCGCTCGGACCACTTGACGCTAGACGGTGACCAGGCTTGCAACACTCGGTTCGTTCGCATTGCTACCCCACCTGTTGGCGCGGAACACCTCACCGCGACAGAGAAGATCGCAGAGTGAGTATCGCGGACAAGTGTCTGCTTATACCTCATGTTCCGTTCCGCTCCCTAACTAGAATGTTCCCGTGGCTATGTCTGTATGGTTGGCCAGGTGGTTTCAGGGTCGCGTTCGAGCGAATTTCGCGCATGCCTCCACCCAGTGCACCAGGTCCCGCCAGTTAGGGGATCGTACACGTTTGGTCAAGCTGGTATGTGATTGTGATGCACACGTTATTGACGACCACGGCTATCATCACACGTGCTCTCACATTGCAATTTTTTTTTTGTTTTTTTTTTTTTCAGGACGCGGCGACTGTGAAGGGCTCCTGCGGCAACATCGCTTGCATGTTCGTGTTCGACAAGATTATAACCCAGTTGGACGAGGTGGCTACCAATGGTTCCGGGCCGCAGTACCCAAAAGCCTAACGCCAAGAGTCTGAATGCACTGCGGCAGGAGGCATTCCGCACCGCGGAAGAGCTCGCGTTCAACATGAGCGTTGATATGACGCGACCCAAGCACGGCAGTGACGCTGGCGGCAATGAAGCGGGTAAGGTGCAGAAGGAGGCAGCGGGCTCGCAAATTGCCGACCACGTTGTTCTCGCTCTTACTGGTGGTATACAGCAGCGGCACCCGGCATCTGAGGCTGACCGCATTGCGGACAAGGGGGCCGTGGATACCGCGAGCAAGAGGAAACCGGAGGACGAGGCTGATCGCACTGAAAGGCGTGAGAGGGAAGAGTCGAGCGAGGAGTTGGCGGAGGCTGACGAGGTCGCGGCCGTGGCTGCCAGTAGGCCTACAACATCCGGGAAGAGCATTTAGGCATCTTGCGCAGCATTTGGCCCCCGGAGCCGGGAGCACGGGCCCCAGTGGTGAGTTTGGCGGCAAGAGTCCCGGGAGTTCAAATCATTGGTGGCGTTGCCAGCCGCAAAGCTGGCCGAGGAGATTATGCGGCTTGACCACAAGCTGGCATCACAGGCGGAACAGATTGCCCGGCCGAAGAAGCGCCCTGTGTCTCGAGAAAGTGGTGTCGCGGTCGTCAGTTACGAGGACCTCGCCGCGGCCGTCGAGAGAGCGCAGCGTCAGATGGAGAACGCGGCTCTGGTCTTGGAGGAGGAGTCGAAGGCTCTCGCGTTAGAGAGGGTTGCACTTCGGGATCAGCGGAACCAGGAGGCATTGGTTCTCAGTCGCGTTGATGCGAGGCTGGGACAGTTGCAGGGGGTGATGGTCGACTCCATGGAAGGTGCTCAGAAGAAGCTGACAGACGAGGTCTCGCGGAAGATAGACAACATGTCGTCCGCGGTCTCGGCCACAACAGAGCGTGCCATCACCACTAGCGGGGTCACCAACGCACTGCACACGATCATTTCCCTTGTTGCCGGGAGCCCGCCGCCGCGCATGGACGCGGAAGAACAACACGCGACGGAGGGTGCAGAACCCGGAGACACGGAGCACGGGAAGCGGGCCGCGGGTGCGAAGGCAGAGAACCAGCGGGGGCCAATGAGGCAGAGAGGTCCACAGGCAGCGCCCGTGGTACGCCACCAGAAGTGGGGGACTGCATCGCGGGGTGCTGGACAATCTGCTCCACCGGGTTCGAGCTCGCGCTCTGTCCCCGCCGGAGAATCAGCGCCGAAACCCCCAGTCCATGCGCAGGCAAACGCGATGCCGACGGCGACAGCAGGCAAGGGCAAAGGGAAGGCGGAGGTGGAGGAGCCGGCTACAACTAGAAAGAGGGTTGTGAAGCTTGAGGTTTTGCCCGCGACGGCCGCGGCGTCGCAGGATGCCAAGCATCCGGCGATCGCACCCGCCCAGACGGGCCAGCATGGACACAGCGCCAGCGCCTCTGCAGGACCAAGCGCGGCCGTGGTCGAGCAAAAGAGCAAGAAACGCGGCTGCGGTGCCAAGATGCTGCCTCCTCCTCCAGTGTACACCATCGACGAGGACGGTGAGGAGGAGCTGGAGAATCTCTGCAATTTGTGGGTCGGGCCGACTGGAGACGGAGGCGAACAGGGTGGCGAGGGCGGACAGGCCGCGGTCGAGGTTGATAGCGACGGGGAAAGCGCGGACGAGGAAGACGGCGACACCCTGGTGGTGGCAGTTGGCGAAACGGGTGGACAGGGTGACACTGGCCCTAAGCGCAGGGGCTGTGGTATCCGCCCTCCACCCAGGGGTGGACCAGGCTTGATTTCTGAACTGCACTTGGGGGGGAAGAAGCGTTGGCTAGGACACGGAGAGCGCAAGGACCTGCAATATAAGACCGCGGTCGCAATGATGCCGTACGACCTGAAGGTGGACCCCGGCCTTAACCTGACCCCCAAGCAGCTCCGAACGTGGGCCGCGGACTTGTCTGCTGCCATGGAGTTACATACGGGCCTGCTCATCACCATGCACTACCGCGATAGACAACAGAACCCCAAGTACATTGCGACCGCGATACTTATGCAGTGTAGAATACTCCCGATCGCGATCGGGAGTCACTTGTGTTTGAACAAACGAGAACAAAACAACATCATTTCAGAAGCACCAAGTATAGGGTTGTGCAAAACAACTATCGCGGTCGATACAATGTACTCATAACATGGCACCCATACGCGGTACTCTCAACGCGAACAACAAATGGCCCAATCTAGTTATTGCAAGGCAGACATCAGTGCACAGTACTGTGGCCACGCGACTGTGAACTCAGATGCGGGAAGAGAGGCTTCTATGAGATGGTCCGGAACAAGCATCCATTTCACACACAACTGCACCTCCGCCGAGGACTCCTTCTTGAGCTGGCTCAGGTTTAGCTCCACACTCTTCTTCACCGCGGTCCCTTCCGACAGTCCCGACATGCCTACAGCTCCTGCCACACGGTCGAGCTTGTGGAGCACAACCACGATGTCGTCTCCTTGCGCTACCCTGTAGGCGATGAAGTCCATGACTTGCTTGACACGATTTATCGCGTTCTGGCCGCCTCCTTCTTTTCCAATGAGCTCGGTCAATCGCGTACCTGCACCGCGGTTCACCAGTAGCGATTCTGGACTCTCTAGGATAAGCGGATGCGTGGCCTTGTACAGCTTCCATCCGTCCGACGGTTTGGTCGCTTGGACCCATGGGAGCACGATCTCGTCCCGAATCGTCTCGTCCCTGGTCGGCGGTGCGGGTTTCTTTCGCGTTCCCAGGTCGGTGGTGTTGTGGCATTGGTGGGGTCGGCCGCGGTTCTAGTATTGATTGCCGAACACGGATCCGCGGTCGGCCGTGAGCTGTTCACGCTGAGACGCGAAAGCTGTGCCTCCAAATCATTCACAAGCTCATCCTTTGCGGCCAGCTTCTGGTCGCGATCCTCCAACTGCTTTTCAAGCTCAGTGACCCGTTTCTGAGTCGCGACCAGCTGTAAGCCCAGCCTGGTGTTGTCTGCTTGCGCATGGGTCAGGTACTCAGTGAGGACTGTCACCCGATTCTGCGCGTGCATCCTGGTACTAACCTCCTGCATAGATAGATAGCGCGATGATGTGGACGAGGGTCGGGCAATGAGGCACATACGATCTAATCACGCGATCAGTGTTGGACTCACCGCGCCACGCGTCAGTGTAGGTGTGTTGCGATGTACTATGGCCAGCTGATTGGCCAAGGACACGTCTGCAGCCCACTCCGCGAACTCCTGCTTTTGGCATAGCGGGTTCCCGACCACATACGGGTGCTTCGGCTGGTGGATGTAATATATGGCCAAGTCAATCGCGACTGCCATCCTACCCTCGCCGTCAAGCTCTCGCAGTATGTTGACGCCGGCAGTGTCCTGTTTCTCCAGCGTCTTTTCACGGACCATCCTCCGGCTGTAATCCATGCACTGTTCGCGAAATAAATAGACGCGGTAAGAAATGCGATGGCAGTTTAATGTAAATGGTGATCACGATCGCAAACGTACTTGTTTCTATCCCTTGTCAGGGGCGGCCCATGGGAAGATGTGCTCCCTTAGTAGCTTCACCAGCACCGGGCTGGGCGGGACCTTTGCGAGACCCAGATAGTAGTCACCGACCACCCCTGTGAATCCCGCCTCCAGCAGCACACCCTCCTTCCGGATTGTGGTGAGGTAGTGTTTAGTCATCACATCTATGAAGCGCCATCCCCCCAATCTAGCCAGCTGTTCTAAGGGCATTCCATCCGCGGACGCGTGCTGCGCACCTCCCGCCCTGGTCGCATGGACCACCCGCGAGCATGTGATTCCCGCGTCCTCCAAGATCGTTGGCCGCCCAGACGTGATGAGCCGTGGGCGGTATCTACTTCTCGTTACCTGCGCGTAGGGGAAAGAAGATGTACTGGTCGTACCACTTGCCGGGTTCGGAGAAGTATAGAGGGGGGGCTATGTCCTCGTACACGACGAGAACCACGTCGTACACCCAATGCAGCCACATTAGGGTAGCACCGACCGCGCAAAGCGTCCAGTCCAAGTGCGGCACCGCCGCGATGTAGTTGAGAGAGAAGTCATTGTTTGTCTTGCCTGTTCTGCACGCGCAGACAAACATGAACGCGTCCTTTACCGGATCCGTCTCCGATTTAGCTCCAAGGTTCCACATCATTATGTCAGGCAGCTGGAGGTTTCTGATCGTGCACCCACGGGCTAAAGTGTGATGACCGAGCATAGTCATTGTACGGATGCACAGGTCACGATGCAGGCCCTGTGCATAAGCCTTATTGGCTAGTGCGAAGCTGCCTAAGATGGATTTCATGCTGGACACCCGCATCATGTGCTTGAACTGTTCCGGGGTATACGTGTCCGCGGCCGTGCCGCGATGGCGTTCCATGTGTTCCATGCACATTCAGTACCATGATTTTACGTATGCTAGATGTTGCGGTCGTGATGAACATACAAGTAATTGGTCGCGTTACAAATACTCATGCGATAAAACACTTGTACTGTCATGGCACAAGTGTTTTATCGCATGAGTATTTGTAACGCGACCAATTACTTGTATGTTCATCACGACCGCAACATCTAGCATACGTAAAATCATGGTACTGAATGTGCATGGAACACATGGAACGCCATCGCGGCACGGCCGCGGACACGTACACCCCGGAACAGTTCAAGCACATGATGCGGGTGTCCAGCATGAAATCCATCTTAGGCAGCTTCGCACTAGCCAATAAGGCTTACGCACAGGGCCTGCATCGTGACCTGTGCATCCGTACAATGACTGCAATTACTCACGTGTTTGAGCGCGGCCCTAATCTCGTTGGGGTTATTTTTCTTCAACGTGGCCTCCTCCCCGAACCTGTCCCCGTCCAGTTTCGGCAACTCGTGCGCCATAAACCGCTTGTACTCGTTGGCCCAACCGCAGTATTTTTTCAACATGGCCTCTGACACACCGTATAGAATTCCCAAACACATCTCTCTCTTTGCAGCCGGTGTGTCGTCCACACCAAGCCTGTTCCAATCCGCGATCGGTGCCTCGTTGGCTGAGTGAGGTACCCGCACCCGGTCGTTGTCTTCCGCCTCGTCCTCATTGAGCGCGGACAACAAGTTCGATAGGTAGTTTTCGTCATCGTCGTTCCACCCGTCGCCATCCTCGTCGTCGTCATCATCGTCGTCGTCGTCATCCTCATCGCTCGGCCCCTCGCCCCCCTCCCCGGTCCCATTCCGGTCTGTGTCCGGCACTACATCGACTCTCCGCCTCATTATACGCGGCCTATTAACTGGCTGGTTCCCGGTACCTCCGTTCGCGTTAGTACCGTTCCTTCTCCTGCCGTTGCATGTTCCCCCAGGCACTCTCCCCCCGTTCGCAATACCCCCATTCCCGCTCCCACCGTTCCCTCTCGCACCTATCCCTCTCCCCGCGTTCCCTCTCCCCGCGTTCCCTCTCGCACCAGTCCCTCTCCCCATGTTCCCTCTCGCACCAGCCCCTCTCCCCGCGTTCCCGCTCGCACCAGTCCCTTTCTCCGCGTTCCCTCTCGCACATGCCCGTCTCCCCGCGTTCCCCGCGTTCGCGTGTGGTTGACTACCTCTCACGGTCTCGTTCGCAGCAGTTGGTTGCGCTGGGGTGCTAATGTGGACGTCCGGGTTCCCTGACAACAGTGAATTCACGTTCCATATTGGAGGCGAATGTGCATGCACAATTGCATTCATCCCCGCTCCACCAGTCACCGCCAGGCCTAAACCCTCTTTAACCGCGATCTATACTGGGCCATCTGTTTGCGCTTGTGTGTCCACACCGACCACTAATGGATCTCTAGGCTCTGGCGGGGCTTTCACCGCTGGTGGGCTTTCCGGAGGATTCGCGTTAGGAAAGGGGGTTGCCGGAGCGACGGGAGGCGTCGCGACATTTGCGGGCGCGTGCACCAAGGGGTCTGGTTGAACGCCGATGTACCCGTACCTAAATCCGTAATTCGCGTATTGCAACCCGACGTAGCCACGAACAGGCATCCCAAAGAGCTGGCTTGTGGGCCCGGACGCGGACGCGGTGTGTTGTCTGTCAGTCTGTGTTGCTGGATGAGGCGTGAATACTCCATGCGCGTTCTAATCATCCTGTTGGGTCTGAAACGCGAACGAGGTTGAAGCAAATGGAATCTGTGACCACAGTGTGAGATGAATCCCGTTGACCAGTTGCTGTGGGTGGAACGCTGGCATTTGTGACCCAAAAACTACAGGCTGCATGTATGGGGTGCTCCAGGTGGGATTGAGCGCGGGCATGTTTTGCACGGGAGCGCTAGCTGGTTCCGCATTGTGGATTTGGGGCACGGGCGTGTTGCCTGTGGCATTAAGGGAGTTTTGAAGTATTGGCGTCGCGACGCGATTCACGGTATGCATGCACTGTACGAGGTTGCCCCTACTCCTACGTAACGCGCGTGTCAACATGATGCGAGGTCTCTACGTGTACATCCGACGTTGAAAGATTTTCCTCTCGCGTGTATTATCGGTTCGTAAGGTGAATCGCGACCATGGAGTTCACGGACATTCAAGCGCGGCCCATACTTTAACCGCGACACTAGACACCCGATTCCCGCTGAATACAATGGGTCAGTTGAGGGCGGAGCTTAATGTGCAACTAGTGAGTGTAAAGCGTAATTGTGGGCATGCTCGGAGTAATGACCGGTCAAGGCCTAGACGTGCTTGTCACGTCTCCGCGTTCGCAACTCGACCAAACAGCAACACCTGTGTGGGTCGTTCAAATTGCTGCACGTGTCAGCCATCATGGAGCTTGTCAAACTGCGCCAGGTGTTTCCAAACCGCTTCTACCAACGCGCTCACCAAACCTATCTTTGGGCAAATTTTGTTCGCGACATGTTTCTAGACATCGCAACCAATCCTCTCACTCCGTTTGTCTCGCGAACACGCAGTTGCATGCACGCAATTTCCCACTTGCCGATGTTAACGACCAATCGCGTTCGTTTTTCACCGAGTCGCGCATGCATTGGCGCGTAAGAACCACATGGGATCTTTCGGTTTTGGGGGGGTCGCGGAGCTTTCGGTGGCAGTCTGGTGGGTTTCACTGAGCCACGCAGAGCCGCGCAAGGTCCAAAAATGGTGGGATTCTGGAGGGCCGACTTCGCCCCACGCTTCCCGCGACAGCTCCGCGCCCCGTACATCCCTAGGCGTGGGCGGGGTTTTTCCCGAGCCGCGCCATATGAACATCCCAACGCATTTTGGAGATCAAGTCATTAAAGCCAGGGTATACAAAAAACGTGGCTAGAGAAAAAGTTTTGGGTGGCAAATCACACGAAAATGAAATGGGGGGGGCTATCGTTGGTGGAAGTTGGAACTTGGCAAACGCGAAATCTGGGGAAAGGGGGAAGGGGGATCTACAAGAGATTTGCTCCAAACCCTTGTTTAAGGATTTGGTGTTGCACATGTGGCCACCATTTGCTCGCATGGTTCTACAATTCACTGATAATCGCTCGAGTGCCATGCCAGGGAATTCTCAACGTCTTTTTTTTTAGATGGCACATTACCCTTCAGGGGTATTTAGCCTCGAAACTTTTGTATTGGTTATTGCGCGATCTTTAAAATCCGAAATTTATGTTCGTGACCCTATATGACCGCGTCTGATTGGAAAACAAACCCTCCCACCCGCGTTTGGGGGAGGGGCGGCTGCGTCGAAACGTTGGGCGCAGAAATGGAGTTTTTGTTCAGGGTGAGACGTGGGGACCACTACGGTTGGGAGGTTCTTCGGTCTGGGATGAGCATATTGCCTAACGCTTAGGGGGTACAGGTATTAAATGACTTCTCTACATTTCTGGCATATGCCTTACAAATATTCTACTGTTTGTGTAGAAACTTTTTAGTTTTCTTCTTCTGCGTTCACAATAATCTACAACATTGTAGAAGTATGATGTCAGGCTATTACGTGTCGCTAGGCTATGGGGACGATGACATCGATCTTATGCATCGACTTTCATTTCGACAATACTACAACAGGCTCGCAACTGTTTCCGTAGACACTGGTCACTTTTCGTATTCAATGTATCATATCAATTTATACCAGATATATTACCATATCTTTACAGCTCCTTGCGGCACATACAACATTGTAGAGGTTTGATCTTAGGCGATTAGGTGTCGCCATGCGATGGGGTCGATGACATCGATCTTATGTAGAGGAGAAAAGGCGAGCTGCAGAGGCGAAGAAGGCGGAGGTGGAAAGGCAGAGGCGGCCGCGTCGAAGCGTTAGGCGCAGAAAAGGGGTTTTTGTTTCTACATGCTAGTTCAGCCACTACGGTTGGCATCTTCTACCTGCAGGGATTATGCATACGAGTAGCTTCAGCGGCTACAGGTCGAAGACCAATCGGCGCTTATGTATAGGAGTTTATGCGGATTTTATGTCGACGAGGAATACATCTGCGGAAATGAGCCGCCGCTACGATTATGTGGGTATTCTGCGGCCCTAGGTATAGGTGGTGATTCTGCATGTAAGTGGAGATCATTTTACCCCAAATGCATGTCCCATCAGTTTCTGCCAGTCGAGAATTTATGCCTACTGACCAAATATCTATGTAAGTGTGGAGATCATTTTACCCCAGTTCAGGTTTGCTGTCAAATATGAAACCCTTGTATACAAGAGCAATTATCATTTTACATGTTAAAACATAACAAAAAAAACCTATGTTACAATAGTCGAAAGGAAAGCACCAAACAACCCATCTACCCCCTTCACTCCTGACCGCCGGTGCTGGTGTTCTCCTCCCTCGACTCCCCCTTCAGCCCCTTCCCCTTCGAAGACGACTTCTTGCTCTTCTTCTCCTTCTCTGCTCCACTTGTAGTGTCCCGTTTACCCGATTTCTTCTGTAGGACGTCGAGGCTGGCGCCATGGTGTTCACGAAGGCCTCTTGATGCCATGCAACATAGGCACCAAGAGGTCAACACCTTCGCCACCATCCTCGTCATCCACCTAGTATCGTCGCTCGCTCGCAAATCTTCTGGTAGCTCTTCCAGTAGCGCATCCGAAAGGGGCGGAATCCAGGCTTCCTTGTCGTGCGCCTGATTCTGGACGGACTTCATTGTCTCAATTGCGATGCCAGCAACTGATGCGGCAAGCGACGCAAGGGCAGAAGGGATGGCAGAAGTGTCGCCGACAGCAAACGACGAGGGAACATCAGAAATTGTGGGCTCAGCAGACAATGCTGTGGCAGCAGAAGTGGCGCTGGCAGTAGACACCGCGCGGGCAGCATAAAATGCAATGGTGGTAGAAGTTGCAAGCATAGCAGATGATGCGCCCGTCTACCATTGGCTTCGATCCACATTCGTCGAGGCATCCCACATTACCGATAATGTAGCTGCTAGTCCGACTGCGTGTTCTTCAGCAGAATACCCGTTATCTCTGTCGACGCTTCCCACGTTCTTCTGCCATGCCGTTATCCCAACACCCGCGCAAAAAGCTATCTGGAAGCGATCCCTCTTTGCCTCCCTCTCAACTGTGTTGGTTTGCACGAGGGAAAATCTGCACAAGCCAGCCATTTTGGTATATTAGCACCATAGAATGTCCTGTGTGTTTGGAAGATGCAACTTTTTCATCTCATGCACACTCACCCGTCCGGTTTCTCGAGGTGGAGCTCGTTGAGGACACTCCACACCCCTGTCAAAATCCTTGTTGCAAACAGCATGTCTTCGCGCCACGCGGATAAACGGCTTGGACTCATACCATACGCCACCATGTTAATGTGCGGGAAGTAGGTCTTCCAGCAGATTGCGACTGTGTAGCCCCTCTCCCACACGGATTTGTGTGAGCCGAGGTTCCTATTCCGGCCGCCGACCGTCTGCTCCGACGTCCACTTCAGCAGTGCTCCCTCGCCTCGATGAGAGAACCCGCTTCCCCTGAAAGGCAGCCTCACGCTCAGGGTCTTACCCATAGCGTCCACTTGGGCATTTCTCCTATTATCACACTTGTCGATCTTCACCCCTTTAACTTCCCCTTGGATTACCGGTATCAACTCCTGTATGCCCGCTGCACGCCGTCTCTTAGACGCATGACCCCTCGGCTCCCGGTCCTCCTCCCTAGGCCGCCTTCTGGACCCCTCTAAGTTCTGTCAGAGAACTATAGCCACGGCCTCTCCTACATTTGTCTCCCCCCTCTCTTCTAACCACACCCTCCCCAGGCCCTGAGTAATTTCCTCCTCCTCCCTTGTTTCCCCGCTCCCCTCCCCCTGACTTGTCGACTCCTCCTCTTCTATCTCCCTCGCCAAACGCTCCTTCTCTTCGGCCATAGCCTTTACCTTTGCCTCAAGAAGCCTCTGTTCTTTCGCGTAGGACGCTATTCTGGCCCTCTTCTCTGCTCGCCGCTGCTCTCGCACGCGTTCCTCCTCCAATCGGCGCTTCTGCTCCCGCTCGGCATCCTCTGCTTCCTTTCTCTCCGCCTTCTTCTACTTCCGCTCCTCCTCTTGATGTTTCACCCTCTGCAGCCTCTCCGTGTCCTCTGCTTCCTTCCTCTTTGCTTCCTCCTCCTAACGCCGCTCCTCCTCCTGCTATTTCTCCCTCTGCATCCGCTCTGCGTCCTCTACTTCAATCCTCTTCGCCTCATCCTTCTTCCGCCGCTCCTCCTCTTGCTGTTTCTCCCTCTGCACCCGCTCTGCATCCTCTGCTTCAATCCTCGTCACCTTATCCATCTCCCGCTGCTCCTCCTCTTGCTGCGCTTTGCATCCTCTGCTTCTTTCCTCTTCGCCTCCTCCTCCCGCTGCTCCTCCTCCTGCTGTTTCTCCCTCTGCACCCACTTTGCATCCTCTACTTCAATCCTCTTCGCCTCATCCTTCTTCCGCTGCTCCTCCTCCTGTTGTTTCTCCCTGTGCACCCGCTCTGCGTCCTCTGCTTCTTTCCTCTTTGCCTCTTCCTCTCGCTGCTCCTCCTCCTGCTGTTTCTCCCTCTACACCCGCTCTGCGTCCTCTGCTTCAATCCTCTTTGCCTTATCCTTCTTCCGCAGCTCCTCCTCCTGCTTTTTCTCCCTCTGCACCCGCTCTGCATCCTCTGCTTCAATCCTCTTTGCCTCATCCTTCTTCCGCTGCTCCTCCTCCAGCTGTTTCTCCCTCTGCTGTTCGGAGTCCACTCTCAGAACCGCTGTCATCCTCTTTTCCACCTCCCTTAGCATCCCCTCCTTAAACTCCGCAATCCCCGCCTTAATCTCCTTCACCACCCCCCTCATCTCCTTCATCCCCTCCTCCATCCCCTTATGTCGCTGCTCTTCGTCCTGCTGTTTCTTCTTCTTCCGACGCTCGGTGTCCTTTGCTTCCTTCCTCTGCGCATCTTCCTTTTTTCGCCAGTCCTCGTCTTGCTGTTTCTCCTTCTTCTATCGGTCGACGTCCTCTACTTCCTTCCTCTTCGCCTCCTCCTTCTGCCGCCTATCCGCCTCCTGCTGTCTCTCTTTCTTCTGCCGCTCGGAGTCCTCTCGCAGAACCGCTGTCAACCTCTCTACCACCTGCTTTAATATCCCATCCTTAATCTCCTTCGTACCCGCCTTCATCTCCTTCATCACCTCCTTCATCTCCTTCATCCCCTCTTTCATCTCCTTCTGCCTACGCTCATCCTTTTGCTGTTTCTCCTTCTTCCGTCTCTCCGCGTCCTCAGCTTCCTTCCTATTGGCCTCCTCATTCTGCAGGCGCTCCGCCTCCTGCTGTTTCACCTTTTCACCTTCTTCAGTCGCTCGGAGTCCTCTGCTTCCTTCCTCTTTGCCTCCTCCTTCTGCCGCCGCTCTTCCTCCTGGAGTCTATCCCTCTTCCGCCGCTCGCTGTCCTCTCTCAGAACCACTAACAACCTCTCTTCCACCTCCCTTAACATCCCCTCCTTCATCTCCCCTCCTGATTGGCGAACCTGAACTTTCACGCTTATGATACTGTCCTGCAAGGTAGAGAGAGTAGAACCAATCTTCTCGCGAAACTCGGCCGCTGTATGTGCTTCCCGCTGCCGTTCCTCGTTTCCATGGCGGACCTCTGCCAAGTTGGCCAGGGCGTCGCGGCAGTAATGGACAGTCAGATCGGCGACGTCACAACTGATGCTCCTGTTGCGGGCCGTCAAGTTACAGAATGTCTGCGTTATCATTCGGGCTAATAGGGTCAGACGACGCGTGATCTCTGCTTTCGCCCTCAATGAACCCGTCACCTTGTTCAACCAGGACTGTACTCGTGAACCGCAGCATCTGCCAAATTGCCGCCTCTGCCTCGACCAACTCTACCTCCACCCATGCCTCCTTCTCCCCCTCCTGCAAGAGATTTGTCTCATCAGCTCTCTGACAAAGTTCTTGCATTTGCTCAGCCCGCCTCTACCTTGGAAGGTCCACTGTATCCCTCGGCACCCCATCTTCTGCCACTCTCCATGCACTATCAGTCACAATTTCTGGTCCCTGCATCGAAGTTCCTCCCAAAAACATCCGGACCGACTGATATACCACATCCTCGCCTGTTTCATCTTCCTCTGTTTCCATCGCATTTCCCTTGCTGCGACTCACACCAGCCTCCTCACTCTCCCCCGCCCCCTCCCCCACCGTATTCAGCTCCTCTGCCTCTGCTGGATTCTGCGCCCCTTCCTCTGCGAGCTTCTGCGCCTCTGCATCCTCCTTCTGCGCTGCTGCCTCCGCCTTCTTCTCCGCCTCTGCCTCCGCAAGTTTCTGCGCCTCTGCAACCGCCTTCTTCTGCGCCTCTGCCCTCGCCTTCTTCTGCACCTCTGCATCTGCCTTCTTCTGCGCCTGTGCCTCCGCCTTCTTCTGCGCCCCTGCCTCCGCCTTCTTCTGCGCCTGTGCCTCCGCCTTCTTCTGCTCCTCTGCATCCGCCTTCTTCTGCGCCTCTGCCACTGCCTTCTTCTGCGCCTCTACCTCTACGATTTTCTGCGCCTTTGCCTCCACCTTCTTATGCGCATCTGCCTCCGCAATCCTCTGCGCCTCTGCCTCTGCGTGCTTCTGCGCCTCTGCCTCCGCCTTCTTCTGCGTCTCTGCCTCTGCTAGTTTTTGCGCCTCTGCCTCCGCCTTCTTTTGTGCATCTGCCTACGCGATCCTCTATGCCTCTGCCTCTGCGTGCTTCTGCGCCTCTGCCTCCGCCTTTTTCTGTGTCTCTACCTCTGCTAGTTTCCGCGCCTCTGCCTCTGCCTTCTTTTGCGCCTCTGCCTCTCCCTTCTGCGCCACTGCCTCTGCGAGTTTCTGCGCATCTGCATCTGTCTTCTGCTGCGCCTCTACCTCTACCTTCTTCCGCGCCTTTGCCTCTGCACGTTTGTGTGCCTCTGCCTCCGCCTTCTTCTGCGTCTCTGCGTCCGCGCGTTTCTGCGCCTCTGCATCCGCCTTCTTTTGCGCCTCTGCCTCCGCCTTATTCTGCACCTCTGCCTCTCCGATCTTTTGCTCCTTTGCCTCCGCCTTCTTCTGTGCATTTGCCTCTGCGATCCTCTGCACCTCTGCGTCCGCCTTTTGCTGCACCTCTTGGGACGTATCTGGCTTGTCGATGCCCGCTCTGCGTGCCTCTTCGACCGCCTTTCGCTTTACCCTTGGCAAGCGAATTTTCAAGTATCCCGCGTCCTTCTTGGTCCGCGTCCGCAGATTGCACTGATTATCTTAAGCCGCCTTCTCCGACTGTTTCCTTGCCAATTCTACCTCACTTGGTTGCTGCGGATCTTCTACACCCTCCTTGCCTTCCTCGAATACCTCCGCCAACTCCGTTTGCATCTCCGCTACTCGTTCCTGCGCCAAATTTCCAGCCAACGTCCCCGCCCCTTCTCTCTGCATCTCCGTGTCATGACGAGCAGACCTCCTAACACGTTCCGAAAACCTAAGCTGATGGACTCCATTCCTCACCCGTTCATCTGCTCTAGCCGACCATTCTCCCGGACCAGGGGCTCGGGATCTCCGGGAGTAGGATACTTCCGCAACCGTTGGTGCCACTTCTTCTACTGCCGCGGCTCCGTCTCTCCGCCCCTCGTCCTCGCGTGCACTTCTCTGCACTGGCGCCACCGTCACCCCCTCGATCCTCCTAACTCTCCCGTCTTTGTTCGCCTCTGCATCTTCGACCATTTCCTCCATCGTCTCCACCTCGTCAGTCGCCTCATTCCCTACAGTAGGAGCATCGTCCTCAAACTGGTTGAAAAAAGCACGGCATCCACTCACGAGCATATATCTGACCTCGTCCTTATTTTTACCTATGCCGAAATTGATCATGTTGTCTTTGTTCTGCAGCGCCAAAAGGTCCCCCCATTTGTCCGACAGCTTGCTAAACAGGTGAGTCACTTGCAGGCCCGATCCCACCTCATACCACCCCTGCACCTTGTTGATCTACAGTATACCACAATAGAAACACGTCACGTGTTAGCGCACAGTAACCTTTAAAGCAGTGATTAGCTTAAGCAACCATAATAAATGAAACATACCGCTCCAACTTCGATGTCCAAAGCATTGAGTTGGACTTTCATGTCGCGGATGACCTCTCCCATATGCCTGCCACTATATACGCCGCCTCTAGTGAACTCGACCTCTAGTTGTTCAACAAGCCACCTGTATGGATCAAAAGGGAAGTTAGATGCTGTATACTACGTGTGGCATATGGTATGAGAAACGGGAAAAAAAATGCTTACGTAAAAACGTTGATAGCAAAATGGGTGTGGCGATGGCCAGGAATAGCAGACTTGGGGTCGAAGTGAATGACACGCGTATGGTATTCGCCTCGTGGGGGGGCCAGCAAATTCTTGGGGTTCAATAGAACCATAAGGCTGATTGATGCGCCGGGGGCCTCACGGACTCTGTCATACAGAAATATGATGCTTATAAGGATTGTACGGAGTGGTTGAAATGCTCATCAAATACATAATAAATCACTTACGCAGAGAGAAGAGGTATGATAACCATCTGATAGTCGAGCGGAGACCAATAACCCCTTCTGCATGTTGCCTTGCGTGGTTGCTCATGCCTCAAGCGTCGGAGCTCGCTAGGAGTGAGAATCTTGACGTCCTTAAGCTCCCTTGCACCAAGCTAGTCCTTAGCAACTTCACTGCGTAGAGGACACTGAATCGTGGGGTCATTAATAAAGTGTGGCGGCAGAAACTATAAGAACGCAGAGGCGTTAATGATATTCTATGTGAGATCCGTAAAAAACTTACAGAAGGTCGTACGCTAATAGAGCTTTGCTCCACTCTGTTTAGCCCTTGCACAAGCTGTTGTAGGATGCCTTTCCGAGTCGAACACGCACGTCACACCCTCTGTAGTCAATAATCTGCTCATGGCTAACCTTTGAGTGAAATCGACGCATATGTTATACTGTCAGCCCACACCGGTAAGAACTCTACCACTGCTGAATTCCAAGGAATGGGCATCCAAGACGGTCGTTGACCTACGTAGCAATATGAGAGTGAACGCTGGGTAGAAGATTAGAGTAGAATGGATAAACTGAGGAGAATGCCAAGAATGTGGAACAAAATGGGCTCCCGAACGTGAAATCAACCCTCGCCACGTAGGTTTCCAGCTTGTTCTTCTACCAATAAATGTTGCGAGCAGAAGCAACCGTCTGACAAACTTGCTGTGGATTTCCAGAATGTTATTCCACCAATGATGCTCGTGCTTACGTCGACCTTATCTACAATTCATGCATAATCGTACCGTCTGACAACGCACAAGTGGTCGCAATTCTGTTGCGCTCACGTATATCACGCACACGGTCCGACACTGAAAAAAATAAAAATAAAAATCCTCAGACGTGTGAGATGCTGACCCGAGGTTGCTACGTAGAAGCGACTGCTCTGCATGTTTCCCGTCAATGCATTTGACGCATATTTGCAGAGAGCCGTTCGCCACATCACATTAGCTAGTCACTGTGAAGGCCGAGTGCGGCCTAGAGAGTGTTTCGATTACCGTCCTAGGTACAAATTGGTGTTTTAAATATTTCGCAGTTACCAACTATAGCCACAGGTAACCAAGTGACTTACAACAAAAACAACATGCATCACCAAAGCGTAGCTCTGGTTCTAATTCTTAACCCTTATTTGTGATTCTGTTTTGGAATGACATAATTCAATATTCTCAGAAATGCAAAAGCAGACAATTCTGCCACCAAACTTCTGCACCCCCCTGCAGAACAAGGTAGGAAAGCATACCCAAACCTTTATAAAAATTTGTGACAATGATAGGGAGATCTAGACTAAGGGTAATGAGGGTCCCCTATCAAATTCAGATCAGTTGCCAAAGGAGAAGTGGGTGATTTCACTACAAACCTGATTCCAGGCAATATTGCTTAGAAAACTGCAGACCGCTGCAGAACAAGGCATGAAAACCATAGCAAACCATGAGCAAATGCGGTGAATTTCATAGGGTGGTCTGCAATAGGTGTGATGATAGTCCCCTATCAAAATCAGCTCATTTCCCTAAGGAGAGGTTGGTGATTTCACTAGCAATCTGATTCCAGGCAATTCTGCACAGAAATCTGCAGACTACAAAAAAAAGGCATGAAAACAATACCAAACCTTGGGAAAATGAGGTGCATTTCGTATGGGGATCTGGAATAAGTGTGATGAGAGTCTCCTATCAAAATCAACTCATTTGCTCAAGGAGACGTTGGCAATTTCACTAACTCTGAACAGAATTCTGCAGACTGCTGCAGAACAAGTCATGAAAGCCATATCAAACCTAAATGAAATGACGTGAAATTTATAGGGGGGTCTGGAAAAGGTGAGCTGAGGGTTTCCTATCAAAATCAGATCATCATTCCAAGGAGAGGTAGGTGATTTCACCTGCAACCTGATTCCACGCAATTCTGCACAGAATTCTGCAGACTGCTGAAGAACAAGTCATGAAAACCATATCAAACCTTAATGAAATGAGATGAATTTCATAGGGGGGTCTGGAATAGTTGTGAAACGATTCCCCTATCAAAATCAACTCGTTTTTCCAAGGAGAGGTAGGTAATTTCACTTGCAATCTGATTCCAGGGGATTCTGCACACAAATCTGCAGAATGCTACAAAACAAGGCACAAAAACCATAGCAAACCTTGGGAAAATGAGTTGAATTTCATAGGGGGATCAGGAATGCGTATCACGAAGAGTCCCCTATCAAATTCAGCTGATTTTTGTTGAGTGCAATACATAGTTTGCACGACAACCTACCGCCTACCGTATGTGTCGACGTTGAGTGAAAGTGAGGTGTTTCGTCTCAAGGTAATTTGTTGTGTGTGAGTTGCGCATCTATGTACTTTACGTTTCTGTGTTTACGGCTCGTGAATCGCCTCAACGGTTCATGAGTTATGTGAGTTTCCGTGAAAGGTTGCGTTCGTGAGTGTTCGTGAATGTCCGTGTGTTAATGCGAGGCTTCATGTGCGTTGGCGTTGTTCCGCGAGTTGTCGTAAGTATGCGTGAATTTCCGTGAGGTTCGTGCGTTGTTCATGAATATTTATGTGCGTTCATGTTCGTTGTGTTTTCTGTTTTTCGTGTGTGTTCATGCTGGGTCGTGACTGTTCACGAAGTTGACTGAGATAATTTTCGCGTCAGTCAAGGTCAACTGCGCGGGAAAATCAGGACCCGCGCGTAGGGTCCTGATCGTGCGTGTGGGCCCTCAGGCCCGCGCGTGTGGCCTTGCACTGTTGCGAGCGTGGCAAGGCCCACGATCGCAACAAGACAGGGCGAATGATCGCCCCGCCCACGCGCAGGACAGCGCACGTCAGTGAACTGTACAGCACGACCGAAATATCGGTCGTGCATGATTGCAGTCAAGGGGGTGCTCAGGGATTTCGGTTGAAAAACCGATTTCCGCGTTGACTCGGCGTACATGTAACTTCGCTGGAAATGTCGTGCGCGTAACGCGACAATTTCAACACAGAGACAAAACGGTGAAAACCGTTTTTCAACTGTGAGACTTCGTGAAAACGGTAATCTCACACGATTGTTTATGATTGCGCACGAGAAGTCGCAAACGCTCATGACGGGAGTCAACAGGGGAATTTGGCAGACATGAAATTTGAAGACAGTTATTCTACAGGGGAGAACCAAGCCAAATTTCGAAGCATTTCGACAACCGTTTTCCTTGACGCACCTGGCGAAGTCCTGAAGTATAGTTAAACAACTACTCTGTGCTTTCTTATGCTTGTGTGCTAGGCAAAATATAAATGCGTGCTTGTATTCAGTTGTAATCAATCATTTTGAGTGGATTTTTTTCTCTATCATCGTATTGACGTGAAGAGAACTTTCTGCACACGACCAGTTCGTCGTCACAACGCTGCCCAAGGAGTTTTGGGAATGCTCTAATGCACGCGATTGTTTTCATACTTAGCGTGTCCCTCGACATAACACGGACCCTTGGATAGGGGCTGGCCTTGCCAGGCACCCAAGGACCCTTGGAGGTGACCCAGTGGGGACTGTTAAGTGTGAATTAAAGGTGTGCTTAGTAGCCTCTAGATCCCAATAGTAGTCAACAATTTTCCCCAAGAGAGATGGGTGATTTGACTTGAAACATCACACCATGCAGTTCTGCACTGACTTTCTTGAAAGAAAAACACACCTATGCTATGTGCACTGAGTTGGGAATGTTGCGGGGGGCTGGAACAAGTGGCATAACACTAACAAACCTAAAAAAAAATGGTCACCACATAACACATGTGTGTGATGCCCAGAAAATGACATTGCAAGTGTTAGGAGCAATCTCAGTTGAGCCAAAAGTGACAAAATGAATGATTATGTCCAAAATAACAAATACATGCTCCTTTGTAGAGGACATCAAGGAGGTCCAGGAAATCTAGGTTTCACTCAAAATGAACCACAAATCTTTGAGTTATGACCCAAACCAGAGGGAATTTATACCTAGCCATTTTGACTTTCTATTTGTCAGAATTACAACTACGTGTATACAACAAATGTTATACATAGATAATGTTGAACAGTGGTTGCGACGTCGCTTTCATCCGACCGTCGATAATCGTCCACCGCCAGTGTTACTCCGCCTGCGACATTTTGTTGCAACTTCAGGTGGTTTGGATTAACCACTTTTGCGCCAAATCCGAGCAAAATCCTGTTGAGTGCAATACATGGTTTGCACGACAACCTACCACCTATTCGTTGACGTTGAGTGAAAGTGAGGTGTTTGTTCTGAAGGTAATCTGTTGTGTGCGAGTTGCGCTTTCTCATGAGATGCGTTTGTGTGTTTATGGTTCATGAATCGCCTCAACGGTTCATGAGTTGTGTGTGTTTTCGTGAAAGGTTGTGTTCATGAGAGTTCGTTAATGTCTGTGTGCGAATGCGAGACTTCGTGCATGATTGCAGTCGTGAGGGTGCTCGGGATTTCGGTTGAAAAACCGATTTCCGCGTTGACTCGGCTTACAGGCAATTTGGCAAGAAATGTCGCGTGCCTAACGGGACAATTTCGATACAGGGAAAAACGGTGAGAAACCGTTTTGTAACTGTGAACATTCGTGAAAACGGTAATCCCACACGAGTGTTCATGATTGCGCGTGGGAAATCATGAATGTTCGCGAAGGCAGTCAGCAGGGGCATTTGGCAGACATGAATTTTGAAAACAGTTATTCTACATAGGAGAACCCAGCCAAATTCAAGAGTAGTTCGACAATCGTTTTCCTTGGCTCATCTTGCGAAGTCCTGAAGTCCAGTTAAACAATTGCTTTGTGCTTTCCTATGCTTGTGTGTTAGGAGAAATATAAATGCGTGCTTGTGTTTCATTGTAATCAATCCTTTGAGTGTTTTTCTCTATCATCGTATTGACGTGAAGAGAACTTTCTGCATACGACCAGTTCATTCTCATAACGCTGCGCAAGGAGTCTTGGGAATGCTCTAATGCACACGATTGTTTTCACACTTAGCGTGTCCCTCGACATAACACGGACCCTTGGATAGGGGCTGGCCTTGCCAGGCACCCAAGGACCCTTGGAGGTGACCCCGTGGGGACTGTTAAGTGTGAATTAAAGGTGTGGTTAGTAGCTTCTGTATCCCAATAGTTGTCAACAAATCCGTCTCGCACGGGAAAAAGTGTTTTTTGCAAAACAGACAAGTCCGGGTCGAAGCGCAGGATCCGAGTGCTGTTTCCGCCTTTGCCCGCCTTTCCCCCTTCAGGTGGTTTGGATTTCTAGGGGACAATGAAACTGATGTGGGGGCAGGCAAAGTGGAACAAATATGTAGTACACAGAATTGCCAAATTCTCCATCTTCAAATGTTATCAGGGAAAGCGGAGTCTGACTACCCAGATCGGGAAAAAAAAACCATGAAACTGTGGAAGTGGTGATTGCACCGTTGAAAGTTTACGAGGGAACCGTAAGTCACATCCCCATACATATTCACCGATCTGGGTGTACCCATAATTACTTCAGTCAAGTGCTTCGTCTCCTGTAAAGAGCCTTCCTCCCATTTCTTCCGCCTTTCCCTTCCATCCGACCCTCCCTTCACATCTAGTCGTTCAAAACCAACTCGCACCCGACTCAAATTCTGTTATTCGCCACTCAAGACTTGGCTTAGCAAAGAGCATTGCCTTCAAGGAGTGAGCAGAGCAGAACAAACGATACATACATGCGTCACTGTGTGAGATAGAGGAGCTCTGTTAGTATAACGTTACCTATCTCGTTGGACCGATAAAATCCTCGCACAATAGCGTTCTTTTTGCAGACATTAGCTCAAAATCACCTAAATCGTCCGTCTTTTACTAGTTACCACGCCTCCCATGCCTCCGTCATACCTCAACAACCTGTCAGATGGCCTCCTCGTTTACATCTTCTGGCACTCCAAGAACGATGTTCCAGTTCGCCGCCAATCCATAGACCGTAGATTTCATCCATCGGTTTACATCATGCCTCGACCAAGGTACTCCTCCGAAAGCCCATACGGCGATGACCTCAACACCTTCGAAGCATCTTCGTCCATGTCCTCCCTGCAACGAAACGACGATGATATTACTATGACTGCTACGAATAAAAATAGTACTTCAACGTTGTCAGCTCCCACCGTTCTTACAGATCCCGCCTACCACCTTCTGATCACATCCTTTTGCAAGCGGTGGCGTCGCCTGGCTCGCTGTCAGGTCTAAATGCTTCTCGTGAAGGAAAAAATCATCGCTTCGCTTCGAGATCTCACCGCTTCCATCAAGTGCTTCCCGAACCTCTCTCATCTGCACCTCAGTGACAACAGCGCGGAAACCATCAACGACGCGTTCCTCTATTGCCTCACTTCCTCATGCCCTAAACTCGTGTCGCTGCACGTGGGAAAAGAGATCACGCCGACGGCGGAGTATGAGAGTGAGGACAAGCACCCGGAGACCGAGGCTGGTTTGGACCACTTCGTGCATCGCTGCACTAAGCTGCAACACCTCTCTCTCTACTGCCTGCATCGGTCCTGCAAGATGCCGGAGTCTCTCTCACTCCTTACGGACCTACACACCCTCGCTCTTACCGAATCCTCACCTCTCGAGGCTCAAGGATTCATGAAATTGACCTCTCTCACCGCCCTCACTGTCGACATTCCACCAGCAGGCAAATACGAATCTCGCGAGCCTCGCACACCTCCCGGCGTTCACCACCCTAGCATTGTTAGGCAGCACATTGTTGGAACTAGAACGCGGAGACTCTCAACCCTTCTCATTCGCCTAGATGCCTTGGCTGAAAGCGGTGGAGTTGGACGCGTGCAGTCCGTGATTCGAGCTGATGTTTCCGTCGGGAGTCTTGTTCAGCTGTCTCGAGCGGTTGCTTCTCAAAGGCAGCAAAGAGATGGGCCGTCTTCCTGATGACATCGGAGAGCGACTGCCACGCCTTCGGCATCTGACCTTATGGGGATGCGAGAATGTTTCTGAGTTGCCCTGTAAGTTCACTTCCCTAAGCTGCCTGCGTGAGCTGGCGATTTTCTCGTGCGACATGGTCAGCCTGCCCGAAAACTCTGGAGAGCTGCCCACTTTGAAAGTGCTGACGCTGAACCACCTGCCAATTTTGAGTCTCCCAGATTCATTCTACCAAATGATGTCTCTGGAAACCCTGTACCTGTCTTACGGCAATGCAATCTTTGAGCTGCCTGCAAGGTTCAGCTTCCTCACTGCACTCAACACCCTCTGCATCCTTAACTCTCCGCACCTGAAGCTCCCAGACGACATAGGCGCACTCACCAACCTCCACACGTTCTGTCTAACACAGAATCTCCCCCAACAGCTGCCTCCATCCTCGTTCACGCAGCTGACCTCTCTCATAAGGTTGGAGCTCATCGAATGCATGGTAGCACAACTTCGAGAAGACGTGGGGAAGCTGAGCAGCCTGTGCGTATTGATCATTTAGTCCTGCTCTAAGATCCAGAAGCTTTCAGATTCTCTCACTGATCTAGTCAGCCTGAACGTTCTGAAATCCGTGGACTGCGACAGCCTTACCTCAATCCCCACCAGCTTGAGCAGCCTGGGGAGGCTGAAAGAATTGGCTCTAGCAAAGCTCCCCCAGCTACCACAAGTATCAGCATCCCTACCCTGCTCCGTTGAGATTCTCTCCATAGGGAGCTCCTAGCGGCTCACCCCTCTGCTGGAGCTTCCTTCTCTGCCCAAGCTGAGAACAATGAGCTTAACTAGTGTTGGGCTCGTAGGTGGGCTAGTTGTACGCATGTCCCTCACTTCTCTGGAGAATTTAGAGCTAACATTGGCTGGAGAAGGAGAGGACCTTCCTTTGCCTTCGGAACTTCTTCCTAACCTCCGCAGCTTGACAATCCACAGCACTGGTTGCATGAGGATGTTTCCTGAAGGGTTAGGTTTGGCCTTGTGGCAGCCGGGCTGCAGAGTTGACGGAGCTGACAGATACTTTCAGCCACCTTCAATCCCTGACAATAGTTGAAATCCATGCACCTAAGCTCTCTTCTCTTCCAGACGGCATCGGGGCATTATCCTGATTGCGCCAGCTGAATCTTGAAAACTGCTCATCGCTTACCCACCTCCCTGCTTCTCTCACCCAGCTATCCTGCCTCCATGAATTAAACCTTCGCTGCAACCCGATACGCTCCCTGCCTTTCCACTTTGGACAACTAAGCGGGCTGAAGGAACTCAACCTGGATGGCTTAACACAGCTGGCTGCTCTGCCTCAGGATTTCAGCCGGCTCAAGATGCTTCACAGCTTGACTGTTGCAGGGTGTGACGAATTTGAAGCTGAAGGGATGGAAAATATGTATGGGTTGCGTGTATACCCGTAATGGTTGTAGGTAGTTGAGTGTATGGGGTGGGAAGAAAATGCCTAGATGCTATAGAAATGGGCTGGGCTGGGTGCATCCCAGGTTCTAGAATTTGCTAATGGTACCAGTACCGTAGATCCACCCCAAGCTGATAACAATGGCTATTCTAACAACTGCGTTGCACTGCTTGGGCTAAGGATGCAAATCATGCCAAAAGGATATTGTACATTCATTTGATGCGCCGAGCCATGTCACAAAATGAATAGTCTCGTCTCATCCTCCATGTTTTCAACCTACAATATGAAGCCTGATTAATTGATTATGAGATGGCTGTACCCCTACTTCGTACGGTACGTCTGTGGCACACGCACTGTTGTCGAAAGTGAAGAATGAATGACTAGTAACAGCATACAAGGGGGTACCGTAATCCCTTGGATACCACCCTAGTGTCAAATTTTATACCGTTGTTGTTAGGCTGTTGTGGGTTACATACCTTCTAGGTTTGTACATTGTACCCAACTCATACCAGTCAGATCATTCAGCTGTTTCACTATTTGAGATGGTATCAGCTAGGTTTGTCCTACCCTACCTCTTAGCTCCTAGCCTGCCAGCCGACAGTTACTCCGCTCGAGCCAGCCAGCTGCTGGTAGCGCGATTCCCACCTGGGAAGCAGCGCGCGCCCCAGCTAGGAAACAGCATGCACCCCTACCAGTCGCGCACCCGCCCCCTGCCAGCCATGCCCACTTGTGGCTAGCGCACTCGCAACACCCGCAGCAACCGCGCGCACACAACAGCGACCGCGCGCACGCAGCAGCCGCGCATACAGCATCCACGCGCGCAGAGCAGCAGCAGCGCAAGCAGCAACAACCGCATCCACGCAGCAGCAACCGCGTGCGCACAGCTGTCAAAATGACATATGTTGTGTAGGCTGTAATGGGGTAGACTATACTGAGTAAAACCTATCAGGGTTAGCACTACTTGTACTTATCATTAATTATAGTGAAGTCATTCCTGCCTCATGCTTCTGACATGGTATTCATAGCACGTCCTTCAGGGCCCACCGCTAGTTCCGCGCTGCCCGTTTTTTTTTTTCCTGCCCTGCCCTAACAACGTCCCGCACGCTGCCCTGCCCGCGCTACCCCACGCGCTCTGCCCTACCCTGCGCGCGACCCACTAGCTGCCTAGCGCGCGACCCATACGCTTCCTCGCACACGCCCTGCTCGTGCCGCTTACACGCACGCTGCCTGAGCCCTGCGTGCGCTGCCTGCACTGCCGCACGCTGCCTGCGCATTGCCTACACCGCTGCACGCTGCCTGCGCGCTGCCTGCACCGCCTACCCGCTGCCTGTGCTGCCTGCGCGCCGCCTGCCTGTGTCAGTAGATCTGCACTGTGGATGCCCGATTGATCCTGGAGAGGGTTACAGGCGCGTTCGCCTGGGGGGTTATGGGCGCACTGACCCGCTACTGAAACAAGCCCTTTTATCCCAGTGGTCTAGTGACTGGGATTCTGACATGGTATCAGAGCGGTCTCGGGTTCGATTCCCAGTGTATGCACATGTAGGCCGTTGCCGCTGTGCTTAGTCCTGGGCCTCCCAGTGTGGGGGGGTGTCAGTAGATCTGCACTGTGGATGCCCGATTGATCCTGGAGAGGGTTACAGGCGCGTTCGCCTGGGGGGTTATGGGCGCACTGACCCGCTACTGAAACAAGCCCTTTTATCCCAGTGGTCTAGTGACTGGGATTCTGACAGCCTGCACGCCGCCTGCACTGCCCGCGAGCTGCTTGCGCGCTGCTTGCACCGCCCGCGCTCTGCACGCGTGCAACTTGCACTGCCCGCGCGCCGCCTGCACGCTGCTTGCACCGCCCACGCGCTGCAAGCCCGCTGCCCCTGCTGCCCATGCCCCGCTCGCACTTTGCTCGCACAGCCCACGCACTGCCCTGTGCGTGCCCTGCCTGTGCTGCTACTGTTGCTGCTACACTGCTGCTGATGGCCGCGCCGAGCCGCACTGCCCTGCCCGAACTGCACCGCCCTGCCAAGCCGCGCCGCCCTGCCGAGCCGCGCCGCCCTGACCAAGCCGCACCGGCCTACCTAGTCGCCCAACCGAGCTGCCTTTGATGCCGCCCCTTCTGCTGCTGCTACTGCCACTGCTGCTGCTGTTGCTATTGCTACTGCTACTGCCTGCTATGGCAACCATTACTGTACTTACCTTTGATGCGGAGGGTCGCCCGATGAAGTTTGACACCTGGTTAGAGGATATCCAGCTGTACCTGCAGAGCGTAGCCAGGGACGGCACCTCACTGTTAGAGCATATGTCTGGGTCCCTTCACACTCCAGATGATACAGCTGACCGTGTAACTCGTTCGCAGTTGCTCACGCGCGATGCTACCGCCCACCTTGCTGTCCGCAACCACCTCCCGTTAGATGAGAGGGCACATTTTGGCCAGCTGAAGACGGCCAAAGAGCTTTATGACGCCGTAGTCACTCGCTACTCCCCACCCTCTACTACTGCCCTAGGCCGTCTCATGCTGTCGTATCTCTTTCCTGAGCTGTCAGACTTTCAGACCATCACTGATCTCATGACCCACCTTCCCTCTAGTGACTCTCGCTACAGCGCTACTCTCAAGCCGGCCTTTCTGACTGCGAGCCCGCCCCCGATGTACATCACTCTTTAATTCCTCATCACTTGCCTCCCTAACTCCCTCCGCGCTGTTAGAGATCACTTCCTCGCCCTTGACCCCACTGAGCTCACGCTTGCCTCGCTAGAGAAGCATCTCCTCGAGATTGAGACTGATACCGTTGCTGTAGTTGCCTCCCGTGACACTCCCCGCTCCCCCTTCTTTGAGAGGTGTTCTCCGTCCCTTCTCGCGCCCTCTGTTTCCTCTGCTGCTGCTGTTGACTTCCTTCGTGCTGAGGAGGTTGGTGCTGCGTCTGCTCCTAGTGGGAGGCGCCGCAGTGGCAAGGGGAAGGGGGGTAAGGGTGGTGGGGGTGGTGCTGGCGGGGGTGGTGGTGGTGGTAGTGGCGGTGGTGGTGGCGAGGGTGGAGGCGGTGGTGGCGGCGGTGGAGGTGGCGGGGGTGGTGTAGGTGGTGGGGTGGGCGGAAGGGGTTCGGTGGCAGTCGGGGTTGAGCTGGTAGGGGTGGAGGCTCTGGGGCGGTGATTGGGGGTGCAACTCGTGGTGGCGGAGGCTTTGGGGGTGGACAGCAGCAGCAGCCACGCCAGCAGGAGACACTCTCGCCCTAGCAGCTTTGTGAGTGGGTTGTCCAGTGTGGCTCCTCTGGGGGTAGTGGTCGTTGCCCGTACGTCAGGCGCACGGGTCCCCGGGCTGGTAACCTCTGCGGGAAGACTAGGCACACTGAGTATCTTTGCTTCTTCCGTCTCGAGGATACATGTCACACCGAGTACGGTGATGAGCTTGAGATCCCCAACTGGTTTGGATTGCTCCAGAAGGGGGTGGATGTGTTTGCTCTTGATTGGGACAAGATCAGTGCTGGCCTATATGCTATGTATGTTGGTTCTGCTAGTGTTGAGGGTGACTGTTACTTATGTGTACCTAGTGCTGCTAGTGTAGAGGCTGCTAGTCCAGGTGCCCGTGAGCCTGGCAGCACAGGTGCAGCTCATGCCGAAGCTTTGCACACCTTCACACTTGACTCCAGCGCGAATCGCTGCTTCTTCCGCAACTGCACCACAGTCATACCGTTCACTGCACCTGTCCTAGTTTCTCTGGCTGACCCCTCTAGGGGCCGAGTCTTTGCACGTGCCTCCACTGTTCTCCCGTGTCCAGCAGTCCCCTTTGGCTCCCTTGCAGGTCTCCACCTCCCCTCATTCTCTACAAACTTGGTGAGTAACGCTGTCCTTTAGGAGGAGTTGGTCACTGTTACGATATGAAACTCAATGAATTGATAGAAAATGTGAATACAACCTTAGATATAGCAAACCCTAATCATGCAAGGAAATAGAAATGTAACACCTAGACTAGCCTAAACAACACATATATAATATATGTTGACACACCCCCATAGTCTAGGTGACGGTAATCCTATGGAAAAACAACACATATCTCAGGGTGGGTCTCAAGGACACACACATTCTGAGAGCAAGCAAGGGTCATAAGACCAGTCAGCAAGAACAAGCAAGGGTCACAAGACCAGTCCACAAGAACAAGACAAATCTTAGGGTGGAGCTCAAAGTCACCACACACTCCGAGAGCAAGCAAAAGGGTCACAAGGCCAGTTCACATGCAGGTACAAAGCAAATATAATGAGATGCAAGAGTACAAGACAAGAAGGACAAAGCATCTCTATGTAAACAAGTGAGGACGGGCCGGCACAAGGCCAAGCTGGGTGCAGAAACGCTGGTGGTCACAAGGCGGCAACGCCTTGGTGAAGATATCTGCAGTGTTGGCCTTAGAGACCACACTTTGTACGAGTGCCTGGCCACGCTGCTGCAACTACGCGGAAGGAAGTAACAAAGCTGGTTGTGCTTCGCCTTCCCAACCAGTCGGGGCTCCTCACACAACAAGACAACAGACCTGCCATCGGCGAACAAGACTGGGGGAGAGCGAGGCCGCTCACCAAGGTCGGTGAGAAGGAAAGACAGCCAGCGAAGCTCCTGAGCGGCCATGGCCGCAGCGTACACCTCTGCCTCACAGCTGGAACCGGCGGCCGACGACGCCCGAGTCGACCGCCACGAAACAGCACCTGCCCCGAGGCTAAAGGAGTACCCCTGTGTAGACCGACGCGTCTCCGCGTTGTCGGCCCACGACGAGTCTGAGTAACCTGTGAGTCTAACTGGCTGCTTCCCTCCAAAGACAAGTCCCATGCCTGATGTATTCGCCAATAACTCGTCCGAACGTGGAGCTATGAGCCCATGATCCACACCAAGAGGGGTGAGCTGTACCTTGGAGAACAGTAAGTGAAACCATGTGAGGATCTGCTCGACCATATGCGACTGAGTCAGCGTAATGGTGCGAGCTGCCTTGTCCCTGGTGATCTGCAGGCTAAGGTAGTGCTGCAGCTCACCAAGGTCAGTGAAAGTGTGTCTCCTCTGCAGTTCCTCCTTGACGGAGTCCAGCGCGCGTTGGTCGGGAGTGGCAAACACCAGGTCGTCAACGTAGACCAGGACAAAGAACAGGGTCAAGCCACGGCGAACGAACAGTGACGGGTCTGCACACGACGGAAAGAAGTCAAGTGCTGCAAGGGTCGAGCAAAGTGTATCGTGCCACTCACGTGGGGCCGGACACAGGCCGTAGACTGATCGACGCAGCTGCCATTGGGTCCCAGGTGGGAAAGAGCCAGTGAAGCCAGGCGGGCGACGCAGCCAGATCTGCTCGTGCAGGCTCCCCTGAAGGAACGCGGTGGAAAAGTCCAAGGAGTGCAACTCGTAGTCGCGCTGGGCTGCAATATGCAGCAACACCCGAAGAGTACTCATCTTTGGGGTGGGAGCAAAGGTCTGGAAAAAGACCACCCCCTCTCGCTGACTGAAGCCTCTCGCCACATAGCGCGCCTTGAATACAGGTGGTGATCCAAGCGGTCGCTTCACCTTGTAGAGCCATCGGCAACTGATGATGTTCGTCCCAGGTGGTGGGACTGCGTCGATGTAAGTGCCCGTGGACCTATAAGATGCCATCTCTGCCTCCTCAGCTGCTATCCAAAGTCCCGAGACTACCTCGGCGTGAGTGCGAGGGATCGGAATGTCAAGGGCGTTTGGATCCCCCTCAGGGGCAAGTAGCATGGCGCAGATATGAAGAACAATGGCCGCAAGGAGACCAAGCTCGAACTGCCTGTCCTCGAGGACCTCCAAGGGAAAGACAGAAGCACCCTCAGAGAACAGAGAACAAGCAGGACCCCTCACCACGTGAGCGGCGTAGTCAAGGCGGTGGGAAGAGGCAAAGCCAGCGACAGTGGTAACAAGAGCTGAGACAGACGACAGAGGTGCAGTCGGGTGAGGGACCAACGCAGACAAAACACGGGACACGATAGGACGGGAGGCATGGAGGTAGTCGGACAACGGGTCATGAAGCACAGTGAGGGACGACTCGGGGGGCTGTGGAAGGATAGGAGGAGGTGAAACACGAGAGTGAAGAACAAGGTGGAACGGACCATCTGCACAGTAACGGGACCGACAACAATTTGGGGATACAGCACGACTGAGGGGAGAACGACGAGTCCACTGGGACGAGGAAAGAGATTCAACAGGGGGAACAGGAGGGGACGGTAGGGGACCACGAACAAAGTGTGCAGGTGCTGGGTCGGGGAGGTAGGGTAGTCGCAGTCGCTGCTGTTCCGCCTCCTCTGGCGTCTGATGCGACGGTACCGGCCCCTGTTGCTGCTCCTGTGGCTTCGCCTCTGCCCTCTCCTGCTGCGACTGGAGCTGCACCCCGCTGCTGCGACCGGGACTCCTGCGCTACCCTCTCCTGCTGCGGCCGTGACTCCTCCTCCACTCTCTCTTGCTGTGTTTGTGACTGCACCTGCTGCTGCGGGTGGGACTCCTGCTCTACCCTCTCCTGGTGCAGCTGTGACTCCTCCTCTACTCTCTCCTGCTGTGTCTGGAACTGCACTTGCTACTGCGGGTGCGTCTCTTGCTCTACCCTCTCTTGGTGTGGTCGTGACTCCTCCTCTACCCTCTCCTGCTGCGGCTGCAGCTGCACCCGCTGCTACAACCGGGACTCTTGCGCTACCCTCTCCTGCTGCCGCGATGACTCCTCCTCCTCTACTCTCTCCTGCTGCTGTAGCTGCTGCTGCTGCTGCTGCTGCTGCTGTGCCCTCTCAAACTGCTCACGCTCCTCCCTCTCCAACCGGAGGAGACGCTGCTCACGCTTCAGGAACCGTACAGTGCACGGAGTAGGCGCCACAGTGCCAGTGCCTCCAGCTCTAGCACCCCCAGAACCAGCACCTCCACCAGCGCCACCCTCGGGGCCTCCAGTACCTCCCGTAGGAACACCCCCAGGCTCTGCAGCAACCTGCCGCAAAGGAGAACGAGGAGGGAATTGCGGGACGGCCGGGAAGCCAGGGGGTGACGTGGGGCGAGGCCGCCAACTCGAGGCTGCCGTGCCCTCTACAGGAGAGACCTCCACGCCCACACCCACTGCACCCCCAGAACCGACACCACCAGCTCCAGCAGCCCCAGCACCCTCACCCTCCGCAACTGCACCTCCCGCACCCCCAGACACAATAGGGACTGGACGCTGCGGGGGGGACGACTGCGTAGTGACGTGCGACACACCTGACGGGGCAAGACGCGAAGCGGGGGGGGCTACCGGGGCGACTGGGGGGCTCAAGGGTAAGGAACAGCGGGGGGGAAAAGACCTCAGTACCTCGGTGAGGGCGACTCCTGTAGTAACTGACAAACTCGTCAAATGTGACGTCCTGAGAAGTGAAGAATCCGCAGGTGACCGGGTCGTAGAACACCCAGCCGAAGGCGTCCAAAGGGAAGCCAAGAAAGACGCAGGCACGAGTGCGCGGAGACAACTTGTTCGCGCCAAGGGCGCAAACGTGAGCCAGACAAACCCAGACGCGGAAGTCAGCTGCTACGCCCGGTAAACCTGACAAGAGGGAGACCGGCGTCACCCGTGGCCGTGCGTCACTGGGCCACAGATTCAGTTGGTGCGCGGTGTAGCGGACTGCCTGAGGCCACAAGAACCGAGGGGCACCGGCAATGGCACATGGAGGTCCAGGCAACCTCCATGACCAGGCCGATGCGTCGCTCGGCTACTCCGTTCTGCTGCGGCGAGGCTGGTAGCATGTAAGATTAAATGACTCCCCGACCCTGATAGAACGTCTCTAGGCGAGTGGAAGAAGTCTCACCACCACAGTCCGAGTGTAGGCCAAGCCCACATAGGGCGACAATTTACGCTAGTAGCCACGGCTTGAGGACGGTAGGCACGTCGGCCTTTCGTCGCAAGGGGAAAACCGTGGTGTAGTGGGAATAGTCGTCCACCACAATCAGGAAGTAGGGCTCCTGACGTGGGCCAAGGACAAGGGAGGGGCCCCAAACGTCCAAGTGCATGGTCTGGAAGGGAGCCGTGATGGGGGGGAACGAGGAGGAGTGAGGGGCGGCGCGCTGCCGACCCTCGACGCAAGAAGTGCACGGCGGCGCAGGCGAGCAAGGAAGCGGGGCAAGCAACGCAGGGAGACCTGAGACCAGACGGTGACGTACCATCCTACTAGGACTTGGGAACGACGGGTGACCTAGACGGTGGTGCCAGAGGACCGACGGGTGGGTGAGTGACCGACAGTCGCATGACACAACAGCTACCTGAACTGACTTGACCTGACTCAGTGTGGTGGGACCCAGTGTGTAGTGAGTACAGACCAGAGCCCGGCTCTCTGTAGAAAGTGGCCAGAGGTGCCCCAGTGGCACGTACAGTGCAGGAGGCGATAAGCTCATCCAGTGGAAAAGTGGTGACTACACCTAGGTCGTGGAGTGATTGACACCCACGAGGTTCCTTGAGAACGAGGGGGTGTAGTAACCTGTGAGAAACCCAGAGAGACCCGCTGGACACGGAAGAATGGTGGTGCTGTGGGCAACTATAGGTCCATGCTGGGGTCAGCCAAGGCAACAGTGACTGGAGTGCGCAGTGGTGTGAGGTCAGTACAATCGCGAAAGAAACAGCTGGACACTCCAGAGTCTAGGGTGAAGGAAAGTTGTGCAGTTTGTGAGGTCGCACCCGAGCCAGCGACAAAGGCTGGTGCTAGACTGGTGGTAGCTGCAGCTCCTACACAAAGATGCTCAGAGACGCTTGGACTGGAAACAACACACGCACCAAGGCTGGAAACACAGTTCTCTACTCGTGCAGCTGGAAAAGCTCCAACTGGTAGGTGAGACTCAACTGGTGCAGCAGTGCGCTGGCGAAGACGCGAGGGCCAGTGCGGTGGTGGAGGTTGTCGAGTCGACGGTAGCAGCTAGACGCAGTGTGGTCAGGACTCCAGTAGGTAGTGCTAGTACCAGGGCCTGTCGGGGCCCCGTACCCGCAGGGGCCGACGCTTCGCCCACTACTAGCTGAGCCATTGCTGGGGGCGCCACACTTTGGACCCACAGGGCCCCACTGCCGGGAGTGCTGCGGCTGGCCCCGCTGCTGTAGAACCCTAGTACACGCCATGTGAGCCTATGCTGCTGCTGGTTCTGCTGGGGGCAGCCTAAGCTGCTGCTGGTGCGCTGGCGGTAGCCTAAATTGCTACTGCTGGGCTGGGGGCAGCCTATGCTACTGCTGGTTCTGCTGGGGGCAGCCTAAGCTGCCGCTGGTGCGCTGGCGGTAGCCTAAGCTGCTGCTGGTTCTGCTGGGGGCAGCCGAAGCTGCTGCTGGTTCTGCTGGGGGCAGCCTAAGCTGCTGCTGGTGCGCTGGGGCGGCTGCTGGTTTTGCTGGGGGTAGTTTAAGTTGCTGCTGGTTTGCTGACGGCAGTGGAAGCTGCTGCTGGTGCTACTGGCGGCAGGCTAAGCTGCTGGTGGTGCTCTTGGCGGTAGTCTAGGCTGCTGCCTTTGCGCTGGCGGCAGTGGAAGCTGCTGCTGGTGCTACCGGCGGCAGTGTAATCTGCTGGAGCTACTGGCGGCGCGTGTGTCAGCTTGTGGGGAGGCTGGTGTCAGGTGGGGCGGCTGTTAAGGCAGCGGGTGACGGGTGGGGAAGGTGAGGCGGCGGTTCTGTGTGGTTTTGTGTGGTTTTGCGTGATTCTGCACGGTTCTGTGTGGTTCTGTGCAGTGGAGAGTACTGGGTGGGGCGACTGATTCCGGGTGAGGTGACTGGAACGGGTGGGGCAGCAGGTTTCCAGGTGGGGCGGCGGTTTTCAGGTCTGGGGCGGCGGGTTTCCAGGTTGGGCGGCGGTTTCCAGGTCTGGGACGGCGGGTTCAGGTCTTGGGGATTCGTTTGCAAGGGTGGGGCGGCGGATTTCCAGGTGGTGCGGCGGTTTTCAGGTCTGAGGCGGCGGTTTTCAGGGGTGGGGCGGTAAAGACGGCAAGCTGTACGTGCGCACGGCTGTTGCTGTGCGTGCGTGCGGCCGCGACGTACGTGCGCGAAGCTGCGCGTGCGGCTAAGTCTGCGCGCGCAACTATGCGCGTTCTGCTGCGCGCTATCGGGCTGGGGGGGCAATGCGTGGGGTAAATTGTGTGGGGCGCGGGGCAGAAAACCAAGTGACACACGTGGCAAAAACGGGTGGGGCGCAGGGCAGAAACGAGTGACGCGTAAAGGCAACGGGGGGGCGCAATCTACGGGCTCGTTCATGCTTCTGGCATCTCCTCAGCAGAATGAGATTGCTAAGCGTCGCATTGGCTTAATCATAGAGTTTGTTCGCACCTCCATGATTAATGCGGCTACTTCCCATTTTCTGTGGACGTTTGTGGTCCGATATGCCGCGCATCAGCTCAACCTCTGGCCACATGTCTCTGTTCCAGAGACCTCGCCTACACTGCGTTGGACGGGGGAGGTTGGCGATGCATCCGTGTTTCGGGTCCGGGGCTCACTTTCCCTTGTCTGCGATCCTACCGTAGGTAATTTCTCTCCTCGCATTCTCCACTGCGTCTTCCTTGGCTTTCCCACCGATGTCCCACCCTAGCAGTTTTAACACCCTGCCATGCGCCGCGTCCTGTCTTCCCAGGACGTCACCTTTGACGAGTGGGTTTGCTTCTACCATCTCCACCCCCACAGCACTTCCCCTGTTCCCCCCCGGTTCTTTTCATGGTCCCAAGCCCCTCCCCCCGGTAGACCCTCTCCACAGGGTCCTGCTCCCTCAGGTGTGTCTCAGGTTGACCCACCCCCCTTTTGTTGAGCCTTTGGAGGTCTCTTCTGACACCTCTGGCCCATCTGAGGGGGGTGACCCTGCTGCTGACGACACAGCGGCCACTTGCCGCTCACCGCGCTTGGAGACCCCTTTTGGTTTTCCGCCTCGGTCGTCTTCGCCGCCTCTGCTGCCTGTTGCTGCAGGCTCCGGTGCTGCTGGGGGTGGTGACACTGGAGGTGCTGACTCTGAGGGTGCTGGTTCTGGGGGTGCTGACTCTGGGGGTGCTTGTTCTGGGGGTGCGGAGCGTCTTAGTGGTGGTGGAGTCGTGGGTACTTCTGCTGGAGGTTCTGGGAGTGGACCGTCGCAGGAGTCTTGTCGGCGGGAGGCGCTCTCGCCGCAGCAGTTTCGCGAGTCGGTTGTTCGACGAGGCCACGCTCGTGGCGCAGCTAGAGGTATTGGAGCTGGAGGTGCTGGTGGCGCTGGTGCTGGAGGTACTGGAGCTGGAGGTGCTGGTGCTGGAGGTGCTGGAGGCACTGGTATTGGAGGTACTGGTGGTGGAGGTGCTGGAGTTGGAGGTGCTGGAGTTGGAGGTGCTGGAGACGCTGGTATTGG
This sequence comes from Closterium sp. Naga37s-1, assembly GCA_947471745.1. Classification (NCBI taxonomy): domain Eukaryota; kingdom Viridiplantae; phylum Streptophyta; class Zygnematophyceae; order Desmidiales; family Closteriaceae; genus Closterium; species Closterium sp. Naga37s-1. The sequence continues at coordinate 370,760 of CANJKZ010000915.1, read as the reverse complement.
AGGTACTGGTGCTAGAGGTGTTGGAGTTGGAGGTGCTGGAGATGCTGGTACTGGAGGTATTGGTGCTGGATGTTAGAGACTAAGGATCGAGTCTATGAAGAATAGGGGCCGAAATATCACAAAATCGTTGGTCTCAATTTCTGGACAGAATCGTCGCGCTCACAAGAAACGTTGTCGACGAAACACGCACCGTTCAAACTCCACCAATTTCAGATATGTTGTAGCCCTAGACCGTAGCTACAACTCCCAAGTTGAATCGTACCGAAAAGTGAAGTATATTGCGAGTTATGTATTTTGGCGAACTAGGGGGTAAGCTGCCATAGAATCTTAACTCAATCACAAGAGTTCTCACAATTTCACAAGAAAGTTAGAGTAGCTTGAAACCAGGTAGGAGGAGATGAGGAGGATGAGAGGGAAGGTCCCAAGGGAGTCTCCAACCAAGGAAACCCCATGCCACACAATTCCCCTCTCCATAGGCAACCCCACTTTCACTTTTGTCACTTTCCCAACCCATGCCATCCACCTTGCCCAACTTGGCCACACTTGCCAACCTGGTTTGGCTCCTCCCAACCACTTGGCAGCATCTACATTGATGTTGACGAATTTCACAACCCCCAAAAGTCTGTACCCCATATGGAGTCAACCCCACAACTTCCCATAGTCACCGCAACCAAATATCAAAAGCATACGAACTTCAAAATGTTCGTAACTTTCTTGTTCGTGCTCCGATAGAAGCGATCCTTGGCTCGTCGGAAAGCTCTTGAGCAGAGAAGTTACTTCAGATGTCTGCTCAAGCCAAATAACATACACACACACACTCAGAAAATCGAAACCACACCAAACACAAATTTTTGCACACGCTCACACCACGCATGCAATGCACGAACATATATGGGAGGCAGACAGATGTGAATGCAAATGATAGCATCACACAACAAACTCCCCCTCTGGCTGCCAACCATCATCTCACATGCCATAGCTCAATCATGCACCCTCAATGTACACTCATCCCAGCAAGCTTCATGCCCTTCCAATGCTCAGATTCAGCCAGGCGCTTGGTGAGAATGTCAGCCGCCTGCTGATGGGTCTTCACAATTTTGGAACTGGAGGCACTGTTAGTGGAGGTACTGGTGCTGGAGGTGTTGGAGCTGGAGGTGCTGGAGACGTTGGTACTCGAGGTACTGGTGCTAGGGGTGCTGGAGCTGCTGGTGCTGGAGGTGCTGGAGGTGCTGGTGCTAGGGGTATTGGAGGTACTGTAGCTGAGGGTGCTGGAGGTGCTGGGTACTGTGAGTACTGCGCAACGGCGACCGAGTTTCTTGCCGCAGCCGCAGTCGTCCCTACCACCACCTGGTGCGGCACTTCGCCAGGTTCTTAGTCTTCCATCTTCCACTGGCATTACTCCACCTCTACTATGTCCTCCGCCTGACCATTCAGAGCCGTCGTTACAGCCTAGCTCCCCACTGCCTGCTCCTTCTCCTTACCCTGAGTAGACAGACTCCCGGACAAAGCGTCGTGAGTCTGAATTCCATCCTGCCTCGCCTGTTCGCACTGTTAGTCGTACTCGTCGCGCTCGTCCTCCACCAGTCCCCGGCACACACACACTATGGAACTTCGTCCTTCCTCTGTTCCACAGCGGGTTGCCCTGCTGTCGCCTCCGGCGTCCTCTCTTCCTAGCGTTCCCGACCTGGAGTCTGACCTTGCTCGTGCCGCTAGTCCTACTATCACGTGTTTCCTGGCCACAATTTTCACTGACCCTTCCTTTGAGTCTGCTGCGCGTCTGCCTTAGTTATTCAGCTCGTTGACTTTGCTGGTACCTGTCGTCCAGACTACTTCACGAGTCTTTTTACTGAGTCAGAGTCTGATTGTCCTCCGTCTGTCGTGGTGATCTTGAGATCCACCATGAGCTTTTGTTTGTTTGCATCTCTTGATTGGTCTTGTGGCCGTTGGTTGTTTTGCTACCCCCCACAAATGACTTATATGTTGTCTAGGCTGTAGTGGGGCAGACTATACTGAGTACTATTATAGTCTACAGTCCACTTAGGGGTCGCGGAAGCCCATGAAACCGCCTAAGTAGAAACTGACGACTTCGAACCGCCTCTTTTCAAAACGCCGTCACGATCAGCTCCAATAACACACGATCCTGAAACTTGGATAGCAGTTAGCCTTAAGTGTCTGCTTTCCAACGGTGTATTGCTTGCTTTCATCAGAGGTGTATGCGCTACGCAGTGATTGCAAACGTAAGCTCGGCTGAAAAACGTGTATTCTTATTGATACAAGGAAGAGGTGAGTACAACATGGCCTAGGGAACTCTTAAGGGGTTGGGATCATCCTGAGAACTCAGAGAAGGTTGAGTCCTAGGGGAGAAAGGCTAGAGAAGGATGAAAACATCCTAGATAGGTCAGCAAAGCCAACGAAACTTGGATGTTCAGAGCTGTACCCAAGGCTACCAATGGTGAGTCAAGCCAACCATGAGTCAGCTTGTCTTCCCACTTGCACCCTCTTGCAAGCAGCTTCCAGAAAGACCAAACTTCTCAAAAAGAGGGTGGTAAAGTCCCACTTGACCACCTGTACTTCTTGTCTCATTCCCTGTCCCTGCACCATTGGCATGACAACAATGAAAGGGTGGCAAGGGAAATGCTGCCAACAGTGCACCATGACTACGGAACAGTGACTTTCGACAGCTGTCACGCAATGCTCCGACGTTGGATCATTCTGAAACTTGGTGAAAACCTGCCCAACAGGGAAAAGGACTGAAAGACCGAATTTCAGACCAATCAAAGCTCGTCAGACGAGTCAGCAGCTGAAATGGTGAACTCGGGTGTTACCAAAAAAAGAGTAACACACACTTCCGGGATGCCATAAGTCTTGAAACTTAAAATGTTGTCATGCCTTGTGTACTCCTTCAAAAACTCTGAAACCTTGAGAGTTTGAATAACAAATGTTGAACAACCTCCCCACAAAATTCCAGAAGCTGAGCAGGCTTGTAGGCTGAATGGGAGTTCGATGACCGTGCCACTGTAATGTGTTGGCATAACAAACTCCCCCTCATCGTGCTCTCATTCACCCCTTAGCTGCTCCCTGAAGCTGCCTCCCTTAGTTGAAGGACATGCCACACAAAGTGGCACAGTTCCAATGCTGATGCTCTGCAAGCCGCTTGGTAAAAAAATCTGCAGGTTGCTTGGTAGTGTTGATGTAGTGCAAGGAGACCGTGCCCTTCTTCACCTCCTTCCTCACCCAATGCCATTTGATATGCATGTGCTTGTTCAGCCCATGGAGCACAGCATTGTGAGCCATTGCAATTGCTCCTTGGCTGTCACAAAACACAGGTGTAGGACCCTCTTGCTCCTGCCCCAACTCCTCAAGCAACCTCCTCATCCAAACCACCTCCTTCATCCCATGAAACAACGCCATGTACTCGCTCTCCGTTGATGAGTGAGCTATCTCCCCTTGCTTCTTAGATTTCCAGCTCACTGGACTCCCTCCAACACAGCATACATAGCCACCATGGGATGTTGCATCACTGATGTCACTTGCCCAGGTAGCATCGGTGAAGCACGAGAGGTACAAGTGTCCACGCCTTGCAGGTGCACCGGTCTTCAAGCTCACCTCCTCCACTCCCTTTTGCTTCAGCTGCCCATGCACTGAATATTGCAGCCCCACCCTTGAAGTTGCCATGCATTACCTCACCAGCCTCTCTGCTGCATCAAGGTGCTCTTGAAGTGGCCTAGACACCACACGAGCCAGCTGCGAAACCGAGAACGCAATATCGGGGCGAGTGTTGACCGAAGTATACATCAAGCTTCCCACCATTGACTGGAACCGACGCTGCAACTCAGGCTCCAACACCTCACCCTCCTCTTCATCAAGGTGTAGCTGAAACCCTGAGGGTAGAGGAGTCTTCACACTCCTCCCTTCCTCCAGCCCATACCTCTCCCCCATGGCTGCAAGGTACTTGTGTTGGTGAAGCCTCAACCATCCCTTCAACTCGTCCCGCTCCACGTGAAGACCAAGGTAATACCCCACTGGTCCAAGGGCCTTGCATTGAAAGGTCTCCTTCAGCTTCCCTTGCACCTCTTGATCCTCTCCAGGGATGGAGAGAATAGGAGAATGTCATTGACGTAGACAAGGAGAAACACCTTCTCCTCCCCCCCCTTGGTCATGAAGAGACTCTCGTCGCACCCACTAACTTGGAAGCCAAGAGCCTCCAACGCCTCGACCAGCCTTGCATACAAGCACCTTGGAGCTTGTTTGAGGCCATAGATGGCCTTGTTGAGCCTGCAAACACGTCCGCTCCCATCGTCGTACCCCTCTGGCTGCTTCATGTAGATCTCCTCATCTACCACGCCATAGAGGAAAGCCGTCTTCACATCCATTTGCTCCACCTTCCAACCACAAACGGCAGCGGCTGCTAGCAACACCCGGAGCGTAGGAGCCTTGGCAACAGAGGCAAACACCTCCTTAAAGTCAACTCCCTCCCTCTGCTGGAAGCCCTTGATCACAAGTCTTGTTTTGCGCCTCTCCAACTTCCCCTCTGCATCGGTCTTCACACGTAATATCCACGTGCAGTCCAATGCATTTCTTCTTGGGGGCAGATTGGTGAGGGTCCACGTTCCATTCTCCATGAGGCTCTGAAACTCATCCTCCCTTGAAGCCAACCAAGCCTCTTGATCATCTCCAGCAAGTGTTTCCTCCATTGAAGCCGGTTCATGAGGTAAGTTGACTCCGAAGCAACAAATCTGCTCCCTTCTCCTCCTCATCTTCCTCCTCCTGGACCAGCAATGCCTTGGGACCCCCAAGCCTTTCACACTTGAGGAAATCCCTTGGGTGAGCAGCTCTCTTGGGCCTCTCCTTGGCTGCACCTTCCTTAGCTCCACCACGGACAGCACGCTTCCCTTGGGTTGTCCGCCTCTGTGGAAGTGAAGGGGATGGTGTAGGCTGCTGCACCTCCTCCTCGGCATCACCTCTCTCAGCTACAAGGGGCCTTCTCTTGCTGCAACACTCCCTCCACCTCTGCTGCCTCCCCTTCCGCACCTCCCAAGTCATGTGACACCTCTGTCACCTCTGAAGACGAAGACAACTCGATGGGAATGAGGAGTGGGTCATTCGGTTCCCACCTCTATTCCGTTCGGAATGGTGACCTTGCTCCTCCCTCGCTCCAACCACTCCTTGAACATGAGCCCCTCCATGAACTTGGTATCTCTGGTGGTGAAGATGGTGTTGGCTATTGGGTCCCACATGAGCCACCCCTTGCTCCCTTGTGCTAGTCCCAAATGAACAGCCCACACCGCCGCCGCTTGAAGCTTGTTACGCTTCTCCTTAGGGACGTGCACGAGTCCCATGCACCTGAAGACTCGAAGCATATCCACCAGGGGCTTCTTGCCTCTCCACTTCTCCATAGGGACCCAATGCTACCCTCCCACATGAGTCAATACTCGGTTCTTGATGACGGTGGCATGGCGAATAGCGAGGGGCCAGAACTGTAAGGGTAGACCCGAGTCTACCAACATCGTTCTCCCACCGATTCGCTCTCTCTGCCATGCCATTGGATTGAGGGGTGTAGGCCATGGTGAGCTGCTGCTTGATGCCGTGCCGCTTCAGCCAGCTCCGGAACTCCGCTCCCAGGAACTCCCCACCACGGTCGCTACGAATCGCCTTCACTTGCTTGCCGCTCTCTCGCTCCACCAAGGGCAGCCACTCTACAATGATGACCCTTGTAGCATCACTCTTCTTTGCAAGTGGAAAGGACCCGGTGAGCCTTGTGTTGTCATCCACCATGGTCATGGAATACAGGGCCCCACCATCTCCCTTCACCTTCATGGGTCCCACGAGATCCACATGCACGAGCTCCACCGGGTCACTGGACTTCCCCTCCACCGAATGGAAGGGAAACCGTGAAAACTTGCTGATCAAGCAAGTCTCACAAGATCCCACCTCCTTGGGCTCCCCCTTTATCCTCAGCCCCTTGACTCTTCCCTCCTTGAACAGCTGCTGCAACTGAGGTATAGCCACGTGACCAAGGCAACGGTGTGCGGTGAGCCAATCCGTCTCACCCTTGCTAGGAGTTACACTTAGTAGCGCAGCCCCTTCATGCCCAAGAAGCCCACCATCAATGTCATCACCACCTCCTCCCTTGTCCACGTGGTTAACACGCCCTCCTCTCACATCTCCAGCAGCCAAGCGCGCAGCCGCCTCCTTCCATGGCAGCACCGGTATCTCCCACATGGACCGGTGCATGTCCTTGCCGCCTCGGAGGTCCCACAACACGCGCCCATCCAGAGTTGCCTTGAAACCTTTGTGCCCAACATCTCCATCTTCATCCCTGCCTCACTTAGGCCCTTGGTAGAGAGAAGTTTGGCACACAATCCAGGAACAAGGAGAACACGCTTCAGCCCCACAAGCCTCCCATCCGCACCCATGAACATGGCTCTCCCCTCGCCACGCACGGGTACAACTTGGCCGGTGGCTGAAACGACGGTGGCTGCCTTTGATGGCCTGACTTCATCCAGTAGATCCTCTCGGCTAGTCATGGTCATGAAGGCTCCCGTGTCAATGACCCAATGGGAGGAACGGTGAAGAGCAACCTTGCTGGCCGGCACAATCATGTCCTCGGAGCATGCCTCTCCTACATGGTAGAACATGCCGCCGTATCTGCCAGCGCCTCCATCGCCCTCCTCGCTGCCCATGCCTTCTCCCATAGCTCCATGAACACCCTTGGAGCCCTCAAGTGATGGCTGACCAGGCCTCCAACCGTCAGGTAACTTGCGGCACTTGAACCATGGGTGACCTTCCACATGGCAATACCAACACTTGCCGCCACACCGCTTGCCTCCCTTGTTGCCACGCTTCCCTCCCGAATGCTGCTCCCCTCCAGAGCCTTCCTTGGCCTTCCCTTTCTTGCTGCCACGCCCCTTGAATCCCTTCATGCTGTAGGCTGAACCTCCACCTTCACCGGCAGCGGCGGTCAGCTCCTTCCTCCGAAACTCCTCTTGAAGAACTTGTGCGCGGATCCACTCTAGGGACCATGAGTCCTTCATGCCATTGAGGTTGACCACCAAGGGCCCCCACGACCCCGGCAGCAGGGAGAGAGCCTTGCAGCACTTGATTTTCTCAGGGTAGTCCACACCAGCAGCTGAGAGCTTCAAATAGAGGACTCGGAGTTGATCGAACGCTCCTTGTACGGCATCACCTTCGTTAATCTTCACCGCATGGAGTTGTCGCTCGAGCACCACCACCATTGCTTCGCTGCTGGGGGCATGGACATCCTTCAATATCTTCCATGCCTTAGGACCACACTCAACTTCCTTGATGAGATGCTTGATGTGGTGCAGCTGGTTGGATGAGAGGCATTGGGAGAGAAGGAAGAATCCATCCTTGGACCAGCGATCCCATTTCTTGGTCGCTCCTTCGCTCGCAGGCCTCTTCAATTCTCCATCCATCACTTCAAGCAGCCCATAATGGTTGAAAAGGAGCTCCGTCCTGGAGATCCATGATGCCCAATCCTCCCCAGAGAACTTCTCCAGGTTGAATGCCTTCACATCATCCTTAGCTGATGTTGAAACGGAAGCCATTGGTGCAGATTCGCCTGCAACGCCTCTTCCCGCTTCCCCAGCGCCTCTCACGCCACCACTGCCACTGAGACCAGCTGAGGCAGAATCTTCAGCCTCCATATTCACCCACGAACAGAGTAAAACAGCTCTGATACCACTTGTTATAGTCCACAGTCCACTTAGGGGTCGCGGAAGCCCATGAAACCGCCTAAGTAGAAACTGACGACTTCGAACCACCTCTGTTCAAAACACTGTCACGATCGGCTCCAATAACACATGACGCTGAAACTTTGACAGCAGTTAGCCTTAAGTGTCTGCTTACCAACGGTGTATTGCTTGCTTTCATCAGAGGTGTATGCGCTATGCAGTGAATGCAAACGTAAGCTCGGCTGAAAAACGTGTATTCTTATTGATACAAGGAAGAGGTGAGTACAACATGGCCTAGGGAACTCTTAAGGTCCTGGGAACTCAGAGAAGGTTGCGTCTTAGGGGAAAAAGACTAGAGAAGGATGAAAACATCCTAGCTAGGTCAGCAAAGCCAACCACACTTGGATGTTCAGAGCTGTACCCAAGGCTACCAATGGTGAGTCAAGCCAACCATGAGTCAGCTTGTCTTCCCACTTGCACCCTCTTGCAAGCTGCTTCCAGGAAGACCACACTTCTCAAAAGGATGGTGGTAGAGTCCCACTTGACCATCTGTAATTCTTGTCTCATTCTCTGTCCCTGCACCATTGGCATGACAACAATGAAAGGGTGGCAAGGGAAATGCTGCCAACAGTGCACCATGACTACAAAACAGTGACTTTCGACAGCTGTCACGCAATGCTCCGATGTTGGATCGTTCTGAAACTCGGTGACCACCTGCAAAATGGGGCAACAAACTGCCAGACCGATTCTCAAACCAATCAGAGCTCGTCAGACGAGTCAGCAGCCGAAATGGTGAACTCGGGTGTTACCAAAAAAAGAGGAACACACACTTCCGGGATGCCATAAGTCTTGAAACTTAAAATGTTGTCATGCCTTGTTAACTCCTTCAACAACTCTGAAACTTTGAGGGTTTGAAGAACACATGTTGAAAAACCTTCCCACAAAATTCCAGAAGTTGAGCAGGCTTGTAGGCCGAATGGGAGTGTGATGACCGTGCCACTGTAATGTGTTGGCACAACAAGTACAACCCTTTAGGGTTAGCACTACTTGTACTTGTCATTCATTCTAGTGAAGTCATTCCTGCCTCATAATTCTGACAGCATCTACAGCAGCTGCCGGAAGTTGCACAAACCTACCTTGTGCGCAGCCGCAAGTAGCGCTAATGCTCGCACCACTAGCACCGCATGCCACCAACAGCCAGTAGCACCCTGCTCATGTGCAACTCACTCGATAGTAGTGCACCTCACTTGCACCACGCCCGAGTGATCAACCAACCTGTGCCTAACATCTCGAGTCATTTCTTCTATCAGTGACTCTTCCAGCAGCGTAGCTTGCAGTCAAGGTTGCTCGCTGCCAACTTTGGGTATGTTTTGCAAGCAAACTGTGTCTCCTCTTTTTGCCGCGGTTGTAGGGTTTCGACGGCCATTCTGAGCTCCAACCCTTCTTAGCTCCAGCTGCTCCTAGCTCCAGCCGTTTTCTAGCTCCAGCCATTCTTAGCTCCAGCCATTCCTCGCTACGGCCTCCTCGCTCCGGCCATTCCTATCTCCAGCCGTTCCTAGCCTGGCCCTCCTAGCCTACCGCTCCTAGTCCCGGCTAAATTTTGCTAGCCACACCTCATTGGATAAGCTAGCTTCCAGAGTGGCGTTCCACCATCCAGCCGCTCCTCCCTCCAACCGTTCCTAGCTCCGGCCGTTCCTAGCTCCAGTAGTGTCTAGCTCCAGCTGTTCTTGGCTCTAGCCGCTTCCAGCTCTAGCTGTTCCTTGCTCTGGCAATTTCTAGCTCCAGCCGTTTCTTTCGCCAACGGTTCCTAGCTCCAGCCGTTTCTAGCTCCAACCGCTTCTAGCTCTAGCCGCTCCTAGATCCAGCTGTTTCTAGTGCTAGTCATTCCTGGCCAGTCGCTCCTTCGCCCAGCTAGCTTTTGCCATCTCGTCTTCTAGATTTCCGTGGCTGCGGGCCCAGCAGTGAAGACCTTGTGGTCCGGAGAGCGTCGGCCACAGCAGCAACTCAGACAACTGGGGTATTTGTCGCGGTGGTCACGACGTCAGGCCCTGCCATTACCTAATCCTGATAGGCCCTAGTGCTGGAACTACCTGCAGGCGTCCTGACCACTCTGCGTTGTGCTGCTTCAGTCACCTCGACAACCTCCACCATAATCATTTTGTGCCTGACTTGGTTCCCTTTTACTGGCGTGCTCTACTTCGCCGTGGATGTCGTATATTTGATATATCCATGCAGGATGTTCGTTCTGTCATGTATCATGTTGACTATAGCACTGTCGAATTTGTTCACTTGAGTGTACCTAGCTTAGAATCCTTGCCTATTGCTGGTGTAGGTGCTTGTGTTTCTAGTGTAGGTACTTGTGTAGCTACTAGCCCAGGTGTGACGACTGCACACGAGAGGTTTGCTACAGACGTTTCCAATGTTTTCTCGTGAGCCTTCGACGGATCTCTTCACACTGCACATTTTACCCCCCCAGGTAGCTGCGTCTGGTTATGCTGCTACGTCATGCACTTGTCATTGCCTCACCCACCCGTCACTCCTGTGGCACCACCTTCTAGGTCACCCTTCACTCCAATGCCTCAGCCACATGTCTGGGCAAGGGTTTGTCTCAGGTCACCCACACTTGCTTCCGTCGCTCCCTCCCTTGCTTGTGCCGCCATACACTCCTTAAATCGAGGGTAGGCTAAGTACCACCCCTCACTCCTCCTCCCTTGCGCTAGCCACCGCACCCCTCAAGACTTTGCACTTGGACGTCTGGGGCCCCGCTCCAGTCACTGTGTCGGGTCAGGAGCGCTATTCGTGGTGGTGGTTGACAAGTTATCCCGCTACACCACGGTGTTCTCCCTGCGGCAGAAGGCACACGCGCCTGCCGTACTCTAGGTAGCACAATCAGCAAGGGAGGCAGGCTAGCACGGGTGGCAAGGGCGGCAGGCTGGCACGGGCGGCAGGGGCGGCAGGCTGGCATGGGCGGCAAGGGCGGCACACATGCATGGGCGGGAAGGGCGGCTCGGGCGGTTCGGGTGGCTCAGGCGACTAGGGCGGCTAGGACAGCTTGGGCGGCTCGGGTGGTGAGGCAGAGGGCGGCTTGTGCGGTAGCAGCGGCAGCTACAGACGGCGACAGGTGCTGGTGCTGCTGCACTCGCTCTGATAGTGCTGGCGGCATCTACTAGCGGCGGGCTGGCAGCGACGGCAGGCGCGGCTAGGGCGGCGCTTCGCAGTGGTGGGCTGGAGCAATAGTGAACGTTGACTTCGACTTGCGGGCAACTACAACAGTGAACATGTGGCATGCTACAGCGAAGGGCTGCATCGGCGGCGACCGCGGGCTACGACGTGCGGGAGACTTCATTAGCGTGCGCGCGGGCAGTGGGCTGCGTACGAGCGACAGGCTAGCGGCGCGTGGTGATGTGCTGGGGTGGGTCGCGTCGGTGAGCAGCTTCGGGCAGCGCGACAGGTTGGCCTAGGGTGGTGTGACGAGCGGCTAAGGGCTGGTCGCGTTGGGGTGGCCTCATATGTACCAAGTTTGTACCTTTCTTGAGAGAAAGCCAACCTAGCCTACAGTATATGCAATTGTATAAGGTGACAATATTGGGGTCAGATGTGGTTGCTAATAGCTTCTGTATGTCCTTTGCTTAGTTGCTTTCCCCTGGGTTATGGGTGTAGGTTATAAGGTTTAGGGTCAGCGCATGAGCAACAAGAGACTTCAGGGAGGGGTCACCACCATCGATGATAGGGAGCTTCTAGTGGCAGCTTGGTTTTCACTTTGGTAGGTAAGGTGCAATGACGACGTTGAAACAACATAAGAGAAGCTGAGAAGGCGTTGAATGACATAATTGTCGGAAGTCTAAGCACTGGAATATAGATGTTGGTGTTTATTAAGTAGCCACCTGGTGTTCTTGTTGAAGATGATGCAGGACTGACGTTAATGCCTTGAGGACTGCGCTAGAAATAGTATTTATGGACCCTCAAGAAACACGTGATAGTATACTCATATAACTATTGTACTAAAGAAGACATTGTTGTACTTGAACAACTTGAAAAGCTTGGGCTCTACCCGATGTCGAGCTAGCATAACACATTAGCAAGCGATGCATTGTTTGCCTTCATGGACATGAAAACTGCACCAATTGATTCATAGGGAGACAAGCCAATTGCTAAATAACATTCACAAACTGATAAGGTAAAGTCGCGCTGCAAGATCCAAGGTTGACTCATTGTGCCAACTTGATGTTAGATGTTAAATAGTGTGTTCCCTGTTGCGAAAGGATTAAATGAGAATATATTCCCGTACGCATTAGGAGCTAACACTACCGAGTACGAAGACGAGGAGTCAGGCGAGTCAAAGCGGCAGAAGAGGTTGTTAGGCAAAGTCCGATGCAGGTAGAAGCATTTGAACTAGAAATGGCGGGAAAAGGTTTGTAACGGGTTCCCCCGCCACACGGCTGAATCTTGCTGCAACAAGGGAATGTACCCTTTAGCGTACATGGCTAATTAGGACTATTCACATTTCTTTGTATTCCTATATCAACCAATGTATTTCTTTGCTATAGTCACTTTAGTTATTTACATTCACTCTGATCTAAAGTCAACAACTTCCGCTACAATTACTCTGCAATCAATCCAGAGACAATCCTAGCAAATTTCCCTGTGGGACTGTAACATGGTATGAGAGCGACTCAGGGATTCTTCGCATCCCCACTTCCGAAGATGTGTACGACGCGAAAGTGGCGAGTGGCACATGCTCACGTGTCAGAGTGGCTGGAGGATCTGGAGGCCAAGAAAATCTAATGGCTGACGCTCAGCCCAACCCTGCAGCGACATCAGAGGCGACGACTACGATGAGCACTGCCGCCCTCGAGTAGCTACTTCAACGACTATCAACTTTGGTGCAAGGACTCCAAACATTGCAGAATGGCGACACGAGAACCTCCTCCCAACCCACTCACACCTTCTTCCTCGACATAACCAAATCAACACTCACAGCCCCCCGTCCAAGTGATGAAGCCGTCAATTTTGCGCAGACACGTTTCTTGAATATCTCCAAGATCAAGACCAGCACCGTCTTTGACGGGAAAGGTTTTTACACCTGGACTTTTGAATTAGAACTATTATTACAGACTGCGCAAATCTACCACTACTTTGAAGGCTTCTATGCATGGCCGGTGACAGACACCGAAGACGCCAAGGCTCGATATTACACGGAGTCCCTCATGACGTACAACGTGCTGCTAAGAAACATGACGCCCACGGAGCAACTTGGCATTTGCTTCAGGCACAGGCCAGGCAAGACGCTGCAGCATGTAGATGGCCTACCTAAGAACCCACCGCCGGCCAGCCCAAGCGCGTGTCTGGTTGCCTTGGCTCAAGAGACAGATGGGGAGGGAGCCAAGAAGAAGCAGCACAGAGGATCGGAGGATATATGGGAGGATCCAGAAGTGTTGGGATGGGTGCAAGGAAAGACCACGGAGGTGGAGCTAGCGAGCGAGAGAGCCAGGGCAAGAGGAGCTCACTACAGATGGTACTAAGAGCAGCTGCAGAAAAACTCAAAGGGCGGATGGAAATTGGTGCCCAGGAAAGAGGAAAGAGAGGAGAAAATAGCAACAGTGCACCGGCAAATGGGGCACTACGGCAGCCTCAGGACAAGCCAGCTAGTGGAAACGGGATGGTGGTGGGCAGGGATGAGAAAGGACATACGAGAATGGTGTTATGTGATGTTATCATTTGCATTCACGTCTGTCTACCTCCGATCATATGATCGTGCGTTGCATGTGTGGTGTGAGCGTGTGCAAGAATTTGTGTTTGGTGTGGTTTGGATTTCTTGAGTGTGTGTAAATGCTATTTGGCTTGAGCAGATATCTAAAGTGACTCCTCTGCTCAAGAGCTTTCCGACGAACCAAGGATCGCCGCGATCAGAGCAAGAACGAGAAAGTTATGATCGTTCGAAGTTTTGTTTGTGATGCGACGACTTTGGAAAGTTGTGAAGTGACTCAATATGGGGTACAGACTTTTTAGGGTTGGGAAATTCGTCCCCATCACTGTATATGCTGCCAAGTGGTTGGGAGAAACCAAATTGGGTTGGCAAGTGTGGCCAACTTGTGTGAGGTGGATTGTGGAGGTTGAGAAAGTGACAAAAGTAAAAGTGGGGTTGCTATAGGGAGGGGATTTGTTGTGCTTATGGGGTTTCCTTGGTTGGGGACTCCTTGGGTATCTACCCTCTCGTCCTCCTCTTCCCTCCTACCTGGTTTCTAGCTACTCTAACCTCTCTTGTTTGGTAACTAGTGAGATAATTGTTATTGAGTTAAGTCTATGTGGCAGCATACCCCGTTGTGCACCAAAATCAATATCTCAAGAAATACTTCACATTTTGATACGATTCACATTGGGAATTGTAGCTACAAACTAGAGATACAACATATCTGAAATTGGTGAAGTTTCAACAATGAAATTATTGTCGACGACGTTTCTTGTAAAGTCGACATTTCTGTCCAGAATTTTAGCCCAACGATTTTGTGATATTTCGGCCCCTAATCTTCATAGACTCCCTCATTAGTCTCTAACAAGTGGTATCAGAGCTGATTAAGAACGTTTTGAAGAGTTTACTGAAGTGTGAAGACCCTCCTAGACCCACCATGGCCTGTGGGCGTGCCTAAGTGGAGTTCTAGAGGTTGCATGTTACTTCCGCTAAGGGGAAACTCTGCCGAAATCTCGTTGGCGCCAACACTTGTGAAGATTTTGTGGATCTACGTTGTGACCAGCAAAGGGGGGAGCTCAAACCTGCGATTGGAAGCAGAGGAGATGAGTCAAGGGAGTGGAGATGCAGCTGAAAAGAGGAGTGAGCCGCCACCATCCAAGATTGAGGCGTTGGATGGCTCCAACTACGAGGAATGGAGCGGGCGGATGAGGAGCGTCTTCAAGCGCACAAGCTGCTGAAACTTGTGATGGGTGAGGAGAAAATGCCTGAGGAAGGAGATGCTCGGGATCGGTGGATTGAGCGGAGTGCGGTGTTGTTCAACATCATTTTACAATCGGTCAACAACGACGTGTTCCAGCACATCAAGGACTTGGTTGAGCTGGACGACTCCGGTCCAAAGGCGTGGAAGCTACTGCGCGACATGATTCAGCCCAACACGCTGCTCATGGTGATCGTGCTCGAGAAAGAGCTGGCGGCCATCTCCATGCGATCAGGAGATGATGTGAAGCCGGTCCTTGACAAGATCAAGGACACCTATGCGAGGATGGCAGCGGCGGGCAGCGAAGTGTCGCAGATGCAGCAATGCACCAAGATCATCTTGGTGCTCGACAACTCGTGGGACAACCTCATCCCCACCCTCAACGCACAGGACAAGTGGACGCCCGAGTGGCTACGGCAGCAGATCCTGCAGGAGAACTTCCGCAGGCGCCACACAGGAGGTGGTGCTACCAACAAAACTGCTGAGGGGTATGCAGCTGCAGGAGGCAGCAGAGGAAGAGGAGTTGGGAGAGGCCGAGGCCGTGGGAGAGGCTTTGGCAGAGGAAGAGGCTGAGGTGATTACAATGAGGGGCATGGGAGCTCTGGTGGCAGGGGGAGCACCCAAATGGAGGATGCGTGATGGTACTGCAAGAAGACTGGACACCCATGGTTCAAGTGTTTCAGCCGGCCTAAGGGATGGGCGCCTCCACGCATGAAGCCGCCAAGTGGTGAACGTGCACGAGGTGGCGCTGTGCAAGGCTCAGGTGCACAAGGTGATGCTGCACAAGGTAAAGCCTCCCCTGAGATGTTCCTTATGGTTGAAGATGTGAAAGGAAGTGAGGATGATGTGGGTTTAGTTGGGAAGGTTGTAATGCACCCCCTCACTCACTAGGTGATCAACTCAGGGTGCACAAGTGACATGACTCCACGGGCAGATTTGCTTGACGAGGTAAAGCCCCCTGGGAAGATCAAGTTTGTGGCTGCCACTTCAGGTGCTTTGCTCCCTGTGATTGGTGTGGGGAATGCCAAGGTAATGGGAGCTAATGCAGAGCTTGTGGGGCTAGGGAATGCATTGTTGGTTGAAGGTTTGTCCGCTAACCTTCTTTATGTGCGCCGGCTGTAGAAGAGCAAGGCCAAAGTGAGCTTCGGCCCAACCAGCTGCCGTGCAAAGCTTGGGAAGTTGCTGCTGTGGGATTTGGAGGAGAAGAGCAGCTGTATCAAGGACCTGTGGTAGCTGCCCATCATCCCTTGGAATGGGAAACCACCAGCAACGGCAATGGCAGCGGCAGCGGCTAAAGAAACCGCGGGAGGAGAGGAGACTGCACCAAATGCTGGGGCCTGGATGCAGTCAAGAAGGTGCAGCAGCTACAGCAACCACATGGTGAGGTGCTTGCTGGCGTGGATGCGACAGCTGCATGGGTACAGGCTTCATCAGGGAGTGGTGAGGCCGATTGGGAGACGTGGCATGAGAGGTTGTGCCACATCAACATTCCAATGCTGCAGAAGTTGGTGAAGGATGGGAGCTTGAAGGGGCTGAAGGTGAAGGGGGAAGCAAAGGAGATTGGGAGCTGCCCAACATGCCTTGAGACCAAGTTCACAAAGTTTCCCTTCAGCGGCAGCACGGGACCAGTCAAGGCCCCGCTCGCGCTTGTGCAGATGGACGTGGTGGGCCCTACGAGGTCCCCTTCTCTTTCGGGCAGCCACTTAAACCTTGACCATCGTGGACGACCACACGCGTGCAGGGTGGGTGTACCCTCTCAAGACTAAGGGGGAGGTGGCAGCGGCTGTTCTTAAGGAGTAGATGCCGAGAGCACAAAGGGAGAGCGGACACAAAGTGAAAGTGATCCGCACCGACAATGGAGGGGAGTTCGTTGGCAATGAGTTTGAGGCGGTGTTGAAGAAGAAGGGCATTCAGCATCACATCAAAGTGCCCTACAACTCTCAGCAGAACATCGTAGCTAAGTGGTTCAACCGGACCTTGCAAGAAGGTGCTCGCACTCTCCTAGGGCGTGCAGGGCTGCCGGATCCATTCTGGGTGACTGCACTACGGCAGGTTGCCTTGTGAAGAACAGGGTTCTCGCGACTGTGGGGGACAAGCTTTGGGTCCCGTGCACCAAGTGGTATGGGAGTGCACCAGTAGTTAACATGCTGAGAGCCTACGGCTGCATGGTGGAGTTTCATGTGCCGAAGGAGAAGAGGGGAAAGCTGGAAGCTTCTGGGAGATGGGGTGTGCACTTAGGGCTTGCGAAGGACCACAAGGGCTGGCTGCTATGGGCTTGACCAGCCAGCAGCTGACTGTGTCGAGGGATGTAAAGTTCCTCGAGTTCTTGTACTATAAGGAGTGGAAGTAGCAACAGCAAAAGCTTCCTTCGACACCGCTGATCGTCGAGGCCGATGAGGTGCAGCGGCCTTCGAGGCAAGTGGAGGTTTCTGTCTCTGAGGATGAGATATCTGGGGTGACTGAGGATGGGGGAGAACCTGAGGTGGAGGAGCAGCAGCAGCAGCCGCAGTAGCAGCAAGGTGCTCCACAAGGTGCCGCACGTCCGACTCACCCTCCTAGGAGGGATGCCCTCCTAACAGGCTGACGTATCCCAGTTTTGGAAAGCCAAAGGTGGTACATGCTGGGAGTGTGGCTGAGCAGCGTGATGAGGACGAGATTGTGCACTGCTATTGAGCTGCCGTCCCTGAGCTCAAGACTCTTGCCGAGGCATTGAGCGGGCCCGATGCTGAAAAGTGGAAGCAGAGTGTGAAGGAGGAGTATGACTCTCTGCTGGAGAATGAGACGTGGGAGCTGTGTGAGCTACCTTCTGGGAAAAAGGCCATTTCTTCCAAGCTGATTTTCAGGCATAAGTGCGGACCTGATGGGGCGCTGACCCGCTACAAGTCAAGGCTTGTGGCTAAGGGGTTTCAGCAGACAAAGGGGAAGGATTATGACGAGATCTTTGCTCCTGTGGGGAAAGGCACAACATTGAAAGTGTCACTGGCAATGGCAGCAAACCGTGGATGGCGGGTGAAGCAGATGGACATCACCACCGCCTTCCTCAATGGGATCATTCTAGAGGAGCTGTACATGTTACAACCTAAGGGATTGGATGATGGGAGCAGCAGGGTGTGCAGGCTGAAGAAGGCCATCTATGGCTTGAAGCAGGCTCCTCGTGCATGGTACCACATGCTGGAGGAGACACTGCTGGCTGGGGGGTTCAAGAAGAGTGAGTGCGACCACAGCCTATTCCTGCTGCAAGAGAAGGAGCAGTTTCTCATGCTCCTGGTGTATGTGTACGACATCCTGCTCTTCTCTGGGTCGTCTACAACGATTGACCGTGTGGAGGAGATGCTAGAGATGCAGTTCAAGTGCTCGAAGATGGGAGATGTGAAGTACTACCTGGGGATGCATGTGGAGAGAGACCTTGACAAGGGAGTGTTGAGGTTGCACCAGAGGAAGTACTGTGAGTGGCTGGCTGAGAATTATGGGCTGCACGATGGAGGAAAGCCAGCAACCCCACTGCCTTCGGGGCTCACTGTTGAGCCATGTGCTGATGAGGAGGTGGTGGGTGAGAATGACAGAAAGTTGTTTCATTCCATGGTGGGGGCACTCAACTATGCGGCTAACCACACACGGCCTGATATTGCCTTAGCTACATATAGGCTTGCCAGTGTGGTCTCCCGCCCCAGTCATGAGCAGCTGGAAGCGGCCAAGAGGTTGGTCCGCTATGTGAGCACTACAGCATCGGTGAGCTTGGAATACAGTGCTGTGCGTCAGAGGCTGCAGAGGGGTGCAGCTGATTTGAGCAAGGGGGAGATGCTCTTCACCTGTTACACTGACGCTAGCTTCAACTCTGTGAAGATGGATGGCATCAGCATTGGAGGCTATGTGTGTCTGTTTGGAGGTGGTACAATGAGCTGGCGCAGCAAGAAGCCAAACAAGGTGGGGCTGTCCTCGTGTGAGACAGAGTACATGGCCCTGCATCATGGGGCTAAGGAGGTGGTGTGGCTGAGGCGTTTGTTGGAGGAGATCAGAGTGTGCCAGGAGGAGCCAACTGTGAATTTCTGTGACAATAAGTCGGCTGTGAAGCTAGCAAACAATACTTGTCTTCATCGCCTGACAAAGCACATCAGGCCAAAGTGGCATTGGACGAGGAGGCTCCTGGAGAAGGAGGTGTAGCTAAAGATTGTGAAGACCCATCAGCAGGCGGCTGACATTCTCACCAAGCGCCTGGCTGAACCTGAGCATTGGAAGGGCATGAAGCTTGTTGGAATGAGTGTGCATTGAGGGTGCATGCTTGAGCCTAGGCATGTGGGATGATGGTTGGCAGCCAGAGGGGGAGTTTGTTATGTGATGCTATCATTTGCATTCACGTCTGTCTGCCTTTCATCATATGTTCGTGTGCTACATGTGTGGTGTGAGCGTGTGCAAGAATTTGTGTTTGGTGTGGTTTGGATTTCCTGAGTGTGTGTGAATGCTATTTGGCTTGAGCAGATATCTAAAGTGACTCCTCTGCTCATGAGCTTTTCGACGAAGCAAGGATCACTGCGATCGGAGCAAGAACAAGAAAGTTATGGTCGTTCGAAGTTTTGTTTGTGATGCGACGACTTTGGAAAGTTGTGAAGTGACTCAATATGGGGTACAGACTTTTGGGGGTTCGGAAATTCGTCCCCATCACTGTAGATGCTGCC
Organism: Closterium sp. Naga37s-1; assembly: GCA_947471745.1. NCBI lineage: Eukaryota > Viridiplantae > Streptophyta > Zygnematophyceae > Desmidiales > Closteriaceae > Closterium > Closterium sp. Naga37s-1. The sequence goes on along the minus strand of CANJKZ010000915.1, from coordinate 351,446 downwards.
AAGTGGTTGGGAGAAACCAAATTGGGTTGGCAAGTGTAGCCAACTTGGGTGAGATGGATTGTGGAGGTTGGGAAAGTGACAAAAGTAAAAGTGGGGTTGCTATAGGGAGGGGATTTTATGTGCTTATGGGGTTTCCTTGGGACTCCTTGGGGACCTTCCCTCTCGTCCTCTTCTCCCCTCCTACCTGGTTTCTAGCTACTCCAACTTTCTTGTGTGGTAATTGTGAGACAATTGTTATTAAGTTTCTGTGGCATCATACCCCCTAGTGCGCCGAAATTGATATCTCAAGAAATACTTCACCTTTTTATACGATTCAAATTGGGAATTGTAGCCAAGGACAAGAGCTACAACATATCTGAAATTGGTAAAGTTTCAATGGTGCAATTATCGTCGACAACGTTTCTTATGAAGTCGACATTTTTGTCTAGAATTCTAGCCCAACGATTTTGTGATATTTCGGCCCCTAATCTTCATAGACTCCGTCCTTAGTCTCTAAAAAATGGGTGACTGGATACGAGCTATATAGCAGAAACAAGGTAGAGCTGGAGAAAGGAAGAGAAGAGCTCCATTCCTTACCTATCCAAGGGATTGGATTCGGATGGTCACTAGATCTGGCGAGAGAGATGCCTTTGAGCCGAAGGTGGAAGCGGTAATCTTAATCGTGATTGAGCATGGGAGCAAGTGGTTAGAGGTAAAGGCATTGCTTAGTAAAGGTCCTAGGACCTTGTTGTGGGGCTCATTCTTTGTTCTGTTCTCGGCATTCCTTCTCCTATCCCAGCGGCTTGCGCTGGCCGCCGAAGGCGGCCGACGCCCAAGAGTGCGGCCTTCGGCTGCGCGTTAGGGGTGACAAGGGCACAAAGACTGCTAGCCCTATAGGAGCATAAATTACAACATGAGGCAGTAGCAACAAACTGCAACAACAACACCCTCGGGCGTGCTCACACCACCATATGGAAGCCCAAGCCCAAGCCGGGAAACACACCGGCGGGCAAGGGGAGAGGGGCCGCTACTCGGCCAGGATCCAACAAAGCTGCCCGTCCATCCAGCGTAGGACGGAGGCGGCAGCTGGAACGATGTCCCGCGGTGCTTGCAGGGCGGCAAGGGCGAGCCACCTTAACGAGGCCAGGCCTGGGCCCAGGGCGGAGTTAAGGGTGCCTGGCACTAGTCCGATCGCGGGCAGCATCCGAAGCATCTCCATCGCCTCCGCCGCAGCTTCCTCCTGCTCCCGGTGTGACATTGTCGGGGGCACATCTCTAGGACGCGACAACAGCAGCTGATAGGCATGCAGCTGGTCTAGGACCATCGCCAACAGGGTCAGGCAAGTCCCCACGTGGCCAACGCGCTGCTCGACGCGAAGAGCTCGCTCAATGGAGGGGGACTTCCCCCACAGACTCCAACGGTGCTGCAGAGCCGGAGAATGAGGTGCGTCCTGTGTGGCAGGCGGCAATGACTCCCATGGGAAGTCCTCAAGGCACGGAGGGTGGCTCGGTGACGGCATCTCTTCCAGGGATGGTGGCACAGAGGTTTCCAAATCGACACGAGGAGGAGGTGACGACGAGTGAGGCTGAAGTGGGGATTGGAGTGAAATTGAGTTTTGTTGTCGTGAATTCCGCTGCCGCTGTCGACGACTCAACCTCACCCTTTGCCACTACCCTGGCGGCAGCCGTGCTTGCTGAGGAGCGGGGACCGGAGGTGAAGTTGGGACAAGAGGAGGAGACGGCGAGGGTTGCACCATTGGCTCCGGTGGCTGGGGAGGCAGTCGAGACGACGTTGACAAGAAATGGGGTGATCGAGACGATGACGAGGCCGGGGGCACCTGCTACGCGACACGGGGAACATGGCGTGGCGGACAAGGTTGTCGCTGCGTGCGCTAGAACGCCTGCTGCTGCCGAGGCCGAAGGGCCGCAGAGGCACGCCCAGGAGGAGGGTGGTACACCGCCCCCCGAGACCCGCAACGCCTTTCCTGCCGCCCGCGGGACGACCGCGAGGCTCCGCGCCCGACCAGCACCGCGGCGGCTTGGAGCATCGCTGACGCCTGGCCGGCCGGGACCACTCCTGGGCTGGCTCCAGCAAGTGCCGTCGCCATAAGCAGAAGGGCTTCCATCGTCATCCGCTTCACGTTCTGCTCCAAGGGCAAACGAGGGAACCAGTGCGGACGGGACGCGTCAGGAAAGGCCAGCAGCAGATCCAACACGACAAACGCAACACACAACGGGGCAAACACCTCCAGCCCAGCCCCCATCTCACCGTGAAACGCAGAGCGCGGCGCGCGGACGTGGAATCGTACGGGGTAGGCCGACGATCGCGGGACAGGCGGCAGCATCAACCCCTTAAATCCCGGTTGGCACAGCCTCACAGCCCGCACATGGCGGCAAGAGGCAGTGGGATTACAGGACCCCCTGCAGTGCCGCATGGGGGGAGAGGCGGAAGGGGTGCCAGTAGGGGGGGACGAGTCCCGCTGCTGGGGGGAGAGACGGCGATCGTACGATCGGGGACGTGGCGGGAGCGTCACAATCGCCCTGAACAAATACCTGCGCCAGCCAATAGGGATGAAGCTGCTTATGACGAATCACAGATCGGGAGTGAATTTATCCCGTCCGGATCAGAAGCATCAGAGGGGGTATTTCTGGGTGAAGATGAGAATCGCCATGCAGTGGGCAGGGGACAAGGGAGAAGGGCTAGAGATGGTGGTATGCCACAATCGGCCAACACGGGTTCAGGTGCAGCAGCGGAAGGGGCAGCACAGCCATCCGAAAAATCCCTCGCTGAGCTGGCAGAGGACGAGAGCATCTGGCATCTAGCCAGCACATGGGATGTTACACCACTCCAACGGATGGACCAGCCTTTCCTAGTCCGCGGAATGCCCCCGAAATTCCTAGAGGGTTACACGCTATGCCTCCTGGCGCCCCTTCTGTGTTTGGCTAAGAACCCTGACTGCTTGGGAGCTTGGACGGTGCTGCAGTTCCTACCACGTTTGACCCTCCGGCCCCTACCAGAGCCGGTGGAAGGGAACCGTTGGATCAAAATTGAGACACGGCTACATCACTTCAGGCTCGGGGACCTCGCAGACCTCTACAGTGAAGCCTGCGCCATACCCGTTACTTAAGCCCCGTCAAGACACCAACCAGATGACGCGGGCCTTTGTGCGAGGGCAGAAGGACTAATAAAAAAAGCGAACATCTCCAAAGTAGTGGCTGCGCTACAAGTGACCCCGCTAGCGGAAGCAACACCAACTACACTTGCAGTGATATGATCGAAACACCCCGTAGGCGAGACACCAATCCCAAGTTGGGTTACCAGCAGGGCTGGTTCCTCTGCATCATCAGTATCTGTGACTCCCGATGATGTCCGCGAAGTCCTCGCGAAATGACCGAATGGGGTAGGTGCTGGCTCGTCTGGCACCTGTTTCGAGCATCTCAAGGACCAAGCCCACTGTAGCGACGAAGTCCTGCTCCTCCTCACCCAGGTTATCCGCCAGCTACTCAACAGCGAGCAAACTCAGGCAGTATGAAACTTAATCATGCCGTCCGGCTTGATAGCACTAGAGAAGCCGGGAGGCGGCGTAAGGCCCATTGCGATCGGGGAGGCACTGCTTAGGGTAGCCGCTAAAGCGGCACTGCGCGAACTGGCACTGGCTATCTGCAGATTTTTTCTCCCCGTCCAGTACGGTGTTTCTGTACCAAGTGGAGCGGAGTGCATCATACGCACGGTCCATGCCCTACTTCACGAGAACGAGAACCACGTAGCCTTCCAGCTCGACGTAGAGAATGCTTTCAACTCGGTCGAGCGGGAGGCCTTCTTCTTGGCTTTACAGATTTCAGACCTGCATCAGCTACTGCCGCTCGTAGGAACGCTCTACGACTCGTCCTTACGACTCCTGGTTGACCCAGCCTTGGGCGTGGACCACATCATGAGCTCCAGAGGTGTGCGTCAAGGCGATCCACTCGGGCCGCTCCTATTTGCAGCAGCGATCCTGCCGATTCTAATGTGTGCTGCATCAACACACCCGGGAGCGGCCATCATAGCCTATGCCGACGACATCACTGTAGTGGGACTGCGCGGGATTGCATTTCAAGCCTTCGACGTTATCATTACGGAGCTCGCAAAGTTTGGACTCCACTGCAACATTGGGAAGTCATCGGCATGGGGACCAGGTGAGGGTGAAGAAGGACTTGCAGAGCTGCTGCACGGTCTAACAATGAGCACAGACAGTATCAAAGTGCTGGGCAGCCCGATTGGCACTCCAGCATACTGCACCACTCAGGTTTAGCAGGCGCTCACCAAGGCATCGGCTTCGGTCCCCTTGATCGTGCAACTCCACCCACAACACGCACTGCTCCTGCTCAGCCGCAGCATTTCACGCAGGATATCGTACCTGCTCCGGACGACCCCGAGCTGCACATTAGAGCGTGAGGAATGGAGGGCATGGAGCGATTCACTACTAGGCGCAGCGCTTACGGCGGGCAAACTCAGGATCCCCTCGAGTGAACTAGAACAGAGTCCCCTGTGGCGACAGGCAACCATGCCCATCCGCCTCGGGGGGTTGACCATCATCGACCCAATCCCCGAGGCCCCAGCAGCGTATATCGCCTCGCTGACAGCAGCTCATCACCTGCTGCAACAGATGAACCTACCTGATTCGGACCTACTGGCGCGCACAGTGACCTTACTCTCGTGGGATTGGGTCCCTCCACCCCGGCAGTGAACGTGATTGTGACGCTGGAGGAGGGGCTGCCGGTGGAGGCAAGATTAGCCCTGCAAGCCTACAGGGAGGGACCGTAGGAACAGGGTAACATGCAGCTGCTCCCCTCCAAGCACATCAACACGGCTAGGGCGAGGGAGCTGCTATCGGATACAATGGTTGACAGACCGGGAGAGGATCAGGGACATGGCGTCCGGCTAGTTAGTCTGAGAGGGGTGGGAGCCGGAGATTGGCTTCACGTAGTGCTGACGAGATCTGACCTTACATTTGCCCCTGGTCAGTTCTCGCAAGCAGTCGGCTTCCGCCTCGGGATGACTCTGCCGGTCACGGTCAAGTGCAAGAAGGATAACTCGGACATTGATGACACAAGCCTTGCTAACCATCTGCTGCGGTGTGGGGAAGGAGGGAACGTGGTACGGACACACAACGCCCTGGTATACACGGCCCCTAGAATGGCTAGGGAAGCGGGTTTCAACACTTTCCAAGAGACATCGGTGTTCTCACCCCCGGTCCTCCGCAAACGTGTGGACTTGGCATTCCAGGACAGGGAATCAGTGGAGATGTGGGTCACTGATGTCACAGTGACGGACCCGGTGCTCCAGAAGCAGGACACTAGGGTGCAGAAGCCGCCGGGGTGGGCAGCCAGGGAGGCCTCGGAGAAGAAGCATCACCTCTATGAGGGCCGCCCAGACTACGTTGGGTTCCTTGGGTTGGCGGTAGAGACCTACGGTGCCCTAGCGACACATACGGTCCAGTTCCTTCGGTTGCTGGTAGTGGCAACGGCCAAGAAGAAGTTCCGGCAGGGGCCACTTACCACAACGTCCTCCACGCTTAATGCACACTACCGACAGCGCTGGTCTGTCATGCTGCAGCGCTCCCAGGCCAACTCCTCAACAAATCCAACATGGCGGCAGAGGCGGCCTACCCACAAGCACCACTGGATCCCTGGGAGCCTAGCCTGGGGGACCTGTGGCAGGTGCTTGACGACGATCTTGCAGCAGTGTAGAAGCTAGGGGGTGGAAAGCAGAGGCGGCAGGTGCAATGGGACCCGGCACGAGAGGGAGTGAGACATAGCGGGTAGAGAAGTTTCTGGTGCCCTGATGGCAGTACATGGCAGCCCAAGCACTGATTACCCTTGGTCGGTAGTGATTGTGTAATTCGTCTGCTTGTTTGCTTGTCCGCCCATCAGGTTGCTTGCCTAGGCTAACCTACCAACTAACACCGAAACCTGCATGCCTGTACCCTATAAGCAACATAAATGCATGCCTCTCCAGCCCTCTCCAGCCTACTACATAGCCCTGTTTTGGGGCTCACTCTCCTCATTGTTCAGTTCTTTTTCATTTGCTTCTCCTAACCGAGCGGCTCGCGCCGGTCGCCGAAGGGAACGGCAAGAAACAGCACACAAAGTTGTCTATATTCAAAGGCATTACACGAATGGCAAAACCTACCGCGGCCAAGTCGTGAGCACTCATGGGGCAAGCGGAGCCCGCGTCTACATGCGGTGAGCTCCAAGGGCGTGAAGAACGCCCATCAGGGTGCGACACAGCTCCCGGACCACAAGCGTGCTTGCGCCAATTGCGGCGGCTCCAGAATCTGCGGGCAAGTCAAGCTGTCCCACAGCCGCAGCGCCACCCTCTGCGAGCGCAGCCAGCACGGGCGCCAGCAGCACTACAAGCTGCTCCGCCGCGTCCAAGCAAGTCTCACGCGGGCGGTCATGGAACGTCTCAGGAGGAATCACGGGGAGTGATGAGTGGGCAAGCACCCGTATCAGCAGCAACGCGTGAAGACTCTCCGCCAGGCGGTGGAGCTGGCCGAGAGTCGCCTCCGGTACACGTTGCGGGGATAACTACTACAACGGGAGCTAGACTACGGGCTAGGCACGGGTGCTCGTGTAACCTCTGCGTTCGTTGGTCCTTGGTCGTTTTCCTAGTGCACACACTGCTTGCTAGTTCACAGAGAGAATTGGCAAGAGTTTCACTAGAGAAAGTTGACAACAATGGTACAATGAAGTTGGCATGGCAAGACTACATCAGAGCTAGCATTCAGGTTGATCGACTGCCAGCACAGCATGGTCGATCGCGTTCCAGCACGACTTGGTCGACCGCGCTCCAGCAGTGCAAAGTCGACGGCGTGCCAACGTCGCAAGTTGACGGCGTGCCAGCATCACACCTACTTCGCAGGTGCTTGCACATGATTGGCGGGCTAAGCCTTGTCAGATGCACAACGCACATACCAAGTTCATCCTCGTGCTGACGACTCCACCTGATCCACCACGTCGACCTCGGGATACCACCACCGAGGTCGGACTCGCCAACTTTGCCTGGGCGACCGTCGCACTCCTCCGCAGAACCTCGTCACCCAAGTAACCTGGTCGACTGGGCAACCACGTCAACCAGCTGCTCCCATACGTGCCCGTCGACCTCCCAAGTCGACGACCACCCCTGGTCGACCAGCTCCAGGTCGACCACACCCCTGGTCGACCAGCTCCAGGTCGACGTCATTCCTGGTCGACCAGCTCCACGTCGACCAGCACTCCTGGTCGACCAGCTCCTCGTCGACCAGTTCAGTTTCAGCCGACCTCCCAAGTCGGCTACCCCAAGTCGGCGTCACCAAGTTGACGCCCTGCTACTCGACGCCCAACCGCTCGGCGTCCTGAGTCGAGGTCGAGGTCGGCCCCTCCTTCGTCGACCACCAGGCCAGGTCGACCACCGCAAGTCGACCAGCAGGTCTGGTCGACCAACCACTAGGTCGACCAGCAAAACTGTCAGCCGACCACCCAAGTCGGCTGCCCCAAGTTGACGTCATCAAGTTGACGTCCTCCGCAGGTCGACTTCCCAGGTCGACCTCCCTGAAGTCGGCGCCACCTGGAAGTCGGCGCCCGTGCAGTGGCCCCCGCGCAGGTGGACCTCCTCGTCAACCAGCTCGCCCAGTGCTGCAGGTCGGCTGCTCCCCTCACACCCGACCATGAAGTCGGCTCCGCCCAAGCGAGGACGGGGCCAACACACAACTCCCGTTGACACACGTGTCTGCAGAGGCTGAAGCGCCTCTGCCAGAAACTGAAGAGGCTCATCGGCAGCAAGAAAGGCCGATCCACCAGCAATGCGAGGAGAACACCGAGCCCCCACCGCTCCTTATCACACGGCCACTCCCGCAACAGGCGGAATCGGCGGCAGACGAAGACGCGATCCAGGAGCGGGTGTCGAGACAGCGGGAGCAGGATCCATTGGGGCGTGATCCTGGGGAGGGGGTGCAGAGGAGGGCGGTGAATGAAAGGGGAGCGCAGCCTGACGAGGAGCCTCATGGGCTGGCGAGGCGCGCATCAACCTAATCTGGCTCTGCGCCGCCCTCTCCTCACGCACTGCTCTCGACACCTCCTGCTGAAGATCCGCTATCGTCACGCGCGGGCAGTACGCCCCACCACCACCGCGCCCGCGGGGACCCCTCTAGTCCCCCTGACCACCGGGATGAGCAGGCCAATGAGATTGCTGGTGGTAGCACCGTGGAGAATCGCGCCGACGACGAGACGACGTGCGCTCCTGGTGGAGCACGGGGGAATGGGGGCGATACAGGCGGCCGTCCGGTGACACGGGGCATGACGGCTGACCTGCCGGGGCCATCAGCATCACAGCAGGCGCGGACTGGCCCGCTGCTGAGGGCGCAACCGATGGAGCCGGGCTGCCAGTGGTGGCGGACGCCGCCTTCGGTGACGAAGCAGAAGCCGGAGCAGGCACGCCGGGGACAGAAGCAGGCAGTGCAATGGGGGCGCCAGGGACAGGAACAGGGGGATCAGCAACATCCCCAGCAGGAGCAGACGCCGACGGCTCGACAAGGAGAGCCAGGGGACCAGGAGCAGCAGCCGGAGCGGACGAAACAACAACAGGGGCAGACGGACCAGCCTCTGACACGGCAAGGGGATCCGCAGGTGCGTGGGGAAGTCTTTTCAGCGACTGTTGTCATGGGTTTCGGAGCCGGCGGTACAGGGGGCTTCATCGCCATGGTTGCCTTTTCGGGCTCCGACGGAGGCTTGGCGACCACAGCCGCCCAGGCGGCAATGCGCACCGGCAATCACCATCTGGAAAACGGGGAAGTCGCGGAGCTATGAGGCAGGTTACTGGTGGGACAGGCGGAGGTCCGGAGAACGGGTATCAAGCAGCAGCACGAATGGCTTTAACAGCTCTGGATGCAACTAATGAGGAAGATGAGTTAAGGGACCCATCTTATAGGGAAGAATACCTCCCTCCTAGCGAAGATGGGGGGTCTGAGGAGGAAGGCAGGACGAGTGAGGCAGCGGGGAGAGGAGTAGCTAAGGTAGGACACTCGGCCTTGCAAGTACCACAGGTGGATCTTCGACCGTCCGATGTTGATCGAATGGGTGAAATTCCAACCCCAATTCCACTAGCGAGGACGAACCGCGCTCGACATAATCGAACCGCCACTGCCAATGTCGCGACGCACCAATCCACTCCGACTCCCCGCTATTTTTGGCCTGACGAGCTGGCAAGGCGAGCAGACCTGTTCGCAGCCATCGCGAACTGGGACATCGCATCACTCTGCGACAGTCAAGAGCCTTCGCTGTCACGACGTTTACCGCCAAACCTGTGCCAACTACTCTCGCTGGCGCTTCTGACACCATTACTCCACCTATCGCGAAACCCTGAATCCGAAACGAGATGGCGCCTGCTGCTGTTTCTCCCATGCCTAACACTTCGCCAAACCTCACCACAGCGACCGAACTGGCCAGGGGTCAAGGCCCGGCTCCGAGCCTTTCAGCGGGGCGAATGGGAGCAACTGTACCAGGATGCGGTGGACGCGGTCAACACACCCCCACCGCCACGACACCAGCCCGACGCGACTGGAGTCATCAGTCGAGCTGAGGGCCTGGCGAAACGTGGCAGTCTACGTCGAGCCGTGCTGGCCCTAGAGTCAACACCAGTCTCCATGCCCAGCCGGGAAATTTTGGAGGAGCTCCGCCAAAAGCACCCACCTGCTGTACACAAGCCAGTGACCTGGCCCGTGCCACCGGAGTCAAAGCTGTCTATCACTCACGCGGAGTTTGCCAAGATTCTGGGAAGATGCGAGAATGGAGTGGGGGCCGGACCATCGGGCACGACATTTGAGCACCTGCGCGACGCGGCGATCACCAACGCAATGGTCAGCACCCATCTGCACGCCTTAGTCAACACCATATTGGGAGGCAGCCTTCCAGGCCCGGTGGCGGACCTATTGACTGCTTCACGACTCATAGCCCAGGCCAAACCTGGGGGGGGTGCTCGACCAATCGCGATAGGCGAGTGCCTCACTCGGCTGACAGCCAAGGCGGCCCTCACAGCCATGGGAGAAGCTGCCCGCGATTTCTTCTTGCCACTACAATACGAGGTGGCAGTGCTAGGGGGAGCTAAGGGGGTTATCCACGCGGCGCGGGCATTTCTTGACAAATGACCTAACAGCCTGGTACTGCAGACCGACATCTCAAATGCATTTAACAGTATCTCACGATAGGCCATTGCGACAGCGTTACAGGAGCCTGGACTTTCGCCACTGCTACCGTTGGTAAAACTGACCCACGGTAACCCGTCGAAGCTGCATCTCGACACCAAATTCGAGTGCGAACCACTGATCAGTGAGCAGGGCGTTCGCCAGGGCGACCCACTGGGGTCGTTATTATTTGCAGCAGGAATACACCCTACGCTCTGCGACACCGCCGAAGCATACCCGGACGTGCTCTGTCTGGCCTACGCGGATGATGTCACTTTTCTTTGAAATCCAGCAGACACTGTAGCAGCGTTCACCCATTTCACTAGCTCAGCTGGGTCTGACACACAACCCGCAAAAATGCGCAGCCTGGAGAGTAGCCACAGTTGAGCAGGACCAGCTCCCGCCAGGGGTGCCTTTTTCCCAGGATGGCGTGCGGCTTCTGGGGAGTTTCGTTGGGCCGGATCAAGGGGCGGCAAGGTTCCTGTTGATTCAACTGCAAGAGATGGCAAAACCGCTACCCCTCCTTGAGAAAGCCAACCCCCAGGTAGCATCGCTGTTGCTTACCCGCTGCATTTCAAGGCGAGTGGTGTACCTCACCAGGACGACTCCCCTCTGCCTGCTGCCTCGTGATACCTGGAGCCAGTGGGGTATGGACCTACTTACGGCGTTACTGACTGCGTGTGACATACGCGTTCCTACGTGTCGTACCGAGCAAGCACACATTTGGGCGCAAGCGTCTCTTCCGCCCTCACTGGGGGGAATAGGCATCACCGACCCCTTAGTCGAAGGGGTGTACGGATACACGGCAAGCTTTATCCCGGCAGCGCTCTTCCTAGCATCACTTGAGACTTCTCCTGAGAGCGCGCTGACGCAGGCACGGGACCACATGCTACTGCCCCGGGACAACACCACGCCACTCCACACGTGGCTTACCGAATCTGAAGCTGCTTTACCTCTGGATGTGCGGGAAACCCTAGAGAAAGAACGGCTGGAGAGGTCAGACATTAGACTTCAACACGTATTAATGCTGAAAGTACACGGAAGTAGATATGCCATACAGGTTAAGGAAACAAGGCGAATGAAACCGAGCCCTTTATTCGGCCACACGCAGCGGATGTTCTCGCTGACAGGTTACGGAACTGGCGACTGGCTAATGGCTATCCCCATAACGGCAAACCGGAGGATAGGGTCTGTTCACTTTGCCAACGCAGTCCGTTTTTGGCTGGGCCTCCCATACTCAACGCCGAAGAATTGTGACTGCTCGGACCACACCGCTATCACGGACCCCCGCCTCCCAAACCACCTTTTCCGTTGTGGCACAGGCAAGCACCGCACCAACATCCTTAACGAGCTGCGGGATGCTTGTATCAGTATGGCACAGGATGCAAGGCTCATAGTTCACAGCGAGACAACGACATACTGTTTCATTGAGGAACAAACAACCGACTTCACCATGACGGACAGAAGCAGCGGGGCTGTCTATGTGTGCGACGTTACAATCACGAACCCAATCAGTACGCGAGATCCTGAGGCACAGAAGGGCAGGGGCTGGGCGGCGCGCGAGCAAGCTGACAAGAAGATCAAGCACTATGCTGCCCGGCCAGTGACAGTGAACTTCTTCCCACTTGCAGTGGAGACTTATGGCTGCCCCTGTGCAGAGGTGTTCAAGGCATTCGATGTCATCGTGACAGAGCTGGCAAAGCGTGGTCTTCGATGCAACGTAGCGAAGTCTTCGGCATGGGGACCACGGGAGGAAGATGAGGGACTTGCAGGGCCACCATACGGTTTGTCGATGAGCACGGAGGGGATCATGGTGCTATGCAGTCCTATCGGTACACCGGAGTACTGCACCACACAGGTTCAGCAGGCGCTCACCAAAGCAGCGGCACCGGTCCCCCTGATCGCGCAGCTGCACCCACAACACGCCTTGCTTCTACTCACCCGCAGCATCTCATACAGGATCTCTTACCTACTTCGCACCACTCCGAGTGGCACACTGGAACGGGAGGAGTGGAGGGCGTGGAGCGAGTCACTGCTCGGTGCAGCACTAACGGCAGCCAAGCTGAGGATCCCCTCGACCGAATTGGAGCAGAGCCTCCTCTGGTGATAAGCGACTCTGCAGGTCCGCCTGGGAGGATTGAGCATCATCAACCCTATCTCTGAGGCACCGGCGGCGTATATCGCCTCCCTCACAGCAGCGCATCACCTGTTACAGCAGATGAACTTGCGGGAATCGGAGTTGCTATCGCGGGCAGTAACCCTCTTGTCCAGGGAGTGGGTTCCCCCGCCTCCAACGACAAATGTGTTGGTGACGCTGGAGGAGGGATTGCCGGCAGAGGCACAGATAGCACTCCAGGCCTACAGGGCGGGCCCGGCAGGTCAGGGGAACTTGCAGCTGCTCCTGTCAAAGCACATCAACGTCACACGGGCACGGGAGCTGCTAGCCGACACTTTGGTTGACAAACCGGGGGAGGACCAGGGGCATGGGGTCAGGCTGGTTAGTCTGAAGGGAGTGGGGGCCGGGGATTGGCTTCACGCGGTGCCGACGAGATCTGACCTTACATTTGCCCCTTGTCAGTTCTTGTTAGCACTTGGTTTCCGCCTCGGGATGGCCCTACCAGTCACAGTCAAGTGCCCTTGTAAGCGCGACAACTCGGATATCGCGGATACCAGCCTAGCCAACCACCTACTCCGGTGTGGTGAGGGGGGGGATGTGGTGAGGACACACAATGCATTGGTCTACACGGCTCTGAGGTTCGCGAGAGAGGCAGGCTTCAACACCTTCCATGAGACGTCGGTTTTCTCTCCCCCCGTCCTTTGCAAGCATGCGGATTTAGCGTTCCAGGACAGGGAGTCGGCAGAGACTTGGATCATGGACGTCACAGTGACAGACCCGGTATTGCAGAAGCGAGACCCACGAGTACGTAAGCCGCCTGGGTGGGTGGCCAAGGAAGCTTCCAAGAAGAAACACCGCCTGTACGAAGGCCGGCCTGACTATGTGGGGTTTTTCGGGCTTGCAGTTGAGACCTACGAGGCGCTAGCGATGGACACAGTGCAGTTCCTTCGGCTGCTGGCCATGGCCACAGCGAGGAAGAAGTTCAGGCAGGGGCCACTCACTACCACAGCCTCCCGCCTCAATGCACACTACCGCCAACGCTGGTCAGTCATGCTGCATCGCTCCCAAGCAACCTCACTCCCCAACAAGAGCAATATGGCGGCCAAAGCGGCTTTCCCTTAAGCACCTATGGATCCCTAGGAGGTGAGCCTGGGGGACCTCTGGCAGGTGCTTGATGATGACCTTGCAGGGGTGTAGACACTGGGGGGTAGGGGGCTGAGGTAGCAGGTGTGGAGGAAGTGCGACAGGGCAGGAGAAGGAGTGGAACATAGATGGAGAGAGAGGCAACCATCTAGTGACGGGCTGTCCAGTATGCAAACGCAGTTCGCTTTAGGCTAGGCTTACCCTTCTTGATGCCGGCGAAATGTGACTGCACGGAGCACACGGCTATCCCGGACCCTCGTCTTCCTAATCACCTATTCCGCTGCAGCACGGGCAAGCACCGTATCAACACGCACAACGAATTGCGCGATGCATGCATTAGCTTGGCCCTGGATGCGGACTTCATTGTACATGGGGAGTCCTCCGAATACTGCCCGGTTGACTAACACACGGCAGATTTCACCATGCGCGACAAGAGCATCGGAGCGGTCTACGTCTGTGATGTAACAATCACTAACCCTATCAGCACCAGGGACCCACCATCAAGACACACGTCCAGAGTGCAACCATCCAGAGAGCCACCATGAGAGAGAGCGGCGTGACCATACGCCTGGATCAGGTGCACGGCCCGCAAGCCCTCAGCGAGGCGCCATAGCTGCCCGAGAGACGCCTCGGGGACTTCAGCCATGCGAGGAGGTCCCGCCAGCACCTGGAACGACAGCGCGTCACCAGCGGAAGGAACCTACGGCTGCTCCATGCGACTTGCGGGAGCAGGAGCAGATGCAACAGGAGCAGGGGGGGGGCGGAGCAACTGCCTGAGGAGGGGGCGCCCCAATAGGAACCCATGGCAGATTCACGCGACCCCCAGGAACGGCAGCAGATGCAGCTGGGGCAAGAGGAGGCGGAGCAACTGCCGAGAGAGAAGGAGCCGCCGCCACGGGAAGGGCGGCAGGAGGTGGAGCTGCAGGAGCCAGAGGAAGAAGCTGCGCGGCCCTCTCCTCGTGTATCGCCGCCGAGACGACATGCTGCACATCCGCCAACGATACCGGCTGAACATACGCCGGGCCACCGCCGTAACCGCAACCTCCCTCCCACCCGCCACGACTGCCGCGATGCCAGTTTGCCTGCGGAAGGTTACGACGGGGAGAGTCGCGGCGACGGCGCAACGACTCACACTTCTCGCGGGGCGCAGGAGAATGGGGGCGCGAGGAGCGATGGCCAGGTGACGGAGGGCCCCGCGGCTGCCTCACTGGCGCAACAACAGGCGCCGTCTGAACGGCCACAGCCTGTGCCACAACCGGTGCCTGGCCGCCAGTGGTGGCGGACACCGCCATCGGCGATGAAGCAACAGCCGCGGCAGGCGCAACAGGGTCAACAATGGCGGGTATTAAGACAGGGACCCCCGGGACAGGTGGAGCAGCAGCAGGATCTGCAGCAACAGCAGGCAATGCGCCAGGGTTTGCAGGGACAGCAGGATCAGCAGGTACAGGAGCCTCGACGGGAGCCCCGACTCCACAACAGGGGCAGACGGAATAGGCAGATGCGACGCTGGAGCCACGCTCGCCATGGGGCGTGGGTCTGGAGGCGGAGAGGCACCAGCAGCAGAGGGTGCTGGCTTCGGGGCAGGTAGGACTGGTGGCTTTAGCGCAGCAACCCCGGGGTAGACGCAAGCGGGGACCTTCCACTCACCGCTGACACAGCGGCAGCGTGCTTTGGCGATGGCCACGGCTCGCCAGCAATCACCATCGCAAGAGAGGAGAGGACGAGGAGCGGGACGGCAGGCAGGAGACGGGGTAGCAGGGGGTCCGGAGAACGCGTTCCAGTCTGTAGGGCGACGGGCTTTAACGCTACTTGATACTGAAAACTAGGAGCGAAACGACCCGTCTTATAGGGAGGAGCCACGTGAGGAAAGCAGCGGCAGCGATGGAGAAGGCGAGGATGAGGAGAGAGAGCAGTCGGGAAGAAGAAGTGGGAGGAATCAGAGGGGAGCAGCTGGGCAACTGAGAAACGGATGAGGGCCGCAGGATGGGGATCGTACGGTCACAATTCCAACCCTACCGCTCCCGAATCGCGGTCGCGCAAATCGGGCCGCAAGAGAAAACCAGACTACGGCCCGACAGGTTCAAAATGCATGCTACTACACGCCAGAAGAGCTGGCGAGGCAGGCAGACAAATTCGCAGAAGTGGCGACCTGGGAATTAGGGCCACTCTGCGACAGTTGCCAACCCCCCCTGTTACGGAGATTACCGCCAAATCTTTGTCAGCTCTTCTCGCTGGCCTTGCTGACGCCGCTACTGCACCTCTCGCGAATCCCCGATTCAGTAGCGGGTTGGCGGTTACTTCTATTTCTACCTCGCCTAACACTACACCAAGCCTCGCCGAGATGCCCAGATTGGTCAAAAATCAAAGCTCGCCTTCAAGCTTTCCAGTGCGGCGAATGGCAACAGCTCTACGCCGAAGCCACGGAGGCAGTCAATTCACCACCCCCGCCACGTCATAGGCCAGATGACACGGGAGTTATCAGCAGGGCAGAAGGTCTGGCCAAGAAGGGGAGCCTACGCCGAGCCATACTGGCGCTCGAGTCAACCCCAGTCTGCACCCCCAGCACGCAGATTTTGAGCGAACTCCGTCAGAAGCACCCACCTGCCGAGCCCGAGCCTCTGACCTGGCCGTCTCCCACCGAACCGCCAAACCTGGACATCCCATACGCGAAATTTGTGAATCTGCTCAGCCGATGCGAGAACGGGGTGGGGGCCGAACCAAGTGGAACGACATTCGAGCATCTTCGCGACGCGGCAGTAACAAATGCATCCGTCAGCACCCATCTACACGCCTTGGTTAACACCATTCCAAAGGGCAATCTGCCACATTCAGTAACCGACCTGCTCACGGCGTCACGCCTAATTGCCCTGGCCAAGCCAGGTGGCGGGGCTTGCCCAATCGCGATTGGAGAATGCCTGACACGGCTGGCCACAAAAGCAGCACTGACTGCCCTGGGCAAAGCGGCACGAAGCTACTTCCTACCCCTGCAGTACGGCGTGGCAGTACCAGGGGGCACTGAGGCAGTGATCCACAGTGCGCGAGCATACACCGACTCACACCCGAACTGCCTCATCCTCCAGACAGACATTTCCAACGCCTTCAATAGTATTTCTCGGCACGTAATAGTCACAGCGTTACAGGACCTGGCACTATCACGACTGTTGCCGCTAGTCAAACTGACATATGGCAGGCCATCGCTACTATAAAAAGGCAGGGGCTGGGCGGCTCGGGAACAGGCTGATAAGAAAATAAAACACTATGCCAACCGGCCAGAGACAGTGGGTTTTTCCCACTTGCGGTAGACACATATGGGTGTCCATGCACGGAGGTACCTGTCTTCCTAAAACTACTCGCGGATACTGCGGCTCGGCGGCATTTCAACGCCGACTCAAAATCCTTTTACGCCGCCAAGTTTCTGCACCTATTTCGGCAGCGCTGGTCAGTGGCCCTTCAGAGGGCCCAATCGATTGGTTTCCTTCTCAAGTTGGGCGAGGCGGCAGCAGCAGAGAACCCGCCCATATGAAGTATCGGTCAGGAGCTTCACCCGGGGGACTGTTTTGCGGTAGTTGAGCCCTACCTAGAGCTCTAGAGGAGGAAGTGGGTAGGTAGCGTTATGTTGCCGTTGCTGTTTTGTTCTAGAATCTCTAATTCCTGCATGTATGTACTTTGCAACTCTATCAATACAAGGACCATTAGAGAGAGAGAGAGAGAGATAGAGAGAGAGAGAGAGAGAGAGAGAGAGAGAGAGAGAGAGAGAGAGAGAGAGAGAGAGGCAACCATCTGCTCTGAGAGCTAGGTGTGTTTAGGCTGGATAGGCTTGCTCTATTTGCTTGTTTAGTTCTGATTCCCTGGCTGCTTCCATTCCGGCTTGGGTTACAGGAATCACAGACTTCGAACTGGTTGTCTCGCTGGACGATCACGCACAATTTCGAGCCCCAAATACTTCTCGACCGGGCTGATCTCGCGCAGCTCAAAAGCTGCCTCTAGAAGCTCCTTCAGCTCCTTCAGCATCGCGGTGCCGCTGTTGGCGGCGAGCAGGTCGTCGACGTAGACGAGCACCCAGCACGCCACTCGTCGTCGCCAACCCTGAAATAGAGAGCCTCGTCCACCTGGCTCTTGCTCCAGCCGGCGCCCGTCAGTACAGTGTCGAGCGCCGAGTACCACAACTGAGGATTCTGCTTCAGCCCATACAAGCTCTTCAGCAGCTTGCATACGCGGACAGTGCCATCGTTGTAGTAAGCCGGTTGGTCCATGTAGAGCACGTGGTCGAGCTTGCTCTGCAGAAAAGCATTCTTCATGTCCAGCTGCATGAGGTGCAGATCAAGAACGGCGACGATGCTGAGAAAAATCCGCAGCGTGGCGTAGCTCCCGACCGGTGCGTACGTCTCGTCGTAATCAGCTCCGTAGATCTGCGTCAAGCCTTTCACCACCAGGCGCGCTTTTTCGCGGGCGACCGTGTCATCGACATGGTATTTCGTCATCAGAACCCAGCGGTTCTTCATGACATTGACGCCGCGCGGGCGCTCCACCAACTCCCATGTGCCGTTGGAGATGAGACTTCGAATTTCCTCGTTCATCGCCGCTTTCACCGCCTTGCCCTTCCAGCTCGTAATGCCTCCTTCACTGTCATGTTAGCGATGTCCATGCGGTGCTCTGGGTCGGCGTGCATATCGGGGTCGAGTTCGGGCAAATCGAACAGCGGCGGACTGCGCATAGTCGACGACAGCGAGCAGCAAAGTCGACAAGCTCAGCAACTAAGGCAGACGCAGCAGTGGACCCAAAGGAAGGGTCAGTGACAGCAGTGGCCAGGAGACGCGTGACAGTAGGACTAGCAGCACGAAGAGAGTCAGAGTCAGGGTCCGTACCGTCAGCAAGGGAGGACGCAGGGGGAGACGGTAGACGGACACGCTGTGGAGCAGTGGACAGACAAAGTGCCATCTGGTGCGTGCCGGGGACAGGAGGAGGACGTGGACGCGGAACACGACGCCTAGCATGAGCAGTGCGAACGGGCGACGCAGGTCGAGACGCAGGCTCACGATGCTCAGCAAGACCTCCGGTCGGACCAGTGTAAGGAGAAGGAGCATGTAGTGGGGAGGCGGGCTGTAACTGCGACTGTGACTGGACAGGCGGTAGACACTCTAAGGAGGGAGCAGGACTAGCAGAA
The DNA here is from genome assembly GCA_947471745.1 of Closterium sp. Naga37s-1. NCBI lineage: Eukaryota > Viridiplantae > Streptophyta > Zygnematophyceae > Desmidiales > Closteriaceae > Closterium > Closterium sp. Naga37s-1. Next base: position 332,846 of record CANJKZ010000915.1, on the reverse strand, counting down.
GGCGGGAGACTAAGAACCTGCTGAAGGAGCGGAACGAAGTACGGCCGTGGCCGCGCAGCGCCTCCAGAACTAGTAGAGACAGCACCAGCACCCCTAGCGGCAGCTCCAACTCCTGCAGCACCACCAGGAGCTCCAGCAGCTCCAACTCCAGGACCTCCAGGAGCACCAGCTCCAACAGCACCGCCAGCTCCAGCACCTCCGGCAGGACCAACGCCAGCGCCTCCAGCTCCAGCTCCTGCAGCACCAATAGCTCCAGCACCAGCAGCAGCACCAGAAGGACCAGCTCCAGCGCCTCCTGCTGCAGCCCCAGCAGTACCTCCAGCAGCTCCCGCTCCAACAGCACCAGCACGTCCAGCAGCTCCAGTAGTACCTCCAGCCCCAGCAGCTCCAGTAGTACCTCCAGCCCCAGCAGCTCCAGTACCACCAGTACGAGCACCTCCAGGACCAGTGGCTCCAGCACCTCCAGTGCCAACCCCAGGGTCGGCAGCAACACCAGCACCAGTAGCTCCAGCGCCCTCAGCTCCAGCTCCGGCAGCACCCCCAGCTCCCACAGCACCACGGCGGTGGCGGCAGAGCTGAGAGTACCACTCACGCAACTGCTCTGAAGAGAGAGTGCCCCCAGGCGCAGTACGGTCAGTCGCAGCACCCCCAGGCTCAGTACCTCTAGGCTCAGCACCCCCAGGCTCAGCACCCCCAGGCTCAGCACCCCCAGTCTCAGCACCCCCAGGCTCAGCACCTCCAAGCTCAGCACCCCCAGTCTCAGCACTCCCAAGCTCAGCACCCCCAGTCTCAGCACCTCCAGGCGCAGCACGTTCAGGCTCAGTACCTCGCGCAGGACCAGAGTCGACAACTACATCGACAGGCTTGACCGATTCTACTTGGGAAACACCTGAAGGAGCAGGACCCTGGGGAGGGAGGGGGTCTACCGACGCAGCACCTGGCATGAGGAAGAGCGGCGGAGGGGGGAGCGGGGCAGTGCGGTAGGGGAAGAGACGGTAAAAGGGGACGGACTCGTCAAACGTGACGTCCTGAGAGGGCAGAACACGGCGCGAGGTGGGGTGGTAAAACTGCCAGCTAGGCGCGTCAGGGACAAAGCCAAGGAAGACACAAGGAACGGCGCGGGAGGAGAGCTTGTTCGCGGACGTATCGTGGACAAAGGCACGAGATCCCCTGATCCGGAACACCGACGCATCGTCAACCTCTCCTGTCCAACGTAGTGTCGGCGAGGTCTCCGGAACGGAGACACGGGGCCAGAGGTTGAGCTGATGCGCGGCGTACCGGACCGCAAACGGCCACAGAAAATGGGGGGCAGCCGCATGGATCAAGGAGGTACGAGAAACCTCCATGACGAAGCCAATGCGGCGCTCAGCAACCCCATTCTGCTGCAGAGAGGCCGGAAGCATGAACGTCTGCTCAATGCCCTCCCCCTGACAGAAGGCTCTCAAGAGGTTGGAGGAAAACTCACCACCTCTGTCAGAGTGCAGTCGCAGGACGGGAAGGTTCGTGCGAAAGCGCCTCTCCAGCTGGAGACGCGTAGCGCGGATCCAAGGGATCAAGGCATCAGGGACCTCACCCTTGGTGCACAAGGGGAAGACCGTGGTGTAACGCGTATAGCCGTCAACTACCAGCAGAAAGTAGCGCTCTCTGCCCTGTGCACGGACGCGGGCTGGGCCCCACACGTCCATGTGGAGAGTCTGCAGAGAAGCCTCCGTTGGGGGGAACTCAAAGGAGTGAGGGGTGGCGCGCTGCCGCCCCTCGACACAGGGAAGGCAGGGAGGGGCAAGGGAGGGTGGCAGGGGAGGCAGTGACCTAGGAAGACCAGAGACAAGGTAACGGGAGTGCATGCCACGAAGGCGCTGCATCGAAGGGTGACCAAGGCGGTGGAGCCAGAGGACCGTCCGGTGCGACAAGGTGCGACACGAGTAGGGGGCCGACAACTGACCTGACGCAGACGCAGACGCAGCTACCTGAGGGGACTCGGTGGTCAGTGTGTACAGGTCCGACCCCGGCTGCCGAGTGAAGGTAGCCAGGTGACGACCCGTCTGAGCACACGTGCAGTGTGTCACACGCTCATAGGCAGGGGTGTGTTATAGTCTAGAGTCCACTTAGGGGTCGCGGATGCCCATGAAACCGCCTAAGTAGAAACTGACGACTTCAAACCGCCTCTATTCAAAATGCCGTCACGATCAGCTCCAATAACATTCAAAGCTGAAACTTGGACAGCAGTTAGCCGTAGGTGTGTGCTTTCCAACGGTATATTACTTGCTTTTATCAGAGGTATTTGCGCTACGCAGTGAACGAAAACGTAAGCTCGGCTCAAAACGTGTAGATTTATTGATGCAAGGAAGAGATGTGTACAACATTGCCTGGGGGACTCATAAGGGGTTGGGGTCATCCTGGGAACTCAGAGAAGGTTGAGTCCTAGGGGAGAAAGGCTAGAGAAGGATGAGAAACGTCCTGGCTAGGTCAGCAAAGCCAACCACAATTGGATGTTCAGAGCTGTACTCAAGGCTACCACTAGTGAGTCAAGCCAACCATGAGTCAGCTTGTCTTCCCACTTGCACCCTCTTGCAAGCTGCTTCTAGGAAGACCATACTTCTCAAAAGGATGGTGGTAGAGTCCCACTTGACCACCTGTACTTCTTGTCTCATTCTCTGTCCCTGCACCATTTGGCATGACAACAATGAAAGGGTGGCAAGGGAAATGCTGCCAACAGTGCACCATGACTACGGAACAGTGACTTTCGACAGCTGTCACGCAATGTTCCGATGTTGGATCGTTCTGAAACTTGGTGACCACCTGAACAGCGGGGCAAAGGACTGCCAAACCGAATTTCAGACCAATCAAAGCTCGGTAGACGATTCAGCAGCCAAAATGGTGAACTCGGGTGTTACAAAAAAAGAGTAACACACACTTCCGGGATGCCATAAGTCTCGAAACAAAAAATGTTGTCATACCTAGTTAACTGCTTCAAAAAATTCTGAAACTTTGAGGGTTTGAAGAACACATGTTGAACAACCTCCCCACAAAATTCCAAAAGCTGAGCAGGCTTGTAGGCCGAATGGGAGTGCGATGACCGTGCCACTGTAATGTGTTGGCACAACAAACTCCCCCTCATCGTGCTCTCATTCACCCCTTAGCTGCTCCCTGAAGATGCCTCCCTTAGTTGAAGGACATGCCACACAAGGTGGCACAGGTCCAATGCTGATGCTCTGCAAGCCGCTTGGTAAAAAAATCTGCAGGTTGCTTGTTAGTGTTGATGTAGTGCAAGGAGACCATGCCCTTCTTCACCTCCTTCCTCACCCAATGCCATTTGATATGCATGTGCTTGTTCAGCCCATGGAGCACAGCATTGTGAGCCATTGCAATTGCTCCTTGGCTGTCACAAAACACAGGTGTAGGACCCTCTTGCTCCTGCCCCAACTCCTCAAGCAACCTCCTCATCCAAACCACCTCCTTCACCCTATGAAACAATGCCATGTACTCGCTCTCCGCTAATGAGTGAGCTATCTCCCCTTGCTTCTTAGACTTCCAACTCACTGGACTCCCTCCAACACAGCATACATAGCCAGCATGGGATGTTGCATCACTGATGTCACTTGCCCAGGTAGCATCGGTGAAGCACGAGAGGTACAATTGTCCACGCCTTGCAGGTGCACCGGTCTTCGTGCTCACCTCCTCCACTCCCTTTTGCTTCAGCTGCCCATGCACTGAATATTGCAGTCCCACCCTTGAGGTTGCCATGTAGTATCTCACGAGCCTCTCCGCTGCATCAAGGTGCTCTTGAAGGGGGCTAGACACCACACGAGCCAGCTGCAAAACCGCGAATGAAATATCGGGGCGAGTGTTCACCGAAGCATACATCAAGCTCCCCACCATTGACTGGAACCGACGCTGCAACTCGTCGCGGCGCCCCCGGGGCGTTGCCCTTACTCGACGCGGCGCCCCCCCTGAGCGTCGCCCCTGCGTGCCGCGGCGCCCCCTGGGCACCGTCTTTGCTCATCGCGGCGCCTCCGGGGCGTCGCCCTTACTCATCGCGGCGCCCACTGGGCGACGTCTCTGCTCGTCGCGGCGCCCCCTGGGCGCCGTCTCTGCTCGTCGCGGTGCCCCCACGGCGTCGCCCTTACTCGTCGTGACGCCCACTGGGCGCCGTCTCTACTCGTCGCGGCGCCCCCTGGGCGCCGTCCCTGCTCGTCGCAGAGCCCCCCCCTGCAGCAGTCGTGGCCCCGCCCTGCAGCAGCTGCCGCGGAGCCCCCTGCCGCTGTCGCGGCCCCGCCCTGCACCTGCTGCCGCGGAGCCCCGTGCAGCAGTAGCGACCCCACCCTGCAGCAGGTGACGCGGAGCCCCCTGCCGCTGTCGCGGCCCCGCCCTGCAGCAGCTGCCGCGGAGCCCCCTGCCTCAGTCGCGGCCCCGCCCTGCAGCAGCTGCCGCGGAGCCCCCTGCCGCAGTCACGGCCCCGCCCTGTAGCAGCTGCCGCGGAGCCCCCCTGCCGCCGTCACTACCCCGCCCTGCCGCTGTCGCGGCCCCGCCCTGCAGCTGTCGCAGCCCCGCCGTCGCCGCCGTCGGCCCTTCCCGCCACTGGTGAGCACCTGCCCTACCCGTGCTTCCCGCGTGCCTGCCTTACTAGTGCGCTGCCGCACCGGCCTGCCTGCCTGCCTGCCGCGCCTGCGTGCCAGTCGAGCCGCGCCGCCCAGCTGAGCCGCGCTGCTCAGCCGCGCCGAGCGGCCCCGCCGAGCCGCGTTGTGCTGCCGAGCTGTGCAGCCCTGCTCTACTGAGCCGCAGTGCCCTGCCCGCGCTACTACTACTACTGCTGCTGCAACTGGCGGCGGCCAGATGCAGCTCCAGCGACGTCCGCGTGAGTCACTCACCCCCCAGCAACTTCGTGAGTGGTACACTAGTTGGGGTTGTCGGGGTGGCCATGGTGGGAGTTGCCCTGGAGCGGATCGTTAGGGAGCCTCTTGTAGTGGCCAAGTGCAGCTACAGCGGCGTCCGTGCGAGATCCTTTTGCCCCAGCAGCTTCGTGAGTGGTACGCTAGTTGGGGTTGTAGGGGTGGCCGTGGTGAGAGTAGCCCTGGCTCGGGTCGTTCGGGAGCTTCTTGTAGTGACCAGGTGCAGCTGCAGCGGCGTCCACGCGCGACCCTTTTGCCCCAGCAGCTTCGTGAGTGGTACGCTTAGAGTAGAGGGTCACGGAGTACTGCTCGCTGCTCATACGTCATTCGCACTGGTACTCGGGCTGGTCAGCCTTGCGGGACGGTTGGTCACACAGAGTCCCGCTGCTTCTCCTCTCTGAGCAACGCCTGGCGTACAGAGTCTGGCGACGACGCTGAGCTCCCCTCCTGGCTGGAGCTGCTTAGGTGGAGGGTAGATATCTTTGCTCTTGACTATGATGATATCCTCACTGCCATGAATGCATTGCCTACTAGTATTGAGGGTGCGTGTTACCTGTGTGTGCAGCCTGACCCAGGTATAGAGTCTGCTGCTCTAGGTGCTGGTGAGGCTGCTGCTCTAGGTGATGGCGTGTCTCCTGCTCCAGGTGCGGGTGAGGCTGCTGCTCTAGGCGCTCGTGAGTCCACTGCTCTAGGTGCTGGTGAGTCTAAGGACGCGTTGAAAGTAGACGATCTATCGTGGGTTGCGATCGATGTGCGGATCTGTAACCCTATTTATTGTGCTGTAACTAGTACGGTTTTTTGCCAAAATTTGTGCACAGTGTGTGAATGCGACTGATCACTGATCGCGGGAGATCAGTGAGAGGCATCAAAGCGTCATTGATGCTCTCGAACCGAGCCTACCTGGCGCGATTGATTCTGATGCCTGCGACTTTCTGAAATTTCGCAGAGCCAGGAATCGTTGTCGCCCAAATTGTCCACATTTGGCGAAATCTGTAAACATCACATCGCCAGGGTGGTTGCCCTGTTGGCTGCGAGTGTCGCAGGTGGGTATGGATGACGTAAATTTTTTGGGTGCGAGTCGCATGCAGGGCAGTAATCTCGGCCCTGGAACATCCACCACAAAGCTCAGGTGCGATCGTTACAACGTATCGGTCTTCATGTTTCACTAATCGATCTGCCCACTCGATTGTGGGGCTCGATTTATGCTCGCGATCCCGCGATATTTGCACTTTCAACGCGTCCTAATCTCTCTGGTACTACGTGTGAGAATCATAAGCATAGTGAGGAGCCATAGCTAGGGTTTAGCTAGCTAGGCAAGAGAGAAATGAACAAAGGAGCGGTTTCACTAGCAGCAGTTGGGATACATATAGCAAACCCTAACAGGGTCGTACTCGCTATAGAGCACCCCACTACAGGCTAGATAATAACATTCTGACACACCCCCATAGCCAAAGTGGGGTGTAATCAGCAGAGCACGCAGTCATAGAGCAGGTTCACAAATGCAAGCAAAGCTAGAGGCTATCACAGAGGGCAAGTGAGGAGGAGGAGGAACTGTGGAAGGAGAGAAGATGGGAGGCAACGACTGAAGCTGCAGAGGCACGGCCACAGGAGCGGCTGACTCAGTGGCTACCGAAGCAAGGGCGACGGACTACTGGAGTGACTGGCTCCGCGGCTAAGACGAGCGGCAGGAGCAACGGACCCACTGGCGACTGGTGCAACAGGCTCACTGGCTACCGAAGCAAGGGCGACGGACTACAGGCGCTGCAGGCGACACAACAGCTACCTCCACACAACCTCCTCCAACTGACCCACACCCTTGACACTCACCCCCTGCTGAACCCCTAACTCCACTCCCACGTCACCCCCCTAGCACCACTCCTTCGGCTCCCACACACCCACCCCCCTGAGCGGCAGCTGCAGCAGCGGGAGACGGAGGAGGAGAAGTAGTGGAACGGCGCACAGAAACTGCACCCCCATACCCACCACCCCCAAACCCTAATTCAGGAGAACGGGCAGCAGCAGGGGTGGGGCACCATCAGAAGCACGGGGGACAGCGAGCAGCTCAGGGGCAGAGAGGAACGGGCCGCCCACGGGCCTGGCACAGCCCGACGAACCGCGCGCAGGCGGCCCGAGCCGCGCGCAGGCCTGGCGCAGCCCGTACGGGCCGCGCGCGGGCCTGGCGCAGCCCGTACAGGCCGCGCGCGGGCCTGGCGCAGCCCGTACAGGCCGCGCGCGGGCCGGGCGCAGCCCGTACGGGCCGCGCTCGGGGCTAGCGCAGCCCGCGCTGGCCGGGACGGGCGACGGGGGACGACGGGCTGGTCCCCGTCGCCCGTCGAAGCGCCCCCCGGGGGCGACGCGCGGACCGACGAGGTAGAAGGCCGCCGCGCGCCCCAGGGCGCACGGCGGGCAGAGAACCGCCGCACGCCTCGGGGCGCACGGCGGGCAGAAAACCGCCGCGCGCCTCGGGGCGCACGACAGGCAGAAAACCGCCGCACGCTCCGAGCGCGCGGCGGCAAGAAAAATCCGTCGCATGCCACGGGGCGTGCAAGACACAGAGTAGCAGCGGAAGCAGTTAGGTGGGCCCACAGGCCAGGAGCGTAGATGCTCTGATAACATGTGAGAATCATAAGCATAGTGAGGAGCCATAGCTAGGGTTTAGCTAGCTAGGCAAGAGAGAAATGAACAAAGGAGCGGTTTCACTAGCAGCAGTTGGGATACATATAGCAAACCCTAACAGGGTCGTACTCGCTATAGAGCACCCCACTACAGGCTAGATAATAACATTCTGACACTACGCCTGCTGCAGCCTTGCACACTTTCGCCCTTGACTCGGGTGCTTCCTGCTCCTTCTTTCGCGACTGCACCACACTTTTGCCGCTCAGTCGGCCAGTGGCAGTCTCTCTGGCTGACCCCTCTGGGGGTCCGGTCCTTGCACACTCCTCCACGGTTCTGCCGTGTCCAGCGGTCCCGTCTGGCTCTCTGTCTGGCCTCCACCTCCCCTCGTTCTCCACGAACTTGGTGAGTGGAGCTGACCTTCAAGACGCGTGGGTTGACCAGTTCACTCTTGGAGGTCAGCGGGTGACCCACTGTTTGTGTACTCGGACAGGCCGGCACCTGGCCACGTTCACCCGTCAGCCTGGGTCGAGCCTGTACACCCTGACTACCGTGTCTCCTCCGGTTGCTGAGTCTGGTCAGGTAGCCACGTCGGGTCAGGTGTTTGCTGCAGCGTCCCGGTCTGGTCCTGAGTCTGCCCCCTGCTCGTATCGCCTCCTGTCTCAGCAGACTCTCCTTTGGCACCACCGCCTTGGTCACCCCTCCCTGCCTCGTCTCCAAGGCATGGCCTCCCGTGTCCTTGTCACTGTTCTTCCCCGGTCTCTCCCTCCCCTCCCCCCGGGGCCCGCCCCTACCTGCGTTCCTTGCGTCGAGGGGCGGCAGCGCGCCGCTCCTCACTCCTCCGAGTTCCCTCCGACGGAGGCTTCCTTGCAGACTCTTCACATAGACGTGTGGGGCGCAGCCCGCGTCCGTGGACAGGGTCACGAGCGCTACTTTCTACTCGTCGTTGACGACTACTTGCATTACACCACAGTCTTCCCCTTGCGCCGCAAGGGTGAGGTCACTGAGGTGCTGATCGATTGGATCCGCGCAGCCCGTCGCCAGCTCAGCGAGAGTTTCGACTCGGACCTTCATCACAAAAACCCTATGCCAAGTTTGGACGAATTTTGATTGGGGTTGTCGTCGCGTAAAAAAGTCCGGACCCAATTTCGACCGACGGTTGGAATCATTTGATAGGAGCTCCGACACACATCTTGCAACAAGGTTTGGCTCGGGTCAAGTTTCAAATTGGCACGCGAGCTTTTCCGGATGACATTCCGGCGCAATCCGTTTTGGTGCAATTTCGGTACCAAAATATTAAAAACTGGATTTTGGTTTTGTTTTATTTTGGGTATTGAGGATTTCAGAATTACATTCAATATTTTGGTAAACAACAACTAGGTAACCGCTGAAAGCGGTGAAGACGACACACCCTACGTAACCGCAAACGCCTAAGCGACCAGGGATTTAGATGAAGTACAGGCAACCCATATCTCCCGAGACATGAGGCATGGGTGTACAGACACATATCTACATCCTTACCGAAAACAGGCCACATGCCACCATGCGGCTCTTGAACTTGTTGAACACGACCCCGCCCCTCTTGAAGGAGAGCTTGAACGCATAAGCAAACAAGGGGTTGCTGAAGGGCGTTCCGGTGGCCTTGTCAAAGTGCCAGTTGAGGGCCCACTGTTCTGCATTTTGGGAGGGAGCGTACGGGTTGGAAAGGGGGTGCATAGAAATCAAGTGGCTGGGTGAGAGTCAGGGTGAGGAACACCGCACGGTTATTTGTAGCTGCAAACTGGCATATGGGCAGGGGGATATGGTGTATTCGAGTTGCACATACCATCTCTGTACTCGGCCAGGAGATCCTCGTGGTTGAACCACTTCTTTGGGTGTAGCTCAGTGGGCAGGGTATCCACGAGATGGGCGTAATCGGAGAGGCCCATGCCGGCGTACGTTGCTGGCCTGAGGGTGCTGTTGATTTTTGACCTGGTTGACGACATCTGGTGGTTGAAGACACCCATGGTTGACTTGTCGTTGTGCAACCACAGCAGCTTCATTGACTCGAGCCCTTCGGCAAACAAGTGGACAGCGAACGCCTCGAACACTTCCTCCGGTGCAGGGTAGTACTGGATTTTTTCCGGGGGGTTCAGAAACAGGAGCTGAGAGCACACTAAGTAGGCCTTGTTCTGCGCAGGGGTGTAGGGTTTACAACACAACATGGGGAGAGAGAAACCATCAGTTATGACTGTGGCCGCGTGACCACAGGATGGACTGTGTGAACTTTCCACGTCACACCCTCCTCCATCCGCCACATCCACCAACAACCAGCCCCACTTGCCACGTCACATCCACCCACCCCATGCCACGTCACCCCCTACCCACCTGATACGCGTCACCTCGTCACGCGCCACTCCCGTGTAACCTTCCAAGCCGCCACGTCAGCCCCAAGCCTCACATCCCGCCACGTCACACCCTCCTCCATCCGCCACGTCAGGGAACAACCAGCCCCACGTGCCACGTCACACCCACCCACCCCATGCCACGTCACCCCCCACCCACCTGACATGCGTCACCTCGTCACGCGCCGCTCGCGTGTACCCGTCCAAGCCGCCACGTCAGCCCCAAGCCTCACATCCCGCCACGTCACACCCTCCTCCATCCGCCACGTCAGGGAACAACCAGCCCCACGTGCCACGTCACACCCACCCACCCCATGCCACGTCATCCCCCACCCACCTGACACGCGTCACCTCGTCACGCGCCGCTCGCGTGTACCCGTCCAAGCCGCCACATCAGCCCCAAGCCTCACATCCCGCCACGTCACACCCTCCTCCATCCGCCACGTCAGGGAACAACCAGCCCCACGTGCCACGTCACACCCACCCACCCCATGCCACGTCACCCCCCACCCACCTGATACGCGTCACCTCGTCACGCGCCGCTCGCGTGTACCCGTCCAAGCCGCCACGTCAGCCCCAAGCCTCACATCCCGCCACATCACACCCTCCTCCATCCGCCACGTCAGGGAACAACCTGTTGGTGCAACCCTACGGTTTGCACTCGGCTTGTTGTCCGTGTGCGTGAATGTGTGTGTGTATGGAATGGTATGAGGGCATGGGATAATATATATTTCATGCTTATAATTGTGTGTGAATGTTGAGTCATGATGTCGAGTGTGTGTGTCGAGTCAATAGCGAGTTATCGCTAGACGCGTGTTACGCGGTCGTTTGTGTCTCGCGCGCGGTTTCTATTTTGTCGTGCGCGGTTTCTATTTTGTCCTGTGTCGAACGTTCGGCGTGTCGCAGGTGTGTGCAGCAGACCCATCAAGAACTCAAGGATGAGTTTGTGATGAAGAGCCCGAGCCTTGGTGTCAAGCCTCAAGTGATTTCGAAGCTCGCCAAAAGGGTACACCTCAAGATATTGAAGATAGTTACATTACTTTGTGTAGTGTAACATTTCACTTGGTGTAGGCCCTAGTGAAGGGTAGTTTCGAGACCCTTCGTGGTTGGGGACAGTGTGGCACTGTTCCACATCACTGTACCTCGGCTCTTGGGGTTTGTAGGAGCTGGGAGTTATTCCCAACTCGTAACCCTTGCTAACTCTTCCTATCTTGTGTTCTAAGACTATAGTGGCTGCCATAGTGCCGTTCGTTCAAACCGACGCTGTGTCGTCAATTCTTTATCAAATCGTGCAATCTAAATTGATAATTGTAGACGACGTGAAGACGCTCCAGATCCAATTTGAATCAAGTCATTTTCAGCTGTGAGCAGAACGCTATCAACGTTTGAAGCCGCTGTGCAGAAATCCGTCTGTGCTCTCTATCTTTCGTTTTAGGCACATTCAAGCCTATTGTGACTATGACAAGTGGTATCAGAGCCCCTTGGAGCAGTTTCGACAATGTCTGGACCTGAGGAAAGGGGTGGCAGAGGTGCTGGTGGCAGTGGAGAAGCTCAAGCTCAAGGCCAACCCCGTGATTCAGCCATGGCGCCCATGCAACCAAGTCTTGGCCCACCTAGGGATGAGCCTAGGGTGTTTGGGCTTGACAAGTTCAACGGTGACAACTTTGCTGAATGGTCCTTCAAGATGGAGAACATCTTTGACCACTATGACCTGCTGGAGGTGATGGAAGGAACGGAGAAGCGCCCCGAGAACGACCCGGAGAAGAGCCCGTGGGTGCGGAAGAGCGCACAAGGCTATCTCTTACTTGGGCAAGCGTTGGGGAGCAGTCAGATCCGTCACATCAAGCCATTCCAGCGTGAACCAGAGAAAGGACCAAAGGCATGGGCTGCTCTCAAGGGTGTACATGCTCCTGCAACAGCGGCGGTAGCGGTGGTGTTGGAACGGCAAATGGCGGCACTACGAATTGAAGAAAACGAAGCGGTTGAAGAAGGGGTGCAGAAATTCTTCGACTTGTTGACGCGGCTTGAGGGAGCTGATTTGAACTACAGTGAGCTCCAAAAGAAGACCAAGTTGCTGGCCTTACTCCCAGAGTCATGGTCCTCGCTCATCATCAACCTTAATCGCGACTTGCCCCGCCTCTCGCTTGAAGACGTGAAGCGAGCTATCCTTCAAGAGGATTTCCGCCGCCGTGAGTTGGCGAGTGCGGATGGCGCTGGGGCAGCGAGCATCGGCCGTGGATATGGTCGAGGAAGAGGCAGAGGACGAGGGGGAGGAAGGTTTGGTGGCAGCAACTTCGGCGGAGGCCGCAGGAGTGGCGGTTACGGCAGCGACGACAAGAGCTACGGACGCGGTCGCGGCCGATTCGACGGCGAGTGTCACTATTGCCACAAGAGCGGACACATGTGGCGCGACTGCTACAAACTCCCTGATGGTTGGACCCCTGCTCAAGGCCAAGAGGGTAGAGGAGCAGGAGGAGGGAGAGGACGAGGCCGTGGAGGCCGTGGCGGTCGCGATGGCGGAGCTGCAAACATGAAGAGCGGAGACAACGACAAGGACCCGAGCGACGATCGATACCCGGGTCTATTCTACTTCGTTTCGATGCAAGTACCGGCTGGTCCAGAGAAGGATGAAGGCTTTGAGGAGCCAGCAGCTGTGGGGAAGGTGACCCTACACCCCCTGGACTATTGGGTGATTGATAGTGGCGCTACCTATAGCATGACACCTCGCCCGGACTTGCTCACCGAACTCGAGCCGTCACCGGTGAAGCATGTCACATCGGCTTTGGGGCAGCGAGCAGAGGTGAAAGGCATGGGCAAGGCCATGTTCAAGGGTGCTGATGGGAAGATGGTGGGCCTCAAGAACGTGCTTTGGGTGCCCAGCCTTGCTGCAAACCTGATTTCCGTGCGGCGGTTGGCAAAGGCCGGCATGGACACGAACTCGAAGGGAGCCAAGACCTACACCGCAAGGCTTGGCGATCGAATTCTTTGGGACCTTCATGAGGACAGGGATGTCTACAACGAGATGTGGCAGATCCCAGTGGTCCCTATGCCTAAGGAGAGGCAAGTGGCAGCAAGCATCAGCACCAAGGATGGAGCGGTCGGTAGCGACGATGGCGCGAACGGTCGCGCTAAGGAGAATGAGCTCAAGAAGAGCAAACCTGGAGGGACCAGCAAGTTCAGTGAACCTAAGGAGAGTGGTGCAGCAACCAAGGAGCAGCAAAAGGGTGAGGAGAACCCAGAGGCAGCAGCGGAGGAGGACTACGGAGAAAGTATGTGGGGCGCTATTGCGAGCGCGGCATTCTCCAATCCAACTTCGGCTACGGGGGAGTGTGATTGGCTCACCTTGCATCGGCGCATGGGGCATGTGGCCCTGCCCATCTTGCAGCAGCTAGTGAAGAATGAGATGGTTGCTGGCATACGTGTGAAGGGGGAGCTCGATGAGGTGCTTGGCTGCCCGACGTGCATTCAAGCCAAGTTCACCCGGTTTCCGTTCCCTAGTTCGGAGGCAACGGCAAAGGCACCGCTTGATGAGGTGGTGATGGACGTGGTGGGCCCCCTGAAGCTTGGAGCTGCTGGAGCTGAGTATTTTCTCACCATTGTCGACGTCTACACCCGCATGACTTGGGTGTACGTGCTGGCCAAGAAGAGCGACGTGGCTGAAACGTTGAAGACGGATTGGTTCCCGATGGTGGAGCGGCAACAAGACCGTCTAGTCAAGTCAATCCGCACCGATCGAGGGGGAGAGTTCCTGAGCAAGGAGTTTGGGTTGTGGCTGAAGAAGAATGGTATTCGGCACTCCCTCACCATGCCATACTCCCCTGCAATGAACGGCATCGCCGAGCGAGCGAACCGCACAATCACGGAGGCGGCACGCGGGTTGCTCATTGAAGCCGGGCTACCCGACTATTTCTGGCCTGATGCGGTGCGGAGCGCGTGTGTGGCCAAGAACAGAGCCTTGACTCATGTGGGAGAAGACAAATGGGTGCCCTATGTGGAGTGGCTAGGAAGGAAGCCAAAGGTGGATATGCTTCGGGTGTTCGGGTGCATGTGCATGGCGCTCGTGCCTAAGCATCTTCGGCACAACAAGCTTGGTGCCAAGGCGGTGTGGGCCGTGCACTTGGGCATGGCTCAAAACAGCAAGGGATGGCTTCTTTGGGACCCATTCACCAAGAAGTTCTTGGTGAGCAGGGACTGCGAGTTCATGGAGAACTTCATGTACAAGGATTGGAAGGCGGAGAATGAGGCGAAGATAGGCGTGCGGTTTGGGGAGGTGAAGAGTTCCGGTTTGGAGCATGTGGAGCTGCCTTTGGAGCTGAGCAGCGGCAGCACAACCACAAGGCAATCCTCCCTTGTGAATGGGGGAGAGGAGGCCAATGATGCAGAGGAAGAAGAGGAGGTGCAGCAAGTGAGCGAGCGTGCACCGTCACTCCCTTCCCGTACTACGAGTGCTCCACGGATTCGAGCCACACCGCAGCAACGCCAAGGCCTTCAAGTCCCTGCAGCTGAGGAGGAAGGAAGGGGGAAGAGGAGAGTTCAACCCCCTAATAGGCTGACCTATGATGCGCCGGGAAAGCAGGGCAAGACAGCCCTGGCCGGAGCGGCAATGATGGTCGGAGACGACGAGGAGAGTGACTACGGGGAGTGTGCCTTCGCGTTCTTCTCTCCGGTGGAGATGCCGGGAGAACCAGCAACTCTCAAGGAGGCTTTGGAGAGTAGTGATGCTGAGGAGTGGAAGAAGGCCATGGAGAGTGAGCTGAAGAGCATCGAGGAGAATGACACGTTTGAATTGGTGGAGCTACCGGAGGGGCGTACGGCGATAACGTCCAAGTGGCTCTTCAAAATCAAGTCGGATGCCGACGGCAAGATCGAGCGCTACAAGTCTAGGCTTGTAGCCAAGGGGTACCAGCAGAAGGAGAAGGTGGACTTCAAGGAGCTGTTTGCCCCTGTGGTGAAGCCGACGACGCTGCGAACCCTATTCGCGGGAGCCGCCATCAAAGGATGGGTAGTAAAGCAAATGGACATCGTAACGGCATTCCTTAACGGCATCCTTGAGGAGGAGATTTTTATGGCGCAGCCAGAGGGGTTTGATGATGGTAGTGGCAGAGTGTGGAAGCTGAAGAAGGCCCTCTATGGGCTGAAGCAGGCCCCTAGGCAATGGTACATGAAGCTGCGCGAAGTGTTGGAGGGGATCGGCTTCACTCCCTCAACGGCCGATCACTCCTTGTTCATGCTTGGCGAGGGGGAGCAGAGGAGTTTCATGGTGGTTTATGTGGATGACATCCTCATTTTCTCACCCTCTTCTGACCTTGTGAAGGAGTTGATGCTGAAGCTTCAAGACAAGTTCAAGTGCAAGGCCCTTGGTGACGTGAGCTTCTACCTTGGGCTCCACATCGAACGAGATGTGGAGAAGCGGTGCATGCGGGTGCATCAACGAAAGTACCTGGAGGCATTGGCTGCCAACTTTGGGCAGAGTGAAGGCCATGTGGCTACACCCTTTCCCTCTGGGTTCAAGTGTGTGAAGGGGCCAGAGGAGGAGAGTGTTGGTGAAGAGGAGAGGCGCCGATTTCACTCGTTGGTGGGCAGCCTCATGTATGCGGCGGTAAACAACCGACCGGACGTCGCGTTTGCTACCGGGCAGCTGGCTAGGGTTGTGCAATGCCCTAATGAGGAGCAGGTAGCAGCTGGAATGAGGGTGGCCAAGTATCTTGGCCAAACACCGACCGTTGGGCTGCAATACTCGGCGGCGGCACAAAGGCGCCAAAAGGGCGCGGATGGTGTTGAACCCGGGCGTTTGTTCCTCACCGCCTACTCGGATGCTTCATATGCATCAGAACCAGAGGACATGACAAGTGTGGGAGGCTTCATATGCTGTGTTGGTGGAGGCCCAACTGCTTGGGAGAGCAAGAAGCAGGTTGACCAAGCTTTGAGCTCGGTGGAGTCCGAGTACATGGCACTCTTCCGTGCCGTACGGGAGATTGTGTGGCAGCGGCGTTTGTTGGCTGAATTGGGGGAGGAGCAGCAAGGACCTACCCCACTGTACTGTGACAGCCAGGGTGCCATTGCTCTTGCTAAGAACCCTGTGTTGCATGGACTCACGAAGCACATGAGGGTGAAGTGGCATTGGACGAGGAGCATGGTAACCGCGGGTGAAGTTGAGTTGCGCTACGTGAAGACCACGGGGCAGCCGGCTGACATGATGACCAAGAGGCTGGTGGAGCAGCAGCATTGGAAGTGTTGCAAGCTGGCTGGGATGGCTCTGAACTGAGAGAGCAACATATCCTAAGGCCAACAATCCGAGGGGGAGTTTGTTGGTGCAACCCTACGGTTTGCACTCGGCTTGTTGTCCGTGTGCGTGAATGTGTGTGTGTATGGAATGGTATGAGGGCATGGGATAATATATATTTCATGCTTATAATTGTGTGTGAATGTTGAGTCATGATGTCGAGTGTGTGTGTCGAGTCAATAGCGAGTTATCGCTAGACGCGTGTTACGCGGTCGTTTGTGTCTCGCGCGCGGTTTCTATTTTGTCGTGCGCGGTTTCTATTTTGTCCTGTGTCGAACGTTCGGCGTGTCGCAGGTGTGTGCAGCAGACCCATCAAGAACTCAAGGATGAGTTTGTGATGAAGAGCCCGAGCCTTGGTGTCAAGCCTCAAGTGATTTCGAAGCTCGCCAAAAGGGTACACCTCAAGATATTGAAGATAGTTACATTACTTTGTGTAGTGTAACATTTCACTTGGTGTAGGCCCTAGTGAAGGGTAGTTTCGAGACCCTTCGTGGTTGGGGACAGTGTGGCACTGTTCCACATCACTGTACCTCGGCTCTTGGGGTTTGTAGGAGCTGGGAGTTATTCCCAACTCGTAACCCTTGCTAACTCTTCCTATCTTGTGTTCTAAGACTATAGTGGCTGCCATAGTGCCGTTCGTTCAAACCGACGCTGTGTCGTCAATTCTTTATCAAATCGTGCAATCTAAATTGATAATTGTAGACGACGTGAAGACGCTCCAGATCCAATTTGAATCAAGTCATTTGCAGCTGTGAGAAGAACGCTATCAACGTTTGAAGCCGCTGTGCAGAAATCCGTCTGTGCTCTCTATCTTTCGTTTTAGGCACATTCAAGCCTATTGTGACTATAACACAACCAGCCCCACGTGCCACGTCACACCCACCCACCCCATGCCACGTCACCCCCCACCCACCTGACACGCGTCACCACGTCACGCGCCGCTCGCGTGTACCCGTTCAAGCCGCCACGTCCGGCCCAAGCCTCACATCCCGCCACGTCACACCCTCCTCCATCCGCCACGTCAGGGAACAACCAGCCCCACGTGCCACATCACACCCACCCACCCACCCCATGCCACGTCACCCCACCCACCTAACACGCGTCACCTCGTCACGCGCCGCTCCTGTGTACCCGTCCAAGCCGCCACGTCAGCCCCAAGCCTCACATCCCGCCACGTCACACCCTCCTCCATCCGCCACGTAAGGGAACAACCAGCCCCACATGCCACATCACACCCACCCACCCACCCCATGCCACGTCACCCCACCCACCTAACACGCGTCACCTCGTCACGCGCCGCTCCCGTGTACCCGTCCAAGCTGCCACGTCAGCCCCAAGCCTCACATCCCGCCACGTCACACCCTCCTCCATCCGCCACGTCAGGGAACAACCAGCCCCACGTGCCACATCACACCCACCCACCCACCCCATGCCACGTCACCCCACCCACCTGACACGAGTCACCTCGTCACCCGTGTACCCTTCCAAGCCCCCACGTCAGCCCCAACCCGCCCCATTTGGCCCGCCACATACCGGGAATGGGTTTGTCTCCTGCAACACTAGCACTCGTGCCTTGTCCACGGCACTCATCGGCGGCGGGGTACCAGCCATAGGCGCGGCTGCGAAACCCCCGGCATAACTGGCAGGTACTCCACGACGTAGGCCGAGCTGTGCAAACATGGCGTACATCTCAGACCGCAGCGCCTGGAACTCCTCCCGTGTAACAAACTGCTCGTGCTCCGCACTTTCACCTAGGGCACCCATGAGCGGTGGAAAAGGGTGTGAAGAATCCCCCCTCTTGCCAAGGGTTTCAGCATCTTCTTCAGCAGTCCCGTGTGCCCTCACACTATCACGCTGGCGGGAAAAGGGGAGCTCAGGGAAGGGATTGGCAGAAGTGCTTGGCTGATGCCCACGCGAAGGACCAGCGAGGGGGGAGACCGCCCTGCCCCGGACAGGAGAAGCGTGTAGCGGCCGAAATGGGTATGAGGGTGAGGCGAGTGGGGAGTGCGTGACGGGGCCTGGTGGAGGTGATTCGGATTCCTCTCCTCTTGGCGCGCCGGGAGCCGTCGCAGCGACTTTGCTTGGGCCGGAGTACGGCGTGAAGAACCTTGGGGCTCCTGTGGATAGTGGCGTCACACTCGCTCTTCCGGCCCCCTTCATTAGTTGCATCCGTTGTACGCTTACCGGTGGCCCAATGCCTGTAACGCGAGGGGCTGAGATTTAGAGGGAGTAGGATCAAGAAATTAAAGTCGATCGGTATCAATACAGGGCCAGACAGTCATGCATGAAATCAATGGTTTGAATCTAAATCGGGCTTAGCCGTGTACTGTTTTGAGACAGGAGACTTTACCTTTCTTTGCAGATTCGTCGTCCTTCTCCTTCCCTGCAGGGGAGAAACAACGTGTAGAATGGTGTTATTTGGCACGGTTGCGCAAAGAGTGCAACAACCACGCCCGGTCTATTGGCCAGGGTGCTCACCTTTCTGCTGTCCCTTCGGTTTTTTTGGGGCCAGCGCCTTCTCGTTGCCACCTTTCCGCGGGGTGCTTTGACGGCCGCTGCGACGTTTACCGGCAGGTTCTTTCTTGCCAGTACCCAATGGAACCCCGTTGGCGCCGCCACCCTTACCTCCTCCATCCCCTTTTGCTCCCTGGCGCCCTTGCTTTTTACCACCCCCTTCACTTTCGACCTTCACCTTACGCGCCTTCGGTCTGCCAGCTGCTGCGCCGCGCGCGGCGTCAACTGCCCCGCGTTTTCGGGAATGGCGAGTCCGGCCCCCCACCTTCCCTGTACCACTCTGCCGTCTGCCACGCCCGCCCCGTCCCTTCACTGCCGCCATGTCCTCCTCCTCCTCCCCCTCTTCCTCCTCCTCATCCTCCTCTGCCTCCTCCTCCTCCTCCTGTTCATCCTCCTCCTCGTCGTCCCCGTGCTCTTCCTCCTCCTCCTCCTCCTCCTCCTCCTCCTCCTCCTCCTCCTCCTCCTCCTCCTCATCATCCTCCTCCTCCTCCTCCTCCTCCTCATCCTCCTCCTCCTCCTCCTCCTCCTCATCCTCCTTCTCATCGTCCTCCTCCTCCTCCTCCTCCTCCTCTTCGTCCTCCCCGCCATCATTCTCATCTTTTTCATCCTCCCCAACATCCGCGTCATCCTCCTCCGCATCCTCTTCATCCTCCTCTTCCTGCGCATCCTCCTCCTCGGCCTCACCAGGGTCTTCATGACCCCGTTTCTTGCCCCTCCTTCCGCCGGATGTTTTTCTTGCTGCGGGTCGGCCCTTTTGGCGCAATGCATGACCCGTCGCTTTGCCACTAGCTTCACTGGCGCCTCGCGTTCTCCCAACTTCCACGCCACCGGCGTCGTCGGCACTGCCTGTCGTCTGCCGCCTCTTCGCCCGCGTGGTGATGTCCCCGGGCACGGCGGTGTCAGAATCGTCCTCCTCATCGCTCTTCATCTGCCTACGTCTCCCCCGTCCACCAGAAGGAGGAGAGCCACCGACGTCGGCTATGCCGTGGTTAGGATCCTCCATCGACTCGTGCTCCCCCACCCTGTCCTTATCCAGCACGCCAGCAGAAATTTCGACCACGGTCGGCTGGAGCAGCGTCAGATGGTGTTGAGATGCCTCCGCCTCGGACTCCTTGGTTGCGGTATGCTCGGCGCGTGGATCGCCTCCGTGGTTTCCCCCTGTCGCCGATCCCTCTCTCTCCGCCGACGGGACTGCAAGACTCGCGCTCCCTCGCCCCGGATGTTTGTTGCCGCCACTGGTGCCGTCGTTAGTCGGACCGGGCGTGGTTCCAGTTGAGGCAACATCCGCATCTTTGTTCACTGTAGAAACACGCTTGCGTGGCATTGGTTGCTTCCCGTTGTCTGCCGCCTTCCTGCCGGACTTCTCTTGATCCCGCGCGACCTTCTTTGCCGCCACTTTTCTCAGCCCAGTGCCACGCGCAACGGACGCATTAGTTTTCTTAGCGCCGCCGCCACCCTCCCTATCAGTCCGTTTAGACATCGTCCTTGTCGCTCGGCGTCCGGCCTGTTCCTCCTCCATTGCTTGTTGACGTGTGGCATGTGTCATGGTTGCCGTAGGAATGCCAAGGTCTATCGCGCGAAACGGGTTAGCCTGTTTTGAAGGGCCGCAGCAACTGAATATCACGAAGTGTTTAACGACGGCCTATCACTGTTATGTTTCTCCGAAAATAGCTGCTATCACTAAACCTGAAATAGTAGCCACTCATCACAGAGCTACGGCCCGTGACTTAGTATACTGGTGAGTCACGGGCGATCTGGAAACGCGCTTGTCAAACAGCGAGCAGCGTCTAAGTGTTGGCATAGAGGGTGACGGGAGCACGTGGGTGGGGCACGAGGGTGGTTGGGGTGGGTTGCGAGACTATAGAGATTACTGTAACCCTATCAGGCTATATCGGACGGTGTACGTGTAGCCACCCGTGCATAAACCCGCCTACCGCTCGATCTCATCCGCTCAATGGCGGAAGTACCTCTTGGCTGGTGCTTGTGTTGTGTGGGGACTCGTTTGAGATGCATTGGCCAACCATGGTTGCCAACACATCAATCTCTACGCATAGTATGACAGTTTTAGAACCTCAAGTGCGAATGTAACCTTATCCTTGCAAAGTACAGTGATCTCGTGAACGCACAGTGTTGAACATGTACGCGGAATAAATTTCAAAAAATACAACAATAAAAAACATCCAAAACTTTGATGCTCTTGGTTTAGTATGGGGTTGCCGCCGGTAGTGGGTTTGTCTCATGTCACACACACAAAGTGTAACAAACGAATGTGTTGACGAATAGTAACAGACGAGAAAAAGTAGTTGTATGGTGTTGGATTGTCATCCATTCTTGCACGGACATTCAACAAGGTGCTTAGAGAGAGTTGTTTGAAGCACAGGCCCACTGCACAAGCGTAGATGCGTTCTCGACAGCAGTGTTTAGACAGTGCGACGATGCCGCGTTCCGGCCTGTGTGTTGCGCGACATGGTGAATCCGTTGTGGTTTGGGGTTGGATTGTCATCCATTCTTGCACGGACATTCAACAAGGTGC
The DNA here is from genome assembly GCA_947471745.1 of Closterium sp. Naga37s-1. Taxonomy (NCBI): domain Eukaryota; kingdom Viridiplantae; phylum Streptophyta; class Zygnematophyceae; order Desmidiales; family Closteriaceae; genus Closterium; species Closterium sp. Naga37s-1. The sequence continues at coordinate 311,630 of CANJKZ010000915.1, read as the reverse complement.
TTAGAGAGAGTGGTATGAAGCACAGGCCCAACGCACAAGCGTAGATGCGTTCCCGTCAGCAGTGTTTAGACAGTGCGACGATGCCACGTTCCGGCCTGTGTGTTGCGCGACATGGTGAATCCGTTGTGGTTTGGCGTTGGATTGTCATCCATTCTTGCACGGACATTCAACAAGGTGCTTATAGAGAGTGGTATGAAGCACAGGCCCAACGCACAAGCGTAGATGCGTTCTCGACAGCAGTGTTTAGACAGTGCGACGATGCCGCGTTCCGGCCTGTGTGTTGCGCGACATGGTGAATCCGTTGTGGTTTGGCGTTAGATTGTCATCCATTCTTGCACGGACATTCAACAAGGTGCTTAGAGAGAGTGGTATGAAGCACAGGCCCAACGCACAAGCGTAGATGCGTTCTCAACAGCAGTGTTTAGACAGTGCGACGATGCCGCGTTCCGGCCTGTGTGTTGCGCGACATGGTGAATCCGTTGTGGTTTGGCGTTGGATTGTCATCCATTCTTGCACGGACATTCAACAAGGTGCTTAGAGAGAGTGGTATGAAGCACAGGCCCAACGCACAAGCGTAGATGCGTTCCCGTCAGCAGTGTTTAGACAGTGCGACGATGCCGCGTTCCGGCCTGTGTGTTGCGCGACATGGTGAATCCGTTGTGAAGCACAGGCCCAACGCACAAGCGTAGATGCGTTCCCGACAGCAGTGTTTAGACAGTGCGACGATGCCACGTTCCGGCCTGTGTGTTGCGCGACATGGTGAATCCGTTGTGGTTTGGCGTTGGATTGTCATCCATTCTTGCACAGACATTCAACAAGGCGCCCAGAAGGAGTGGTATGAAGCACAGGCCCAATGCACAAGCGTAGATGCGTTCTCGACATCGCTGTTCCGACGCGGCGACGTTGCAGCGTTCAGGCCCATGGCTTGCGGGACATGGTGAAACCGTTGTGGAATGGTGTTGGGTTGGGCTCAATTCTTGCTTGGGCCCTCGACAAGGTGCATGGAGGGTGTGGCATGAAGCACTGGTCCAACGTACGAGCGGTTATGCGTTATCGACATCGCTGTTCAGACGCGGCGACGTTGCAGCGTTCAGGCCCGTGGCTTACGCGACATGGTGAAACGGTTGTGGAATGGTGTTGCTTCCCAAATGGTAGCAGACCACACTAACGGTGTTGTTTCTAAGCACTGCCGTTGTCAATATGCCGGTAGGTATTGAGCATGCCGTAAAGTATGGTCGTATAATCGTTATGAGTGACATTAAGTTATTTGTTATATGTAACTGTACAATGGTATTACCTGGTTTGGATTAAGGCTATGGGGGTGCGCACCACTTTGGGCACACCTACGTGATCGCGATCTCCCCCCTATAGAGACTCTCGAAAGAATCACAACACCAAACAGATCTCTTCCCTCTCTTCCTCTCCCACCTCGACTCTCACACACGATTCAAAAACCGAAGTTTTGAATATGGAGGCACGTACTCCTCACCGTGCTCGTCACGCACGCCCGCGACCAAGCTAGCCGTACACCACTGCATAAGGCCCTGCTCACGTCGTAATCACTCTAACAGGGGGTGACACGCCTTGTAGGGAAGGCCTATGCCGTGCTGTCGGCGGTCTGTATCTAGGCTTGTCACGGCCGCGCTGCGCGACCATTGTTAGCCAGTCTCTCACTAATGCGCCACGATCAAGTGCCAGGCGTGCAGAGATCCAAGCCGCCGTGGACACTTCGCGCTGTAGCGATGACCGTGCTGGAGTCTGAGCCTTCATTGATCGTGAAGTAAAAGCGTTTACAAGCTTCAAACTGGCTAGTCTCCTCACACTACATTCCACCACTCTTAGACGGATCTAGAATACATGGGCTCTTTGCCAGGCGTAGTATGCGAGTTCTGCAACAGATGGTTCCCCAACGCCCAGGTTTATGGCGGCCATAAGTCACGGCGGACCCCTTGTCAAGGGCTTTCCGCTGTGGCAAGGCCCTCCTCATCTGCACCGTCCGCCGGTCTACACGCTCTGCTGTTGGTCCACGACATTCTGTCAGACGCTCCCGCTGCATCCGCTTCCCCTACCGCGTCTAACGCGTCCAACACCGACGGTGTGAATGGTCCTCCTCGCGTGCCCGAAGCTGACGGGGACGCAACACCCTCATCTGTGAACGTGGGGGCTCCTGAAAGTGAGCATCAACCGCCTCCCAGAACACATGCCTCTGACACGAGTGAGCATCCGGAGAGGGGCCCTGAAGAGACTCACGCCGCACCGCCGACATGCATCTCTGGGCAGAGCAATGCCATGCCCCTCAATCCGCTTGCGTTGAAGCTGCTGCATTTCGTGCGGCGCGTTAATGGCGGAATGGGAATGGCGGAGACCGACATCAATGGCCTGTTTCAGCTCGTGGTGGAGCCCGGCCTTGCGCCTCTTGTGATCTCAGAGATCCGAAATAGCAAGGATCTGGAGCGGTTCGAGATGGAGCGCTTGGTTGGGCTCAATCGCGGATGGTCAGTGGCGACCTTCGAGATTGACGGTCATCCGCCACAGCGCCTTCTCTTCCAGAACTCTGCGCAGGTAAGTTGAATCTGGATCCGTGGCTGTGAAATGCAGATTCCGCATCCATTTGGTGCTTGTTGAACGTTGCCTCTGTTAGGCTTGTGTGAGATCTGACCCACCTTCAACGCCACTAACCAGGGTTTGGTTCTCTCCTGCTCTTGCCACTGTACGCCAGGCGTTTGCCGAACTGTTTGGGCATACCAACAACGCACCCGGCTTCAAGCTCAAGGCTCGTGTCGATGAGGACCCTGACACAGGCGAGCGTCGCTATACCACGCCGGAAACTGGAACGTGGTGGAACGATGCTCAGGTATGGAAATACACCGTTGCCACCCAAAACCAGAAGAGTGCGCATGCCTCCGTTGATGTGCTGTTGTGTAGGGAGCATCTTCAGTGTGTCATGTTTCTGGGGAGTTTTTTGAAGCATGCTTAGTCCACCTGGCGACAAGTTACCTTGTTGGTGTTTGACCGTGTGCCTTTTCCCTCTTTGTCGTGCCTTGCAGGAACACTTTGGATGGTCCGAAGTCGTGGGGGGTATCATCCTATACTCGGATGTGACGCACATGAGCAACAAGTGCCGGAAGAAGGCGTGGCCGCTAATGATGACGCTTGCAAACATCTCCCAGGCCAAGCGATGGGGGAAAGTCGGGCACACGCTACTTGCTCTCCTTCCTATCCCCCCTTCCGCAATGTCTGCCGTGGAGAAGGTGATGCTCTTCCAGCGATGCGTCATCACCGTGCTACAGCCGCTTCTTGATGGCATGGAAAGGTCCGTACTCTATTTCCGTCTTGCTATGTCGTCACCCAATCAACGTCATAGTATGCGCAGCGTTTCTGTATGTAACAGTCCCCCTTGTCCCTCTTCGCCGATGCACAAAGCCGAAATCCCTGTTCCTGTTGCCACAATACCTGTTCCTTGCAGCAGGTTCCGTCTCAGGGACCCTTTCGGTGATTGGCAAACCGTGCGGCCCCTGCTGTACGCCTGGATGTGCGACTACCCTGAGAGCGGCAAGATCAGTTGCACACTCTCGCATGGATCGCGGATGCCGTGCAGCATCTGCTATGCTGCAAAGGTGAGCAAACATGCGATCTGCGTGCCTTCAGAACCATCGCCATCCGAATGTCACATGACGGACCTCATAATCTCACCTCCCTTACCTGTTCATCCCATCCCACCCCCTGTGCTACACCAGGAGCATCTGGTTGCTGTAAAGGCACGGAACACGCCGCGCACGCCTGAACAGCAGCAATGGATCGTGAATGAGGCGGCAGGGTTGACATCAAGCCAGGACGACCCATGCAAGACCTACTCGACCTACCCGGTTGATGTGAGCGACCTGTTCTCCGGGCGACTGTGTAGTCTACGCACTCCTTGTTGCTCAAACCTTGGGGAGATGTGCTATACCCCATTGCACTGTCCCACATGTTGTGTGCCGAGTCTCTCAAATACCTTTCCCTACCATTCCCCACCACATCCCCTTTTCCAGTGTGTGCTCTGGAAGTGGGATGTCCCAGGGACCGTGTGGGGCAATCCCTACCTCGTTATCATGCCTGACATCATGCACCAGGCGGACCTGGGCATGATGAGCCACATTGTGGCTGTCGTGCGCAAGATGAAGAAGCGGCGCGTGAAGCAGATGGACAGGTTAGTGCCCTGGGGGATTAGATTTGTTGCTCGTTGTCAACAACACTCCAATCCGCACTCTCCTCCTCCTACTTACATGTTTCTGTATTTGTTCCTGCCCTTGAACTGTTGTGTATGCGCAGGCGCCTGTCGCTCATTCGCGACCGCACGCGCCTGAACCACCTGCGCCTGCCAGAGAGCACCTACTTCGAGACTGGAGCATGTGTCGCGGCCTATGAGCACAGGGCCATCATGCAGGTGTGCAAGCCATGGTGCATGTGATCATCTTGTGCGATAGCATGCACCATGCAGAAGTGGCATGCCGATTCCAGACTACAACACACCCCCTGCTGCATCTCAGTACCCTCTCTCATACTTTCATTAATTCCGCCTCGAAACCCGTTTGCTCATCTTCTCACGCATGTCCCAACTACTCATGCCCCCCTGCTGTGATAAACCCTGAAATTTGCAGGTCATGGTGTTTGTCTTTGCTGGCCTGCTTCGCCAGCCCCAGATGGATGCTGTTCGTGCCTATCTTGGCTGGTACCTCTTGTGTTGCCAGCCAATGGGGCACACCGAGCGGTCCGTGCGGGATCTCAAGAAGAAGACCTCCCGGTACTATTAACATGCATGTACAACCCTGGGCATTGCATGAATGCCTAGCCACGGCACCTAAGCTGTTGCAGTAACCTATCTTCACAGGATGTTGCTGATAAACCATGATAGTATATCAAATAAAGTAGGCTGCAGTATGCTGTAGTAGACTCTGATGTCCTTGCATATGCTGTCAACTCCCACTCCCATCAAGCTGGTTGAGCAGTTGCAGGCTGCTTTTCCAAAGCAGCCATCCTCCTGGTGCCTTGTGAAAACCCATCTCATGTCGCACTACATTGACTCCATTCGCCGGGCGGGTCATGTCACGGAATTCAGCACCAACATGTTCGAGCACTTGCACGGACCGTTGGTAAAGAGGATCTACCGGCGGTCCAACAAGCGCAATGTAGATGGTCAGATTATGAAGTTCCATGCTAGGCGCATTCCGGACGTTGTGCCGGTGGACGATCCCGCTGGCCGGGACACTGCCATGCGGCAGGTAAACCTGTCTAGTGATTGAATTGCAATGCTATGCATGCATAATGTAATAAACTTGCTACTGTTTGTTGGCAGGCCATTGAGACAGGCACACGGACTCTTATCAAAGAGTCCTTCTTTCTCCCTGTGGAGTTACCAGAAGAACCCACCTCCACCAACTGGTTTGCAAGGAAGTGGGCCAAGCAACAACCAGTTGCACAAGCTGCCCTCAAGGATGCGCTAGTACGTTATGCTGGAGGCGTCCCCAAGATCAGAGTAAGTACTTCGTGGATCATACAATCATTTTTTTCTTGCCCCTATTCCAATTGCTTACAAACTGCCATTGTTATGCAGGCCCATGCATCGTTGGCCATCCCAGCGGCATATGATGCCAGCTTCTCAAGGGTTTCTCACTTCGTTCGGGCGACGCCTGACTATTTTGAGCGGCCGTGGTACTCGGATGTTGCAGTAGAGGGTGTAAGGTATGGTCGGAGAGAGGAGTGGTATGCAAGGCTGCTGCTGCTGTTCCACACAAAAATCCGTGGAGAGAGGGAGGAGCTGGCTTACATTAGATATTGGAATGCGTGCGGGGAGGATGCTGCAACTGGATGCACTCGCCTCAAGTGGACGACTGGAGTGTATGCGTACTCCGTGATTCCGCTTGAAGCGCTGCTTCGCCACGTCCATGTGGTGAAGGCGTTCCATCTGGACAGTACCTATCTCCTAAATAAGTATCATATGTAATGCATTTATTTTGTAATAAAATGGCCAGCTTATTTATGCACTGTCAAGCTTAATTGAAGTCATAGCTAACTATATTTGTTCCGAAATGACAACTATTTTGGCAACCCACAAAAAACCGACAATGTACTACGTTTGACGAGTCGGTTCCTTACTACCGTCTCTTCCCCTACCGCAGTGCCCCCCTCCCCCCCCCCCCCCCCCCCCCCCCCGCCACTCTTCCTTGCGCCAGGTCCCCCCCCCGGTAGACCCCCTCCCCCCTCAGGGTCCTGCCCCCTCAGGTGTGTCCCAGGTAGACGCAGTCGAGCCTGTCCAGGTAGTTGTTGACTCTGGTGCTACTAGGGGTGCTGAGCCTGCGGGTGTCGGGTCAGGGGGTGCTGAGCCTGGGGGTGCGGAGCCTGGGGGTGCTGAGTCTGGGGTTGCTGAGTCTGGGGGTGCTGAGACTGCGGGTGCTGAGACTGGGGGTGCTGAGCCTGTGGTTGCTGAGTCTGGGGGTGCGGAGCCTGAGAGCGCTGAGCTTGCGCGTGCGGAGTCTGGAGGTGCTGAGCCTGGCGGTCCTTTGGGTGCTTCATCCCGTCCTGAGCCACTCTCTCCACAGCAGTTGCGCGAGTGGTTTGCTCAGCGTTGGAGCCGTGTTGCTGGAGCTGGTGGTGCTACGGGCGCTGGAGCGTCGTGAGCCTGCGTCTCATCATGCGTCGCGTGTTCGTGCTGCTAGCACTAGTCATCGTGGTTCACGTCAGCGTCCTCCTCCTGTCCCTGACACGCACCGGATGGCTCTGCGCCCTTCCACTGCTCCGCAGCGTGTCCCTCTGCCATCTCCTCCTGCGTCCTCTCTTCCTGCCCTTTCTGACCCAGAGTCTGACTCCCTTCGTGCTGCTAGTCCTACTGTCACGCGTCTCCTGGCCACAGTTGTCACTGACACTTCCTTTGAGTCCATTGCTGCATCTGCCTTAGTTGCTGAGCTTGTCGACTTTGCTGCTCACTGTCGTCTAGACTACGCCGCGAGTCTTGTTGCGGAGTCTGAGTCTGTCTGTCCTCCGTCCGTCGGGGGTGAGTGTGCTCTTGGCACGGACGTCCTCGAGGACAGGCAAGAGGACTTTGAGTGCTTTGTAGCTGCTCTACCTCATCTCGTGTCCATGCTGATTGCACCTGAGGGTGACCCGGATGCACTAGACATCCTGACCCCGCGCTCTTACGCAGAGGCGATAGAGGGTCCCTACTCCTCTCAGTGGTAGTCAACCATGGACGCAAAGATGGCATCCTGGAAGTCCACAGGCACCTACGTCGACGAGGTTCCCCCTCCTGGGGCGAACATCGTCAGTGGCATATGGATTTTCAGGGTGAAGCGTTCGCCGGGTTCTCCGCCTGTCTTCAAGGTGCGTTACGTTGCTCGAGGCTTGAGTCAGCGACAGGGATTCGACTTCTTCCAGACCTTCTCCCTGACCCCGAAGATGACCACTCTTCGGGTTCTGCTGCACGTCGCTGCTCAGCGTGACTACGAGCTTCACTCTCTTGACTTCAGCACTGCTTTCCTACAGGGCAGCCTGCACGAGGAGATCTGGCTGCGCCGCCCACCTGGCTTCACTGGGTCCTTTCCTCCTGGTACCTAGTGGAGCCTCCGTCGGCCAGTCTACGGTCTCCGCCAGGCACCCCGCGAGTGGCACGACAGACTGAGGACTACGCTTGCGGCTCTTGGGTTTGCTCCTTCTACTGCTGACCCGTCGCAGTTTCTCCGCTCCGACACTACTCTGCCGCCGTTCTACATCCTCGTGTACGTCGACGACTTGGTTTTTGCTACTGCTGACACTACTGGACTGGCCCAGGTGAAGTCGGAGCTGCAGAAGAGACACACGTGCACAGACCTGGGTGAGCTGCGCAGCTATCTTGGCTTGCAGATCACCCGGGACAGAGCACGGCGCACCATTACCTTGACTCAGTCACACATGGTGCAGCAGGTCCTTCAGCGTTTCAACTTCACGTACTCCTCGCCTCAGGCCACTCCTCTGTCTACTCGCCACTCACTCTCAGCTCTGCCTTCGGATGAGTCCGTAGAGCCAAGTGGCCCGTACCCAGAGCTTGTGGGCTGCCTCATATACCTGATGACCTGCACTCGACCTGACCTGGCATACCCTCTTAGCATCCTGGCACGCTATGTTGCTCCTCGGAGACACCGACCAGAGCACATGGATGCAGCTAACAGGGTGTTGCGCTACCTGTGCAGTATGTCGGGCATGGGGCTCATGCTTGGAGGACGGGCTCGAGTTGTCCTCACTGGTCACGTAGTCGCTTCTTGGGTTGACGACTTGGCTGCGCAGCGGTCGTCACAGGGTTACACCTTCAGCCTTGGTTCTGGCTCTGTTTCGTTGCAGTCTACCCGCTCGTCTTCTTTTCTCAGCTCCAGTTGTGAGGCTGAGATCTACGAAGGGGCCATGGCTGCACAGGAGTTACGCTGGCTCACCTACCTGCTGACCGACTTGGGAGAGGCGCCTCGTTCTCCTCCAGTTCTGTACGTCGACAACAAGGCCATGCTTGCCTTGTGTCAGGAGCACAAACTGGAGCACATAACGAAGCACATTGCTCTGCGCTACTTCCTTGCTCGAGAGTTGCAGCAGCGTTGTCAGCTTCGTCTTGCTTACTTGGCCTCTCGGGCCAACACTGCTGATATCTTTACCAAGGCACTTCGGCTTTGTGATCATCAGCGTTTCTGTACTATGCTAGGTCTTGTGCCTACTGGGCCTCACTTGCTTAGCTCTTGACTTTGCTTGTACTGTGATCTATATATACCTGCACTTGCATGCTTACCCTTGTTAGGTTGAGATCACTGTCTTGCTTGTTCACCCTGATTTATAATCCTGCATGTGAACTGGCCTTGTGGCCTTGAACTTATGCTCAGAATGTGTGGTGACGTTGTGATCCACCCTGAGCTTGTCCTTGCCTTGTTCTCTTGCTTGTCCCCCACTTTGCCTATGGGGGTGTGTCTGAACTATATTGTAGGCTGTAGTGGGGCACTCCTTATGGGGTACAGTAGTGTTAGGGTTTACTACTTGTACTCCTCATGCTGCTCAATGCATTCATTCCTCATTCTTATTTTCACAGATCGTAGCACTCTAGCAGAGTTCTTACTACTTGCTATTTTCACATAGAAATTTGGCCAGAGTTTCCACTAATGAATTGAAAAGAGCTTTGAGAAATTGAGAATTAGAGTACAAAGTGAGGCATGCAAGTGATATGACTAGAATGGCATTGGAACCCCTAGCAAGCATTCTGCAAGGCGAATTGCCAGCACTGCATCAGAGCGATTCGCCAACGCTGCAGCAGGGCGGCCTACCAGCGTTGCAGAGGGGCGACATGCCAGCGCTGCAGCAGGGCGGCCTACCAGCGCTGCATTCGCAGATGAATATCTGCGTAGGTGTGCACCTGCCGAGTACGTGCAGGTAGACGGTTGCACCGTCAGAGACATTGCGCAGGTGCCAGGTAGAAAACGTTCCGACGGTTTCGTCAGATGTCCACCGTCGAACACGTAATGCCATTCCGCAGGTGAAATTTTGCTAAGAACCACATGAGCAAATTTTGCATGCCTTCGCAGAGTTCCGCAGTCGCGCGAATTCGGCCGACCAGTTCGCGGAGACGAGGCTCGCCGAACGGCGCCCTTGGATCAGAGAACGAGGCTTTTCGTACTGCACCCCGTCCATCAGAGATCGCGCGACTCACTAGCAGATCAGAGGACGAGCTCATCGAACAGCACCCCGTCGACCAGAGCTCGTCGATGGGCTGATGAATCAGAGGACCACCTTCTCGAAAACCCATCGCGGTTTCAGAGGACTGGCTGATCCAATGCGACGATCACTTCGTCGAATTCACCACATCGTCGCAGAGAATGTCTGCGCCCAAGCGAGGGCGGGGCCTTTCACTTCGACATGTATGAATGATATTTTGCTTGAGCAGATATCTGAAATGACTTCTCTACTCAAGAGCTTTCCGATGAACCAAGAATCGCCGCAATCGGAGCAAGAACGAGAAAGTTATGATCGTTCGAAATTTTCATTGTGATGCGGCGACTATGGGAATTTGTGGTGTGACTCTATATCGGGTACAGACTTTTGGGGGTTGGGAAATTCGTCACCATCACTGTAGATGATGCCAAGTGGTTGGGAGAAGCCAAACCAGGTTGGAAAGTGTGGGCAAGTTGGGGTGAGGTGGATTGTGGAGGTTGGGAAAGTAACAAATGTCAAAGTTGGGGTGCCTTTAGAGAGGGGAAGTGTGTGGTATGGGGTTTCCTTGGCTGGGGACTCCTTGGGACCTTCCCTCTCGTCCTCCTCCTCCCTCCTACCTGGTTTCTAGCTACTCTAACTTTCTTGTGTGCTACTTATGAGACAATTGTGATTGAGTTACGTTTCCATGGCAGCATACCCTCTAGTGCATCGAAATTCATAACTCGAGATATACTTCATCTTTTGATACGATTCAAATTGGGAATGTTAGCCACGGTCAAGGGCTAGAACATACTCGAGCTAACGGTGCGTTTTTTGTCGACTCTGTAACACAGAGGGAGCGTCGCCATCGAGGTGTCCATCGGCGGGTTGTGCTGCGTCCGCCCCGACGCCGGCCCGTGCTTTGACTTCCGCACCTCTAGCGACATCGTCTCGTAGAACACCACATCCGACGTGATGACCACCCTGTTGTTGGTGATGTCGAGGAGCTCCCAGCCCTTGCTCTCCGCTGACACACTTAGGTGAAGGCCCCACCTAGCCTTCGGCTTCAGCTTTCCACCACGCTGCTATTCGGGGACCAGGAACTGCTCCATACAGCTCCACACGCGTGCCAGCGACAAGTTGGGCTTCTTCCCGGTGAGCAGCTGGTATGGCGTTGTCCCCGGCAGCATCGACCTATCAAGGCAGTTGCGGACCCAGACGGGTGTTACCAGTAGTGCTGCAGGCCTATGCGTAGCAACATCATCCGCACCGACTCCACCACCATCCTCATCTCCCGCTCCGCCATGCCATTCTGCTGTGGGGTGTACGGGCAGGTCAAGTCATGGACGATCCCCTTCCCGTCCACAAAGTCAGTAAACTGCCTCCCAAGGAACTCCCCTTCCCGATCAGAATGCAGCATCACCACCGACTTCTTCGCCTACCGCTCAACGACCACCAGCCACTGTGCGAACTCCCGCAGCACGGCAGACTTCTTGGCAACCGGCCTCACCCACACGTAAAGGGTCTTGCGGTCCTTCAGCAGCAGGAAGTACAAGCTGCCATCCTTGGCACGCACATGTCGATGTGCATGACGGCCAAGGCGTCCTCGGCGTCCGAGCCCTTGTCGGGGAAGGTGTGCCGCGCCAACTTCCCGCCGACGCACGAGACATACGGTGATTCAGTTCCGGCCGACGGCTTGATGTCCAGGCCGGTGGCGACCTCGTGCTTCGCGGAGCTTGTGATGGTGTCGACTTCGTCGCCGAGACGATCGCCCGCAGAGCCACCACCTCCGACGAGTCGAGCATCGACGTCACCGTGCACGAACGCAGGTCGGTGCAGAGGACCCAGCCGGTATATCTCGCCCAACCAAGCACGTCCCCTGCCGCCGAGACAAGGAACATCCCGTCCCCGTCCTCCTGTAGCTTCATGCCATTCTCCTTCAGATGACCGGCTAACAGCAGGTTCGCTTGCACGCCTGTGACATAAAGCACGTCGGGGATGAGCACCTGCTTCCCGGCTGTACCGCGACCCCGGTCGTCCTGCAGGGCGACAGTACCGCGACCCCGGTCGTCCTGCAGGGCGACAGTACCGCGACCCCGGTCGTCCTGCAGCGCCCCATTGAAGCCGCGCACGTGCTTGACGTCGCCGCTCGGCTCCAAGTCGACGAAGGCGTCTTTCGTCCCCATCAGGTGGTGTGAGCAGCCGCTGTCAAGCAGGATCACCGTCGGGTTCGCCTGCACAGCTGCCGCCACCGCCTAGAAGTCTTCGCCAGCCTCCGGCGCCAACAAGACGGTCAGCTCCACGACGCCGACCAGCGAGCACGACGCCTCCTGGTCGCCTCGCCCCTTGCCGCCAGAGGAGGTGTTGGCGTCCTTCGTCGAGGTCGACGACTTGGTCGACTGCTTCTCCTTGCGCAAGTCTCCGCCCGGTCGACCTCCCTCGGCCTCCCTTGGTGTCGTCATTGTCGGAGTCACTTCAGTCAGGGTTTTTGAAGGAGAGGTGGTCGGGGCTGTGGCACTAGCACTCCCGACGTCGACTTTCTCCTCCTCAAACCCCGTCCTTGGCCGACTTCCGCTTGTCGGCGTCCTTCGTCGGCTTCCCACCTCCGCTACCACCGCCGCCGGGCTGGCCGCGCTGCCCCGATGGACCACCTTGTTTCGTCGGGGCGGCATAGTTCACGTGCGGCAGGAGCTCCGTGGACCGCTCGGCCTCCTGGGTCGCCTCGTCCCTGCGGATGAACGAGGTCAAGGAGTCCTCGTTGAGCGACTCCCGCGTGCCCGGCACCACCATCAGCCACTTCATCAGGTTGTAGCTGGTCGGGAGCCCCTTCAAGACGTGCGTGATGTAAGACGCCGTCGAGTGCTGCACGCCGGCCATCCACATGTTGGCGAGAAGTCGCCGCGCCCGGTTGCAGTAGTCAGTCGCTGTCTCCTGCTCGCCCATCCGCAGGTGAGTCATCTGTCCTCCAGCTGGCCAATGTACAGGTCGTCAGTAACCTGGTACGTCGACGTGATGAAATGCCACACCTGGTGACCGGCGTCCACGTAGTCCTAGCACGACTTCAAACTGATCTGCATGCCCGGCTGTGAGAGTACGCCAACGTTCGACATATTCCTCATTTCCATATTTCTACTCCATCTTATTCTCCTTATTTTTGTCTTTCATTTGCACTTTATTTCACCTCAATCGGACTACTAATCTATTTTCTAGAGCTTTCCTATTATTTCACTTATTTGGTATTTTTGGCACCGACATTTACATTATACAGCACCGACAGCACCGACAGTGGTGTACAAGGCGTAATCTTGCCAATTGGTTTGCGTGCTTATGCGCACTTGTGATTATCTATTCTAGAAGAGCGCGTTCCCGAAGGTTCGGATTATCTGTTGTTTCTATGTATTTATGAGTATAAATACGCCTTCTACTCACCTTTAGTGCAACATTCTCGAGTGAAAATTCGATCCTGTGACACCGGCGAGCAGCACCGCAAGATGACGGTGAAGGTCAGCAGCTGCACGGCGCGAAACTTTGCTCGCAGCTCGGGGTTGCTCTCCGGCGGCGTCGCCACGGTGCCGTCAGCGAAGCACTTCAGCCCAGCCATCTCCAGCTAGGGCTCGATGGCCTCCTTCCACGTGAGGAGGTCGTGGCGGCTGACCAGCAGAGGGCTGGCGGCAATCCTGTCCGGCGTAAACTTGAAGTAGCCGTAGCTCGGCGCTATCCCACCGGCCGTAACGTGGGTCGCGGACGCCGGCGTCACGTTGCTTCGGCGTCCTCCGACGTCGCCCTGCGAGGACCCTGCAGCCGCCGACGACTGCAGCCCTCACGCTTGAACGCCGCCGACTTCATCGGCGTGGATTTCTCCTCTCTGCCTCGACGTGCCTCCCGCACTGCTGCCAACCGCACTGCTGCTAACTTGGTCACCGGCGTTGATGACCATGTCGACACCACCATCATTGTTCAACGGTTGAGGAGAGACAGACTGAGGGGGGGTGCTCCTCCGCCCACACGGTGCGTATGCCCGCCTCAACGACCGCCAAGGGGAGGGTCTCCCCGTACTCGCCATCCTTGTGGCGTCTCCTCAAGTCCTCCAGCCGCGCCTCCATGGTGTCAGCGACACCAGCCTCACCTACACCAACGATGGTGACTAACGCACAGTTGCCGGCTTACTAACACAATAGGTAAGTGAAGCTAAGTCGACTAGACTGAAGGTAAGTTGCGGTGCCATCCACGCTCACTGCACCATGCGGAGATAACTCAATTAACGGAAGCTAGTCCACGGGCTAGGCACGGGGTGGGAGTGATCTCTGCGTTCGTTCCTTAGTCGTTTGCTTGTGCTTGCACTACTTGCTCATTCACAGGGAAATTTGACAAGAGTTTCACAACAATGGTAGACGATCGCAAGGCAACAATGACTACATCAGACGCTAGCATGCAAGCTGGTCGACTGCCAGCGCAGCACGGTCGGCCGCGTTCCAACACGACATGGTCGACCGCGCTCCAGCAGTGCAATGTTGCGGTCTCCCAACGCTGTAGGTTGACGGCGTGCCAACACTGCAGTAAGTCGTCTGCACAGCGTTGCACCCGCAGGACAGCAGCACACACGCTTCCCAGGTGCTCGTAGGTGGTTGGCGTGCTGTGCCTGGTCACCCGCACAGCGCAGTCGCCACGTTGACCTCATGCCCACGAGTGCATCTGATCGTCCACGTCGACCTCGGGATACCACACTGAGGTCGACCTCGCCATACCCACCTGGGCGACCGTCGCGTGCCTCCGCAGAGCCCCGTCGTCCGGGTAACCTGGTCGACCAGGCAACCCCGGTGACCCACTGCTTCAGTGTGTGCTCGTCGACCACCCAGGTCAACGACCACCAGCTCGGCGCCACGAAGTCGGTGCCTCAGATGTCGACCTCACCAGGTCGACAACCCGAACTCGGCGCCCCCCCCAAAGTCGGCGCCATCCATCTCCCCTGTCCAGGTCGACGTCGACGCCTCCCAAGGTCGGCGTCCACCCTCGTCGACCACTAGGTCCGCTTGACCGCCAGCTCCTCATCGTCGGCAGTGTGGCAGTGGCCTCAAGCAGGTCGACCAGATCGTCGACCTGCGCACCCACATCAGCGTCACCCACTGCAGCTGATAGGCTGCGCTCCCCGCACACCCGACTACGAAGTCGGCTCCGCCCAAGCGAGGACGGGGCCAACAAAAACTCCCATTGACATGCGAGCTGGCAGCGTAGGGCAGCGCAGCAGGGGCAGGAAGCGGGCTGCGTAGGGAAATGCCCAGGCGGCTCAAGCAAAGCACACACACGCGGCGCAGGGCAGCGCTGGCAGCAGGCAGCTCGTAGCAGCGCGGGCAGCGCTGGTAGCGGGCAGCGCGGCTCAGGCAGGGCGTACGCAGGCGGCGCAGGGCAGCGCGGGCACGCGTGCAATGCAGCGCGCAGGGCAGCGGAGGGCGGGCCGGCAGCATGCAGACAGCGTGGTGGCGGTGGCGGGCAGCACAGGGTAGCGCGGGCGGCATGACCGGCAGCGCGGGCAGCGCGCAGGCAGTGTGCGGACAGCGCGCGGGCAACGCGAGCAGCGGGCGGGGCAGTGGGCGGGCGGGTGCACTCGGCAGCGCGATAGCGCGCGGGTTTGGGCAGGGCAGCAGCACGATAGCTTGCTGGGCAGGACAGAATCGTCGGGCAGGGCAGGGCAAAAACGAACGCCGCGCAGGGCGGAACTAATCGGTGGGCCCTAAAAAAAAAACAGCAGCTGTTCAAGCGGGTCAAGACTTGCTACGGCCAAGAGTGAAGAGGTGTTACGAATCGTTAAAGATAAGCATTATTGTGCACTCCTTACCGGAGTAATCGAAGCACACAGTGTTAGAACTAGGAGCTAGGTGAATGTCGATTAGGAGAGAGGGAGGGGATACACGACTATCGAGAGAATTGGGTTGTACCCTCTAAGGAATGACCCCTACACAACCTATAGTGAAATAAACAGAACTATATGTTTTGACACACCCCCATAGGTGAAGTAGGGGATAGCCAAACCTAACAGTGGTCACAAGACCAGTCAAGCAGGAGAACAAGCAAGGCAAAGCCCAGGGTGGATCTCAAGGACACCACACAATCTAAGCACAAGCAGGCGGTCACAAGGCCAGTTCACATGCAGAATTATAATAGCAAGGCAGTACACCGATCACAACCTAGCAAGAGTAAACATGTAGGTATAAAGATATATAGCAGTGTACAACAAGAGCAAGTCAAGCAACCAGCAGGTGAGGCAGAGTGGGCACAAGCCCAAGAGCAGTACAGAAACGCTAATGATCACCAGCCCAAGGGCCTTGGTGAAGACATCAGCAGTGTTGGTCCAAAAGGCCACGTAAGCAAGGCGCAGCTGACCACGCTGCTGCAGCTCACGCGCAAGGAAGTAGCGCAGAGCAATGTGCTTCGTTCTGTGCTCCAGTCTCTGCTCGCGACACAAGGCAAGCATTGCCTTGTTGTCGACGTACAGAACTGGAGGAGAACGAGGCCGCTCCCCCAAGTCGGTCAGCAGGTAGGTCAGCCAGCGGAGCTCCTGTGCAGCCATGGCCCTAGCGTAGATCTCGGCCTCACAGCTGGAACCAAGCACAGAAGAAGAACGACTGGACCTCCACGAGACAGAACCAGAGCCAAGACTGAAGGTGTAACCCTGTGACGAACGCTGAGTCGCCTGGTCGTCGGCCCAAGAAGCATCAGAGTGTCCTGTGAGGACCACCGAACCCCGTCCTCCAAACACGAGCCCCATGCCCGATGTGCTGCACAAGTAACGCAGTACCCTCTTCACAGCATCAAAGTGCACCTTTCAGTGTCTACTGGGTGCCACGTAGCGAGCCAGAAGGCTGAGAGGGTATGCAAGGTTAGGTCGTGTGCACGTCATCAGGTACATGAGGCAGCCCACAAGCTCTGGGTATGGACCACTCGGCTCTACGGACTCGTCCGAAGGTGGAGCTGAGAGCGAGTGGCTGGTAGCCAGAGGAGTGCGCTGTGGCGAGGAGTACGTGAAGCGGAAGCGTTGAAGGACCTGGTGCACCATGTGTGACTGAGTCAGGGTGATGGTGCGCCGTGCTCTGTCCCGGGTGATCTACAAGCCAAGATAGCTCCGCAGCTCACCCAGGTCAGTGCAAGTGTGTCTCTCCTGCAGCTCCGCCTTCACTAGGGCCAGTGCCTCGGTGTCAGCAGTAGCAAAAACCGTCAACGTATAGGAGGATGTAGAACGGCGGCAGAGAAGTGTCGGTGCGTAGAAACAGCGACGGGTCAGCAGTCAAAGGAGCAAACCCAAGAGCCGCAAGTGTCGTCCTCAGTGTGTCGTGCCACTCGTGGGGCGCCTGACGCAAGCCGTACACTGGTCGCCGTAGGCTCCACTGGGTACCAGGAGGAAACGATCCAGTGATGCCTTGTGGACGGCGCAACCAGATGGCCTCGTGAAGGCTACCCTGCAAGAAAGCTGTCGAGAAGTCGAGGGAGTGCAGCTCGTAGTCATGCTGAGCTGCAACGTGTAGCAACACCCGAAGAGTGGTCATCTTCGGGGTGGGGGAGAAGGTCTGAAAGAAGTCGACCCCCTCTCGCTGATTGAAGCCTCGAGCAACGTAACGTGCCTTGAAGGCAGGCGGAGAACCCGGCGGCCGCTTCACCCTGAAAATCCACATGCCACTGACGATGTTCGCCCCAGGTGGGGGAACCTCGTCGACGTAGGTGCCAGTGGACTTCCAGGAAGCCATCTCTGCGTCCATGGCTGTCTGCCACTGAGAGGAGTATTTATCCGAAATCGCCTCCCTGTAGGAGCGCGGGGTGGGGATGTCAAGTGCATCCGGGTCTCCCTCAGGAGCAAGCAGCATGGTCGCGTGATTGGGTGAAGCGGCAGCAAGGCACTCCAGCTCCTCCTGTCTATCCTCAAGAACGTCACAGCCAAGGGCAGTGCAGCCAAGAGCAGTCTCACCCCCAACGGACGAAGGACAGGCAGGGACAGGGTCAGAGACAAGACTCGCAAGGTAGTCTAGGCGGTACACAGCAGCAAAGTCAACGAGCTCAGCTACTAGGGCAGACGCAGCAGGAGACCAGAACGTAGGGTCCATCACAACCGTAGCAAGAAGGCGAGTAATAGTCGGACTGGACTCACGAGCAAGGTCAGACGGAGGTTCAGCAACGTCAGGCAGAGAGGACGCAGGAGGTAACGGTAGGACAACACGCTGAGGAACAGAGGAAGGACGGAGTGTCATATCGTGAGTGCCGAGGACAGACGGAGCACGTGGATGACGAACATGAGGAACACGAGCACGGACAGCAGCCCTAGGCTCAGGCTAAAGGTCAAAGCTAGACTCAGGCTCTCGACGCTCAGGGTGGAAGCACGAGTCTCAGGCTCTCGACGCTCAGTCAAGGACTGTGTCACTGCAGTGTAAGGAGCAAGAGCACGCAGGGGGGAGTGCGGTAGCAGCGGCGTCTGTGACTGGTCCGCCGGTGGACACAGCAACGGAGTAGTAATTGCCACAGGGAAGCCAGTAGCACCTGGCTGAAGACTGAGAAGGTGGCGAAGAGCACCAGTAGCTCCACCAGGACCTCCAGCACCTCCAGCACCTCCAGCCCCAGCAGCTCCACGTCCTCTAGCACCGGTAGCACCTCCAGGACCTTCAGCACCTCCAGGACCAGTAGCAGCAGTACCTCTAGCACTAGCAGCGGGAGCAACAGCTCCATGACCTCCAACGCCTCTAGCACCTCCAGCTCCAGCACCTCTAGCACCTCAAGTACCTCCAGCACCAGCAGCTCCTCCAGTACCCCCAGCACCAGCAGCTCCAGGTCCTCCGGTAGGAGCTTCGACGACACCAACACCAGAAGGACTCGCAGCACCCCCAGAGTCAGCACCCGAACTAACAGCACCCCCAGAGTCAGGACCCTCAGTCTCAGCACTCTCAGTCCCAGCACCCTCAAGCTCAGTGCACTCAGGCCCAGCACTCTCAAGCTTAGTACCCACAGTCCCAGCACCCTCAGTCTCAGCACCCTCAGTCTCAGCACCCTCAGTCCCAGCACCCCTAGTCTTAGTACCCTCAGTCCCAGCACCCCCAGGATCAGTACCCTCAGCCAATGCTCCAGTGTCCACAGCAGCAGGCTGTAGAGGCGGCGAAGACGGCAGAGGTGGGAACCGGGGGGGGGTAGTCAGACGAGGAGAGCGGGCACCCCCAGACTTACCACCCCCAGGCCCAGCTCCAGAGGTCTCAGCTCAAGAGTCCACAGCAGCAGGCTGTGGAGGCGGCGAAGACGGCCGTGGCGGGAAACCCGGGGAGGTCTCCAAGCGAGGAGTGCGGCGAGTGGTCGCCGTGTCGTCGGCGACGGCGTCGCCCCCCTCAGCTGAGTCAGAGGAGTCAAATGAGATCTCAACTGGCTCATCCAAGGGGGGTGGGTCTACCTGGGACACACCTGAGGGAGCAGGACCCTGTGGGGGAAGGGGGTCTACCGGGGGGGGACTGGTACCAGGAAGAGAGGTGCGAGGGGACCGGGTGGGACGCGTGCGGGTGAAGTCGGTAGTAACAGACCGACTCGTTGAAGGTGACGTCCTAAGAGGATAGAACACGACGCGAGGCAGGGCGGTAGAACTGCCAGGGTGGAGCGTCGGTGGGGAAGCCCAGGAAGACATAACGGAGAGTGCGAGGAGAGAGCTTGCTAGCTTTGGTATCGCGAACAAGGGAGAGCGCGCCCCAGACCCGAAACGACAACGCAACACCAGGCTGTCCCGTCCAACGGAGTGTGGGCAAGGTCTCTTGAGCAGAGACACGGGGCCAGAGGTTGAGCTGATGCGCGGCGTATTGGACCGCAAACGGCAACAGGAAATGGGGAGCAGCCGTATGGATCATGGAGGTACGAGCAACCTCCATGATCAGGCCAATGCGACGCTCAGCGATCCCATTTTGCTGCGGAGAGGCCGGAAGCGTGAACGAATGGGCGATGCCCTCATCCTGGCAGAACGTCTCAAGGACGCCAGAGGAGAACTCACCACCCCTGTCAGAGTGAAGATGCAGGACAGGAAAGTCCCGCCGAAACCGCTCGCGTAGCTGGTGACGAGTAGCACGGTTCTAGGGGATCAAGACACCACTGACATCCGCCTTGCGCCGCAAGGGGAAGACTGTGGTGTAGCGTGTGTAGTCGTCAACCACCAGCAGGAAGTAGCGCTCCTGATCCGTTCCGTCGACGGGGGCCGGGCCCCACACGTCCAGGTGGAGAGTCTGCACAGGAGCAGTGGTCGGAGGAAACTCGGAGGAGTGAGGAGCGGCGCGCTGCCGCCCCTCGACGCAAGGAAGGCACGGCGGCGCAAGCAAGCGCGGGAGGGGGGGCGGGGTCGTAGGGAGGCCAGAGACCAGGAGACGGGAGTGCATGCCGCGCAGACGCAGCTGCGACGGGTGGCCAAGATGGTGGTGCCAAAGCTGAGCAGGGTGGGTAAGGAGGCGACACGAGCAGGACGCAGCGAGCTGACCGGACACAGCCACCTGACCAGACGCAGCTACCTGTGCAGACGCTGTGGTGAGTGTGTACAGGTTCGACCCCGGCTGTCGTGTGAACGTAGCCAGGTGACGGCCTGTCTTGGCGCATGTGCAGATCGCCACACGATGACCTCCAGGAGTAGAGGTGTCAACCCATACATCCTGAAGGATGGCGTTGCTCACCAGGTTCGTCGAGAACAAGGGGAGGTGGAGACCGGACAGAGAGCCAGAGGGGACAGCTGGGCACGGGAGGACAGTGGAGTGGCGTGCAACCACCGGGCCCCCAGAGGGGTCCGCCAGTGAGACTGGGACTGGTGTAGTGAGTGGGGTGACAGTGGTGCAGTCGCGAAAGAAGCAACGTGACGCACCAGAGTCAAGTATGAAAGTGTGCTAGACCTCAGTAGTAGCAGCAGACTCACTAGCACCTGGGGCAGTAGCAACACTAGCACCTAGAGCGGCAGCAGACTCACTAGCACCTGGGGGAGCAACATCACCACCAGCATCGCATGGCACACACGAGTAACACGCACCCTCAACACTATAATCAGCAACATACATAGCATAGAGAGCAGCATTAGTCTTAGCAAAGTCAAGAGCAAACACATCTACCCCCTTCCCCATCAGCTGCAGCCAGTTCGGCACCTGCTGGTCCTCGGTGTACTCAGTCACCCAGGCGTCCTCAAGACGGCCGAAGCACTTGTACTCAGTGTGCGGCTTACCGCAGACTGTGCCCTTCAGAGGCCCCGTGCGCTGGACATAAGGGCATCGACCAGAGCCCCCAGAGCCCCTACGCTGGAGAACCCACTCACGGAGCTGGTGGTCGGTGGGGTTGTCTGGGAGGCGCGGCAGCTGCTGACCACCCCCTCCTTGGGAGGGTCCACGAGCTCCACCACCCCTGCCAGACCCACCCCGACCTCCTCCGCCTCCCCCGCTACCCCAACCACCTCCCCCACCACCGCCGCCTCCTCCACCGTATCCGCCTCCTCCACTACCTCCGCCACCACCCCCGCCACCCCCTCCGCTGCTGCCACCACCACCACCCCTGCCCCCTCTGCCCTTGCTGTTGTTGCACCTTCCACTGGGAGCAGACGCAGCGCCAACGTCCTCAGCACCAAGGAGGTCGACTGCAGCTGCGGTAGCAACTGAGGGGCGGAGAGGGGAGGGAGTACACCCTTCAGAGAAGGGGGAGCGGGGGGTGCCACGAGAGGTAGCGATAGCGACAGTGCTCTTCTCGACCTCGAGAAGGGCCTTCTCAAAAGAGTCAAGTGTGAGCTCAGTGGGGTCCATGGCTAGGAACTGGTCCCTGACAGTGCGAAGGGAGTCAGGGAGGCGAGTGATAAGAAAGTACAGGGTGAAGTACTACGAGGGGGGGGGGGGGGGGGGGGGTTCTTAGCGAGAAAGGTCGGCTTGAGAGCGACACGGAAGCGATCCTCACTAGAGCGGAGGTAGGTAAAGAGGTCAGAGACAGTGCGGAACTCAGCTAGATCGGGATGAAGATACGGAAGCATGAGACGGCCTACAGCAGCAGTAGCTGGGGAGGAGTAGCGAGAAACGACAGCGTCATAGAGATCCTTGGCCGTTTTCTGCCGGCTAAAGTGCGCGCGCTCAGTGATGGGCAGGTGGTTGCGGACAGCAAAGCGGGCAGTTGCATCACGCATGAGCCACTTAGACAGATCCTCTACAGCGTCGGCAGCAGGGGCTAGGAGCTTTCCCTCAGTGTGCAAAGACAGGGAAATATCATCCTTAGACTCGCTCTGCAGGAACAGCTGGAGATCGTCGAGCCAGACATCAAAGGTAATCGCGCGGCCCTCAGCATCGAACGTAAGAACTCACAGGTTAGCCATAGCAGCAGTAGCAGTGGCAGCAGTAGCACTAGCTGTAGCAGCAGTAGTTGCAGTAGCACTAGCAGTGACAGCTCGGGCTGGGCGGCGCGGCTCGGACAGGGCGGCGCGGGGCGCAGTGGCAGAGCAGCAGCGATACGTAGCAGCAGCAGCCGGCGCACAGCAGCAGTAGGCGCGCGCGGGCTGTGGGCTAGAAAACTAGGGGCACGCAATAGGTGCGCGCGGAGCAGCTCAAAAAGGGCGCGCAGCAGGTGCGCGCTAGGGGCTGGCGGGCAGCGTGAGTGGCGCGCGCGGTAGCAGGAACGAGGGGGGACCGGGTGTAGGGGCTGACGGGCCGCACGAGTGGCGCACGGGGCAGCTAGGGCGCGGTCAGGAGGGGTCGCACGTGACTAGGCAGAAGAATCGCGCCTAGGGCAGCTAGGGGACGGGACGCGCCTAGGGCAGAAAAACCGTCTCGCCTAGGGCGTGTTTCGCGTTTCGCGTTTCTCCTAGGGGCGCGACTCAGGCAGCAGATCGAAATTGTGATGGTGGGCCCGTTTAAAAATTCGGTCCTAAGGACCATTTCGCTCTTAATACCATGTTAGAACTAGGAGCTAGGTGAATGTCGATTAGGAGAGAGGGAGGGGATACAAGACTATCGAGAGAATTGGGTTGTACCCTCTAAGGAATGACCCCTACACAACCTAGAGTGAAATAAACAGAACTAAATTTTCTGACACACAGTACCGAGACTGAAGACGAAAAGGCGGAAATGACGCGAAGGGGTGTACGGAAAAGCATCTGGACCGTCAGGACAGACAGCATCAGGCAGTAGTAGTGGGGAGGATTCTGCTCAGACGGTTCGTAACCGTCTGGAGTCGCACGGTTGAGTTTCGTTGCAATAAGAACATGTACCCCTTAGAGTACATGGCTAGCTAGGTCGTTTCGTATTCCATCCTGTACTCTTATTCATACCTTTGCATTTGCATGTTTTAATCATCTCAAACAATTTACATTCACTCTGCTTTTGAGGTCAACGGCCCACCACCACCAATCAGTTGTGTGCGAACCTTCATGAGGTGATCCTGTTAGAATCACTAGCTAGGTGAGGGATGATGATTAGGTAAGGGAGAGGAGAGTACAAGAGTATCGAGAGAATTGGGTTGTACCCTCTAAGGGATGACCCCTACACAACCTAGAGTGAAATAGACATAACTCTATGTTTTGACACACCCCCATAGGTGAAGTAGGGGATAGCCAAACCTAACAGTGGTCACAAGACCAGTCAAGCAAGAGAACAAGCAAGACAAAGCCCAGGGTGGATCTCAAGGACACCACACAATCTGAGCACAAGCAGGCGGCCACAAGGCCAGTTCACATGCAGAGTTATAATAGCAAGGCAGTACACTGATCACAACCTAGCAAGAGTAAACATGCAGGTATACATATATATAGCAGTGTACAACAAGAGCAAGTCAAGCAACCAGCAGGTGAGGTAGAGTGGGCACAAGCCCAAGAGCAGTGCAGAAACGCTGATGATCACCAGACCCAAGGGCCTTGGTGAAGACATCAGCAGTGTTGGCCCGAGAGGCCACGAAAGCAAGGCGCAGCTGACCACGCTGTTGCAGCTCACGCGCAAAGAAGTAGCGCAGAGCAATGTGCTTCGTTCTGTGCTCCAGTCTCTGCTCGTGACACAAGACAAGCATTGCCTTGTTGTCGACGTACAGAACCGGAGGAGAACGAGGCCGCTCCCCCAAGTCGGTCAGCAGGTAGGTCAGCCAGCGGAGCTCCTGTGCAGCCATGGCCCCAGCATAGATCTCGGCCTCATAGCTGGAACCAAGCACAGAAGAAGAACGACTGGACCTCCACGAGACAGAACCAGAGCCAAGACTGAAGGTGTAACCCTGTGACGAACGCTGAGTCGCCTGGTCGTCGGCCCAAGAAGCGTCAGAGTGTTTTGTGAGGACCAGCGAACCCCGTCCTCCAAGCACGAGCCCCATGCCCGATGTGCTTCACAAGTACCGCAGTACCCTCTTTGCAGCATCAAAGTGCACCTTTTGGTGTCTACCGGTTGCCACGTAGCGAGCCAGAATGCTCAGAGGGTACGCGAGGTCAGGTCGTGTGCACGTCATCAGGTACATGAGGCAGCCCACAAGCTCTGGGTACGAACCACTCGGCTATACGGACTCGTCCGAAGGTGGAGCTGAGAGCGAGTGGCCGGTAGCCAGAGGAGTGGGCTGTGGCGAGGAGTACGTGAAGCGGAAGCGTTGTAGGACCTGGTGCACCATGTGTGACTGAGTTAGGGTGATGGTGCGCCGTGCTCTGTCCCGGGTGATCTGCAAGCCAAGATAGCTCCGCAGCTCACCCAGGTCAGTGCAGGTGTGTCTCTCCTGCAGCTCTGCCTTCACTAGGGCCAGTGCCTCAGTGTCAGCAGTAGCAAAAACCAAGTCGTCAACGTATAGGAGGATGTAGAACGGCGGCAGAGAAGTGTCGGTGCGTAGAAACAGCGACGGGTCAGCAGTCGAAGGAGCAAACCCAAGAGCCGCAAGTGTCGTCCTCAGTGTGTCGTGCCACTCGCGGGGCGCCTGACGCAAGCCGTACACTAGTCGCCGTAGGCTCCACTGGGTACCCTCAGGAAATGACCCAGTGAAGCCCTGTGGACGGCGCAACCAGATGGCCTCGTGAAGGCTACCCTGCAAGAAAGCTGTCGAGAAGTCGAGGGAATGCAGCTCGTAGTCACGCTGAGCTGCAACGTGTAGCAACACCCGAAGAGTGTGGTAGCAGCGCCGGCTGTGTCTGGTCCGCCGGTGGACACAGCAACGGAGGAGTAGTACCTGCCACAGGGAAGCCAGTAGCACCTGGCTGAAGACTGAGAAGGTGGCGAAGAGCACCAGCAGTTCCACCAGGACCTCCAGCACCTCCAGCACCTCCAGCCCTAGCAGCTCCAGCGCCTCCAGCACCAGCAGCTCCAGCAGCTCCACGACCTCTAGCACCAGCAGCACCTCCATTACCTCCAGCACCAGCAGCTCCACCAGGACCAGCAGCACCTGCAGCTCCCCGACCTCCAGCACCAGCAGCACCTCCAGTACCTCCAGCACCTCCAGGACCTCCAGCACCAGCAGCACCTCTAGGACCTCCAGCACCAGCAGCACCTCCAGTATCTCCAGCACCAGTAGCTCGAGGTCCTCTGGTAGGAGCTCCGACAACACCAACACCAGAAGGACTCACAGTACCCCCAGAGTCAGCACCCGAACTCGCAGCACCCCCAGAGGCAGGACCCTCGGTCTCAGCACTCGCAGGCTCAGTACCCTCAGTCGCAGCACCCTCAGGCCCAATACCCTCAGTCCCAGCACCCCCAGGCTCAGTACCCTCAGTCTCAGCACCCCCATGTCAGAATTATATATAACTGCATGTAGTTCTAGCTGTAGTGTAGTCATACATTTGTTCTTGCTTGGTGGTGCATCCTTCCTGAACTATAACTTGTACTTGTTTCTCACATTGCATCATTCCATTCTCGACTTCCTCTCTTGGCACAAACTACCTCGACTTCCCCTTGGCCTAGGCTGCTAAGCCTAGGCCCTACCTAAACTTATCTTCTACTACCCTCACTATCTTGACATGGAATCAGAGACTGTTAAGTCCAGGCCTGTGGGCCCGCCTCACGCTTTCGCTACTGTTTTTCCGGTCGCGCGCCTCGGGCGCGTGGCGATTTTCGTCCTGTCCCGCGCCCGGGTGGCGCGTGACATCTTTTCTGCCCGTCGCGCGCCCCGTGGCACGCGACGGTGCCTTGCCCGTCGTGCGCCCCGTGGTACGCGACGGTGCCCTGAACTGCCCGTCGCGTGCCCCGTGGTGCGCGACGGTGCCCTGAGCCGCCGCGGACCCGCCCCTGGCGCCCGCGACGGTGCCCTGAGCCGCCGCGGACCCGCCCCTGGCGCCCGCGACGGTGCCCTGAGCCGCCGCGGATCCGCCACTGGCGCCCGCGACGGTGCCCTGAGCCGCCGCGGACCCGCCCCTGGCGCCCGCGACGGTGCCCCTGCCTCACCCGCGCCTGCACTCGGTGCAGCCGCCCCTGCACCATCCAGCGCCTGCCCTTGGAGCAGCCGCCCCCGCTCCTGCACTCGGTGCAGCCGCCTCTGCCTCACCCCGCGCCTGCACTCGCTGCAGCCGCCCCTGCCCTACCCGCGCCGACCCTCTGTAGCCGCTCTGCGGCTTTCTCCCCGCCCCCCCTCTCCTCCTTCGTCTCCCTGCAGCCGTGGGGGGGAGGGTATGGGGGTGGCGGGTGTGGGGGTGATGGGTGGTGTGCTTCCCTTCCCCTCCTCCTCCTTTCGTTCCCACTGCTGCAGCTGCCGCTGGGGGGGAGGGTGTGAGGGTGTGGGGGAGCCGGGGGAGTGGCACTGGGGTGGCGGGTGTGAGACCAACCAGCAGCCGTCCCTCCACCTCTCCTCTATTCCCCCCTCTGCTGCTCCTGCAGCAGTGTGGGGGGGAGGGTGAGGGGATGGAGGGGGTGACCAGCCAGTGCCAGCCCGCCTCCTCTCTCTCCCTGCCGCCCCTCCTGTGGTCGGGGGGGGAGGAGAGTAAGGGGGTGGCAGAAGTGCCTTGCTGTCGCCTTTGCTGCCAAACCTGTTCTGTTGCCTTGCCTGCTGTTGCTGTTTTCTCTGTCTGTGGTGTACCCCTGCAGGTTGTGTCTTTCACTTAGCTATTCCTGCATGCAGTTACGGGGGGATGTCAGAATTATATATAACTGCATGTAGTTCTAGCTGTAGTGTAGTCATACATTTGTTCTTGCTTGGTGGTGCACCCTTCCTGAACTATAACTTGTACTTGTTTCTCATATTGCATCATTCCATTCTCGACTTCCTCTCTTGGCACAAACTACCTCGACTTCCCCTTGGCCTAGGCTGCTAAGCCTAGGCCGTACCTAAACCTAGCTCCTACTACCCTCACTATCTTGACACCCCAGGCTCAGTACCCTCAGTCCCAGCACCCCCAGTCTCAATACCCTCAGTCCCAGCACCCCCAGGCTCAGTACCCTCAGTCTCTGCTCCAGTGTCCACAGCAGCAGGCTGCAGAGGCGGCGAAGATGGCAGGGGTGGGAACCCGGGGGGTGTAGCCAGACGAGGAGAGCGGGCACCCCCGGACTCACCACCCCCAGCCCCAGCTCCAGTAGTCTCAGCTCCAGAGTCCACAGCAGCAGGCTGCGGAGGCGGCGAAGATGGTCGTGGCGGGAAACCCGGGGGGGTCTCCAAGCGAGGAGTGCGGCGAGTGGTCGCCGTGTCGTCGGCGACGGCGTCACCCCCCTCAGGTCAGTCAGAGGAGTCAGAAGAGATCTCAACTGGCTCATCCAAGGGGGGTGGGTCTACCTGGGACACATCTGAGGGAGCAGGACCTTGTGGGGGAAGGGGGTCTACCGGGAGGGGGGACTGGTACCAGGAAGAGAGGTGCGAGAGGGACCGGGTGGGACGCGTGCGGGTGAAGTCGGTAGTAACAGACCGACTCATCAAAGATGACATCCTGAGAGGACAGAACACGACGCGAGGTAGGGTGGTAGAACTGCCAGGGTGGAGCGTCGGTAGGGAAGCCCAGGAAGACACAACGGAGAGTACGAGGGGAGAGCTTGCTCGCTTTGGTATCACGAACAAGGGAGAGCGTGCCCCAGACCCGAAACGACGACGCATCACCACGCTGTCCCGTCCAACGGAGTGTGGGCAAGGTCTCTGGAGCAGAGACACGGGGCCAGAGGTTGAGCTGATGCGCGGCGTATCGGACCGCAAACGGCCATAGGAAATGGGGAGCAGCCGCATGGATCATGGAGGTACGAGCAACCTCCATGATCAGGCCAATGCGACGCTCAGCGATCCCATTTTGCTGCGGACGCTCGTGCAGCTGGTGACGAGTAGCACAGATCCAGGGGATCAAGACACCACTGACATCTGCCTTGCGCTGCAAGGGGAAGACTGTGGTGTAGCGTGTGTAGTCGTCAACCACCAGCAGAAAGTAGCGCTCCTGGCCCGTTCCACCGACGCGGGCCGGGCCCCACACGTCCATGTGGAGAGTCTGGAGAGGAGCGGTGGTCGGAGGAAACTCGGAGGAGTGAGGAGCGGCGCGCTGCCGCCCCTCGACGCAAGGAAGGCACGGCGGCGCAAGTGAGTGCGGGAGGGGGGGCAGGGTCTCAGGGAGGCCAGTGACCTGGAGCTGGGAGTGCATGCGGCGCAGACGCTGCAGGGAGGGGTGACCAAGACGGTGGTGCCAGCGCTGAGTCTCGTGCGTGAGTACTCGGCACGAGCAAGACGCAGCAAACTGCCCTGACACAGACGCTCGACTTGACGTAGCTACCTGACCTGACTCAGCCACCTGTGCAGACGCAGTGGTCAGTGTATACAGACTAGACCCAGGCTGTCGAGTGAACGTAGCCAGGTGACGGACAGTCCGGGAGCACGTACAGATTGCCACACGCTGCCCTCCATAAATAAAGGTATCAACCCAGACATCCTGAATGGCAGCGTTGCTCACCAAGTTCGTCGAGAACGTGGGGAGGTGGAGACCTGACAAAGAGCCGGAGGGGACTGCTAGACAAGGGAGGACCGTGGAGGCTCTCGCAACCACTGGGCCCCCAGAGGGGTCAGCCAATGAGACTGGGACAGGTGCTGTGAGTGGTGTGACTGTGGTGCAATCACGGAAGAAGCAACGTGACGCGCCGGAGTCAAGCGTGAAAGTGTGCAAGACCTCAGCTGAGGCAGGACCTGTGGTAGTAGACGCACTAGCAACTAGAGTGTCGGTAGATTCACGGGCACCTAGAGCTGCAGCAGACTCACTAGCACCTGAAGTGGTAGCAGGCTCACTAACACCTGGAGTGGCAGCAGACTGACTAACACCTGGAGTGGCAGCAGACTCACTAACACCTGGAGTGGCAGCAGACTCACTAACACCAAGAGCAGCCGTCTTAACAGAACGATAACCTCCACCACCAGGACGACCTCGCTGAATAACCCACTCACGAAGCTGCCGAGGGGTGGGGTCGTCCGGGAGAAGCAGTGCCCGCTGCTGTCCACCCCTGACCGCAGCGACTGCCGCGGAAGTGGCCATGACAGACAGTGACTGTTAGGAGTAGGTCCAGCACCTCCAGCTCCTACAGCGCCAGCAGCACCTCCTGCACTCCGAGCAGCACCTCCTCCACTCCGAGTAGCACAAGTAGCAGCAGCAGCAGTAGTAACAGCAGCAGGGCGGTTCGGTGGGGGTGGGAGGCTGCACCTCCACCACTCCCAGCAGTACTCCCTCCAGTAGCAGCAGTAGCAGGGCGGCTCGGGCAGCAGCAGCAGACCGAGCAGCAGCAGCAGCAGCAGCAACAGCAGTAGACCGAGTAGCACTAGCTGTAGCAGTAGTAGTTGCAGTCGCAGCAGCAGTGACAGCTCGGGCTGGGCGGCGCGGCTCGGACACAGTGGCAGAGCAGCAGTAGCACTAGCTGTAGCAAGTGCAGGAGTAGGAGCTGCAGCAGTAGCACTAGCTGTAGCAAGTGAAGTAGTAGGAGCTGCAGCAGTAGTACTAGCTGTAGCAGCAGTAGCTTCAGTCAAGCAGCAGTAGCTTCAGTAAGGAGCAGCTGTAGCAAGTGCTGGAGTAGGAGCTGCAGCAGTAGCACTAGTTGTAGCAAGTGAAGTAGTAGGAGCTGCAGCAGTAGTACTAGCTGTAGCAGCAGTAGCTTCAGTCAAGCAGCAGTAGCTTCAGTAAGGAGCAGCTGTAGCAAGTGCTGGAGTAGGAGCTGCAGCAGTAGCACTAGTTGTAGCAAGTGAAGTAGTAGGAGCTGCAGCAGTAGTACTAGCTGTAGCAGCAGTAGCTTCAGTCAGGAGCAGCTGCAGTAAGTGCTGGAGTAGGAGCTGCAGCAGTAGCACTAGCTGTAGTGGAAGTAGCTTCAGTCAGTAGCAGCTGTAGCAAGTGCAGTAGTAGGAGCTACAGCAGTAGCACTAGCTGTAGCTGGAGTAGCTTCAGTCAATAGTAGATGTAGTACGTGCCGTAGTAGCAGTAGCAGCAGTAGCACTAGATGTAGCAGCACTAGCTTCAGTAGCAGCAGCAGTGAGTAGCGCTAGCTGTAACAGGAGTAGCGTCAGTAGCAGCAGCAGTGAGTAGCACTAGCTGTAGCAGCAGTAGCAAGGAGGAGCAGCTGCAGCAAGTAGCAGCAGCAGCAACAACGAGGAGCAGCTGCAGCAAGTAGCAGCAGCAGTTGCAGGGCAGTACAGGCGGTAGCAGCACTGCAGCAGCAGTTCAGGCGCAGCAGTGTAGCAGCAGCAGCGAGTGCAGCAGTAACACGGGCCGCGTGCGGGCCAGGCACGGGCTGTAAGGGCTGTGTGCGGGCCTGGCGCGGGCTGTACGAGCTGGGTGCAGGCCTGACGTGGGCTGTACGGGCTACGCGACGGCCTGGCGCGGGCTGTACGGGCTTCGCGACGGGCCTACGCGGGCTGTACGGGCTTCGCGACGGGCCTACGCGGGCTGTATTGGCAGCTAGGGCGCGGTCAGGGGGGGTCGCACGGGACTAGGAAGGAAAATCGCGTCTAGGGCAGAAAAAGGAACCATCTCGCCTAGAGCACGGTTTCGAATTTCGCGTTTCTCCTAGGGGCGCGACTCGGGCAGTAGATCGAAATAGTAGTGGTGGGCCCTTTTAAAAATTCGGTCCTGAGGAGCATTGTGCTCTTAATACCTGTTAGAATCACTAGCTAGGTGAGGGATGATGATTACGTAAGGGAGAGGAGAGTACAAGAGTATCGAGAGAATTGGGTTGTACCCTCTAAGGGATGACCCCTACACAACCTAGAGTGAAATAGACATAACTCTATGTTTTGACAGATCCTAGGGATGATTTATTTCTGATTGCAGCATATACAAATGTACCATGTCTTTGCTATAGCCACTTGAGTAATTGAGTCTGAAATTATATGAACAACAAAAAATGAGTCTGAAATCTAGACCAACATACTAAATTAGTCTGATAACGAGAGTCATTTACATTCGCTCTGATCTGGGGTCAACAATTCCGCTGCAATTACTATGTGGTCAACCCTGAGACGATCCTGGCAAAGTTTTCCGTGGGATTGTGACATTCCCCCCGACATTCGTGAGTGTGTTTCCCCAATTTTCTGTGATGCAAATCTCGAGTCGTAACATTTATATAATTGACAATCATTTGTGAAGAAATGAGGAATGAATGAACTAGCAAGCAGGTGGGTACAAGTAGGAAAACCTAGAAGTGTTGTACCCCATATTGTCTACCCCACTACAGCCTACACAGACTATAGCATAAGAGTTTGACACACCCCCATAGGCAAAGTGGGGGAGAACAAGAGGTCACAAGACCAGTCAAGCAAAGCAAAGCAAGCTCAGGGTGGATCACAACGTCACCACACAGTCCGAGCACAAGAGCAAGGCCACAAGGCCAGTTCACATGCAAGATCATATATAAAGGTAAACAAGCAAGTGCAGGTATAGAAAGATCACAGTACAAGCAAGGTCAAGAAGTGAGCAAGTGAGGCCAAGTAGGCACAAGACCTAGCATCGTACAGAAGCGCTGATGATCACAAGGCGGAAGTGCCTTGGTAAAGATATCAGCAGTGTTGGCCTCAGAGGCCACGTAAGCAAGGCGCAGCTGACCACGCTGCTGCAGCTCACGAGCAAGGAAGTAGCGGAGAGCAATGTGCTTCGTTCTGTGCTCCAGTCTGTGCTCCCGACACAAGGCCAGCATGGCCTTGTTGTCTACGTACAGAACTGGAGGAGAACGAGGCGGCTCTCCTAGGTCAGTCAGTAGGTAGGTGAGCCAGCGTAGCTCCTGTGCAGCCATGGCCCCCGCGTAGATCTCAGCCTCACAGCTGGAGCCGAGAACAGAAGACGAGCGGGTAGACCGCCACAAAACAGAGCCGGAACCAAGGCTGAACCATGTGAAGAGTCTGCAGGGAAGCCTCTGTCGGAGGAAACTCGGAGGAGTGAGGGGCGGCGCGCTGCCGCCCCTCGACGCAGGGAACGCAGGTAGGGGCAGGCCCCGGAGGGAGGGGAGGGAGGGACCGGGGGAGACCAGAGACAAGGACACGGGAGGCCATGCCTCGGAGACGAGGCAGGGAGGGGTGACCAAGGCGGTGGTGCCAAAGGAGAGTCTGGTGGGACAGGAGACGACACGAGCAGGGAGCAGACTCAGGACCAGACCTGGACGCTGCAGCAAACACCTGACTCGACGCAGCTACCTGACCAGACTCAGCAGCCGGAGGAGACTCAGTAGTAAGTGTGTACAGGCTCGACCCCGGCCGACGGGTGAACGTGGCCAAGTGTCGGCCTGTCCGAGCACACGTGCAGTGGGTCACCCGCTGACTCGCAGGAGTGAACTGGTCAACCCCCCTATCCTGTAGATCAGCTCCACTCACCAAGTTCGTAGAGAACGAGGGGAGGTAGAGACCTGACAGGGTGCCAGAGGGGGCTGCCGGGCACGGTAAGACAGTGGAGAAGCTAGCAAGGACAGGACCCCCAGAGGGGTCCGCCAGGGAGACCGCAACCGGCCGACTAAGCGGCGTAAGCGTGGTGCGGTCTCGAAAGAAGGAGCGGGAAGCACCCGAGTCAAGGGTGAAGGTGTGTAAGGCCTGAGCCGACGTAGTACCTGAGAGAGCAGACTCACCAGCACCTGGGGCAGCAGACGCACTAGCACCTAGAGCAGCAGCCTCACCAGCACCTAGAGCAGCAGCCTCAATGCCCGGGTCAGGCGGAACACACAGGTAACAGTCACTCGCATCACTAGTAGGCAATGCATACATGGCAGTGAGGATAGCATCATAGTCAAGAGTATAGATATCTACCCGCAGCCTAAGCAGCTCCACCCAGTCAGGGAGCTCAGCCGCGTCGCCAAACTCCATACGCCAAGCGTCGCTCAGACGGGCGAAGCAGCGGGACTCTGTGTGACCACGCGTCCCGCAAGGCTGACCAGTCCGGACACCCGTGCTAATAACGTACGGGCAGCGAGCACTACTCAGCGACCCTCTACTCTGAGCGTACCACTCACGAAGCTGGTGGGGGGTGAGGGACTCACGCGGGCGACGCTGGAGCTGCATCTGGCCACTACAAGTAGCTGCGGAACTACTCACTCCAGGACGACTCCCACTACGGCCACCCCGACAACCCCAACTAGCGTACCACTCACGAAGCTGTTGGGGGGTAAGGGACTCACGCGGGCGACGCTGGAGCTGCATCTGGCCACGCCAGGAGCAGCAGTAGCAGTAGAAAGAGCAGTAGCAGCAAGAGCAGCAGTAACAGCAGTACGGGCAGGGCAGTGCTCACCAGTGGCGAGAAGGGCAGGCGTACGACGGCGGCAACGGCGATGCCGCTACCACTGTAGGGCGAGAGCTCCACGGCAGCTGCAGGGGTGGCTGCTCCAGGGGCGGCAGTTGTAGGGGCGGCTGCTCCAGGGGCGGCTGCTCCAGGGGCGGCTGCTGCAGGGGTGGCTGCTCCAGGGGCGGCTGCTGCAGGGGCGGCTGCTCCAGGGGCGGCTGCTGCAGGGGCGGCTGCTGCAGTGGCGGCTGCTCCAGGGGCGGCTGCTGCAATGGCGGCTGCTCCAGGGGCGGCTCGGCTGCTGGGCGACTCGGCTGCCGGCTGCTCGCTAGGGGTGGCGACGGGGCCGGGTAGGGGCGGCGACGGGGCCGCTAGGGGCGGCGACGGGGCCGCGTAGGGAGGGGAGCGGCGACGGGGCCGCTAGGGGCGGCGACGGGGCCGTGTAGGGGCGGCAACGGGGCCGGGTAGGGGCGGCGACGAGGCCGCGTAGGGGCGGCGACGGGGCCGCGTAGGGAGGGAGGCGGCGACGGGGCCGCTAGGGGCGGCGACGGGGCCGCGTAGGGGCGGCGACAGGGCCGCGTAGGGAGGGAGGAGGCGACGGGGCCGCTAGGGGCGGCGACGGGGTCGTGAGGGGCGGCGACGAGGCCGCGTAGGGGCGGCGACGGGGCCGCGTAGGAAGGGAGGCGGCGACGGGGCCGCTAGGGGCGGCGACGGGGCCGCGTAGGGGCGGCGACGGGGCCGCGTAGGGAGGGAGGAGGCGACGGGGCCGCTAGGGGCGGCGACGGGGCCGCTAGGGGCGGCGACGGGGTCGCGTAGGGGCGGCGACGGGGCCGCTAGGGGCGGCGACGGGGCCGCGTAGGGAGGGGAGCGGCGACGGGGCCGCTAGGGGCGGCGACGGGGCCGCGTAGGGGCGGCGACGGGGCCGCGTAGGGAGGGAGGCGGCGACGGGGCCGCTAGGGGCGGCGACGGGGCCGCGTAGGGGCGGCGACGGGGCCGCGTAGGGAGGGGAGCGGCGACGGGGCCGCTAGGGGCGGCGACGGGGCCGTGTAGGGGCGGCAACGGGGCCGCGTAGGGGCGGCGACGAGGCCGCGTAGGGGCGGCGACGGGGCCGCGTAGGGAGGGAGGCGGCGACGGGGCCGCTAGGGGCGGCGACGGGGCCGCGTAGGGGCGGCGACGGGGCCGCGTAGGGGCGGCGACGGGGCCGCGTAGAGAGGGAGGAGGCGACGGGGCCGCTAGGGGCGGCGACGGGGTCGTGAGGGGCGGCGACGAGGCCGCGTAGGGGCGGCGACGGGGCCGCGTAGGAAGGGAGGCGGCGACGGGGCCGCTAGGGGCGGCGACGGGGCCGCGTAGGGGCGGCGACGGGGCCGCGTAGGGAGGGAGGAGGCGACGGGGCCGCTAGGGGCGGCGACGGGGCCGCTAGGGGCGGCGACGGGGTCGCGTAGGGGCGGCGACGGGGCCGCTAGGGGCGGCGACGGGGCCGCGTAGGGAGGGGAGCGGCGACGGGGCCGCTAGGGGCGGCGACGGGGCCGCGTAGGGGCGGCGACAGGGCCGCGTAGGGGCGGCGACGGGGCCGCGTAGGGAGGGGAGCGGCGACGGGGCCGCTAGGGGCGGCGACGGGGCCGCGTAGGGGCGGCGACGGGGCCGCGTAGGGAGGGAGGCGGCGACGGGGCCGCTAGGGGCGGCGACGGGGCCGCGTAGGGGCGGCGACGGGGCCGCTAGGGGCGGCGACGGGGCCGCGTAGGGGCGGCAACGGGGCCGCGTAGGGAGAGAGGCGGTGACGGGGCCGCTAGGGGCGGCGACGGGGCCGCTAGGGGCGGCGACGGGGCCGCGTAGGGGCGGCGACGGGGCCGCTAGGGGCCGCGAGGGGCCTGGAAGGGCGGCGACGGGGCTGCTAGGGGCGGCGACGGGGCCGCTAAGGGTGGCGCGAGGGGCCGTGAGAGGGGCCTCTAAGAGAGCTCGACAGAAGGGCGGCCCACAAGGCGCGCCTCGGGCAGGAGCGACTGGCGCTCCGGTCAGAAAAAAAAAATCAGTGGTGGGCCCAAGGAAGCGTTCCCACTAGGGAACCTGCTCTGATACCATGTGAAGAAATGAGGAATGAATGAACTAGCAAGCAGGTGGGTAGAAGTAGGAAAACCTAGAAGTGTTGTATCCCATATTGTCTACCCCACTACAGCCTACACAGACTATAGCATAAGAGTTTGACATCATTGTTATGGATGTTTTTTAAAAGGATGCATTTGCACTAGTGTGTAAGTGTAAGGAATTTTCTCGGCATTCCTTACGGAGCCCGACTACATCGCGTACAGCAACAGCCGTTGTTCGCCCGTTACTGCTAACGGGGCTTCGCCGACTTCGCGCGCACTGTTTCACCAAACCTCGCACTGCTGGCGTGGCCGTGTCGGCCTACGCTTCGGGACTAGCCCGAGCCTCGCTCCAGCGTAGCACTAGCTAGCTCGCACGCACCGCGTTACCGTTTGCATGTTTCGCATATAAATGTTCGCTCATGCCTTCGCTCACATTTTGTACTCGTTTGACGCCTTAGTGCAATTCTCGCTACTTCGATTCATTGCACCCGTAACACTTGGTATCAGAGCCCCTTTTTTCGGACCGCGCATCTCCGCACCCCAGGAAATCAACTTTTGATTTTTCACTCGAAGGGACTCACGTACCTTAGCACCTAGGAGCCGCTGTCCTCGCGTTCTCTCGTAAACGCGTGCAGCCACGACTGCGCCTAGACTAAGACGAGCCGACGCCCTTCGAAATGGCTGAACATATCGACGTCACGACTCTCACGCAGGAGCACTTGAACGATCTGCTACGACAAATCCGCGAGAGCGCCGAGGAAATCGCGACGCTGACGGCAGAACGCTCGTCCCTGCAAAACGACCTCACACGGGCACAATCCCAAGCACCTGGCACTCCGATTCAGCCCGCACCACACACATCACAGCACGGAAGTGTGGGGCAACCCGCGAGCGCCGCAAGTGATGGCGTCGTCCGCCATGACGGAGACGACGACCACGGCACGACACACCCCGACGCGACGAATGCGGCCAGGACTCAACCTCGAGTCACGATTTCAGTGCCGGCCGGCGAATCAACTCTTCCGTCGCCGATGCCGCTAAAGCCGCAGCGTCCGCCATGCTTTGACCCAAGTCAGCGGGGTGGTCCTACCGTTCAGGCGTGGCTCTTCACGTTGAACGTCTTCTTCGACGCGAACTACGTCTCGGAGGATACGGTGAAGATTCGCTACGCCGTGTCGTTGCTGCGAGGACCCGCCATGGACTGGTGGCGCGTCATCGTCACGAAGCCGGTGGACTACGCGACTCTACCGACACGGGAAGGACAAACCGGACCCTGGGCGCCGTCGTATTTTGTGGAGGTGCCCCAGTATCGCACGTGGGACGCGTGGTGCGCAGGTCTACGCGCTCGTTTCGAGCCAATCGCGGCTTCGATCGCGGCGCGACAGAAGCTCCGCACTTGGCGCCAACTCGGTTCCGTCCAAGATTACACGAGCGGTTTCTGGCGCTATGCGAGCAGGTGGGATATATTCACGAGAGCGAGCGCATCGACCGCTACATCAGCGGCCTGAAGCAGGACATCGCTCAGGAAATCCAGCTCCGCGGCGTCACCGAATTTCAAGAAATTCTCGCCATGGCGGAGAAACTTGATTTCTTCCGCCGACCGAGACCGGGGTCCTACGGAAGCAGCCATTGGGGACATCGGCCTCGTGGGACGAACGAGGGCGCCACGATACGTGCCGTCACCGCAAATGCCACTGCCGCACCATTCAAAGGGCGCTGCTTTGCGGGCAATCGGCCGGGACATCGCAAGAGCGAATGCTCGGAAAACGCTAAGGGAAAGGGGGAAGCTGAGCAGCAGAAACAGACCAAGCAGCAGGGAAACGCTGGGAGTCAGTAGCAGACGGGCCCTCTACTGACAGGTCACGCCGCTCGCCCGACCCAACCGACCCTCACCGAGTGATTGTGCCGGTTCACGCAATCGACCACACTCGGCCGAATAAGGAGGGGACTACGGTAGACAGCCCCATACTGCTTAGTGGGAAAATCGGGACGGACTTAGTTAAAATCTTCGTAGACGGGGGAGCCAGCCACAGCCTCATCAACACCGCTACAGCACGAAAATTGCGACTGCCACTGGACAGATGTTTACCTGAGATCGACGCACGACTGGTAGACGGCACGCCGCTGGCGATACGGGAACGCGTAGACCGGGTTCGGATTCGATGTGGGGGTAACTTCACGTTTAGCCAGGAAATGCTCGCAACGACCCTCGACGGAACCGATGTTTTACTCGGGCGTGATTGGTTGCGACGACACAACCCGCGAATCGACTGGACGACGGGTGACTGCACCGTGCGAGTGAACGGTAACAACATCGCCTTACCTCGCTGGGGCTCACCTGAGTCTTCGTCGGTGGGTGTCAACGCGATCACGATGAAACGCGCCGTAGCGGTAGGAGCTGACGTGTACGCGGTCGACATTCGGGAAGCCGAGGCAGCAGACAAAGGAGGGGATTTACAGAAACTGCTGGCCGACGTACCGAGTGACCTGGCAGCGCTGTTGAAGCAGTACAGCGACATTTTCCCGGACGATTTACCGACGGGACTGCCACCTCAGCGACCGCACGACCACAGGATAGAGTTAGAACCGGGGGCACAGCCAATAGTACAGCGACAGTTCCGACTGACCCAGCCCGAACTGGACGAACTGAGGAAGCAGCTCGATTACCTGCTCGAGAAGGAATTCATTCGCCCTAGTTCGTCGCCCTTCGCAGCACCGATACTGTTCACACCGAAGAAAGACGGGGGATTTCGCATGTGCATAGATTACAGAGCACTGAACAGGGTTACCATCAAATCCCGTTACCCCATCCCGCGAGCCGATGAACTGATCGACCAACTGCGCACAGCCCGGGTTTTCTCGAAAATCGACCTCCGAGGGGGTTACCACCAGATTCGCGTCAACCCGCCCGACTGCCCTAAGACCGCATTCCGCACACGCTACGTATCCTTCGAATACACCGTCATGCCTTTCAGACTGACCAACGCTCCCGCCACCTTTCAAATGACCATGAACGAAGCTTTCCGCCCGCTCTTAGATAAGTGCGTCATAGTATACCTGGACGACATACTGATTTACAGCCCTGACAGAGCACAGCACTTACAGGACATCGAAGCAGTTTTTAAAATCCTGAGTGAGAACCGCCTAGTGACAAAAGCGTCTAAGTGTGAGTTTTTATAGGACCGCCTGGAGTTTTTGGGACACATTATTTCAGCTGCAGGAGTGGAAATAGACCCGAAGAAAATTGCGACGATTCAAGCATGGCACGCGCCGACCAACTTGACCGAGTTGCAGAGTTTTTTGGGGTTCGTCAACTACGTGCGCCGGTTTGTCCCCGACATGGCGAAGCTGACTGCCCCGTTGACTGACCTGCTGAGGAAGGGGGTTGAGTACACGTGGGGGGAGAAAGAGCAAGCTGCCTTCTCGGCCCTCAAAAACATTTTGTGCTCACCGTCCGTGCTTCACATCGCAGATCCACACCGTCCGTTCGAGCTCGTCACTGACGCAAGTGACATCGCTGTGGGAGCAGTACTGTCGCAAGATTTCGGGAACGGCCTCCAGCCAATCGCGTACGAGTCCCGCAAGCTGCACCCGCCCGAACGCAATTACCCGATACACGACCGCGAAATG
The DNA here is from genome assembly GCA_947471745.1 of Closterium sp. Naga37s-1. Classification (NCBI taxonomy): domain Eukaryota; kingdom Viridiplantae; phylum Streptophyta; class Zygnematophyceae; order Desmidiales; family Closteriaceae; genus Closterium; species Closterium sp. Naga37s-1. The sequence goes on along the minus strand of CANJKZ010000915.1, from coordinate 272,651 downwards.
TTGGCGAGGGAATCAAGAGGATTGAATTCCTCGTTCGCTGGAAGGATCGCACGCCAACTGAGGACAGCTGGGTGCCCCTGGCCAACATCGAAAACCACCCTGCCTTGCACGTGTACCTAAGGAGCCGGGGATTCCGCGATATACACGTAGCGGAGGGGGCTTCTTGAGGGGGGGGGGGGGGTAGTGTAAGGAATTTTCTCGGCATTCCTTACGGAGCCCGACTACATCGCGTACAGCAACAGCCGTTGTTCGCCCGTTACTGCTAACGGGGCTTCGCCGACTTCGCACACACTGTTTCACCAAACCTCGCACTGTTGGCCTGGCCGTGTCGGCCTACGCTTCGGGACTAGCCCGAGCCTCGCTCCAGCGTAGCACTAGCTAGCTCGCACGCACCGCGTTACCGTTTGCATGTTTCACATATAAATGTTCGCTCATGCCTTCGCTCACATTTTGTACTCGTTTGACGCCTTAGTGCAATTCTAGCTACTTAGATTCATTGCACCCGTAACAGTAAGTCTAATGTAGTTTTTGAAGTTGTATCAAGCTTTGCGCCATATTCGGCGAGTCTCAGAAAATGGGCCACGGTGGCGTACCTCCCCGCTTCCCTTCCCTCATCGTGGCAGTGGCACTTGAGTCGCGGTCTGATTGGAGGTTCGGGCCGCGAGGGCAAGCAGGACATGCGTTCAATTTCGTGGCTGAGGCGGCCTAGACTAGAGACAAGCGGGGTTGAGGTAGGGCAAATCCCCTACTGCTGGTGCAAACGCCCGGAACACCGCAGGACCAATTTCGACGGACTTGTGCTAAGCCAACTCAAGCACTCGAGTGCAATGGAGCGTGCTACAGTCAAGCTCGTCGAGCCGCCCTCCCTCGTGTCGGCCACGGTCTGTCAAGGGCTGGAAGGAAGGGCCCGCCGCAGTCCAGAATTGGTGCGCTGGAAGAAAGTACAGCGTCAAGTTGGTGTCACAGCCACAGGGCGTTGCTACCTCGACAAATATGTTTGATCCCCTCGTCGCCTTGATGGATGCGTCACGTCACATTCATCCGCTCCTTCACTCTAAACCATAGCAAGCCACCTCTTCCGATTTCGCGATAGTAGTTCGATTTGACATTTTAAGCTTGAGATTAACGTAGAACGAAGAACGATGACCCATTCGCTGGCATCATAGGTGCACCTCATCGCGTCACAAAAGCACCTTGGGCATAGTGGACTGCATAAAGATCCCCCATGGCGGCAAGAGTAGATCGAAGAGCTGCGACGGTTCGGATTATAGACGGGCTGACACGAAGGTCCTCGGCCTGTCGCGCGAGCCAGTGGGCGCGTTGCTGGCTGCTTGTGTGCGCGCTCTCGTGGAGCGCTGTGAGGCACGCAGCAGCGCGCAGTGCGGCAGTTCAAGACACATACACCAGCTCGAAACCTCAAGCGACTTCCACAAGCAGCGGCGGTCAAGCAGTTGGATCAACGCCGCAATCGCGATACTTCCTGCTCCCCAACAACTCGTACGGCGCCAAGTGCCTCGACGGCAGGTACGGCGCCAAGTGCCTCGACGGCAGGTACGGCGCCAAGTGCCTCGACGGCAGGTACGACGCCAAGTGCCTCGACGGCAGGTACGACGCCAAGTGCCTCGACGGCAGGTACGACGCCTGCGCAATGAAGCTCGCCGAGTGGGCGAGCGAGAGGGGTTCGTAGCAGCTGGTTCGACGAAATTGCGCTCTGCTTATCGCGAGGCACCGTGCAAGTGGCAAACTCGAATCACCCGCATACCTTTCCCTCGGCACGTTCTGCCCTCCCTCCTCTCACACGGTAGTACAGCCTCTCTCGCAATCCCGTTAATGATTGTTCACCCTTCTCATGCTTCTTCGCCCTCCGCCCTACCACACGGTACTCACCCTCCCCACACCCATCTTTTCTCCTCGGACTTTGTATGCAGCGAGCCTGAACCGATCTAGCTGGCCGCTGCTACTGCTGCTGCCACATCCGCTGCTGGAGCGGCGGGTGGTGCCCTGCTTCTCTTACCCTCCCACCCCTCTTCTGCTTCCCTCCCCTCTTTCCTCCCGCCGCTTGCTGCCACCCGCGCCCAGTCCGCCTGGGTACCAGTACCGGGAGGGCTACGGCGAGGCGAGTGGGTGGTGGCACATCCATCTGCCGGGCGGCGGGTGGTGCGCGTCGCTCGACAAGTGCTTGGCGCGCTCCAAGTCCAAACTCGGCTCCACACGTGGCTTGCTAAACGGCATGCCCACAGGGAGCCGCAGCAGCAGAAAGGCGAGCAACGACAACGGCGACCCCGATGCTGTGAGTTGCTCATGCCGCAAATGCTGTGAGTTGCTCATGCCGCAAATGCTGTGAGTTGCTCATGCCGCAAATGCTGTCAGTTGCTCATGGCGCCGTAACCTTCCTCGTCCATCCGCGCTATGATGTCTACGTTCAGGTCCCCCTTCCGCAATGTCCCGTTCCCTTATCCTCCCTCCCTCCCTCCTCTCCTTTCTTCCATCTGCCTTCCTCTCCATTCGACTACTCCAACTCCCTCCTGCCATCCTGCACCCTCCAAACAGTCGCATCCCTCCTCGCCCTCGCATCCCTCCCCGCCGTCGCATCCCTCCCCGCCGTCCCATCCCTCCTTAGCTGGCAACCGGTGCGGCTGGTGCGCGAATCCGAAGCTCCGACACCTGCTCCTTCTCTCCCCCCTCTCTACACCCCTGGCCTCCCACTCTCCTCCCTGCGGGTCGCATCCCCCGCCCCCACCCCCCCATGCGCGCAGCCCCCGCGCGGCATAACGAGTGCGGATGCCGCCACAAACCCCACCTTCTACAACTGGCACCTCGTGCGCCCCGTCTACTGCGACGGAGGGGGCTTCGCGGGCCGCGCGGGGTACAAGGCGGCGGGCAACGGCAGCGAGGGCGTTCATATGGACGGCTGGCGAATCATCCACGCCATTCTCAGCGGTGTGTCATCCACGCTATTCTCAGCGGTGCGTCATCCATTCAATCTTCAGTGGGGCACCTCGCTGCATAGAGTTGTTTCTGCTTGTCAGGAAGCCCACTAGAGCATGTGTCCAAGTGCTTGCATCCTGCTGAAAGAAAAAAACACCACTGTTTTGGCCCCTCCGCTCTACCGCCAAGTGAAGTCCCCTTCCCTTCCCCCACACCACCACCGCCCTTCCCCTTCCCGTGTCTCCATGCACCCATCCTGCGCTTGTCTGGGCAGATATGCGCAAGAGCAGGGGCATGACAATGTCCCCCTTCCCCCCTTCTGACCATCTCCCCCACTCTAACCCCCCCTTCCCCCCTTCCAGATCTGCGCAAGAGCAGGGGCATGACAGCGCCCACGCACATTCTTCTGTCGGGCACGTCCGTGGGCTGGCAGGCGGTGATCCCCTTCTCCCCCCAACAATCATCTCCCTCCTCCAGATCTGCGCAAGAGCAGGGGCATGACGGCACCAGCGCGCATTCTACTGTCGGGCAGCTCGGCGGGCGGGCAGGCGGTCGTGACGCTGTGCGATCTGCTGCCGCTTCTCTTCCCGCGCGCGCTCGTCAAGTGCATCATGGACGCGGGGCTCTTTGTGGGTGAGCGCTGGGGATGGTATGCGTGGGCGGGATGAGGACAATTGGGGCTGCTCGTGGGGCTCTTCGTGGGTGAGCGGGGCTGGTATGGGTGGCAGCAAGTGGCGCTGTTAGTGCGCTCGTCAAGTGCATCATGGACGCGGGGCTCTTCGTGGGTGGGAGCAAGTAACTCTGTTGGCGAGAGAGAGCACGACAAGCAAGTATGAATGCCTGGAATTCACTGGTAGAGCTCATTGGTGTGTCCTGCGAGTGAGCATTGATGGGTCCTGCTGGTCGCACTAACGCACTCAACTGCAAGCAGCCCCACCTCACCTGCCCACCCATCCCCTCGTCCACCCCTCGCCCACCCTCCTGCCCACCCTTCTGCCCGCCCTCCTGCCCGCCAGACGCGGAGGACCGCACAAAGCGGCGGGCGTTTGCAGGCATGGTGAAGGCCACGGTGGGGCTGCACAACATGCGAGTCAACTGGCGCTGCAGTCAGAGTGAGTCAACTGGCGCTGCAGTCAGAGTGAGTCAACTGGCGCTGCAGTCAGAGTGAGTCAACTGGCGCTGCAGTCAGAGTGAGTCAACTGGCGCTGCAGTCAGAGTGAGTCAACTGGCGCTGCAGTCAGAGTGAGTCAACTGGCGCTGCAGTCAGAGTGAGTCAACTGGCTCTGCAGTCAGAGTGAGTCAACTGGCGCTGCAGTCAGAGTGAGTCAACTGGCGCTGCAGTCAGAGTGAGTCAACTGGCGCTGCAGTCAGAGTGAGTCAACTGGCGCTGCAGTCAGAGTGAGTCAACTGGTGCTGCAGTCAGAGTGAGTCAACTGGCGCTGCAGTCAGAGTGAGTCAACTAGCGCTCTGCATCCAAGCTGTTAAAGCCGCCATGCTGCTCCCCTCCTCTTCCCCTTAACTCTCATCCATATCTCACCAGCCAACCCACTCACCACTCCCATCCCCCTCCCACTCCCCCCACCCCACCGTTCACACAGCCATGTCCCCCGCCAACCAGTGGCGCTGCTTCTTCCCGCACAAAGCGTTACGCTTCGTGTCGTCGCCCGTGCTGGCGGTGAACTCACTGTTTGACTACCGCGCGCTCATGCTGGGCAACCAGCTGCCCGCCAACCAGGCCCAGGCCACCGCCTGCCTGCGCCAGATCGCCAAGGAGGGCGGCACCAACCTGCTCAAGCTCGTCACCAGCCAGAGCTGGCGCCACGACCGGTCCACACTGGCGGAGATTCAGTCAGGAGGGACGTTGTTTCCTGGAGGTGATTATAAGGGGGGGAGTTTGGAAATTGGGTTGACGAGTACTGTGGAGGAAGGGGACAGTCCTGGAAACGGGAAGGGTGGGAAGAGGAAAGGAAAGGGGGGTGGTGGAGGAGCAGGGAAGGGAAGAAGGGTGAGGGGGTCAGCAGGTGCAGCAGCAGCTGAAGCATCTGTGTGCGCGCCTGAGGAGCACAGGGCGGTGCTGAATGTGGCATGGCAGATGATTCAATTCACGGATGCTGCTTCCATGGAGCTCGGACCCACCGTTAGCACGTTTGTCACACCCGCAATCGCGCACTGCGCTCTGACCAGCCCAAAATGGGACTCACTGATGGACAAAGGCGTGACACTAAGAGATGCCGTCACAACATGGTATAAACGGCCTCTTTGATCACTGTTGGTCTAGGAATAAATTAGATATGCACTTACAGCTGTAAGCAATATCAAATCCTTACTGGGGCTGTATCAACTCCTGGAAATGTATGCCCGTTCAACTTCCTGAACCCTGAGGTTGCCTAGTTTGAAATCTGAGTCTCCCTCCTCACTTCACACATATTTTTTGTTTCATCTGCTAAAAGGCAAGCTAATTTTGTTGTGTGAAGTTTTCAAGACCGTGGTCTGAGAAGGGAACGGATGTGAAGGGCTGACGGAAGGATCTAGGGGAGCAAAGGGTAGGGTTGAAAAGGGGGATAGAAAATGCTTTTTACATACGAGAGCACCAAATCGAGGGTATTGAAGTGCAGGAGGGAGGGGAGGGGAAGCGAGGAGGGGAAGCGAAGGGAGGGGAAGAGAAGGGAGGGGTGGGGAAGGAAATGAAATGGAAGGGAAGGGGGAGGAAAGGGGGAGGAAAGGGGGAGGAAAGGGGGAGGAAAGGGGGAGGAAAGGGGGAGGAAAGGGGGAGGGGGAGGGGAGGGGGAGGGGAGGGGGAACGGAAGGGAACGGAAAGGAACAGAAGGGAACGGAAGGGAACGGAAGGGAACAGAATGGAAGGGAAGGGAAGGGATAATATGGGGATGAAAGAGAAGGAAAGAGAATGCAAGGATGGGAATGGAGGGGAAAGGATGGGAAGGGCAGGGTGACGTGATGAAGGGAAGGCGCGATGATGGGAGCGGAGGCGCGACGAGGAGAGGCACAATGAGGGGGCAGGACGAGGAGAGGCACAATGAGGGGGCAGGACGAGGAGAGGCACAATGAGGGGGCAGGACGAGGAGAGGCACAATGAGGGGGCAGGACGAGGAGAGGCACAATGAGGGGGCAGGACGAGGAGAGGCACAATGAGGGGGCAGGACGAGGAGAGGCACAATGAGGGGGCAGGACGAGGAGAGGCACAATGAGGGGGCAGGACGAGGAGAGGCACAATGAGGGGGCAGGACGAGGAGAGGCACAATGAGGGGGCAGGACGAGGAGAGGCACAATGAGGGGGCAGGACGAGGAGAGGCACAATGAGGGGGCAGGACGAGGAGAGGCACAATGAGGCATCGCGAAAGTGTGTCCTCCAGAAAGTAACTGCGCCGCAACTTTCAAGTTGTCATTCCGCAACTTTCCAACCGTAAAAAAAAAGTACAGGCCAAACGCTCCTTTGCACGGGTCACTTTCAAAGTTGCGGCAGAGTGACTTTCATGTGACTTCCCTGCAACCAGGAACGCCACGTGTGCGTGGCTCTCGATGTAACTTCAACGCAGCGGTGATGTCACTCCTACACAATGTCACTTCAACATTGCTTTACGGCCACCAGGGCAAGTAACGCTACAGTTGCTCGTAGGTAACACAAATGTGACATCTAAGTGACGTTGCCACGTGGCTTGACCAGGGACACGTGTACAAACAAATTGTGCCACCTGGACCGAATGCACCGGCGAATGAAATTACGCCCCCTGTCCCCCATGGTACCATACATTTGGACAGCCCAGATGCCTCATCCGTGAAACCATCGTCAAACGATATGTTGACATTCGTCACTTCCGTACTGGTTGACCGACACCAGTACACCTCGCTATATTCCACTTGTCGACCGTCGATGTGCATTACGATGTGCGGTACCGATCCGCCACACGTGCGCGTAGCTCGGCGCCGAGCCATCAGATCAACCATAACTACCAACCATAGTCCGCCACTATGCTACCCTTGTACCCAACAGTAGAATCCCAGCCCCACATCGCAAGAAGCCGTCCATCGCGAGCGTACAAATGTACGCAGTACATCGAGCCCACTTGTCACGTCACCATAACTTACGCCACTTGGGCGTCTGCGGCGTTGACTCCAGACGTACCCTAACGGGCGGCTCGACTTATGAACCGCCAGTTGTTCTCATTGCCCACATATGATACGCCATTTACCACATTGTGGTCGTACATGTGGCACAACTAGTACGCACCACGTGCTGCTCGCCTTTCGCGGCGCGAACCTATCGGTTCAGGCCACGTGGCTCAGTACGGATATGTGTCTCCAATTGCCCATACGCGACCCACGATACAATGTCTTGCTTGCCATCGACACTGGTTCATGTGCACCAAGATGTAGGTGTTAATCATTTCTTTTATTTTACCATAACGGCACACAATCTAAACTATGCCATCTCGCACAACTCCGTTGGTGTCTTTTTGCTACTTGCTACGGCACGCAATACAATACAATCTCCCCCCACTCATTACCCTGCACGTAGTAGTGCTTCTGCCATTCTGCTGGGCCATACTCACCCATCCTCACCCACGCTACACCGATCACTCAATCACGACAACATTGTTCACTGCCAGATGCATCGCCTCCGCCTCCTTCTTCGCTCAGGTGTGACGTCTCCGTCGTTGGCAGCAGACATTCGAGACCACTGGAGGACAGGCGGAACTTATGCGGGCCCCAAGCCCATGACTTGCGCTCCGCATCATAGGTCGGTTGCAGGCGGCCAATGGCCTCCGCCACCGCCTCGTATGCCAGTAACTGCAGGCGCTTCACAGATGCGCCGTTGTCGCACGGTGAATTAGTCAATTTCCCCTTTCGATCGTCCCAGGTGACAATGGCGTAGGTTACCTGGGAGGTAACATTGGGGTCGATTAGTACCAGTACATCGAAAAAGTATTGGTAAACCTATTGGACGAAATCTAAACTCACCACGTGCTCGAGCCACGCTAGATGATATAGCTTTAGCGTCACATCCTCTCCACGTTTTCCCTCGAACGCTGAGATCGCGCACGCGGCGAATGCCGCGGACGCGAACGGAATACTATCCCGTTTGCTGAAATGCCACCTCGACAATGTCTGCTCAGCTGCACCGAACAACAAACCATAACATGTGCGGTAAATAGATATTCAACCGACACCCTTGCACATGCTCCTCTACATCTGCACGCCAATACACTCACCCTCGTCGTCCAAAAGGGGGCCGTACTTCAGCCTGACCTCGCTCGCTGTACGTTTCTTCTTTCTAGCCCAAGAACTTGCACGATCCTTTGCGTGACGGAAGAGCCCCAGCCTGGGCAGAGCAATGTTTCGCGCGCCCCGCAGCTCCTGTCTTCCATTCCGACAGTGACTTGTTCAGGTCGGCACGTCTTGTCCTACAGGAGTCTAGCGCCAATGTTGCCAATTTGGGAGGAAGCCTTGACACAACAGCGCTCAGTCCCACAGCCTTGTCGTCCCTGCTTGGGTAGAAATCCAGTTCCTTGTTGGGCGCATCGATGAACATCTCTCTCCGTACCAGGGCGCACATGCTCTGCCCACACAAACGCCACTTGCAAGTAAGTCTCTATGTACACAGATGTCACGTTGCATCGCCTCAGGCACCACATGGCTCTCACCTTCCACGCATCGCCTTCACTCAATTGGTCAAGCAGGCCCTGTACCATCGGCGACTTGCTTGTTGTCTTGTGCTTTTGCACCTTTGCGGGCGGCTCTTCATTATCGCTGCTCGAGTCCGGGTTGTCGCGTGTCTCTCGTGTCCGTTTATGTCCAGCGCATCTGGACCCATTCGATGCCTCTCCGGAGGACCTTTTCCGCTTTCGCGACGCTCCCGCGGATATCGCCGACAGAATGCGGGACTCCAGACGAGCCAGAGCCTTTGTGTTATCTTCCTGCCCTTCCCGCAATGCATTGTACTCTTCACGAGTAACGATGCCGACCGCAGTTGGAGGGCGCTCATCTCCATTTGGCTGACAAGTCATGGCAGTAGCGGCTGTGGCAGCACCCTTCAGAGGGTCATCGCTGGAAGACTCGCTAGCAGCCTCTCCAGCCTTTTCCGCGTCAGCCTCCTCCTGCATCATGTCCTCGATCAGACGCTCCTTCTGCACATCTAGGTCGGCGTTATGTACGGCAGTCTCGTCGTTCACGGTAGTTCCGACATTGTCCCCGTCCACCACGGGCTTCGTGCTGACCGGCTGTGGCAAAGACCGTTGCGTCTCCCCTGCGAAGCAAAAATCAATGTCACATGTGTTAGGCCCTTGACGATACCACGAGTATGCAGCGTAATCGGTCAACACCATATGTCCTCAACGAGGTAAGATGGAGCCGCTCTGGGTCTCACGGAACGTCCTTCACCGTGTGAGCTCATGACTGCCGGGTTGAGTTAGCAGTGGGAAACTAATACGCACCCCCACATACAATGTCACACGGAAGTGACCGAATCAAAACGTCCGCTGTGGCCATTCCCACACCTTGATTAGCGACCACATCGCTCTTCCTAACTGATTGCGTCACATTGCCCCCCAATGGCCATCCCCCACGGCATGAATCCGTACACGTGGTAACACGCCATACGCGCACTAGATCGCACAACTTCCCCCGCCACACATGAGATTCTGGGTGTCGTGCCAGCGTTATGTTGATGGACACAACAACCCACATCAGCACGTGTAACTTACAACTGAGGATTAACCAATTGTCAGTTTGGGTATACCGTGTCTATGCCCGCGTTTCCAGCAACTCGCTTAAACCATTTCAGTCATACAGATAGAAGCAGTACATTGCTTTTATAGAACGCCATACCATGCTTTGATCTACATAGAACAAGGAAACGACACCAATGTCCCACAACGGATTATAACATCTAGACACAGGCGTACAACAGGAAACGACGCCCATATTATGCAGATTTTTTTTTCGATGTAACAGGTACATGTGTTATCTGGCCTGCATCACCCATCCGACAAGACATCTTCGCCGTCGTCTCCATCCTCATATGCCTCCTCATCTTCCTCATCATCATCATACTCTTCCTCTAACTCTTCATCATCAGGTTCCACGTCATTCTGGGAACCACCAGCATCCTCATCGCCCCTGGCATCAACCTCCTCAACGTCCTGCACCGCCCTCCTGGTATCCCGTGTCCTGCGTCGTGCTCCAGCCCGTCGCTGCGGAGCAACTGGCAACCCCTCCAATGCAGCGCGCCACTCCCTCCAGCGATTCCAACGCCGGTGCCTGACCAGCAGCTTCAGATGGTCCTTGGTGCAGCCAGCAAGAGCCTCCCTCTCCTCAGCTGTGAGCTCTACAGTAGAGTTGATTTGCTGGTTCGGACGCAGCACCACCGCGCCAGCTGCGTACGCATAAGCCGCCTCGTCCTTATCGTCGTAAGACCCCAGACGAGTCTGCTGTTTGCCCTTGGTGATGATGCACACATAGTAATTGCCTGACTCCGTGTTGAACATCACACCCGTCCATCCACTGGTCGAGGCTCTCCCGCCCTTAGGCGTTGCGGCTACAGCTCTTGCAAGGGCTGGAGTAAGCGCGGTGACTCGCCCGGCCACACCCTGCTGGGCCGGTGTACTCTGGCATGTGGCCTGGCCCGACACGTGCAGCGCCAGCACTTGGTGCATGGGTGTCTCCACAGCAATACCTGTGGGACGCGGTAGAGCCGGTGTCAGAGGGGCACATACGGGTGCACCAACACGACCACCACTTCCGCTTCCCGTTACTGGCATGCACGTAGCGTCCGCAGGCTGCTCCACATTGCCATTCACGGATACCACCGCCCCATCGTGCGTCTTAGTGACGCCCATCACGTCCTGGGCAGCTCCCATGTGCGAACGTGCTCCTGCGTCTAGCTCGTCGGATGAGACACCCTTGGTGATGGCCAGAAACTCAATCTTCGCAGTGAGTATCTGGATGTCGTGTTCCAGTACTGCAATCTTCTCCTTGTGTTCACGCACCTCCGCTACTCAGACCGCCCGTTGGCGCTACCAGCAAGAACCCTTCGTTCGACAGCCTGGGGGCTGGTTGCGGCGGAATTCGCAGCCCCTCTTTCTGTAGCTGGGGTAGCAGCGTCCCTTCTGAGTGCCGACACATGTCGAACCGCATCAGTCTTCTGTACCGCAAGGCAGAGACACCTCTGAATGAGATCCACTCGGTAACCGAAACGAATCTGGTCGACACCAATGCCTCAAGGAACTGGCACGTGTACACCCCACAATCCCATGAATTTGGCTGCTTGGGAATCTGGAAATCCTGTGTACATGGACACCACACGGTTCAACAAATGCGGGGTACATATAAGTACGGGTGATAATCCAAGCGGTGCACAACATATAGTTACTAGTTCCATATCCTTACCTTCATGATCTTGCATGAGGCCTCCGCCAGAACTTTACGGGCCGACTCACCATCCACGTCCGGATGGTCACGAAGTACCATCATGTGTAGGAGCCTGCACGAACGATAAGCGGTTAGTCACGTACATAATGTTGCCCCAAGGTCTTGAGTCGGTGAGGAGCATCTAATGCAAAAACCCAAGCATACGTCTTAGTGTTGTCGAATGCCTCCATCGTGCTCAAGTGCCGGCTCTCGCTGTCGAATAGTATGAATTTCACGCCGAGCGAACCATCTTCGGGCTTTTCTCTGTTCACGATGTATTTCGGGTTGGTGACGACCATGAGTGAGTAGTGACTCTGGCAGTACACTGAGCGCGCAACGTCACCGTGGTTAGGGGATGATACATAAACACTAGCCTATCGCGTCACATGCATGCCGACACAACAAGCCACTTATACCATACCCAAAAAACATAGGTACAGCGAGGTAGTCGTAGGTGAAGACGGATGGGCCAGGTCCCTTCCCGAACGGCTGCCCGAAACCTTGAGCATACGCGTACGCCTTACTGTCCAGGGCGACCCATGTCTTCCCATTGGGGCATGTTGGATAGCGTATGTTCAGTAATCTGGTTGACACAATGACAACAAACAAGTCCGTCAGAATGGGATTGCGCATTCTTCACCATGGAAAGTCACTAGAATCTACGCAGGGTTGAAGGTTCCTTACACGTTGTGGAAGTCTATTACGGGGTCTGTTAGGCAGCTCTGGTCCGCTATAGTGGCGGCGTCGCTAGGTGGCACCTGTGCGCCCACGCCAAGATGATTATACAGCGAGATCTCCTTGAACCGGGACTTTCCCGGCGCGGCCAGAAGCTTCGCGATCTCGTCATTAGGCGTATGCTCCACTTCTTCCTCCTCCTCGTCGAGTCGCGATCCCCACGACGTGGCCGACGATGTCGTCGGAAACTTAACCGGTGCCGCTGGTCGGCCAGCGTCGCGCGACCTCAGTCGTCTACTAGCAAGCGACTCCGCTACAGTATACCTCGGCTTCTTATTTTTGTGAGGAGATGAACGCGGATCTACCGCATCGGCCTTACGGCCCTGTCTCATGGCGGCAGCCTTAGTCTTCGGAGGCATGGAGAATCAGTATATGTAACTAAGCTGGGTAAGGTTATTCGAGAGAGAGAGAGAGAAGCCACAATCATGCCCTAAATTCGGTGCGGGCTTATAGCACAACCTTCCAGCATAGTCGGCTTGCTGGATAATGGCAGGCGTACGCGGGAATCAGCGAAATTGGCCTACCACCGCTTCGAATTGTGTTTTGGCGAGTTCAACGATGCACCAAACGAGGTTACATGTGAGCTCACCGTCGCCATCTTCGTGGCACGTGGATGCCTGCATGGTTGTTTGCTGAGGGTCACTTGATTCGTTACAAAACTATTTGAGAACAAAATGTCTCTCTTGGAACACATTGTCCGGTAATTCCACTAAGTATCGATAACCCGACACTCGAATCCCTCGCGTTCGCATACAGAGACAACTGCAACAGACACGCACACCATAATGACTATGTAGCAGGATTTCCAACAGCGCGAACAACAACCTCGGGCCAATAAGAACTATATTGTTACAAATGTTGTGGCCACAAGCTATTAAAGTGTGCGAACCTGTAAGAAGAATCCACGTGTTGTCGGAATCCTTGTGAAAGGCCACTCACGTCATTCTGAAATCCGACATTGGTAAGGGAGACTTTAGGCCACTCGTTGTCGCCACACGATGAATGGTGTGCTCTAAGGCTAATCTACTCCCGCGCCATTCTTATCCTTACATAATCACCTAAAACAGGCATAATAATCAGACCGTAAACCAACCTTTCTTGTAATGGTGGCGCTGCGTAAGCTCCTTACAGGCCTGGGTCTTCACCCCAGTAATGTCTTTTGTTTCGCCGAGGCAACGGTGTACCCTGGCCTGCAGCCTTTTCTGCATGCAGATGGCGTGCGGATGGACAAGAGCCTTCAGCGCCTGTCAGTTGGCCTTATGTACTCCGCGGACGGCACAGTACGCTTCAAGCCAATTGTGGTGTGCCGTGACAGGGAAGGACTGAACACAGGGACAGATGTCAATGCATCCGAGTGGGCGTATGTGCGTCGCACCCGGTCAGGCCGCATCACTTCAGAGGTAACTTTCACCGTGGTGTCTTATGGTGGGTGGATGAGTACATCGTACATACACTGACAGTGTTGTGATTCTCCGTGTGCAGCTCTTTACCATGCTCATGACTGGTCTGAACGCCGTCAGACTCGGCAAGAACCGCAACATCGTGGTTCTTGTATGCAGCAAGAGACACCAGTTGACATGGGGCGAGGGCAAACGTGTGACCGAGTTTGGGTTCGATGTACAGAAGCCAACCCACGTCCGCATCGTGCAGCTGCACAAGAAAGTACCTGCACTTGGGAACCCGCTCCTGCAGGGCATTGTCGCTTTCTTCAAGTCGGAGTTCTGCTGTATGTGGTTAGACCACCAAATGCTTGGAATCAAACGCGGCCCGCCCCCCGTCGGATGGATTCAGAACCGCCCTTCTGCAGTGAACACTCTTCAATGGGCGTACGATGCTTTGTTGGGTGTCTCTACAACCCATATCCAGCTCACGTTCTGGAGGACGGGATGCGTGCCAGACGCATGGGAGTCCCTGCTGCACACTATCAAAAATGATATGCACCTGGAGATCATAGAGCACCTCGTCGAGAGCTTGATATCGCTGCAACGCAAGCTGGATCTCCTTGACCTGCCGAGTGAGCTCCTGGACGCCCAAGAGTATGCCACTTGGGACGACGAGGTGTCTGATTCCGCGCCAAAAGACCCATCCGGCAACGACGTCAATGGTGACACTGATACTATAGACGACACGGCGAGCGTCGGGCCTGTAGCTGGAGACGAGAGGACCCGTCGCCGTGTTCTGCGATATGCATCAGCTGCAGATACTCGGTTCGCCACCTCTCACGGAGTGTCTCTACAATGCTTCCCGCGTCTATCTCGGCTGGAGAACGCGGCACTGGTTGACCGTCTCGTTCGCACACCAGTTAAGCGCAGACGCCACTGTGAGGATTAATCCTCACACTCATTCTCCTCGACAGCGACGGAAAAAGTGAGCGTACAGTCGCACTTGTGCGACATCTCAAGCATGTTCGACGACTTAGAGTACGGAATCTGACTTTGCGGTGGCTATTGATAATGCCCACAGGCTGTTTGGAAAACCCTATGTGTGCTATGTGCGTACTATTGTCGTAGGCGCTTTAATGCATTTCATCAATGGCATTGTGCTCTATGTAATGTGAACGTTTGGTTTTGTTGTGCACATTCCACTAGTATGTGGTTGCAAACACTGGCTAGTGATGACACTATATTACACAATATGTCTGGGTCCAAAAAACACTATAACGTACCGTGAATTCTTTGATTTTGGTGTGGCGCGGGAGGAACCGTTAATATAAGTTTGTAACATGTACTTGTATGGCGCCGGTACACCTAATAGGAAACAAGTGCGGTTCACTGAACAAAGTAGTATAACGTCGGGGATGGTTCGGCCGAAACCCTAAACGTGGTAACACAGCTTTGGGAGATGTTAAACGGGCGTGGTAGGTAGCCATATAGTATGCTGTCCGACTCTGTTGGTTCAGCAGCGCTCATGGAGGGATAATTGTCGCCGCGTAGGCGTATTTCGCGCAGCTATTTCATCCGCAAGCACTCTAAAATCGTGTACGCTATTATGCAGGTCACAGGTGTCAAGAATCAGTAGCACAAAGTTAGAACAGGAAAGAGTGTTTTGCACTAGCAGGCAGATGAGCACATATAGGAAACCCTAATTTGGGCTGTACTTGCTATAGAGTACCCCACTGCAGGCTAGACAAATGCAACATTCTAACAACAGGGGCCACACTCGCACAACGAGGGGCCGCAATTGGTGCGGAGAGTTTGCTGCGCTCACTAGACCCGTTCCTAGGAAGCGGATGCTGCAGTCCCCGGCAGCACCGAACGCGCGCGGCGTTAGAAGCACGCGTGTTGTTAGGACTTGCACGTGACGAACCTCTCCCGTTCATATTCGTGAAACTTATTTACGCTGTACATCCGGAGGCAACACCCGGCGGGACGACTGCGGAAAACGCACAGACGTTCATGGAAGCCATCGATGATTACACGCGTATTGATCCCAGCGCCAAGGATGCGGATGGTATTGTATGTAGGAACCCACCATCGTTTGACTACAAAACCGTGTTGATGACCAGCGCTAAGCAACTAGGGTTTGAGGTGAGATCACGAATATCCATTTCCCGATGTTTTACACATTTGTTATCCCAATGCAGAGATACTGATATTGTCGAGGGAGCGATGCAGGAAGAGAGGCGCCGGGGAGATGGCTCAAAAATTACAAGGTCAAGCATCAAATGCACGGATACAAGGGGGTGTGCGACGACCGAAGAGGTAACATTACTGTGGCGCCTCTAATCTAAGTGTGCGTATGCACTCATGCGTTATCCGCTATGCGGCGCAAAAACTAATGTTGTGCCCATTGTCAGGTTAATTTGGCCCTGGACACCACGACCCGATGAGAAACGGTCCGCATAGGAGAGCTGTTGTTGGCGCTTGGAATGGCACCTTGGTGGTCCAAGGTCGTTGTCTCACGCGGTAGTAGTGGATATAGCCGGCTTGTCAGGGTCAGGAAATGATATAACACATGCTTTTGGATTTAGCATGCCCCCCTATTGACCTTGAAGAGTGATGGAACATTGGCATTGTGTTCAGAACATGTAGCAGTGATCACAGTTGTCAGTTTACATGAATTAGGGATGTGAGATAAAAATAAAAATGTGTACGGTTAGGTTTTGGTAAACGTGTAGATGTTGTAACATTTGAACATTACAGCAGTCCCCCCGTTCGGAGTGGCCTGTTAACCACAATCCGCGACACCAACCAAACCCCACCCAATAACTGGCTGGCATGCAACTCTAGGGTTTCGAGACAGGTGTCTAGTTTCTGCGCTTCAAAATTCCTGACACTACCGTAGTTAGCTAGACCACCAAGGTACCACCATGGCTTCGCCCATCGCAATGGGTGATCATGCATCACCCATCAGCTGCAGCTCTACTCCGGAGACACTGTTATTTGATACGGACGACGACAATGATTACCCGGACGACGCGGCGGACACCGATAGGCAGTGCGAGGGTTCTCAGAAGTCAGTGAAGGGCAACCTGGAGACATGTGCTGATGCACGTGATGTTGGGCACAAAGGCCCTCCGCGCGACGGCAAAGACGCCATCAACGGTGGCCAAGCGAAGACAGAAGACGCCAACCGTGGTTCGACCTTGCGGTCGACGAGCGCGATCCGAGACGACAATAGGGACGAGGGTATTCGATATGAAGTCGGCGGGAGGTCGAGTTCGCCTTCACGTTCGCGAGCCAATAACGCGGAGGACTATTTCTTCTTCGGCCCTCGTCGCATTGCATCGGAGGCGCTGGCCAACAGTGGGTCAAGCGCAGCCTTACCGTCCGCGAATATGAATGCTCCCGAAGGTATGGTAACTGCATGTACATGGTCTGTTTGGAAGCTCGTTGTAACATACCCTAACTAGTTGGCGTGTCTTGCTGGCTACCGTACCCAGGGGGACGGGACAGGGCTCAGTGTTCCACTGATCCACGCAGTTCCACACGTGGTCCACCCAGCCCTACGGTTGCAGGTAGGGCGGCTATTGTCAAGTTATGGATTTGTAGTGTGGGACCTAAGCTTGCGACATGCATGTATGCTGTTTTGGCAGAACAAGCAGGGAGCCGTAATTTTGAAGCCGCCTTGCTGTTGATGGACCTGTTAGATCGTTTGCTTGGACCTCGTTCTCCTAAGCGTGGGCGGTTTGATAATGGAGCCATGTGAGGATTCCTATGGTGGCCATTTCGCCCATGGTGTGGTCTCTGCGTGTGTGGCGACTACGTGTGTTTTAGCTTATGCATGTTGTGTTTAGCGATATGTGGAGCAGCCCACTCGTCGGATTGTGTGTGAATTTTCTAATGCGAGATGTACGGGACGCGATAACCATTTGAACATGGAGGTATTATGACAATTTTGTTCATACTGAACCCGTTTTTACACTGTACGCGAGCACATAGTGCCGAGGATACACCTGGCACTGGGTTTAGGAAATTTTGCAAGCGACACACAAACTTAGACAGGTTCGTTTTGGACACTCCAACACCTCTTGTTGTGGTAGGTGTGGTGGTCCTTCGCCTTAGGGTTTCGCTATGGAACGCGACATACAGGTGTATCTTAGGCGCTGTCATTCGGAGTTAGAACCTAATTAGTGTCGTGGGCCGCTTTCGGTTGCCAGCGTAAGTAGTCCGTAGGGTTGAACGTGTAGGGCAGAAGGGAGATGCGACGATGGTAGAGGATATCGTAGTGCGTTACGCGGCAGTAGCGGAAATAGGGAGTATCATGGAAGTTTGACGGCTGCATGTACACGAGGGCGATGATATAGCTTCGGAGCACGTCACATGCGCGGGCGGTCTTAGGGATCCTAGTAGGGAGGAACGCAAGATACAAGAGTCATTGTAGGCAATAAGTGCGGGGCGTGTGGCCAGGAGTGCGAGTCCGACAACACTCTCCGGAGCCACCTTGCCCGGCGCGACGACTGTCGCAACAAGTTGCTTGAGTCGTTAGAGCTACGATATGCTGAAGCGTTGGCGGAGGCGGTGGTTGCTCTGGGGCAGGACCCTTACCAGAACAGTGGGGACAATGGTACAGGTACTGCGGAGAGAGCGGACGCACTGTTCAGGTTTATCAGGGAGTCCCCCAAAAATCTGAACCGCAAACGGGAATACCTTACAGAGTATGAAGATGGGGGCGTGTCCAGCGTGGGGGCGCTGTTCGACACGCTCACGGAGATGTACCTGTTTTTCGTGGACGCAGATCTGTCAGATAGGGAGATTAATCGTGTGGTGCACATTTTCGGCAATCCCGAGTTCGACCTCCAGGCCATACGTAGATGGCGGTATTACAGGGACGTTAGGCGCTTTGGGGAGGAGAGGGCGCCGGGGGACATGGTGCCTTGGCTGAAGGCAGAGATAGAGGTGCGGGGTCCTGGAGGGAGGTCGCAGATGTTGGAAATGCTATACAAGGACACTCGGCTGGTGAGCACACGTGGCAGGTGTCGTGTCGCATTTAAGGAGTACGATGGTACAGCGGACGCGCTCTGATTGGGCATCGCGTGAATGTTATGCAGCTAACTCAGAAGATGGTGAAGACGTTCATCAATGTCAGGGGGTTTGTGAAGCGGCCACGCAGGGATCCCGAGGACACTCCAACTTCGCGACATTTCTCAACTCCAGACACTGGGACGTGGTTGGAAGATGCGCAGGCAAGTGCATGTCTATAATGGTATGAAGCAGAGTGCTTGGTTGGGGGTGTGGGCATGGACGCTGAACATTGTGTGACGTTAACGCAGAGTGATTTGCCGGAGAAGGACTCCATGGTGCTGGGCGTCATGACGTACAGTGACAGCACGTATGCATTTGGGAACAGCCGTCTACAAGCGTGGCCGATGCTCATGGCTTTGGTGAACGTACCGGAGGAGCTTTGGTGGAGCGAGCCGGGACATGCACTTTGTGGTGTGCTTCCTTTTCCACCGGAGTGGGCGTCGTCGACAGAGAAGGCGAGGGTGTATCAAAAGGCGTATCGTATCGTCATGGGCCCACTCATGCGAGAGAGCAGAGAGTGACTGGACATTGGGGTAGTGTATGGGTGCAATGTGGCGTTGACTCGGACATCGAGAGTTATCAACCTGTTGGTTTTATGGTGTTGTGTGCACAGGTCGCCGCTGCGGTCCTTTTTCGTGTCGGACAGGCAGGGTGGGGTGGTCAAGGGATACCCGTGCTTATATGCGTTCATGGGGGACTATCCTGAAGGATGCCGCGCCACAGCGACCATGCAGCAGGCCTCTCACAGGCCCTGTAACAGCTGTTACACGAAGAGGAGTTGCTTGAGTGACCTGACGTTCAAGTACATAAAGCGGATAGTCCTCAGAGAACGGCACGCGATGGCGGAGATACTCAGCGCGCCAACGGTGGAAGAGGCCACAACACAGCAGTCGCGGTGGTCGACTCATCCGATTACGGTAGGTGCTATTATGTCACACGATGTGACATTGGATTCACAACACGATGGCGACTTGGACGCCGACGAGCTTTAAAGACTGACACGTTGAACAATGTGCAATGTGCAGTGTGTGGTGGAGAGATGGAACTTCTTCGAGACGGAGTGGGGCAATGTTTTCCTGGCTCTTGTTGGAGACATATTGCATGTGCTGGATTCTGGTGTCCTGGTGCACATGACCATGTGTTTCTTGGAGGGGAAGAGCCGCTCAGAGATCCGAGTTTTTGAGAGGTGAGTTTTGCCAGAACACGTGCACCAGGAAGATGAGTGTGCACAGGAGGGTATGTGTAGCCTCACACGTTACGCGGTCTTACGGATTGGCGGTGTTCTTGGATGCAGCCGCAAAGGAGGAGTGAGGGGGGAGACACGCAGCACTGTCGTGCGCATTCCAGGCGGTTCCATGTTTTTCCGCAGCGGGGCAAATTACGCCGCATTCGAGTACCGCGGGATGATGCAGATCTTCCCCATTGTCATCGCTGATCACTGTGTGGGGCGCCCAGCAGCTGAACGAGTTAAGAGAAAAGCGGAGGTGCGCGCGTTCTGTCATTACGCCATTTTCTACAAGTCGTTGCTGGCTGTCACCAAGCACACACGTGCCACAATCGCCATCGCCATGCAGCATGCTATCCCGTAAGCTGTGTGGCCTTTCCGGCATGATGGTGGTGGTAAATCCCGCGGTGGAGATACCGTGAACGGGAGCTCATGGTGGTGTATTGTCTGATGTATAGGATGGTAGCAGCGCTGCAGGTGGCGTTCCCAGACCAAAGGTCAGAGTGGAACGTGGTGAAGCTGCACGAAGTCGTGCACATCATCGACGGTATAGCCATGAGGGGATTACCGAACGAGTACTCCACGTAACTTTGGGAGCATACACACAAGGGCACGGTCAAGGGGCCGGTGAGAGGTGGCAACTGGAAAGACATCCCGAGGAGGATTGTGGAAGAGGAGAAGCAGAGGGAGATAACAAGGGAGATTGCAGCGGCATCAGGAGGAGGGAGAACGTACGTCACCGCTCTGCGAGAGGTATGGCCACCACGATTCCATCAGGATGGGCAGTCGCATGTGGTGTCTTCCATGTAGCTGATGCGGCCAGGCGGCTCGATGTTGGATAGATGGCACTTACCCTAAACCTTCATTATATGCAGGCTCAGAGGCATCTGAAGCCAGTGCTTACACGGACAAGCAAGGCCATGTACGTCGACGAGGCCGACGATCCTTTGAAGAAACTGTACCGAGACACCCTAGGGAGCGATTTCGACGCCATGCGCACTCTCATGAGCGCCAACGGCCTGCAAACGCAGCGAGTGCTGGTGAGTCTATTCCGGGGAGTGACTTGTCGTTAATGTGGCGGTGCACACGGTTGGAGAGTACCTTCCATTGGTGTGTCATGATTGTTTGTTGCACACTTGCGTGATCTGTGGCTATTTGGTGTATCCGTACTACCGTACACTACACGTGCATACCGCGGTGGCCATCCCTCGGACAAAAGGGGGGTACCTGGTACCCAAGGGGACTTTTGTGAAGGCAAGCCCGAAGGAGAACTGGTTTAGTGACATCGCAATGCAGGGAGAGAAAGAGGATGAGGAGTGGTACGCGCGGTGTCTCTGTATTTTCAGAGCGACAGACCGAACCGGCGTGGAGGGGTCGTACGTGTTCGTGAAGTTCTACGAGGAGGCTGGAGAGTGTCCCATGACAACCTGCATCCAGCTGACACCCGGGCGGAGGCCAGACACGCATGGGATTATTGAAGTGGCGTCGATCCGACGGGTTGTGCACGTGTGCAAGTCGTTTACCAACTCTAGGGTGGTGCTGCTGAATAAGCTTGCACTCATTTGAGGCCTTTAGGACATGTTGGGCGGCCCATGGTATAGATACGTGTGATGAACATGGCATGTATCCTGAACCGCAAAGGGTATCACGAACGTACTCTGATTGGGCTTAGGTGGAAATGACATTAATCGGAGCAATGTACAAATGTTTACATGTTTGGTAACACATTGAGACGGAAAGTGACATTTCAGTAGCTTATGAGTGATCGGGTGGATGTCACTTCAACGTAACTTTTCCGAGCAGAGCTTTGCCGCAGCTCGAGGTAGGTTTGCCGCAACTTTTCCGCAACAAAAGCTACCGTGTACACTTTTCGGGCCTCAAACTTTTTCGCGATGGGGGGCAGGACGAGGAGAGGCACAATGAGGGGGCAGGACGAGGAGAGGCACAATGAGGGGGCAGGACGAGGAGAGGCACAATGAGGGGGCAGGACGAGGAGAGGCACAATGAGGGGGCAGGACGAGGAGAGGCACAATGAGGGGGCAGGACGAGGAGAGGCACAATGAGGGGGCAGGACGAGGAGAGGCACAATGAGGGGGCAGGACGAGGAGAGGCACAATGAGGGGGCAGGACGAGGAGAGGCACAATGAGGGGGCAGGACGAGGAGAGGCACAATGAGGGGGCAGGACGAGGAGAGGCACAATGAGGGGGCAGGACGAGGAGAGGCACAATGAGGGGGCAGGACGAGGAGAGGCACAATGAGGGGGCAGGACGAGGAGAGGCACAATGAGGGGGCAGGACGAGGAGAGGCACAATGAGGGGGCAGGACGAGGAGAGGCACAATGAGGGGGCAGGACGAGGAGAGGCACAATGAGGGGGCAGGACGAGGAGAGGCACAATGAGGGGGCAGGACGAGGAGAGGCACAATGAGGGGGCAGGACGAGGAGAGGCACAATGAGGGGGCAGGACGAGGAGAGGCACAATGAGGGGGCAGGACGAGGAGAGGCACAATGAGGGGGCAGGACGAGGAGAGGCGCGACAAGGGGGGACGCGTTGAGGGGAGGTGCGACAATGGGAGGCACAATAGGAGGCGCGAAGAGGGGAGGGACGACTGGAGGCGCGGCGAGGTGCGAGAGCAGGCATGGAGGCGGGTCTACACTCACCCTTGCGCCGACACTCACGAGTGTGTGTATACTACGCTTCGGGAATTTCCTCTCCTTAGAAATTCGAAATGATAAGCTTCTCAATTCTGATTCAATACGTAGATTACTACGAAAGGTTAGCGAGGTTGGCCTTCCACGCTAGTGTGACTCTCCACGTCCCTGCACAAAAATGCACTTGCCAACCCTCTTTGCTCGTCGTTTAGGGCGTGTCCCATGAGTTCATTTGGGGAAAAAATCGTGATTGTTACGTAACTTTGACAAAGCAGCGTAGTGTACACCAAGACGGAAAAAAAACGCAGCACGTCAGCGCTGCGCCAAACGAAGTTGCACCATGCGGACTCAGCACTCCGCTCGCACAAAACTCGTATCCCGAATCAGATTCAACATGGTTCGCGAGCGGTAACCCGGGCCGGTTGCGAAACGACAGTGCCAAAATTGGCCGTACGCCTGTTCCTGGGCAAATTCTGAGATTGGGAGTTAGGGTTACGCGGACCTGTTCGACGTGAGGGTACGGACCTTCAAAGCCGTTTTTGAACGCTTTTAATACGAACCTTTTGACGCATTCAGCGCGTCAATGTCGCGCGTCATTGAAGACAAATGACTACAGTTGTCAAGTATTAAAGGTTACAAAAGCAGAAACAGTGTTACAAGGGTCCACATGAACTGTAAACGAACTCATGGGACACGCCCTTAGGTTCGCGCAAGCGAAATGGTTCCGGACAGAGTCGAAATGGCACTCCTGTTTGCAAACGCACACTCTGGCGAAGAAATTGGGGTTTGGCCGAAGGAGGAAGAACTGCTGATGCAGTTGGGTTGGAGCAGGTCTTGCGGCAGTTGTTGACTTGTGGTCGAATGGTCGAGCATGTAAGGCGGTTGATGCAACCACTTCCCGTCCCTACACGCCACTTTATTTATAAAATAAAGGGTAAAAGGTACATGAGTCTCCAGGTTAAAGTGCCAGCTACTTAAGAGAAGCTATGCAAAGGAAGCAGCAAGAGTAGTCCAACATCTACGACGTTCGGTAATCATTCCCCTGTACGCAAAGTCCGCTACCGATGGAGGGGTAACCTCCGAAAGGGTGGTGTTGGTACCTACTGAAAACCGAACCCGTGCTCGCCTACAGACTGTGCGGGCCTGCTCACGCTGGTGGACAAGGGAAATGCGCTTGTAGAAGCTGGTCTCGAATAGTTGCGGAATGAGAGTCGGATGAACCGCTCATGTCACAAAGGCGCGAAGCACCACGGCGACTGCACTGTCGAAGGAAATCCTGGAATGACAGAACACCTGAAAGTCTTAAGCGCCAGTGGAAGTAGCTTGACGTCAAGTCGGGCGCGCAGAGACGATGCGTACAGCGTGGTCTTCTCAGTTTCGCGTGTAGCAGCGGCTGAACCAATGACGGTGGCAGCATTAGAGTGGGGAAAGCCATGCTGCGGATCGGCTACTGAAATTTCCAAAGCCAAGATGGAGCCGCCTTGGATGTCTCTGCAGGTGATGTCGGGGCGGCGGCCTCGAAGGAGGTGGTGGTCTTCCAACTGTGCCCCAAGGCCGAGCTCCAGGGTGATGCGGTGCAATTCGTAGTTGATGGCATCGTGCACCTTGGTCGGCCCGTTATTCTTGGGGCAGCGAAGGGCGTGGGATGGAAGAGAGGGGTCAGAAAAGGAATGGCCACACGCACAAAATACGGCAGGGCTGAGATGAGGAATGGGGAGGCCGAGACGGATGGCAGCCGCGATGCGCCATTTGGTCTCAGTGAGCTGCAGCTGAGGCGAAGAAGGAGCCGCGGTAAGCCAATCCCCCGCATGCGGGACCTGCAGGGAGGTTTGCGGAGATAAGTAGTGCAACGGGAGCTAGACTACAGGCTAGGCACGGGGCAAGAGTGATCGTAGCGTTAGTTCGTTCCTTAGTCGTTTCCAAGTGCTAACACTGCTTGCTAGTTCATGGGGAAAATTGGCAAGAGTTCCACTAGGAAAACATGACAACAAAAGTTCAGAATGATTGAATCAACATTGGCAATACAGACTACATCAGACCTAGCAAGGCTGCTGGTCGACTGCCAGCGCAGCACGGTCGACCGCGTGCCAGCACGCCTTGGTCGACCGCGCTCCAGCAGAGCAGAGTCGCGGCTTGCCAACGTTGCCAGTCCGCGGTGTGCCAACGCTGTAGTAAGTCGGCTGCACAGCGTTGCATCCGCGGGACACCGGTGCACCTGCTTTGCAGGTGCGTGCAGCTAGTTGGCGCCCAACTCCCCGTCACATGCCCAGCGCAGACACTCCACCCGTGACGGCGCCCACCAGCCACGTCGACCTCGGGATACCACCCCCGAGGTCGTCCTCGCAGAGAACACCCCCGGCGACTTTCGCCCACGTCGCCCGAGTATCCTGGTCGACCGGGTATCCCGCGGCCCCCGTGGCCCCCGGTCGTCCATCCGCGGCCACCGCGGTCCCCGCGGTCCCGTGGTTGCCCCACGGCCTCCCGCGGCCCCGTGGTCTCCCGCGGCCTCCCGCGACCTTCCCGCGGCCCCACAGTTCTCCCGCGGTCCCGCGGTCCCGCGGCCCTTCCACGGTCCCGCGGTTCTCCCACAGTCCCGCGGTTCTCCCGCGGTTCTTCCGCGGCCCCGCGGTTCTCCCGCGGTCCCGCGGTCCCGCGGCCCTCCCGCGGTCCCGTGTCTCCCGCGGTTCTCCCGCGGCCTTCCCGCGGCCCCGCGGTTCTCCCGCGGTCCCGCGGCCCTTCCGCGGTCCCGCGGTTCTCCCACAGTCCCGCGGTTCTCCCGCGGTTCTTCCGCAGCCCCGCGGTTCTCCCGCGGCCCTCCCGCGGTCCCGCGGTCCCGCGGCCCTCCCGCGGTCCCGCGTCTCCCGCGGTTCTCCCGCGGTCCCGCGGTTCTCCCGCGGTCCCGCGGTTCTCCCGCGGTTCCGCGGTTCTCCCGTAGTCCCGCGGCCCTCCCGCGGTCCCGCGTCTCCCGCGGTTTCGCGGTCGGCTCCGCCCAAGCGAGGACGGGGCCAAACACTACTCCCGTTGACACTCCCCTGCCGCGTTCACGCTTGGGCCCCCCCAGCCCACACAGCAGCACAACTCGGAGAATAGCCCGTCGGCGTGCACACAATGCACAGCACGCCGGTCACCGCACCAGCCATACAAGAGGGCATGGCACCTACTGCTGCACGTCATTGTCACCGTCGCCCACATCGGCCAGGCGCACTTGGCCGATTGCAACGGAGCACCGGTTGAAGGCCGGGTAGTGCAGCGCCTTCGTCAGGAAGTCGGCCGGCTGCTCGGCGGTCGGGATGTACTGCAGCGAAAATTTCCCGCGCTTCACCATGTGCTGCAGCCAGGCCTGTCGCCGCTCCATGTGCTTGAGGTTGCCCGTCAACCCCATGCCCTCAGCGACCGTGATGGCCGACTTGTTGTCCACCCTGAGGACAGTCGGCTTCCCAGCGTCCAGCTGCTGGAACTCCGCGAGGAGGAAGCGAAGGCGACGTCCCTCCTTGCCGGCTTCAACGGCCGCCACGTACTCCGACTCGGTCGATGACAGCGTCGCGCACTTGATGCGCTGGTTCGACCAGGAGACCGCGGCCCCTCCGTAGACGAACACGTAGCCGCCCGTGCTCATCCGGTTCTGCTTGTCGCCGGCGTCGTCGGCGTCCACGTAGCCAGCCAACTCCAGTGACTCCGGACCACCGCCGAACTCCAGGGCGGTGTCTCGCGTGTTGGCGAGGTAGGTGAGGCAGCGGTCGACTTCGCGCCAGTGCTGATCGCTCCTCACCGTAAGGCCGCTCCCCAGCTTGCTGCACGCGAATGCGATGTCCGGCCTCGTCGTCGTCGCCGCGAACTGCAGCAAGCCAACCTTCTGCCGGTACTCCTCCTCCTCGTGCTCCTGCGCTTCCTCGTCGCCGAATGTCTGCTCCGCGTAGGCGGCGACGGAGACCGGCATCTTCGGAGTGCGCCCGGTCTGCTCCTCGTCGATGAAGCGCCTGCGCAGCTTGTCGGCGTAGCCCTGCTGGTGCAGCCACAGTTTTCGCGCCGGCCTGTCGCGCATGATCTCTAGGCCGAGATATTTCTGCACCGGCGAAATTTCGCGCAGCTCGAAAGCGGCCTCCAGCAGCTCCTTCAACATCGCGATGCTGCTGCTCGCGGCGAGAAGGTCGTCGACGTAGACCAGCACCCAGCAGGTCACCTTGTCGTCTCCGGCCTTGAAGTACAAAGCCTCGTCGATTTGGCTCTTCTTCCACCCGGCGCCAACCAACACGTCGTTGAGAGCCATGTACCACAGCAGCGGCGACTGCTTCAGCCCATAGAGGCTCTTCTGCAGCTTGCACACCCGGCCGGTCCCGTCGTTGAAGTAGTCCGGCTGGTACATGTACAGCACGCGGTCGAGCTTGCTCTGCAAAAAGGCGTTTTTCATGTCCAGCTGCATTAGGTTGAGGTCGAGGACGGCGACGATGCTGAGGAAAATCCTCAGCGTGATATAGCTGCTCACCGGCGCGTACGTCTCGTCGTAGTCAGCGCCATACACATGCGTGAAGCCTTTCACGACCAGCCTCGCTTTTCGCGCTGGACAGTGTCGTCGATGCGGTACTTCGTTGTCAGCACCCACCGGTTCTTCATTATGTTCACCCCCGGCGGGCGTTCGACCAGCTCCCAAGTGCCCATGTTGATGAGGCTACGAATCTCTTCCTCCATGGCGGCCTTTACCGCCGGGCCCTTCCAGCTCACCAACGCCTCCTTCACCGTCATGGTCGAAATGTCCCAACGGTGCTCGGGATCGGCGTGCATGTCGGGGTCGAGCTCCGAAAACTCCTCATCGTACTCGGCGTCATCGTACGCCAGGTCGTCGTTGCCACATCGTAGACCGTGGTGAAGGCAGCGGGGACGAAGAAGTCGGGTGGCCTCCGAATTCGGCCCGACTTCCGAGGTCCGGGCTGCACCTCCACCACGTCGCTCGACGTGCCTTCATCGAACTGCTCCCCTGTCGTCCGCTCCTCTGAAACGCGCTTCCCGTTCGAAAGCTCCCCTGCCAACTACCACGGACAAAGTGTTACGATAAGAATGAATTGATAGAAAATGTGAAGTACAACCCTAGATATAGCAAACCCTAATCATGCAAGTAGAAACGTAACACCTAGACTAACCTAAACAACACATATAAAATATATGTTGACACACCCCCATAGTCTAGGTGACGGAAGTCCTGTAGAAACAACAAGAGCAAGCAACGGTCACAAGACCAGTCTACAAGAACAAGACAAATCTCAGGGTGGAGCTCAAAGTCACCACACACTCCGAGAGCAAGCAAGAGGCCACAAGGCCAGTCCACATGCAGGTATATAGCAAATATAAAGAGATGCAAGAGTACAAGACATGCAGAACAAGGCATCTCTAAGCAAGCAAGTGAGGACGGACAGGCACAAGGCCAAGCTGGGTGCAGAAACGCTGGTGGTCACAAGGCGGCAACGCCTTGGTGAAGATATCTGCCGTGTTTGCCTCAGAGACCACACGTCGAACGAGTGCCTGTCCACGCTGCTGCAACTCACGCAGAAGGAAGTAACGAAGCTGGATGTGCTTCGCCTTCCCAACCAGTCGGGGCTCCTCACACAACAGGACAGCAGACCTGTTGTCGGCGAACAAGACTGGGGGAGAGCGAGGCCGCTCACCAAGGTCGGTGAGAAGAAAGACAGCCAGCGAAGCTCCTGAGCGGCCATGGCCGCAGCGTACACCTCTGCCTCACAGCTGGAACCGGCGACAGACGACGCCCGAGTCGACCGCCACGAAACAGCACCTGCCCCGAGGCTAAAGGAGTACCCCTGTGTAGACCGACGCGTCTCCGCGTCGTCGGCCCACGACGAGTCCGAGTAACCTGTGAGTGTAACTGGCTGCTTCCCTCCAAGGACAAGTCCCATGCCTGATGTACTCGCCACATACTTCGCCACCCTCTTAGCAGCGTACCAGTGGGAAGGTCGGTGTCTCCCAGGCGCAACAAAGCGCGCAAGGACGCTAAGAGGGTAAGCTAGGTCTGGGCGAGTACAGGTCATCAGGTACATGAGACAACCCACCAGCTCAGGATATGGACCACTGGACTCAAATGACTCGTCCGAAGGTGGAGCCGTGAGCCCATGATCCACACCAAGAGGGGTGAGCTGTACCTTGGAGAACGGGAAGCGAAACCGCGTGAGGATCTGCTCGACCATATGCGACTGAGTCAGCGTAATGGTGCGAGCTGCCCTGTCCCTGGTGATCTGCAGGCCAAGGTAGTGCTGCAGCTCACCAAGGTCAGTGCAAGTGTGTCTCCTCTGCAGTTCCTCCTTCACGGAGGCCAGCGCGCGTCGGTCGGGAGTGGCGAACACTAGGTCGTCGACGTAGACCAGGACAAAGAACGGGGTCGAGCCACGGCGAACGAACAGTGACGGGTCAGCAGACGACGGAAAGAAGTCAAGAGCTGCAAGGGTCGAGCGAAGTGTGTCGTGCCACTCACGTGGGGCCTGACGCAGGCCGTAGACTGGTCGACGCAGCTGCCACTGGGTCCCAGGTGGGAAAGAGCCAGTGAAGCCAGGCGGGCGACGCAGCCAGATCTGCTCGTGCAGGCTCCCCTGAAGGAACGCGGTGGAAAAGTCCAAGGAGTGCAACTCGTAGTCGCGCTAGGCTGCAATATGCAGCAACACCCGAAGAGTACTCATCTTCGGGGTGGGAGCGAAGGTCTGGAAGAAGTCCACCCCCTCTCGCTGACTGAAGCCTCTCGCAACATAGCGTGCCTTGAACACAGGTGGTGATCCAGGCGGCCGCTTCACCTTGTAGAGCCATCGGCCACTGACGACATTCGTCCCAAGTGGTGGGACTGCGTCGACGTAAGTGCCTGTGGACCTATAAGATGCCATCTCTGCCTCCTCAGCTGCTATCTAGTACGAAGCCCAGGGTCCCGAGACCGCCTCGGCGTGAGTGCGAGGGATCGGGATGTCAAGGGCGTCTGGATCCCCCTCAGGGGCAAGCAGCATGGCGCAGAGATGAGGAACAGCGGCCGCAAGAAAACCAAGCTCGAACTGCCTGTCCTCTACGACCTCCAGGGGAAAGACAGGAGCACCCCCAGAGGACGGAGAACGTGCAGGGCCACTCACCAAGTGAGCGGCGTAGTCAAGGCGGTGGGAAGAGGCAAAGCCAGAGACAGTGGTAACAAGTGCTGAGACAGACGACAGAGGTGCAGTCGGGTGAGTGACCAACGCGGACAAAACACGGGAGACGACAGGACGGGAGGCACGGAGGTAGTCGGACAACGGGTCGTGAAGCACAGTGAGGGACGACTCAGGGGGCTGTGGAAGGACAGGAGGAGGTGGAACACGAGAGCGGAGAACAAGGTGAAACGGACCGTCTGCACGGTAACGGGACCGACGGGGCTGTGGAGACACAGCACGACTGAGGGGAGGACGACGAGTCCACTGGGAGGAGGAAAGGGACTCAACTGGTGGAACAGGAGGGGACGACAGGGGACCACGAACAAAGCGTGCAGGTGCTGGGTCGGGGAGGTCGCGTAGTCGCAGTCGCTGCTGCTCCGCCTCCTCTGGCGTCTGCTGCGACGGTACCGGCCCCTGCTGCTGCTCCTGTGGCTCCGCCTCTGCCCTCTCCTGCTGCGGCTGCAGCTGTACCCGCTGCTGCGACCGGGACTCCTGCGCTACCCTCTCCTGCTGCTGCCGTGACTCCTCCTCTACTCTCTCCTGCTGCGTCTGGAACTGCACCTGCTGCTGCGGGTGGGACTCCTGCTCTACCCTCTCCTGGTGCGGCCGTGACTGCTCCTCTACTCTCTCCTGCTGTGTCTGTAACTGCACCTGCTGCTGCGGGCGGGACTCCTGCTCTACCCTCTCCTGGTGCGGCCGTGACTCCTCCTCTACCCTCTCCTGCTGCGGCTGCAGCTGCACCCGCTGCTGCGACCGGGACTCCTGCGCTACCCTCTCGTGCTGCTGCTGTGACTCCTCCTCTACTCTCTCCTGCTGCTGCTGCTGCTGCTGCTGCTGCTGCTGCTGCTGCTGCTGCTGCTGCTGCTGCTGCTGCTGTGCCCTCTCAAATCGCTCACGCTCCTCCCTCTCCAACCGGAGGAGACGCTGCTCACGGGTCAGGAAACGTACAGTGCGCGGTGTAGGCGCCACAGTGCCAGTGCCTCCAGCTCCAGCACCCCCAGAACCAGCACCTCCACCACCGACACCCCCGGGGCCTCCAGTACCTCCCGCAGGAACACCCCCAGGCTCCGCAGCAACCGACCGCAGAGAAGAAGGAGGAGGAAACTGCGGGACGGACGGGAAGCCAGGGGGTGAGGCAGGGCGAGGCCGTCGAGTCGAGGCTGCCGTGTCCTCCACAGGAGTGACCTCCACGCCCACAACCCCTGCACCCCCAGAGCCGACACCACCAGCTCCTGCAGCCCCAGTACCCTCACCCTCCGCAACTGCACCTCCCGCACCCCCAGACACGACAGGGACTGGACGCTGCGGGGGGGAAGACTGCGGAGTGACGTGCGACACACCTGACGGGGCAGGACGCGAAGGGGGGGGGGCTACCGGGGCGACTGGTGGGGGCTCAAGGGTGAGGAACAGCGGGGGGGAAAAGGCCTGAGTACCTCGGTGGGGGCGACTCCTGTAGTAACAGACAGACTCGTCGAACGTGACGTCCTGCGAAGCGAAGAACTGGTAGGTGACCGGGTCGTAGAACACCCAGCCGGAGGCGTCCAAAGGGAAGCCAAGAAAGACGCAGGCACGAGTGCGCGGAGACAACTTGTTCGCGCCAGGGGCGCGAACGTGAGCCAGACAACCCCAAACGCGGAAGTCAGCTGCTACGCCCGGAGAACCTGTCCAAAGGGAGACCGGCGTCACCCTTGGCCGTGCGTCACTGGGCCACAGGTTCAGCTGGTGCGCGGCGTAGCGGACTGCCTGGGGCCACAAGAACTGGGGGGCACCGGCATGGCACATGGAGGTCCGGGCAACCTCCATGACCAGGCCGATGCGTCGCTCGGCTACCCCGTTCTGCTGCGGTGATGCTGGTAGCGTGTAAGACTGGATGATCCCCCGACCCTGACAGAACGTCTCCAGGCGAGTGGAAGAAAACTCACCACCACGGTCCGAGTGTAGGCGAAGCCCACACAGGCCCTGGGCGCCACCCCACGCTAGTAGCCACGGCTCGAGGACGGTAGGCACGTCGGCCTTCCGTCGCAAGGGGAAAACCGTGGTGTAGCGGGAGTAGTCGTCCACCACAATCAGGAAGTAGCGCTCCTGACGTGGGCCAAGGACCGGAGAGGGGCCCCAGACGTCCAAGTGCAGGGTCTCGAAGGGAGCCGTGGTGGGGGGGAACGAGGAGGAGTGAGGGGCAGCGCGCTGCCGACCCTCGACGCAAGGAGTGCACAGCGGCGCAGGCGAGCGGGGAAGCGGTGCAAGCGACCCTGGGAGACCTGAGACCAGACGGTAACGTGCCATCCTACTGAGACGCGGGAACGACGGGTGACCTAGACGGTGGTGCCAGAGGACCGACGGGTGGGTGAGGGACCGACAGTCACACGACACAGCAGCTACCTGACCTGACCTGACCTGACCCGACTCAGTGTGGTGGGACCCAGTGTGTAGTGAGTACAGACCAGATCCCGGCTCTCTGTGGAATGTGGCCAGGGGCGCCCCAGTGGCACCGACAGTGCAGGAGGCAACAGGCTCGTCCAGTGGGAAAGTAGTGACTACGCCTAGGTCGTGAAGGTGACTGACACCCACCAAGTTCCTAGAGAACGAGGGGGTGTAGTAACCTGTAAGAAAACCTGAGGGAGCCGCCGGACACGGAAGAGTGGTGGTGCTGCTAGCAACTACACGTCCCACAGAGGGGTCAGCCAAGGCGACAGTGACTGGAGTGCGCAGTGGTGTGAGGTCGGTACAGTCGCGAAAGAAACAGCTGGACGCTCCAGAATCTAGGGTGAAGGAAAGCTGTACAGTCTGTGGGGTCGCACCCGAACCAGCTACAAAGGCTAGTGCTAGACTAGTGGTAGCTGCAGCTTCTACACAAAGACCCTCAGACTGGAAACAACACACGCACCAAGACTGGAAACACAGGTCTCTACTCGTGCAGCCGGAAAGGGTCCTAGACCAGGCAGGTGAGACTCAACTGGTGCAGTAGTGCGCTGGCGAAGGCGCGAAGGCCAGTGCGGTGTAATAGCGTGAGGACCAAAACGCTCACGGTGGAGGTCGTCGAGTCGACGGTAGCAGCTGGACGCAGTGTGGTCAGGACTCCAGCAGGTAGTGCCAGCACCAGGGCCTGTCAGGGCCCGGTACCCGCAGGGGCCGACGTCTCGCCCACTGCTAGCTGAGCCACTGCTGGGGGCGCCACACTTTGGACCCGCAGGCCCCAACTGACGGGAGTGCTGCGGCTGGCCCTGCTGCTGTAGAACCCTAGTACATGCCATGTGAGCCTATGCTGCTACTGGTTCTGCTGAGGGCAGCCTAAGCTGCTGCTGGTGCGCTGGGGGCAGCCTGTGCTGCTTCTGGTTCTGCTGAGAGGCAGCCTAGGCTGCTACTGGTTCTCCAGGGGGCAGCCAATGCTGCTGCTAGTGCGCAGGCAGTTGCCTAAGCTGCTGCTGGTGCGCTGGCGGTAGCCTAAGCTGCTGCTGGTGCGCTGGGGGCAGCCTATGCTGCTGCTGGTTCGCTGGGGGCAGCCTATGCTGCTGCTGGTTCTGCTGGTTCTGCTGGTTCTGCTGGTTCTGCTGGTTCTGCTGGTTCTGCTGGTTTTGCTGGTTTTGCTGGTTCTGCTGGTTCTGCTGGTTCTGCTGGTTCTGCTGGTTCTGCTGGTTCTGCTGGTTCTGCTGGTTCTGCTGGGGGCAGCCTACGTTGCTGCTGGTGCGCTGGGGGCAGCCTATGCTGCTGCTGGTGTAGCTGGCGGCAGTGTAATCGGCTGGGGCTACTGACGGCGGGTGTGGTAGGTCGTGGGGAGGCAGGTTTCAGGTGGGGAAGCTGTTAAGGCAGCGGGCTACGGGTGAGGCGGCGGTTCTGTGCAGTTCTGTGCGGTTATGTGCAGTACTGTGCGGTTCTGTGAGGTTCAATGCGGTGGAGAGGACTGGGTGGGGCAGCTGATTCCGGGTGAGGTGCCTGGAACGGGTGGGGCAGCAGGTTTCCAGGTGGGGCGGCGGTTGTCAGGTCTGGGGCGGTGGTTTTCAGGTGGGGAAGCTGTTAAGGCGGCGGTTCTGTGCGGTTCTGTGCAGTTATGTGCAGTTCTGTGCGGTTCAATGCGGTGGAGAGGACTGGGTGGGGCGGCTGATCCCGGGTGAGGTGCCTGGAACGGGTGGGGCAGCAGGTTTCCAGGTGGGGCGGCGGTTGTCAGGTCTGGGGCGGCGGTTTTCAGGTCTGGGGCGGCGGGTTTCCAAGTTCGGCGGCGGTTTTCAGGTCTGTAATGGCGGGTTTTCAGGTCTGGGGGGCGGTTAAGACGGTGGGCTGCACGTGCGCGCGGCCGCGACGTACTAGCGCGAAGCTGCGGGTGCGACTAAGGCTGCGCGCGCAGCTACGCGCGTTCGTCTGCTGCGCGCTAGAGGGCTGGGGGGAAACGCGCGGGGTAAAACGAGTGGGGCGCGGGGCAGAAAACGAGTGACGCACGGCAAAAACGGGTGGGGCGCAGGGCAGAAACGGGTGACGCGCGATGTCGACGGGGGGGCGCGACCTACTCGGGCTCTACGGGGCAGGGCGCTTCGGGCTATGGGTCGCTACGAGGCGCGCGGGTGGTGGGCCCATCGACTATCGAGAGAAATTTCGCCTAAGGGAAAAAATCGCCTAGGGGAAAAATCGCCTAAGGGAAACCTAGCTCTATACCATGTTACGATAAGAATGAATTGATAGAAAATGTGAAGTACAACCCTAGATATAGCAAACCCTAATCATGCAAGTAAGTAGAAACGTAACACCTAGACTAACCTAAACAACACATATAAAATATATGTTGACATCCTCCGCGGGCTCCTTCGCGGTCTCCTCCGCGATCTCCTCCGCGGTTTTCTCCGCGGTTTCCTCCGCGATCTCCTTCGCGGTCTCCTCCGCGGTTTCCTCCGCGGGCTTCTTCGCGATGGCCTTCGCGGTCTCCTCCGCGGTCCTCTTCTCCGCGACTGGCTGAGCGTCACGTCGGCCACCGGCGATGCGCTTGGCCGGCGCCACAGGCGACGCCCCACGACTCCCCTCATCGCCGGAGGCCGACACCGGAGTCAAGCCACGCAGTCCGACGGGAAGGGGAGGGGAAGAAGGGGCAGGAGATGGCGAGGCAGGGGTGACCGCGACATCCTCAGCAGCCTGCTCACCGACCTCGGCGAGCAGAGGAAGCATCGCCGTCGAGGTGTCCGTCGGTGGGTTGGCCCGCGTCCGCCCCGACGCGGGCCCGAAGTTTAACTTCCACACCTCCAGCGATAGAGTTTCGTAGAACACCACGTCCGACGTGGTGACCACCCGGTTGGCGGCGATGTCGAGGAGCTCCCAGCCTTTGCTCTCCTCCGACACGCCGAGGTGAAGGCCCCACCGGGCCTTCGGCTTCAGCTTCCCACCGCGGTGCTGCTCAGGGACGAGAAATTGTGCCATGCAGCCCCACACTCGCGCCATCGACAAGTCGGGCTTCTGCCCGGTGAGGAGCTAGTACGGCGTCGTCCCCGCGGGCAGCGACGACTGCTCCAGGCAGTTGCCCAGACGGCCTGCCGCAGAGCGAGATGCCACCAGTGGTGCTGCACGCCCATGTGTAATAGCATCGTCCGCAACGACTCCACCACCGTCCGCATCTCCCGCTCCGCCATGCCATTCTGCTGCGGGGTGTAAGGGCAGGTCAGGTCGTGGATGATTCCCTTGCTGTCAACGAAGGCGGTGAAGTCCTTTCGGAGGAACTCCCCTCCGCGGTCAGAACGCACCTGCAGCACCGAATGCTTCGCCTGCCGCTCCACCAGCACCAGCCACTTCTGGAACTCCAGTAGCACGTCCGACTTCTTGGCGACCGGCCTCACCCACACGTAGCGGGTCTTGCGGTCCTTCAGCAGCACGAAGTACAGGCTGCCGTCCTTGGCAGCCACGTGAAATGGCCCGCACAAATCGATGTGCACGACGGCCAGGACGTCGTCGGCTTCGGAGCCGTGGTCGGGGAAGGTGTGCCGCGCCAGCTTCCCGCCGACGCACGAAACACACGGTGAGTCGGCGCCAGACGCCGACTTGAGGTCCAGCCCAGTGGCGACCTCGTGCTTCGCCGAGCTCCGTATCGTGTCCATGCCAACATGCGCAAGCCTCGCGTGCAGCCTGTTCGGGGTTGCCTTTGTCGCCGAGACTATCGCCCGAAGAGCCACCTCCTCTTTCGCGGGCGTCGTCGCCTTTACCGCGCATGGGCGTAGGTCAGTGCAGAGGACCCGGCCGGTGTACGTCGCTCGACCGAGCACGTCCCCCGCCGCGGAGACGAGCAACATCCGATCGCCGTCGTCCTTCGGTGTCACCCCGCTCTCCTTCAGCTGGCCAGCCGAAAGCAGATTCGCCTGCACGCTTGGAACGTAGAGAACGTCGGAGATGAGCACTCGCTTCCCGGCCTCCCCTTGCAGCGCAACCGTGGCACGGCCACGAACGTCCTACAACGCCCCATTGAAGCCACGCACGTGCTTCACGTCGCCACTTGACCCCAACTCGACGAATGCCTCCTTCATCCCCATCAGGTGGTGCGAGCAGCCGCTGTCGAGCAGGACCACCGCGGGGTTCACTTGCACAGCTGCCGCCACCGCCTGGAAATCCTCGCCAGCTTCCGGCGCCAGCGAGACAGTCGGCTCCACAACGCCGACAAGCGAGCACGACGCCTCCTTATCGCCTCGCCCTTTGCCACCCGCGGAAGAGTCGGCGTCCTTCGCCGAGGTCGATTTCGTCGACTGCTTTTCTTTTCGCGGTTGGTTTCCTCGACGCGGACGACGGCTGCCAGAACTTCCGCGGCCTCCCTTCGCGTCGTCATCCTCCGAGTCACTGCGGTCGGGGCACTCGAAGGAGAGGTGATCGGGGTCGCCGCACAGCCAGCATTCCCGACGTCGACCTCCTCCTCCACGACCACCATCCTTAACGGACTTCTGCTTCTCGGCGTCCTTCGCCAGCTTCCCGCCACCGCGGTGACTGCCACCAGACTGCCCGCGCTGTCCCGGTCGACCACCTTGCTTCGCGGGGGCGACGTAATTCACTTGCGCGAGGAGCTCCTGGGACCGCTCAGCCTCCTGCATCGCCTCATCCTGCAGGATGTACGAGGTCAATGTGTCCTCGTTGAGCGTCGCCCGCGTGCTCGGCGCCATCGACAGCCGCTTCAGCAGGTTGTAGCTGCTCGGGAGTCCTTGCATGACGTGCGTGACGTACGAAGCCGTCGAGTATTGCGCGCCAGCCATCCGTATGGTGGCGAGAATTCGCCAAGCTCGGTTGCAGTAGTCAGTCGCGGTCTCCTCGTCGCCCATACGTAGGTGCGTCAACTGCCCCTCAAGCTGGGCGATAAACAAGTCGTCGGTGACCTGATAAGTGGACTCGATGAAATGCCACGCCCGGTGGCCAGCGTCGAGGTACTCCCTGCACGACTTCAGGGCGATCTGTACGCTCGGCGAGCAGCACCGCGAAATGACAGTAAAGGTTAGCAGCTGCACAGCGCGAAATTCCGCTCGCAGGTCGGGGTAGTGCTCCTCCGGCGTCGCCACGGTCCCGCGGGCGAAGCCCATCAGCCCGGCCATCTCCAGCTGGGGCTCAATGGCTTCCTTCCACGTGAGGATGTCGGGACGACCGACCAGCAGAGGGGTGACCGAGATCCTGTCCGGGGTAAACTTGAAGTAGCCATAGCTCGGGCGCAATTCCTCCCGCGGTCACGTGTGTCGCCGACATCGGCGCCAATTGACTTCGTCTGCCTCCGACGTAGTTTCGCGGGGCCCCTGCAGCCGCGGACGAGTGCATCCCTCGCGCCTGAACGCCGCCGACTTCATCGGCGTGAATCACACCTCGCTGCCTCAATGTGCCTCCCGCGCTGCTGCCGACTTGGCCACCACCCGCGTTGACGTCCGCGTCGACGCCGCCCGCGGTGTTCACCGGTCGAGGAGACGCAGGCCGAGAGGGAGGGTGCTCCGTCGCCCACAAGGAGCGGATGCCATCCTCAACAACCGTCCAGGGGATGTCGCCATACTCGTTGGCCTCGTGCTTTCTCCTCACGTTCTCCAGCCGTGCCTCCAGGGTATCCACCACCCTTGCGTCACCTACGGCTCCTACCATAGTGACTACCGCACAGCTGCCGGTCTAACACAATAGGGAAGTGCAAAGTCGGCTAAACCGAAGGTTTCTTCGCGGTGTCGTCCACGCTCACCGCACCATGCGAAGATAAGAAGTGCAACGGAAGCTAGACTACGGGCTAGGCACGGGGCAAGAGTGATCGTAGCGTTAGTTCGTTCCTTAGTCGTTTCCAAGTGCTAACACTGCTTGCTAGTTCACGGGGAAAATTGGCAAGAGTTCCACTAGGAAAACATGACAACAAAAGTTCAGAATGATTGAATCAACATTGGCAATACAGACTACATCAGACCTAGCAAGGCTGCTGGTCGATTGCCAGCGCAGCACGGTCGACCGCGTGCCAGCACGACTTGGTCGATCGCGCTCCAGCAGAGCAGAGTCGCGGCTTGCCAACGTTGCCAGTCCGCGGTGTGCCAACGCTGTAGTAAGTCGGCTGCACAGCGTTGCATCCGCGGGACACCGGTGCACCTGCTTCGCAGGTGCATGCAGCTGGTTGGCGCCCAACTCCCCGTCACATGCCCAGCGCAGACACTCCACCCGTGACGGCGCCCACCAGCCACGTCGACCTCGGGATACCACCCCCGAGGTCGTCCTCGCAGAGAACACCCCCGGCGACTTTCGCCCACGTCGCCCGGGTATCCTGGTCGACCGGGTATCCCGCGGCCCCCGTGGCCCCCGGTCGTCCATCCGCGGCCACCGCGGTCCCCGCAGTCCCGTGGTTGCCCCACGGCCTCCCGCGGCCCCGTGGTCTCCCGCGGCCTCCCGCGACCTTCCCGCGGCCCCGCGGTTCTCCCGCGGTCCCGCGGTCCCGCGGCCCTTCCGCGGTCCCGCGGTTCTCCCACAGTCCCGCGGTTCTCCCGCGGTTCTTCCGCGGCCCCGCGGTTCTCCCGCGATCCCGCGGTCCCGCGGTTCTCCCACAGTCCCGCGGTTCCGCGGCCCTTCCGCGGTCCCGCGGTTCTCTCACAGTTCTTCCGCGGCCCCGCGGTTCTCCCGCGGCCCTCCCGCGGTCCCGCGGTCGCGCGGCCCTCCCGCGGTCCCGCGTCTCCTGCGGTTCTCCCGCGGTCCCGCGGTTCTCCCGCGGTTCCGCGGTTCTCCCGCAGTCCCGCGGCCCTCCCGCGGTCCCGCGTCTCCCGCGGTTTCGCGGTCGGCTCCGCCCAAGCGAGGACGGGGCCAAACACTACTCCCGTTGACAAGGTTAAACGGGCCAGGCGAACAGGGGAGGTTACACTCGCGCGGGCTTTCTCGAGCAAAGAAGCTTCAAGCTGCTGCGAGAGGTGTGTGGAGAGTTTGGGAGGGTAGCCGGGCAGGAGATGAGACCAGGAAGGGAAACGGTCACGAACTTCTTTTGAGAGCATGACAATGGCAGCTGGGATGAACTCGTCAAGGCGGTGGATAGAGTCAGAAGAAAGAAAGGGGCTGAAAAGCGGCGAGCCATCCGTGGTGAAGTGTGTGGACAGTAGTGGCAACGACTGAGGCCAGCTGCAGAGGTAGCTGAGAGGTGCTGTAGAGGCGGAGGAATGAATGCCAAAGCCCCCAAGGCGAATAGGAAGAAATACTTGCTGCTGCGCCGTCTTAATCTGCTCCGTGTCTGGGATCCAATAACCAGGGCCAACAAGCTGAGTGAAGTGGTCCAGGATGGTAGAGTCCCAAGAGCTGAAGAGGTCATGTATCTCTGGGAATTGCGAAACAGTTCGGAGGAGGAATTAAGGACGTGCTGAGATGCACTAAGAGAGGATTCGGGAGGCAGTCTGAGGGTCATGAAGCTCATGAAGAAGAGGAAGAGAGGCAGCAAATGAGTCGAGCTTCTCTTGTACTGTGGAGATGATGTAGCCGTCCGAACCAATCGGGACCCCTGCAATGTTGAGGCCGTTAGGAGCGATGGGTACACCCGAAGGAGTTGTGCAGTCCTGAGGCCAGTCAAGCGGACACCAGATGGAACATTTCGAGGGTTGGACTGCGAGGTCCAAGGAATGAAGGCGGTCGGTCGGAGCACTGAAGGCAGCGGTGATGGTTGAGGGAGGACCGACGAGGAAGGTGTCGTCAGCGTAAGAGGTGATGAAGATAGATGGAAACTGGTTTTGAGTGGGAAGAATGGCAAGCTGCTAGGTGAGGGCATAGAGAAAGGGACCACAGGGGTCCCCCTGGTGGACACCCGATGCGGACTCGAATGTATGGAGGATTGGGCCATTGCGGTAGTGAAGGGGAGACGGACTGGAGTAGAAGAGGGTGAAGTAGGGATGAGAGAAGAGAAAGCTGAGGAGCGGAAAGCCTCAAACATGGCAGTCCTGTTAAAAGAGTTGAAGGCATTAGCTACGTCGAGCTGAAGCACCGCCCAATCAGGATGAAGAGAGAGGGCTGATTGTATGGCGTGCGCCATCACTTCTATGCCAGCAGGAACCGCGACCCCGAACTGCAGGCAAGGAAGAAAGGTGTCTCGCATCTGCTGCTTGAACATGTGGGTGATGCAGCGGGAAAGAAGGCGCGGGAGAACTTCTCCAATAGCAATCGGCCGGACCCCACCCTGCGACTTTTTAAGGGCGATGAGGGTAGATGTAGTGTAGTAGGAGCGGACTGAGAGTGGGAGCTCGCCCTGCAGCCAGTTTTGGAAGAGGCGGAGGAGGGAGGGAAGGTGCTGCTGGGAAGTAAGGAAGGTGTCTCTGAGGTGCTCGATCAACCAACCCGAAGGGCCAGCAGCGGTACCTCGAGGGTCTGAACGAAGAGCCAAGTGGAGGAGCGGGGCTGAAAGCTGTGGATAAGAGTCTGGAGTGAAGATTGATATCCATTGAGGAAGAGGCTGTGGGGCAGGTGGATGCTTGGAAGAGAGAGAAGAGATGGTTTCTGTGGAAGGGGGTGCAAACTCGCCGGCTTCCAATGCTGCCAAGGAGCGGGACAAGTCGCCGCACTTGGCAAAACGCGCTGCACGATGGAGGCGAGCCTGCGTGGCTGTAGAGCATGCTGAAGCGAGGTTGAGAGGGCGAGCAGCAGGGGTGGCAGCAGCAGAGGCTTCAAGGAAAAGCGCATGCCAATCCCCACTGATAAAGCGCTGAGCAAGAACGGCGCATGCTGCGGTAAGCGATTGCGAAGGGGCAGCTGCAGTTAGGCGGAGGACGAGGCGTGGGAAAGCAAACAGAATAAGATGCGCACCAGTGTCAGAGGGATGTATTGCAAGCCGTCGAAGGGGGATAAGCATGGCATCAAGCACAAGAAGGCGAATGCGTGGAGGAATGCGGCGGATGATGGGTCCGGGAGAGACTGTAGGGCTGAAGAAAGCAGGCCAATCCCACTCAAGGACAGCATCCCAGGTGGCAGAAGGGATTGCTGGCGGAGAGGAGGACTCTGCAGATACAGTTTGAGCGCGGGGGGGGGCGGAGTGCGGAGGAGGGCCAGCAGCTTCCTACCTGGCAGTAGAGTTTTGTTGGCAGGAAGTGATATGGCGAGTAAAGGCACCAGCGTTAGCGCAAGGGCGGCAGCATGTGGGGCAGGAAAAAGAGCGGGCAGCAGGAGGAGGATTGGTGGGAGTAGTCACCGCGGGGGAAGTAGAAGAGGAGGATCATCATTGTTACGAATAGCAATGGATGAAAACATTACTGTGCACTCCTAACCGCAGCAAAAGAAGAACCCAGTATCGAGAATGAATACGAGGAGTCATAGTTGACTTGAAGCGTCAGACGGTTAGGGTGGATCTGGACCGTCGGAGCAGACGGCATCGGGCAGCTGCAAGCAAGAGGAATTTGGCGGGAACAGTTTTGTAACTGTACGCGCCGCACGGTTGGGAATGAATTTGAATAAGGGAATGTACCCCTTAGAGTACATGGCTAGCTAGGTCGATTCGAATTCCCCTGTACTCATATTTATATCCTCGTATTTAATTGTTTTAATCATCTCAAGCATTTTACATTCACTCTGCTATTGAGGTCAAGGGCCCACCAACACTATCTAGCTGTGTGCGAACCTTCCTGAGGAGATCCTAGGAGCGATCACCTTCATATCGCAGCATGGCATGAGAGCGACTCGGGAATCCTTCGCACTGCCATCTCCGAAATCTGCGACATTCGGAAAGTGGCGCCCGGCACACGGTCGCGTGTGAGGATGGCCGGAGGATCTGGTGGTCAGACAAATCTGATGGCTGAAGCGCAACCCAACCTGGCTGCGACAAGCGAGGAAACGATGACGATCGAGACCGAAGTCCTCGCACAATTACTTCAGCGACTCACCGGCCTAGAGCAAGGGCTCCAAAAATTGCGGAACGGCGACGCGGGAACCTCCTCGCAACCTACTCAACCGACCCCAAACAGCCAGAACACCGCCCCGCACACTTTCTCCCTCGACACAAATGGCTCAACCCCCAAGACTCCCAGTCCCAGTGAAGAGGCAATTCTCTCTGCGCAATCAAGGTTTCTCAGCATATCAAAAATATAGACAAGTGTGTGTTTTGACGGCAGAGACTTCTATACCTGGAGCTTTGAGCTGGAGCTCCTGCTGCAGAACGCTAAGATTTTTCACTACTTTGACGGGAGTTACACGGAGCCTGCTGAAGATACCGATGACGCTAAGGCGAGGTACTACAACGAGTCCCTGATGGCGTACGGTATTCTTCTGCGCAACATGTCGCCAGCGGAGCAGTTGAAAATTCGTTCATACAAAACCTCGCTCGCTCCAGCCCTCGACGCTTGACGCCACCTGAACGGCGTGTATCAGCCGAAGGATTCCGTTTCTTCGAGCCGGCTGCTCCAGCAGCTAATGGAGACTAAAATGGCCCCAGGGGAGAAGGCCAACAGTTACATTAATCGCGGTCGGAGTCTTCCCGATCAAATCGTGAAGTTGGGAAGCTCGATATCAGAG
The DNA here is from genome assembly GCA_947471745.1 of Closterium sp. Naga37s-1. Classification (NCBI taxonomy): domain Eukaryota; kingdom Viridiplantae; phylum Streptophyta; class Zygnematophyceae; order Desmidiales; family Closteriaceae; genus Closterium; species Closterium sp. Naga37s-1. The sequence continues at coordinate 230,134 of CANJKZ010000915.1, read as the reverse complement.
GAGATTTTTGTCAACATTGTACTTCAAGGGCTCGGCCCAAAGTGGCGGCCCCGCAAGGCGCTTCTCTGGCACTAGGGGGTCATCTCGAAGGCCGCCCTTTGCGCAGCCCTTCTTGTCGAACAACGGGATATGGATCAGCAGCGACCAGCGCCACGAGGAGAACGTGAACGGCTCGCCTTCTACGCCGACAACACCGAAGAGCGACGGCCGCGGCGCCTCTACTGCAAGATTTACAGAAACTTCGGGCACTTGGCGAATCGATGCAAGTCCCGATCCCGCCCTCGCCAGACCAATCCGAGCAACTGGTCCGGCCGACAAGACGCACGAGGCGACGTGCGTCCAGCCCAGGGGATCAACCCCCCGCGCGCAACCTGAACCCAGCGGTTCAGCATCGGCAGCGGCAGCCGTCATCGTCTGCCCCAGTACGCAACGTCATGAGCAACATGGCCATGACGGGCGAGTCGCGTCATCGCCGCGTGCGCTCACCATCACCTGAGCCAGCACCGCACCCAATTGGCGCGTTCTCCAACAATAACCCGTTCAGTCCGCACCACGATTTCACCGACGACGACGACCAAGACTGGAATCTTCCAGTCCCGCTGCTTGAAAGTCCCCTGTACATACCTGACATGCGGGCGGCGCCACTCGATTGGCTCTCGCGCGAGCATTTTCTTAAATTTGACACACCTCACATTGTCACGCCGCGACTGGCGCTGCTCGCACGTGACGACAGGAAGCGCTACAACACCCGGTACCTGGACAGCTGCTGCGGCCAGCACATGGTGGGCTCGGAGCGTTACATATCCAACGCTGTCGCCACGCCCACAGTCACCTACGTCACAGTGGCCAACAACACGCGCCTGCGCGCAAGCGCGCAAGGCATCGTCGTGCTCAAGGCATGGGGAAGCCGCATGCACATCACACTTAACGATGTGCTCATCGTCCAGAACCTGCACTTCAATCTGCTTTCCGCCGCCCAACTCATGGATTGCGGCGTTGATCTCAGCACGGACCGCGAGACACGCGACATCCTGCTGCACTACGAATCGAGGACCTTCCCCGGTAGGCAGATCGGAAGAGCACACTCCGAAAACAGAGTATACGTCTTGGACTTTGACATTCCCGTCTGCAGTGGCGATTCGCACGAGTTAATCGACCTCGTCCCACTGCGCTTCGAACACATCCACCGCAGGGATTGGAAGCACCCTGACGGAAGACCGTGGGTGCCGCACCACCCTCATCCGCGTGAAGTGGCGCTGCATGACTCTGACCTAGACGGCATCTGCAGGGACTGTCACACACCTACTGCATCAACGAGCGCAATTGCCGGCCATGGACTTGCCGCCATCACAGAAGCTGAGCGACATGCACCCCCAGAAGAAGGAATGTCGCAGCTGGAGCTCGAAATCACCACGCGCGGCGTGTTCGGCATGCCAGAACACCCTCTCATCGGACCCCCCTCACAACATCTCCAAGGCATGCTGCGCGGCACTGGCGTCGGCACCTTCGATGTGCACAGCGTGCCGCGACCCTACACACACGAAAAGTTTTTGGAAATTTACTCTCATCGGCGTGACTCGTCGAAGAAGCTTACTGTGGAACAAGAAAAAGAACTGGCGCGCCGCGAAGCTGAGGAGCTTCGCCGCCAGAGTCTCGCCAAGGCGCGCGGGACATTCGCCTGCAGCGCATGGGAAGCCAAAGAGGAGGAGAGCCCCTCCAATGAAGGGGGGTGGGGAAGCGCTGGCGGATGGGGAACGAGTGATACCGGCAGATGGGGCAACAGCGGCGGAACCTGGGCCAACGCAAGCGGCGGTTGGGGTACTGCAACTGGCGACGAAGGCAGCAGCCGGGGGACTTCCCACGAAGAACAAAAGAGGGGAGAAGAAGAAGCAGAGGAAGCAAAGGCTACATCTGCAGTTGTTCCTCTTGGTCGCCCCCCGCGCCATGCCCCACTCGCGCTACCTCCTCCTGACAATCCGCCGCATCGCGACCCCTGGGACACCATCGATTGGGGCAACGAGCCGTCGACCCCACGTCGCACCGTCTACAGACCTGCCCCCGAACCACGTGAACCCACCTTCGTCCTCGGAACTATCCCTGGGACCAACATCTCTCTCTCTCCGAAATCCGCGACAGAGAGTTCTTGGCGCTGATGCTAACCACCGCCAACGAAGAAGCCGAAGCAGCAGAAGAAGCAGCAGCAGCACCTACCCCAGTACCTGACGAAGACCCTGACGAAGCTCTCGCGCGCTACATGCGCACCTCCGGTTTTCGCGCTGACGATGCACTCTGGCACCAGCGCCTCAGACACCCTTTACGCGTGACGCTGAAAAATTGCATCGACGCAAAAGTTTTTGCTCCTGGGGCGCTCCTGCGCCCAGATGGCACCGAAGTGAGAGGTGCGGCACACCCACGCAACTGCACCGTCTACTCCGAAGCCATGCTAAGCCACCAGCCGTTCCCGCTGCTCGAGCCTAGGACGAACCGTTACCCCAAGCTACACAAGGTGTACAGTGACTTCCTGAACGTGGGGCACTGCGGAGTCAACGACGAAATGTACACGCTTACCTTCATCAATGCCGGAACGCGCTATGTGTGGGTCGTGAACGTGGAATCGCGCAGTAGAGCATACGAGGTATTCCGCCTCTGGCTGGCGCACGCGCAGCGGCGGTCCAGGGAGAAGCTGAAAATCTGGCAATCCGACGGCGCAGCAGAATTCGGGAGCAAGGAGATGCAGGATTATCTAGCGCAAAAGGGGATCGAGCACCACATTTCTCTCCCCTGCGCACCAACAGCAGGGCGTAGCCGAGCGGACCAATCGCACGCTCATGACGAAAGTGCGAGCGCTGATGAAGCAATCGAAGGTACCGCCGATCTACTGGACCTACGCGATGCACCACGCCGTGCGGGTGCACAACCTGCTGTCAACTACCGCCATCACCGGCAACCTGTCCCCGCACGTGAAGTGGACCAGGACTAAGGGGGACACATCCATGCTCCGCGTGTGGGGGTGCATGGTACAATACCGCCCGCCGACGTCAACCATTGGCAAGTTCGCCAGCCGCGCGCGATGGGGCATTCACCTCGGGATCAGCCACGAGCACAAGGCGTGGATTATCCTAGACCTTCTCAGCCAGAAAATTGCCTACGCGCGTGACGTCATTTTCTACGAACGCCTCTTCCTCGAGCAGTTCCGTCATGACGAGGAGACCAATGCGAATCGCGTCTACGCGAATGACGGTCACAGCTACGCAACGCCCGAGGACGAAGCCGCTGCAGCAATCCTGGAGCAGGACACCAGGGGCGAGTTCACAAGGGGAGATCGTCCCAGCAGCGACGACGATTCCTCTGGAGGAGGAATCGGCAGAACGGGCGGAAGCGGCAGCGGCACAGCGCCACCAGCACCACCTGAGCCAGAGAGCGAAGAAGATGACGTGCAGGAAGTCGTCCCGCAGCATCGTCACGACAACACCGTCTCAGGGCTGTAGCTGCTTGGGCTCCACACCGCAACCTTAAAGGCGCCACGCATCATCGAGCCACAAAACCCGCACCAAGCCCTCATTGGACCACACAGCAAGGAGTGGCGCAAGGCAATGGACGCGGAGATTAAGGCGCTCGAATCCCAAGACACCTGGGTGTTAGTCGACCGCGCAGCGATCAAAAGCGTGAGGGTCCTCTTGGGGAAATAGGTCTTCCGCGTGAAGACCACAGCAGACGGAACGATCGAACGCTTCAAGGAGCGATGGGTGGTGCGCGGATACGACCAGAGGCATGGCATTGATTTCGACCAGACATTCGCGCCGGTTAGCCGCCACACCTCCGTCCGAATCCTGCTCGCCATCGCAGCTGCCAGACACCTGCCTCTGCGCCAAATCGGCGTAAAAAGCGCGTTTTTGTATGCGTTAGTAGATGCTGTGATCTACGTGGAGCAGCGGCATACGTACGGGCAATGAGATTCGCGCGTATGCCAGCTGCGCAAGTCCCTTTACGGGATCAAGCTGTTGGTGCAACCCTACGGTTTGCACTCGGCTTGTCCGTGTGCGTGCATGCGTGTGTGCATGGAATGGAATGAGGGCATGAAATAATATATATTTCATGCTTATAATAGTGTGTGTATGATGGGTCATGATGTCGAGTGTGTGTGTCAAGTCAATAGCGAATTATCGCTAGTCGCGTGTAACGCGGTCATTCTTCGTGCGCGGTTTCTATTTTGTCGCTTGTCGAACGTTCGGCGTGTCGCAGGTGTGTGCAGCAGACCCATCAAGAACTCAATTATGAGTTTGTGATGAAGAACCCGAGCCCTGGTGTCAACATTCAAGTGTTTGCGAAGCTCGCCAAAAGGGTACACCTCAAGAAATTGAAGATAGTTACATTACTTTGTGTAGTGTAACATTTCACTTGGTGTAGACCCTAGTGAAGGGTAGTTTCGAGACCCTTCGTGGTTGGGGACAGTGTGGCACTGTTCCACATCACTGTACCTTGGCTCTTGGGGTTTGTAGGAGCTGGGAGTCATTCCCAACTCGAAACTCTTCCTAACTCTTCCTATCATGTGTTCTAAGACCATAGTGGCTGCCATAGTGCCGTTCGTTCAAACCGACGCTGTGTCGTCAATACTTGGTCAAATCGTGTGATTTAAATTGCCTATTGTAGGTGAATTTAAGACGCTCCAGATCCAAGTTGAATCAGGTCATTTGGAGGTGTGAGCAGATCTCTATGAACGTTTAAAGCCGCTGTGCAGAAATCCGACTGTGCACTCTATCTTCCGTTTTAGGCACATTGGAGCCTACTGTGACTATAACAAGTGGTATCAGAGCCCCTTGGAGCAGCTACGACAATGGCTGGACCTGAAGAAAGGGGTGGCAGAGGTGCTGGTTGCAATGGAGATGCCCAAGCACAAGGCCAAGCCCGTGAGTCAGCCGTGGCGCCCGTGCAACCGACTCTTGGACCTTCTAGGGACGAACCAAGAGTGTTCGGGCTTGACAAGTTCAACGGCAACAACTTTGCTGAATGGTCCTTCAGAATGGAGAATGTGTTTGCTCACTATGACCTGCTGGAGGTGATGCAAGGAACGGAGAAGCGCCCCGAGTACGACCCGGAGAAGAGCCCGTGGGTGCGGAAGAGCGCACAAGGCTACCTCCTACTTGGGCAAGCGTTGAGGAGCAGTCAAATCCGTCACATCAAGCCTTTCCAGCGTGAGCCAGAGAAGGGACCAAAGGCATGGGCTGCTCTCAAGGGTGTACACACTCCTGCAACAGCGGCGGTAGCTGTGGTGTTGGAACGGCAAATGGCGACGCTACGAATTGAAGAAGATGAACCCGTGGAAGAAGGGGTGCAGAAATTCATCGACTTGTTGACGCGGCTTGAGGGAGCTGATTTGAACTATAGTGAGCTCCAAAAGAAGACCAAGTTGCTGGCCCTACTCCCCGAGTCTTGGTCCTCGCTCATCATCAACCTGAATCGCGACTTGCCCCGCCTCTCGCTTGAAGACGTGAAGCGAGCTATCCTTCAAGATGATTTCCGCCGCCGTGAGTTGGCGAGTGCGGATGGCGCTGGGGCAGCAAGCGTCGGCCGTGGATATGGCCAAGGAAGAGGCAGAGGACGAGGGGGAGGAAGGTTTGGTGGAAGCAACTTCGGCGGAGGCCGCGGGAATGGCGGATACGGCAGCGACGACAAGAGCTACGGTCGCGGTCGCGGACGATTTGACGGCGAATGTCACTATTGCGGCAAGAGCGGACACATGTGGCGCGATTGCTTCAAGCTCCCTGATGGTTGGACCCCTGCTCAAGGCCAAGAGGGTAGAGGAGCAGGAGGAGGGAGAGGAAGAGGCCGTGGAGGCCATGGCGGTCGCGGAGGTGGAGCCGCGAACATGAAGAGTGGAGATAATGACAAGGACCCGAGCGACGATCGGTACCCGGGCCTAACGAAGGCTTTGAGGAGCCAGCAGCAGTAGGAAAGGTGACCCTACACCCCCTGGACTATTGGGTGATCGACAGCGGCGCTACCTATAGCATGACACCTCGCCCGGACTTGCTCACCGAACTTGAACCGTCACCGGTGAAGCATGTCACATCGGCTTTGGGGCCGAGCAGAGGTGAAAGGCATGGGCAAGGCCATGTTCAAGGGTGCTGATGGGAAGATGGTGGGCCTCGAGAACGTGCTTTGGGTGCCCAGCCTTGCTGCGAACCTGATTTCCGTGCGGCGATTGGCAAAGGCCGGCATGGACACGAACTCGAAGGGAGCCAAGACCTACACCGCAAGGCTTGGCGATCGGGTTCTTTGGGACCTTCATGGGGACAGGGATGTCTACAACGAGATGTGGCAGATCCCTGTGGTCCCCATGCCTAAGGAGAGGCAAGTGGCAGCAAGCGTCAGCACCAAGGATGAAGCGGTTGGTAGCGGCGATGGCGCGAACGGTCGCGCTAAGGAGATTGTGTCCAAGAAGTGCAATCTTGGAGGGACCAGCAAGCTCGGTGAACACGAGGAGAGTGGTGTCTCAGCCAAGAAGCGGCACAAGGGTGAGGAGAGCCCCGAGGCAGCAGTGGAGGAGGAGTATGGAGAGAGCATGTGGGGCGCTATTGCGAGCGCGGCATTCTCCAATCCGACTTCGGCTACGGGGGAGTGTGATTGGCTCACCTTGCATCGGCGCATGGGGCATGTGGCCCTGCCTATCTTGCAGCAGCTAGTGAAGAATGAGATGGTTGCTGGCATACGTGTGAAGGGGGAGCCCGATGAGGTGCTTGGCTGCCCAACGTGCATGCAAGCCAAGTTCACCCGTTTCCCATTCTCTAGTTCGGAGGCAACGGCTAAGGCACCACTTGATGAGGTGGTGATGGACGTGGTGGGCCCCCTGAAGCTTGGAGCTGCTAGAGCTGAGTATTTCCTCACCATAGTGGATGTCTACACCCGCATGACTTGGGTGTATGTGCTGGCCAAGAAGAGCGACGTGGCTGAAACGTTGAAGACGGATTGGTTCCCGATGGTGGAGCGGCAACAAGACCGTCTAGTGAAGTCGATCCGCACCGATCGAGGGGGAGAGTTCCTGAGCAAGGAGTTTGGGTTGTGGCTGAAGAGGAATGGTATTCGGCACTCCCTCACCATGCCATACTCCCCTGCAATGAACGGCATCGCCGAGCGAGCGAACCGCACAATCACGGAGGCGGCACGCGGGTTGCTCATTGAAGCCGGGCTACCTGACTATTTCTGGCCTGATGCGGTGCGGAGCGCGTGTGTGGCCAAGAACAGAGTTTTGACTCATGTGTGAGCAGACAAATGGGTGCCCTATGTGGAGTGGCTTGGAAGGAAGCCGAAGGTGGATATGCTTCGGGTGTTCGGGTGCATGTGCATGGCGCTCGTGCCTAAGCATCTTCGGCACAACAAGCTTGGTGCCAAGGCGGTCTGGGCCGTGCACTTGGGCATGGCTCAAAACAGCAAGGGGTGGCTTCTGTGGGACCCATTCACCAAGAAGTTCATGGTGAGCAGGGACTGCAAGTTCATGGAGAACCTCATGTACAAGGATTGGAAGGTGGAGAATGAGGCAAAGATAGGCGTGCGGTTTGGGGAGGTGAAGAGTTCCGGTTTGGAGCATGTGGAGCTGCCCTTGGAGCTGAGCAGCGGCAGCACTACCACAAGGCAATCTTCCCTTGTGAATGGGGGAGAGGAGGCCAATGATGCAGAGGAAGAAGAGGAGGAGGTGCAGCAAGTGAGCGAGCGTGCACCGTCACACCCTTCCCCCACTACGAGTGCTCCACGGATTCGAGCCACACCGCAGCAACGCCAAGGCCTTCAAGTCCCTGCAGCTGAGGAGGAAGGAAGGGGGAAGAGGAGAGTACAACCCCCTAATAGGCTGACCTATGATGCGCCGGGAAAGCAGGGCAAGACAGCCCTGGCCGGAGCGGCAATGATGGTCGGAGACGACGAGGAGAGTGACTACGAGGAGTGTGCCTTCGCGTTCTTCTCTCCGGTGGAGATGCCGGGAGAACCAGCAACTCTCAAAGGAGCATTGGAGAGTAGTGATGCTGAGGAGTGGAAGAAGGCCATGGAGAGTGAGCTGAAGAGCATCGAGGAGAATGACACGTTTGAATTGGTGGAGCTACCGGAGGGCGTAAGGCGATTACGTCCAAGTGGCTCTTCAAGATCAAGTCCGACGCCGACGGCAAGATCGAGCGTTACAAGTCTAGGCTGGTGGCCAAGGGGTACCAGCAAAAGGAGAAAGTGGACTTCAAGGAGCTGTTTGCTCCAGTGGTGAAGCCGACGACGCTGCGAACCCTATTCGCGGGAGCCGCTATCAAAGGTTGGGTGGTGAAGCAGCTAGACATCGTAACGGCGTTCCTCAACGGAATCCTTGAGGAGGAGATTTTTATGGCGCAGCCAGAGGGGTTTGACGATGGCAGCGGTAGAGTGTGGAAGCTGAAGAAGGCCCTCTATGGGCTGAAGCAGGCCCCTAGGCAGTGGTACATGAAGCTGCGCGAAGTGTTAGAGGGAATCGGCTTCACTCCCTCAACGGTCGATCACTCCTTGTTCATGCTTGGCGAGGGGGAGCAGAGGAGTTTCATGGTGGTGTACGTGGACGACATCCTGATCTTCTCACCCTCCTCTGACCTTGTAAAGGAGGTGATGCTGATACTTCAAGACAAGTTCAAGTGCAAGTCCCTTGGGGACGTCAACTTCTACCTCGGGCTCCACATCGAACGTGATGTGGAGAAGCGGTGCATGCGGGTGCACCAACGGAAGTACCTGGAGGCATTGGCTGCCAACTTTGGGCAGAGTGAAGATCATGTGGCTACACCCTTTCCCTCTGGGTTCAAGTGTGTGAAGGGACCAGAGGAGGAGAGCGTGGGTGAAGAGGAGAGGCGCCGATTTCACTCGTTGGTGGGCAGCCTCATATACGCGGCGGTCAACACACGACCGGATGTCGCATTTGCTACCGGGCAGCTGGCAAGGGTTGTTCAATGCCCTAATGAGGAGCAGGTAGCAGCTGCAATGAGGGTGGCCAAGTATCTTGGCCAAACACCGACCGTTGGGCTGCAATACTCGGCGGCGGCGCAAAGGCGCCAAAAGGGAGCGGATGGTGTGGAACCCGGGCGTTTGTTCCTCACCGCCTACTCGGATGCTTCATATGCATCTGAACCAGAGGACATGACAAGTGTGGGAGGCTTCATCTGCTGTGTTGGTGGAGGCCCTACTGCTTGGGAAAGCAAGAAGCAGGTTGACCAAGCATTGAGCTCGGTGGAGTCCGAGTACATGGCACTCTTCCGTGCCGTACGGGAGATTGTGTGGCAGCGACGTTTGTTGGCTGAATTGGGGGAGGAGCAGCAAGGACCTACTCCTCTCTATTGTGACAGCCAGGGAGCCATTGCTCTAGCCAAGAACCCTGTGTTGCACGGCCTAACAAAGCACATGAGGGTGAAGTGGCATTGGACGAGGAGCATGGTGGCCGCGGGTGAAGTTGAGTTGCGTTACGTGAAGACGACGGGGCAGCTGGCTGACATGATGACCAAGAGGCTGGTGGAGCAGCAGCATTGGAAGTGTTGCAAGCTGGCTGGGATGGCTCTGAACTGAGAGAGCAAGATCCTAAGGCCAACAATCCGAGGGGGAGTTTGTTGGTGCAACCCTACGGTTTGCACTCGGCTTGTTGTCCGTGTGCGTGCATGCGTGTGTGCATGGAATGGAATGAGGGCATGAAATAATATATATTTCATGCTTATAATAGTGTGTGTATGATGGGTCATGATGTCGAGTGTGTGTGTCAAGTCAATAGCGAATTATCGCTAGTCGCGTGTAACGTGGTCATTCTGTGTGTCCCGCGCGGTTTCTATTTTGTCGTGTGCGGTTTCTATTTTGTCGCTTGTCTAACGTTCGGCATGTCGCAGGTGTGTGCAGCAGACCCATCAAGAACTCAATGATGAGTTTGTGATGAAGAATCCGAGCCCTGGTGTCATCATTCAAGTGTTCGCGAAGCTCGCCAAAAGGGTACACCTCAAGAAATTGAAGATAGTTACATTACTTTGTGTAGTGTAACATTTCACTTGGTGTAGACCCTAGTGAAGGGTAGTTTCGAGACCCTTCGTGGTTGGGGACAGTGTGGCACTGTTCCACATCACTGTACCTCGGCTCTTGGGGTTTGTAGGAGCTGGGAGTCATTCCCAACTCGAAACTCTTCCTATCATGTGTTCTAAGACCATAGTGGCTGCCATAGTGCCGTTCGTTCAAACCGACGCTGTGTCGTCAATACTTGGTCAAATCGTGTGATCTAAATTGCCTATTGTAGGTGAATTTAAGACTCTAGATCCAAGTTGAATCAGGTCATTTGGAGGTGTGAGCAGATCTCTATGAACGTTTAAAGCCGCTGTGCAGAAATCCGACTGTGCACTCTATCTTCCGTTTTAGGCACATTGGAGCCTACTGTGACTATAACACAAGCAAGCACCGAGGCTCTAGCAGCAGTATCTGCACAACATCCTGCTTGAAATTGGGTTCAAGCAGATGCCTCATGATCCTAGGATGTACCGCCGCGATTTCCGCGGAGAATACATCCTGCTCACAGTCTACGTCGACGACCTGCTTTACACAGGATCAAGCAATGAACTACTGGAGCAGTTTGAGAAGAGTCTGGCGGGGCGCATCGATATCACCTGCAACTACGAGGTGAAGCAGTTCTTAGGCCTCAACATCTCCTACGCGCCAGAAGCTATCCACCTCTCAGAGGCTAAGTATGAAGAGGAGCTAGGGAAGCGCTTCAACATTTACGTGCACCGCTCTCCACTCCCTACCGAACTACCGGACCGAATCACAAACCTGACAACAAAGCCCTATCCCCCGCTGGAATTCAGTCTTATCCGCAGCAGCTGGGATGTCTGCTCTTCGCCTCGTTACATGCAGGCCCAGCCTTTCCTACATCGCGAGTCAATTAGCCCAATATTCTTGCAAACCAACGGCTGAGAATCTTCTGGACCTGCAGCGCGCCTTACAGTTCTTCGTTTCAACACCCAAGATTGGACTCTGGTACTCAACAGTGCCGACCCCATCTTTCAACCTCATCGGCTACGTGGACGCCGATCACGTAGCAGACCCTGACAATCGATGGTCCAGAACTGGCTTCCTATTCCGGCTCGAACCGACGGGACCAATCTCCTGGAACTCGCAGAAACAAGAGCTGGTTGCCCTGTCGTCAGCCAAAGCGGAATCCATCGCAGCAACGGCAGTAGTTCGCGAAGGACTCTACTTGCAGGAACTCCTGCAGGAGGCGAAGATTCCAGCTTCGCCCACCTTTCGCCTCCACTGCGACAACCAAAGCGCGATCCGCATCGCGAACAAACCTGGCTTCGTCAACCGCACCAAGCACATTGCGCTGCGGTACTTCTTCGTCAAGGACGAAGTGGACAAAGGCAAGGTTGACTTGACCTACTGCCCGACAGGTGACATGGCAGCAGCCTTTCTCACGAAGCGACTGTCACGCCAACAGTACCAGCACTGCTCCAAACTCAGCGGAGTGGTCAAGCAGGTCAAGTCGAGCTACGGCCAGGAGTGAAGGGGGGTGTTACGAATAGCAATGGATGAAAACATTACTGTGCACTCCTAATCGCAGCAAAAGAAGAACGCAGTATCGAGAATGAATACGAGGAGTCATAGTTGACTCGAAGCGTCAGACGGTTAGGGTGGATCTGGACCGTCGGAGCAGACGGCATCGGGCAGCTGCAAGCAAGAGGAATTTGGCGAGAACAGTTTCGTAACTGTACGCGCCGCAAGGTTGGGAATGAATTTGAATAAGGGAATGTACCCCTTAGAGTACATGGCTAGCTAGGTCGATTCGAATTCCCCTGTACTCATATTTATATCCTTGTATTTGCATGTTTTAGTCATCTCAAGTATTTTACATTCACTCTGCTATTGAGGTCAAGGGCCCACCAACACTATCTAGCTGTGTGCGAACCTTCCTGAGGAGATCCTAGGAGCGATCACCTTCATATCGCAGCAATCAGTGTAATGCGAGAGAGGGTGTTGAACGTCAGTAGTGGCAGCTGGGGTGGCGTGGTCTGTTGAGTGAGCGTCTCAAGCAGACGAAGAGGTGGAGCGAGTCGACGAAGGATGGGGTGGCCGTGCCGAAGCCATGGTGTCCGCAATGACTTGGTGAAGGGCGTCCTTCTGTTGCTGGGAGATAATAGGAGGCCTAACGTGCGGACGAGAGCAGTGTGAAGGAGGAGAAGGGGGTTGCAGTGAGGTTCGCTGTTGGTTGGAAGAAGAGGGTGTCGGTAAGCATGGTGGAAGAGGAACATGGACAGTAGCGAAAGGAGGGGAAGGACGAGAACGAGTTGTGGACGAGGACGGGGCTGTTGCTGCAAGGTCTGGGGGCCGGTTTCTCTTGCGGGAAGTCATGGGTGGCTAGAATGGGATGGGGAATGTAATCTTTATGGTGGAAGAATGTAGCAGCACACCATCTAAGCGGAAAATGTGGCAGGCCTGAAACGTAGGAGAAGTTGTGGAGGAAAGTGCAGCGATATCGAAAATCCGGCGAACCAACACGTACGCCTCCACAAGACCTTGCAGGTCAAGTTCATTCGTTTACAGTTGATTTGAAAGGTTCATTCTGGTACACAGTGGTCTAAAGAGGTGTAAGTCAAGAACCACTCTGAAACGTGGTTGACCGTATCAAAACCGCGTCAAGCGAAACCTGACGAAAGGAAACTGGCAGTGGGGTGGGTGATCCAGGAAAACCCGGGAGTGGCCCGATGTGGGGACCACCTTGCCCGGCAGAAGCACTCTCAAGGCGCGAGTCTTCTTAGGCACCGACGAACAATTGCGCGTGGGGGAACTGCGTTCTTGATGGGACCACCTTACCCAACCCAAGAATGCCAGCAGAGCGAGCGAGGAAGCCCAATCACGCACACGGCTTGGCGATGTTCGGCTGCCGAACATCGCCCTTGTCTCGATATTCGCTCGAGCGCGATGACAGCCCCATCCCGCCGGGTTTGCTAGCCCACACGCGGCACGCCGCGTCCTCGGTGTTACATTCCCGCCCCCATCGATTCCGTTGCTCGACAATTTTCTGCTGTGAGGCAGCCCCAAAGCGACCCTCGCCGGCGGGTGCTGAGTCAAACCCATCACATGGCATCATGGGACCCTCGGAGCCAGCAGCCACGGGCTCGAAGCTCCAGTGGAAATCGAGTGGAGCGCGGGAGTGTACTCGCTGCTCACGAGGACTCACCAGCTCTGTCGTCGGCTCGAGTTCTGCTACTAGCCAGTGGTCCTCGCAACCCCGCACGCAACGTCCATGGCGCCGCGACTTTCGGTCGAGAATGGCTCCGTGCACCATCCGCACGCTGAAAGCAGAGGAGCGCTTTCCGCCTTGGCGGGAAGCGACGGCGGAAAGGCGGAACAGTCGCCGCCGTCGCCAGCGACGAAAGGGGTCGACGGCGACGCAGCGGCGCTGTCGCCGGCGCTAGTAGCGAGTGGAGACGATGGCAAGGCAACGGCGCTGTCGCGGCATTCGGTGGCGGACTGGGCGGCGATGGTGCTGTGGATGGGGTGGCTGCACATCCTGCTCGCGCTGCTCCTGCTCATCGCGCTCACCTTCCCGCACCCCCTCGCCATCGCGCTGCTGCTGCTCCTCGCCACGCTCGCCGTCGCGCCCGTCGACGTCGAGGGGCCCCTCGCCCAGGCCTACCGCAGGTCCGTCTCCCCTCCGCTCGTTCTCCGTTCGCTTCCTCTTTCGCTCGACAACTTCCCCTTACTTCGCCAATGGCCGCCTGCTTCTTCCTCCGGCCCACAGACGGTTGAAGCTGTGTCCGCGTCAACTCCATGTGAACTCGGTCAAAACCGATTAGGGTTCGCTTGGAGGCAAGCCTCTCGAGGGCGCGTCCCATCTGCCCCGCGCTACCTGTTCACCCACCATCCCGTTTCCCTTCCTCCTCGCTGCGGGCCGCCATCTGCCGGCTCTCACTCATATCCACCGGCCTGAATTGCACACCTCGCTATCTCGCTCTTTTCCCTTGCTGCGTGGTGGTTGCGTGTGTGTCTTGCCTCGCCCCTCGCCTCTCGCCCCCTCACCCCTCGTCCCTCGCCCCCATCAGGTTCATCTACCCAGTGGTGCTGCGCCACTTCCTCGTGCGCCTGCTCTTCCATGACCGCAGCATTACCGTCACCTTGTGATGTGTGTGTGCCTTCCCTTGTGCCTCATGCCTCGCCTCCATATGTCTTGTCTCTCGCCCCTCGTCCCTCGCCCCCATGGCAGGTTCATCTACCCGGTGGTGCTGCGCCACTTCCCCGTGCGCGTGCTCTTCCATGACCGCACCGCCGTCACCTTCGGCAAGCCCTACGGTGCGATGCCAGCAACTTGGGGGGGAGGGGAGCACGGGTGGGGCGTGTTGGCAGGTGCACGGGTGGTGTGTGGGTGCGTGGTGTTCGTGGGGTGGTGAATGGATAGGTGTGCACATGCCACTCTCGCTTGTGCCCGTGCTCGTGCCCATGTGCATGTGCGTGTTTTGAGGTGAATGTTTATGTGTCTGCAAGTAGAAAGATGTGAGGGAGGAGGCCTGCAGCACAAGTGGAGGAAGGAGGATGGCAGCCGAGGGTGTGCGGTCAGCATGCGCCGTTCTTACCCACTCCTTTGCTATCCCGCCTATCTCCCCCCTTTTCCCTTTCCTTTCCCCCTTCCCCCTCCCCCCTCCCCCCTTCCCCCTTCTCTTCCCCGCTTCTCCTCCCCCCACCTTCCCCCCACCCTGGGTCATCGCAGTGATAGCAGTGGAGCCGCATTCGGTGCTGCCGGTGGGGCTGGGCGCGTTCATGTGCCACGCGCTGGCAGCGGGGGGGATGGCGGGCGCCACGAGCGCCATCTTCCGCGTGCCGCTGCTGCGCCAGTGCTGGCAGTGGGCGCGCCTCGCCCCCGCCACCAGGCCAGTACTCTCCGGTGTGCTGCAGCGCGGCCGCCCCGTGATCATCGTGCCGGGCGGCGTGCAGGAGTGCCTCTTCATGGCGCCCGGCAAGGAGGTGCGGGAGGGATGGGGTGGGGCAGGATGGAGTGTGGTGCGATGGCATGTGGCGGCATGGCGTGTGTGAATGGGCGTGCAGGAGTGCCTCTTCATGGCGCCCGGCAAGGAGGTGCGGAGGAGTAGCAGGGTGCAAAATGTCGCCGAATTTTTCATATTTTGGGCGAAAATTTCGCTATCGAAAATTTCGACCGAAAATTTCCATAATTTCGGTCCCCCTTCCAAAAAAATATTTGGTGGAAAATTTCGTCCGAATTTTTCAGGAAAAAAATGAGAAAATCCGATAAAATTTCATGGGTGGACATTCTAATGGCATTTTGCCACCAGATCTAGGCGGATGTGGCATTTCGCCATCAGATCTAGGGCGGATTTGGCATTTCGCCATCAGATCTAGGGCGGATCTGGCATTTCGCCATCAGATCTAGGGCGGATCTGGCATTTCGCCATCAAATCTAGGGCGGATCTGTCTTTTTTTTTTTTTTTAGGTCCATTAAAATTTCGCCGAAATATTACAAAAACGGCCGAAAATTTCGATTGAAAATTTCGGCTCGAAAATTTCGCTCAGCGCAATTTTCCACCTTGAGGAGTAGGGTGGGGCGGGATGGGGTGTGGCGGAATGGGTTGTGTTGAGGGATGGGGTGTGTGAATGTGCATGCACGGGGGAAAAGTGCATGTGGGGTGCGGTACTCGTTCGTCGCTGTGTCATGCAAAATCCCCCATCCCCCTCTTCCCAATTTGGCTCCTCCCTTACCCCTACTCCAACCTTTTCCCACACCCCTCGCTCTTTTTCCTTCGCACCTTCCTCTCTCCCTTTCCCTCTCCCTCGTACCGCCCTCTCCCCATATCCTTCGCATGCTTGTATCGCCACACTCTTCACATCCTCTCCAATTTGGCTTCACGTCCCTCTCCCCCCCCTCCTCTGCCATCTTCCCTGTCCCTCCACACACCCACCGAACCCCCTGCCCCCCCCCTTCCTCCTTCCCCCCCCCCCCACCCCCACAACCGCACCTCCTCCCCCCGCCCCACGCCACCCGCCAGGTGGTGTTCATCCGCCAGCGCTTGGGCTTCATCCGCCTGGCGCTGCAGCACGGCGTGCCCGTGCTGCCCTGCTTCGCCTTCGGCCAGGTGCAAGGGGCAGTGGGCAGGGGACGCACGGGGCGGGGGCCGAGGGGCGGGCTCCGTGGGTTGGGGGACGCGGTCTGGGAGCGGGGGGGCGAGGGGCTGGGGGCTGGGGGCAGTGGGGGCGGGTGGTGGGCGGTGGGAAGTGGGCACTGGGCTCTGTTCCTGTGCGCTGCTGAAGCAAAC
Organism: Closterium sp. Naga37s-1; assembly: GCA_947471745.1. Lineage (NCBI taxonomy): Eukaryota > Viridiplantae > Streptophyta > Zygnematophyceae > Desmidiales > Closteriaceae > Closterium > Closterium sp. Naga37s-1. The sequence continues at coordinate 213,848 of CANJKZ010000915.1, read as the reverse complement.
ACTCTCTCCTCCACACTCTGCCTTCCTTCTCATTCCTTGCTGCTTGCCTCGCCTCTGCCCTGCCAAAGCAAGCTTGTGTGCTCCATGCATTCCCCTCGTTCAGTCCCTCTCCCCCCTCCTGGCTTCCACACTTGACCCCTTCTCGTGCCTCCCTTGCCCTGCACCCCCCACGCACCGGGGCACACCCAGAATGGAGGCAGACCATGCCGCCACGCTGCACAGCACTCCAACCCTCGCCTCGCCTCCATCCCCTCATGGCCCCCTCTCGCCTCGCATCGACCCTGCCAGAGAAAGCTTGTTCTCCTCCTCTCTTTGTCCTCTCCTCTTTCCATCCCATTCCCCCCATGGTGCCATGGTGCCATGGTGGCATGGTGCCATGGTGCCATGGTGGCATGGTGGCATGATGCCATGGTGGCAAGGTGGCAAGGTGGCATGGTGGCATGGTGGCATGGTGGCATGGTGGCATGGTGGCATGGTGGCATGGTGGCATGGTGGCATGGTGGCATGGTGGCATGGTGGCATGGTGGCATGGTGGCATGGTGGCATGGTGCACACGCACCTCTACTCGCACTTCCCTCATCTATCCTCCAGCCCCTCATGCTCCACGTCCTCCCACCTCCTTCCTCAACCTTCCCCCTCCCTTCCCTTCCCTCCTCCCTCTCCCGCGCCCATCTCCCCCCTCTTCCCTTCCCCCCATCCCTCAGACCAGTGCATATCGCTGGTGGAGGCCAGAGGGGGCATGGTACCGGTGGGTGGCGCGGAGAATGGGGTTTGCGCCGATGGTCTTCTGGGGCATGTGGGGGTCGCCCATCCCCTTCCGCACGCCCCTCACCATCGCCATCGCCACTCCCATCGGCCAGGGTGACCCTGACCCCAACCCCTCAAAAGAAAGGGTACGTTGAACGCATGTCAGGCACGGTGCTGAAGTGGAATTGGTGAAGTGGAAATGGTGAGGTGTAAATGGTGAGGTGGAAATGGTGAGGTGGAAATGGTGAGGTGGAAATGGTGAGGTGGAAATGGTGAAGTGGAAATGGTGAGGTGGAAATGGTGAAGTGGCTGTGAGTGTGAGAAATGTGTTGTGCGGATGTAAAGCGAGCGCTGTTTGTGTGGGCAGGTGCAAGGGGGTTCATTGATTGGCGCTTCAAAGCAGTTGTCGAGCTGTGCCTTGTTTATTCACTCAGCCCTCCCTTGCACACCACGCACGCCTGCATGGGTGCATGCGTTTCCCTTCTCCTCATCCTCTGTGACGTTCCACTGCCATGCACCCATACCATGCCATCCCATGCAATGTCCCTTGTATGCCATTGCCTTGCCATGCCCTCACTGCGTGCAATCCCATGCTGTGCCATCCCCCCCACACAGATGGCAGGCAGCAGAGCACGCGGAGTACTTCACTGCCTTCATGTCCCCTCGCTTACTCACCTTTATGTACCCTCCAATCCCATGCCATGCAATGCCACGCCACCCCCCCTTCCCAGGTGGCAGCGGTGCATGCAGAGTACGTGAGGGCGTTGGAGCGCCTCTTCCTTGACTACCGCGCCCAGGCGGGCTACCCCACCACACAGCTCCAGATCATGTGATGCCCACGCCACGCCATGCCACGCCCCACGGCTGCTGTGCAGGCCGCCAGGGGGTATGGGCAGTGTGCTCAGGCTGGCCAGGGCACACAGGCATGTATGGGTGCCTCCCTGCACTCATGATCTCCCGAGACAGCTATACATGCCTGTGTGCACGTGCTCTTGCTTGCGCCAGCCTTCCATACATGGCTCACACAGCCACAAAGGCATGCAATGAGAGCAGATTCGTTTGCCTCACTTTTACGTTTTGTCAGGAGATTTGATTTGGGAAGGGCTAACCAGAGCGTAGTTGATTATGCTTGCCTTGGTGTGTAAATGAGTTAGCCATGTGGGGTTACCGTACCTGACTAGTGTGCTTGCCTGCGACCCATCCCAGCCCATGGCCAAGCGATGGTTGGCATAACACATTGTTGCTGCCCTGAAATGAGCCGCCACATCACCACTGCCCTGCTTTTCAGTTGTGTGCGTCTGAAAACTCCCAATTCACCAGTTGCATCAGATCAGATATGGCAAAAGAACATGGCTGATTGGGCCCAGATGCCATGCCATCCTTGTTTCATCCTTGTGTCAACCGAGCAGCATTGTCCACTTGGAGAGTCAGGACAGGACAAGGTTCAGTACTCGAGATACCAGGTAAACCCGTTTAGCCCCATACCATATCCCCCCATGGCTGCATTGTGGGCAATAGCTATGGCAGTGTGGAGAAGCAACAAGTCACACGAAGCACAAAGCAGGGAAGCGGGAACAAGGAGGTCAGCGCCTTCCCTTGGAGCTCCGCTTGCTGCTCTGATGCTTCTTCTTCTGCCTCTTGCCGTGCACTCCTCTCGGCCCGCTTGCACCCTCCTGGGCATCCAGGGCCTCGATGGCATTGTGAGCGGCAGCAGCACCATGGCTGGTGCCAGCAGGTGCCAGCAGGTGCCGTGCCTGTGAGTCGGCAGACACCGTGCCCACCTCCCACGCCAACCTGCCAGGGGGGAGGGTAAGTTGGCGAGGGTTGCTTTGGCCAGGTATGCATGACATAGGGATGCAGTGTGGGAGTGGGAGCAGCGATGTGCACGCGGGTTGGTGCAGAGAGTGAGTGGAGTGGCATGTCTGGGGAAGAACGGTCCGGGACAGGGGAAGAGAGAAGTAACGGGAGGGAAGGGCAAGGGATGGGATGAGAGGGGAGGGGAGTGGAGGAGAGGGAGAGAGGAGGTGAGGCAGGGGAGGAAGAAAGGGAGGGGACGGGACAGGAGAGGGACATGCATGTATGGGTAGTAACATGGGTGCATGCATGTATGGGTAGTAACATGGGTGCATGCATGTATGGGTAGTAACATGGGTGCATGCATGTATGGGTAGTAACATGGGTGCATGCATGTATGGGTAGTAACTTGGGTGCATGCATGTATGGGTAGTAACTTGGGTGCATGCATGTATGGGTAGTAACATGGGTGCATGCATGTATGGGTTGTAACATGGGTGAATGCATGTATGGGTAGTAACATGGGTGAATGCATGTATGGGTAGTAACTTGGGTGAATGCATGTATGGGTAGTAACATGGGTGAATGCATGTATGGGTAGTAACATGGGTGAATGCATGTATGGGTAGTAACATGGGTGACGGCATGTATGGGTAGTAACATGGGTGAATGCATGTATGGGTAGTAACATGGGTGAATGCATGTATGGGTAGTAACATGGGTGAATGCATGTATGGGTAGTAACATGGGTGAATGCATGTATGGGTAGTAATATGGGTGACGGCATGTATGGGTAGTAACATGGGTGAATGCATGTATGGGTAGTAACATGGGTGAATGCATGTATGGGTAGTAACATGGGTGAATGCATGTATGGGTAGTAACATGGGTGAATGCATGTATGGGTAGTAACATGGGTGAATGCATGTATGGGTAGTAACATGGGTGAATGCATGTATGGGTAGTAACATGGGTGAATGCAACCATGGGTGAATCCTCGAGCACCGGACACCCACCAGTTGAGCAGAGCAATGAGCAGGAGAGTGAGCAGCAGCAGGAAGAGCACGTGATACAGCATCTCACTGCTGCCGCCCTCCACCGCGCTGCCACTGCCACTGCTGCTGCTCCCGCTGCTGCCGCTGTCCCCTGCAGGGGGGCGGGAGTAGCGGAGGGCGGCGGGCAGCAGGGCAGCGAAGGAGAGCAGCAGCCCGCCCAGGATGGCGTTCATGAGCACCAGTGTGGGGCGCTGGGGGCGGGGGAGGGATTGGGGGAACAGGTTGCTGTAGTAGAGGGTGGGCTCGTTGAGAGGGAGGAGATGGGAAAAAGGGCGGGATGAATGGCAGGAGTGACAAGAAGAGGGTGCCTTGATTTCGAAAAAACGAGGACAACAAGGGAGGAATGAGGAAAACCTATTGGACAGGGAGGAAGAAAGGAGGGAAGAGTGAGCACGATAGGAAGGGTGTGGGGAGAACACCCGCAATAGTGGCAGGTAAGAGAACAAAGGGGAAACACAAGGCAAAGCATAGAAACAATTGCCTATGACTGGAAATGAGAAATTGACAAAAACCAGGTTTTGAACCTGACGTGAATCGAACACGCAACCTTCTGATCTGGAGTCAGACGCGCTACCATTGCGCCACAGATCCATGCAGTAATCGCTTAATATATATATCAATGTAGGGTCTGTGTTACGCATAAATCGACATTTCATGCCACGTCAGCACGCTGTGTCTCACGTTGAGGCCGGGAGTGATAGCGCCGATCGCCACAGCCGACAGCCACCCCATCCGCCCCTCGCCCGTCCCCTCCTGCTGTTGCCGCTCCTCGCTGCCCCCCATGCTGCCGCGCGCGTGTCGCTGCTGCTGGGACCGTTGGCTAGCGGGAGGGGCGTGCTGAGAGGGCGGACTGGCGGCATGAGAGGACGGCGATTCGCCGTGCGGAGAAGGGTTGTCGGGAGGTGGGACGAGGAAGAAGGAAGGAGAGGGGAGGAAGAGTGGCAAACAGATGAGCCGATAAAAGATGGAGAGACTGCAGGAGAGGAGGAAGGGGTGCGACCAGGATACTGGTGCGAGAGAAGCATGATTTCGAAACGTTACGACAATAGATTACCTAATCTCAGTTACGAAATGATCGGGATTGATCTCAAAGGCGACGCCGATCGAGCGCGGACGAGCTCAACGGGAGTACGCGTGCGACGATCGCAGAGACGGCTCGCCTAGAGCGACTCGCCGGCGAGATAGCGGCATGCCGATCTATGAATGGGCGTCAAGGCCAGACCAGCTGTGATGGCGGGTGATAATAACGAGACGGGCTTGAGGTGTGGTGGTGGTGCGGCAAGCCGGGCACGGGAGGAGGGAAATGGGAAGGCCCGAATGCGTAAGGTACAGCACATGGCATGTCACTCGTTCCAGTACAAGAACGCAAGTTTCCACGCCTAAGTGACTTGTTGGAGCATACCCAAAACGCATCTTTATGAAACACAAATTAATTATACAACATGAGTTCCTCCGTAAGATCAAAGATTCCGTATTATAAGTGAATGCTTTCTAGGCTACATGTTGTGTTGTCCACACGCTGCAGTGCGATGTTGACTTCCATGTCACACAGTAGATTGACCTGCGTGTGTGGGAAGAGGAGGGAATACGGTAACACCAGAGCACACAAATGGTACCATGCAAGCATGCATGCAGCCATGGCTATGTGAAGCAACAAGAAGGACATTATCTAGTATGAGAGCCGTAATGGCAAGAAACAGAAACAGGGCAGAATATATAAGCGAGAACATACCGTGACATAAGGAGTTCCGATATTATAAACGTCCACGTTGGCTCTCGCCTCTATTGCCAGCTGCAGGAGTGGAAGACAACAGGCGAAAGATGCGAGGGGGGATGCCAGAGCAACATACAGCAGAGAGAGGAGGAGCATATTAGTGTGAGTTGGTATGATGGTGGTGTTGTGTTGGCATTTGGTGGGACGGAATAGCCTTGTTTCAGCGGCGGGCATGGAGGGGGAATACAAGGAGAGAGAAGGCGAGTGCAGCAGAAACGAAGAGAACATTTACTTGAGCATTGAGAGAATGTCGAAAGAAGGTTTGAATGTCAGGTGAGAGGGTGAGGGAGCAGCACGCAAGCAGAGTGGAGATGGATGAAGGAGGTAGAGGGGGAGCAAGAGGGAGAGAGAGAGGAAGGGAGGGAGGAAGGGAGGGAGAGACAGAGGGACGGACAGAGGGGCGGAGGGAGGGACGGAGGGAGAGAGGCCGGAAGGGAGGGAGCGAAGGAGGGAGGGGTAGGGAGCACCTGTAGCGGCAGAGTGGACTGGGCAGAGAGGGCGTCACGGGAGAGTGTGGAGGCGGAGAGGGGTGAGGAGGAGGAGGGCGGTGGCAGGAGGTGCAGGGGCAGGCGGGTGAGGTGCACGTGCCCCTCCACCGTGGTGTTGCTGCGTGGTGGCTGGTGGAATGCCGGGATCTGGTGCACAGGCATTGGCGCCAAGAGAGGAGGTGGGGGGGAAGGGAAGCTGTTTAGAATGTGGAACGCTGGGATGTGGTGCATTGCATTGGGCGCAGTAGGGTGGGGAGGGCAGGGATTTGAATTGCATAGGGAGATGGTTGATGCGGGAAGCATGTGGATGGCAGGAGGGAGACATCGAGTGGGATGTGGGGGCGGGCAGCAACCATTCGCCAATCACAATCTCAAACACCCGCACCCTTCCATGCCACATGCATGCATGCATGTGCACCACTGCCCCCTGCCCACTGCCCCCTGCCAGCCACGCACCGAAGCATTGCCGACGTCGGAGCCGAGGTGGCGAGCGGTGATGGTGACGTACTCGTAGGAGATGCCCACGTGGTTGCTGTTGCCCGCCACCACCGTCACATTCAGCTCTGCATCCAGCTCCGCCTCCCTCGCTGCCAGCAGCCCCAGTAGAGTCATGCCACTCGGCGTGTGGATCGTGATGTTCGCATTGGCAAGAAGTGGAGATGTTAATAACGGGGATGAGGCGAGCGGGGAGAGGTATTTAGAGGTGGCGGCAGCGGCGGCAGCAGCAGCAGGGGAGGCGGGGTGGGTGGAGTTGGCAGGGAGGGTGGTAGCAGCGGCTGCAGCTTTGACGGCCGCAGCGAGCTGAGCGGTGTTGAGAGTGAGGTTGGCGGGCAGCGGGCCAGTCAAGGACGGCAGCGACATGTTGCCAGGGAGGGACATGTTTGCAAGGAGAGGGACGTTGCCAGGCAGAGACATGTTGGCAGGAGGGGGAACGTTCCCAGGAATTGGAAGAGTGGGCAAGGAGGAAGGGGCGGCGGCTGGCAGCAGGGGTGGCTGAACCGGCTGGGAGGGCGGCAGCAGCGGTGTGAGTGCGAGTTGTGAGATGGCGATGCCCCCCACTGAGAACTCGGGCGCCTGTAGGGGGGCAGGTGGGGCATGCAATAGGGCGATCATCACAAGCTCGTCACCACAAGCTCATCACCACATGCGACCATCATCACATGCCACCATCATCACATGCGACCATCATCACATGCGACCATCATCACATGCCACCATCATCACATGCGACCATCATCACATGCGACCATCATCACAGCCACATCATCACAGCCATATCATCACAGCCACATCATCACAGCCACATCATCGCAGCCACATCATCACAGCCACATCATCACAGCCACATCATCACAGCCACATCATCACAGCCACATCATCGTGGTTCAATCCTCCCCCAAATGTCCAACTGAATCTGTTTTTTTGTCCCATCCCCCCAATTTCACCCCGAGCTGGTACAGCACCTACCAGTTCCCCCAATCTCACCCTGGGCTGGTACAGCACCGACCAGTTCCCCCAATCTCACCCTGGGCTGGTACAGCACCTACCAGTTCCCCCAATCTCACCCTGGGCTGGTACAGCACCTACCAGTTCCCCCAATCTCACCCTGGGCTGGTACAGCACCTACCAGTTCCCCCAATCTCACCCTGGGCTGGTACAGCACCTACCAGTTCCCCCAATCTCACCCTGGGCTGGTACAGCACCTACCAGTTCCCCCAATCTCACCCTGGGCTGGTACAGCACCTACCAGTTCCCCCAATCTCACCCTGGGCTGGTACAGCACCTACCAGTTCCCCCAATCTCACCCTGGGCTGGTACAGCACCGACCAGTTCCCCCAATCTCACCCTGGGCTGGTACAGCACCTACCAGTTCCCCCAATCTCACCCTGGGCTGGTACAGCACCTACCAGTTTCCCCAATCTCACCCTGGGCTGGTACAGCACCTACCAGTTCCCCCAATCTCACCCTGGGCTGGTACAGCACCTACCAGTTCCCCCAATCTCACCCTGGGCTGGTACAGCACCTACCAGTTCCCCCAATCTCACCCTGGGCTGGTACAGCACCTACCAGTTCCCCCAATCTCACCCTGGGCTGGTACAGCACGAAGACGGAGACGGAGGCGGCGACGGCGACGGCGAGCAGCAGCAGCAGCACGCACAGCGAGCAGCACACCACGCGCCCGCACGTCCCCCCCGCCTTGCGCTGCGCCTGCTCCGCATCCCCCGGCTGCAGAGAGGGGGAGGGAAGGGCGGGAAGGGAACGGAGGGAGGGAAGAGAGGGAGGCGGCGGAAGGGCTGGAAGAGCGGGTCGCGCAAGGAGAGCGGGTCGCGCAAGGAGAGCGGGTCGCGCAAGGATAGCGGGTCGCGCAAGGAGAGCGGGTCGCGCAAGGAGAGCGGGTCGCGCAAGGAGAGCGGGTCGCGCAAGGAGAGCGGGTCGCGCAAGGAGAGCTGGTCGCGCAAGGAGAGCGGCGAGGTGATGTGCGTGTGGGTCACAGGCGCACGGCTGGGGCCTGGCAATGTGCACGGTGCACGAGGGAGGTGGGGGGGGAGGGGGAGCGTGTGCATGGCGGCAACGCGCGGAGGTGCAGCCGGTGCCGTCGGTCGGACGGAAGAGGGAATTTGAGGACGGAGAGCGCTGAAAACGCCCCATGCTGAAATCGAGGGGATTCTGCTCGATAGTTGGCTTCGGAAGTTGGATTGCGAGGGTTCTGCACGTTTTCTGCGAGGGTTTCTGTGGTGACGCGCACCAACGCGCAGCGAGCGCCCCATTCCCTGCCGCAAGCGCCTCGGCGAATACGGCGTCAATTCCAACCATCAGCGCCCCGCTGTTCCCCGCCCCTAGTTACGCGCCCCTCTCATCCCCTCGCCCCGCGTCGACCGCTTCTACCACTGCGCGGATCTGCGGCATGCGTACCTTGGTCGGAGCTTCCGCGCCACCCGCTGCCTCTGGAATGTCGACTCGTGAGTAACCGCCGCCCATCGTGCGACGATGTGAAAAATATGTGACGTCGTCAAGCGCGGCGGGCTGCGCGCTTCTTTCTCTCTCGGCGAGCGACGGTCGCCTTGCGGCTGGCCTGCTGGCGTGGACCAACGCAAATGGCGACAGGCGCTAAGTGTGCTAGTAGCGGATATCGTATGAGGGGATGCACTTCGGAAGCTAGGCACGACACTATTCAGTCAACAAGTGCATGTGCCTCGCCGTATGCAATGCAACGACTGGCAAGCGCTGGAGCAGGTGGTTCAGGGAATGGATCCGCTTTTTTGCTCCACCCACCACACTAGCCATCCCCACAACAGAGAGGTGTTCCGTCGAGGGGGGAGGGGAGAAAATGCGACAGCTGGATGTGTCGAGAATAGTGGATCGGGCTTGGGAAGACGATACTTTCGTGTTTGCGATCGTCACTGAAAAACCAGAAACGTCGTTTGCTCAGACAGAGAGTCGCCACGAAAGGTAAGTTGATGGAGTGAAGGCTATTCATTGGCCAGAGTTGGCAGGTTCTGCTGCCCGTCGCACTCAGCATCACATCTGCGCCTCGGTTGGTGCACCCCAGCGAACCTGTCGCCGCAAGTTACGACAATCATGGGCCATTTTCAACGGCATTCAACTTATGCCAGTGCAATTATGCGGATGCATACAATAGAAGGGAAAGAGGCTGACAGACTGTTATCTGCCCACGGTCAGAAAAAACACCCCGTCTGGATGGCATGCGACTGGGGGAGCCTAAACCCTAAAGACTAGTAACCGCATGGTGGGTGCCGGCAGTCCACGAACCGTCTATTGCATGCATTCGCAAACTTGCACTAGCAAAATCTGCTTGCGTTAGGTAAAAGCTGGTGAATCATCCAGCCAAGAAGCGGTCCTGATAAAAAAAAAAGGAAATTATATAGCCAGAACACTAGCTAGACATCATAAATGGTCAGCCGGCTATCGCGAACGGTAACAAAATCAAGGATCCTATCACGGGTAGTGACAACCTTACCCCACGACTCTATCACGTATGTTCACACAATGAAACGCTATATGAAAAGTTGAAATTACACGAGAAACTGTAGAGATTCGGAGAAAGATATTTCACGCGCGAAAAAATAATTACATCCGAAAAAAGTTCGCGACCACTTTCGCAAACTCGTTCAAAGCACGAAACAATTGCCTTTTTCCCGCAGCAGATTTAGATCCGCAGCGAGCTGCGAATCAAAGATTAAAAACAACATAATCAATAGTTTTTTCTCATAAGAATAACCGTCCTAAAATATATATATGTATATTAAAAAAATCGGTATCAACACTAAACATCTTATCTTATAGTGTTTACGGTTGATGTCCTCTGCGATGGCATGCCATCCGAGTGGGTTTTAATTTATTTCTTTTGGTTTAAGCATGCAAATTGTTGTACCCTTCGCCTCCGCGACTCGCTACGGGAGTAACTGTGAGAAAAGTACGAGGAATGGAATCAACTAGGAAGCAGGTGGGTACAAATATGAAAACCTAAAAGAGTTGTACCCCATATTGTCAACCCCACTACAGCCTACAATATGGTTCTGACACATCCCCATAGGCAAAGTGGGGGACAAGCAAGAGAACAAGACAAGGTCAAGCTCAGGGTGGATCACAACGTCACCACGCATTCTGAGCACAAGTTCAAGGCCACAAGGCCAGTTCACATGCAGGATTATAAATCGAAGTGAACAAGCAAGACAGTGATCGCAACCTAACAAAGGTAAGCATGCAGGTGCAGGTATATATGTGAAGATAGTGTGTAGAGTTAGGAGCCATAGCTAGGTAAGTCCTAGCTAGGCAAGAGAAGTTTAGGCAAAAGAGGAGGTTTTTTTTTTCACTAGCAGCAATGAGGATACATATAGCAAACCCTAGATGGGTTGTACTCGCTATAGAGCACCCCACTATAGGCTAGAGAATAACATTCTGACACACCCCCATAGCCAAAGTGGGGTGTAATCAGTACAATGAGCAAGCAGGTATAGAGCAGGAGTTCACAAAGGTAAGCAAAGCTAGAGCTAATCACATCGGGCAAGTGAGGAGGAGGAGGAGCTGTGGAGGTAGAGAAGATGGGAGGCAACGACTGAAGCTGTAGAGGCACGGGCACAGGAGCGGCTGACTCAGAGGCTACCGAAGCAAGGGCGACGGACTACTGGAGTAACTGGCTCGGCGGCTATAGAAGAGCGGCAGGAGCAACGGACCCACTGGCGACTGGTGCAGCAGGCTCACTGGCTACCGAAGCAAGGGCGACGGACTACAGGCGCTGCAAGCGACACGACAGGTACCTCCACACAACCTCCTCCAACTGCCCCACACCCTCGACACACACCCACTGCTCAAACCCTAGCTCCACTCCCACGCACCCCCCTAAAACCCTAAACCCCAGTCTCCCACTCATCCACCCCCCTCAGCGACAGCTGCAGCAGTGGGAGACAAAGGAGGAGGAGGAGAAGGGCACGGCGCGCACAACGGACACCCCCACAACCACCACCCCCACACTCCTCACCCCCAAACCCTAAAACGGGTGGGATAGGGGCAGGAGCGCGGGGGACGGAGAGGGGGGGGAAGGCGCGCGCCTCTAGGGCGCCAGAACGGACGGGTGGGGCGAGGGAAGGGGCGTGGCGCGCGCTGCTCCCCTGGGCGCCGCGACGGACGGGCGGGGGGGACGCGCGCGCGGCTCCCCAGGGCGCCGCGACGGCCTGACGGGGCGCGCGCGGCCTCCCGAGGGCGCCGCGACGAGCTGACGGGGCACGCGCGGCCTCCCGAGGGCGTCGCGACGACCACGCAGGGCGCCCGCTGGCTCCCCAGTGCGTCGCAACCGACGGGCGGGGCGCTCGCGGGCTCCCGAGGGCGTCGCGACGGACGGACGGGGGGCTCGCGGGCTCCCCAGCGCGCCGCGACGGGTAGGGTGGGGGGCCGCGCGTGCTCCCCAGGGCTCCGCGACGGAGGGGCGGGGCGCGCGCTGGCTCCCCCACAGCAGTAAACCGCCGCGCGCCTCGGGGCGCACGGCGGGCAGAAAACCGCCGCGCGCCCCGAGCGCGCGGCGGGATGAAAAATAAGAGGCCGCGCACCACGGGGCGCGCGACACAGCGTAGGGCAGCGGAAGCAGTAGGAGGGCCCACAGGCCAGGAGCGTATGTGCTCTGATTCCATGTGAAGATAGTGTGTAGAGTTAGGAGCCATAACTAGGTAAGTCCTAGCTAGGCAAGAGAAGTTTAGGCAAAAGAGGAGGTTTTTTTTTTCACTAGCAGCAATGAGGATACCTATAGCAAACCCTAGATGGGTTGTACTCGCTATAGAGCACCCCACTACAGGCTAGAGAATAACATTCTGACAATATATAGATCACAGTACAAGCAAAGTCAAGAGGTAAGCAAGTGAGGCCCGGTAGGCACAAGACCTAACATAGTACAAAAGCGCTGATGATCACAAGGCTGAAGTGCCTTGGTAAAGATATCAGCAGTGTTGGCCCGAGTGGCCACGTAAGCAAGACGAAGCTGACCACGCTGCTGCAACTCTCGAGCAAGGAAGTAGCGCAGAGCAATGTGCTTCGTTCTGTGCTCCAGTCTGTGCTCGTGACACAAGGCCAGCATGGCCTTGTTGTCGACGTACAGAACCGGAGGAGAACGAGACGCCTCTCCCAAGTCGGTCAGCACGTAGGTGAGCCAGCGTAACTCCTGTGCAGCCACGGCCCCAGCGTAGATCTCAGCCTCACAACTGGAGCTGAGAACAGAGGACGAGCAGGTAGACCGCCACGAAACAGAGCCGGAACCAAGGCTGAAGGTGTAACCCTGTGACGACCGCTGCGTAGCCAAGTCGTCAACCCAAGAAGCGTCTGCGTGACCAGTGAGGACAACTCGAGCCCGTCCTCCAAGCACGAGCCCCATGCCCGACGTACTGCACAGGTAGCGCAACACCCTCTTCGCTGCAGCCATGTGCTCTGGTCGGTGTCTCCTAGGAGCAACATAGCGTGCCAAGATGCTAAGTGGGTATGCCAAGTCAGGTCGAGTGCAGGTCATCAGGTACATGAGGCAGCCAACAAGCTCTGGGTACGAGCCACTCGGCTCTACGGACTCATCCGAAGGCAGAGCTGAGAGCGAGTGGCGAGTAGATAGAGGAGTGGCCTAAGGCGAGGAGTACGTGAAGTCAAAGCGCTGAAGGACCTGCTGCACCATGTGTGACTAAGTCAAGGTAATGGTGCGCCGTGCTCTGTCCCGGGCGATCTGCAAGCCAAGATAGCTGCACAGTTCACCCAGGTCTGTGCACGTGTGTCTCTTCTGCAGCTCCGACTTCACGTGGGCGAGTCCCTCAGTGTCAGCAGTGGCAAAGACCAAGTCGTCGACGTACACGAGGATGTAGAACGGCGGCGCGAAGTGTCGGTGCGCAGAAACAGCGACGGGTCAGCAGTAGAAGGAGCAAACCCAAGAGCCGCAAGCGTAGTCCTCAGTGTGTCGTGCCACTGACGGGGCGCCTGGCGGAGACCGTAGACTGGCCGCCGGAGGCTCCACTGGGTACCAGGAGGAAATGACCCAGTGAAGCCAGGTGGGCGGCGCAGCCAGATCTCCTTGTGCAGGCTGCCCTGTAGGAAGGCTGTGCTGAAGTCCAGAGAGTGAAGCTCGTAGTCACGCTGAGCAGCAACGTGCAGCAGCACCCGAAGAGTGGTCATCTTCGGGGTCGGAGAGAAGGTCTGAAAGTAGTCAACTCCCTGTTGCTGACTGAAGCCTCGAGCAACGTAACGCGCCTTGAAGACAGGCGGAGAACCCGACAGCCGCTTCACCCAGAAAATCCACATGCCACTGACGATGTTCGCCCTAGGATGGGGACCCTCGTCGACGTAAGTGCCTGTGGACTTTCAGGATGCCATCTCTGCGTCCATGGCTGACTGCCACTGAGAGGAGTAGGGACCCTCTATCGCCTCTGCGTAAGAGCGCGGGGTCGGGATGTCTGGTGCATCCGGGTCTCCCTCAGGTGCAATCAGCATGGACACGAGATGAGGTACAGCGGCTGCAAAGCACTCAAAGTCCTCCTGCCTGTCCTCGAGGACGTCCGTGCCAAGAGCACACTCACCCCCGACGGACGGAGGACAGACAGACTCAGACTCAGCAACAAGACTAGCGGCGTAGTCGAGGCGACAGTGAGCAGCAAAGCCGACAAGCTCAGCAACAAAGGCAGACACAGCAGTGGACTCAAAGGAAGGGTCAGTGACAACAGTGGCCAGAAGACGCGTGACAGTAGGACTAGCAGCACGAAGGGAGTCAACCTCCGGGTCTGGACCGTCAGCAAGGGAGGACGCAGGAGGAGATGGCAGAGGGACATGCTGCGGATCAGTGGAAGGGCGCAGAGCCATCCGGTGCGTGCCAGGGACAGGAGGAGGACGCTGACGCGAACCACGACAACTAGCGCTAGCAGCACGAACAGGCGACGCAGGACGAGACGCAGGCTCACGACGCTCAGCAAGACCTCCGGTCGGACCAGTGTAAGGAGAAGGAGCAGGCAGTGGGGAGGCGGGCTGTAACTATGACTGCGACTGGACAGGCGGGGGACACGCTAAGGAAGGAGCAGGGCCAGAAGAAGGCGAAAGACCAAGAACCTGCTGAAGGAGCGGAACGTAGTACGGCCGCGGCCGCGAAGCGCCTCCAGAACCAGCAGAGACAGCACCAGCACCAGCAGCACCTCTAGCTGCTCCAGTAGCGCCAACTCCAGCACCCACAGGAGCACCGGCTCCAGCAGCACCTCCAGCTCCAGCACCTCCAGCAGCTCCAGCTCTAGCAGGACCACCAGAGGCCCCAGCAGCTCCAGCTCTAGTACCTCCAGCAGCACCTGCTCCAGCAGCACCACCAGCTCCAGCACCTCCAGCAGCTCCAGCTCCAGCAGCACCACCAGGCCCGGCAGCTCCAGTACCTCCAGTACGAGCACCTCCAGGACCCGTGGCTCCAGAACCCCTAGCAGCTCCAGCAGCAGCAGGACCTCCAGCAGCAGCAGGACCTCCAGCAGCAGCAGGACCTCCAGCGCCCGTAGCACCACCAGCTCCAGCAGCACGGCTCCAGCGCCGAGCAAACCACTCGCGCAGCTGCTGTGGAGAGAGTGGCTCCTGACGGGACGAAGCACCCAAAGGACCGCCAGGCTCAGCACGTCCAGACTCCACACGCGCAGGCTCAGCACTCTCAGGCTCCGCACCCCCAGACTAAGCAACCCCAGGCTCAGCACCCCCAGTCCCAGCCCCTCCAGACTCAGCAACCCCAGGCTCAGCACCCCCAAACTCCGCACCCCCAGGCTCAGCACCCCCAGACCCGGCACCCGCAGGCTCAGCACCCCTAGCAGCACCACAGTCAACAGCTACCTGGACAGGCTCGATTGCGTCTACCTGGGACACACCTGAGGGGGCAGGACCCTGAGGGGGGAGGGGGTCTACCGGGGGAGGACCTGGAGCAAGGAAGAGCGGCGGGGGAAGGAGGGGGGTCAGTGCGGTAGGGGAAGAGACGGTAGTAAGGAACCGACTCGTCAAACGCGACGTCCTGAGAGGATAGAACACGGCGCGAGGTGGGGTGGTAAAACTGCCAACCAGGCGCGTCAGGAGGGAAGCCAAGGAAGACGTAGGGAACAGCACAGGAGGACAGCTTGTCCGCAGACAAGTCGCGGACGAAAGCCCGAGATCCCCAGACACGGAACGCAGACGCATCGCCAACCTTCCCCGTCCACCGCAGAGTAGGTGTGGTCTCCGGCAAGGAGACCCGAGGCTAGAGGTTGATCTGATGCGCCGCGTACTGAACCGCGAACGGTCTCAGAATATGGGGAGCAGCCGCATGGATCATGGATGTACGAGCGACGTCCATGACCATGCCAATGCGGCGCTTAGCAATCCCATTTTGCTGTGGAGAGGCCGGAAGCGTGAACGTCTGGCGGATGCCCTCCGCACGACAGAAGGCTCGCGGAAGGTCGGAGGAAAACTCTCCACCTCTGTCGGAGTGCAGACGCAGAACAGGAAGGTCCGAGCCGAAACTCTCGCTGAGCTGACGACGGGCAGCGCGGATCCAGTCGATCAGCACCTCAGTGACCTCACCCTTGCGGCGCAAGGGGAAGACTGTTGTGTATTGCGAGTAGTCGTCAATGACCAGCAGGAAGTAGCGCTCGTGACCCTGTCCACGGACGCAGGCCGGGCCCCACACGTCCATGTGAAGAGTCTGCAGGGGAGCCTCCGTCGGAGGAAACTCGGAGGAGTGAGGAGCGGCGCGCTGCCGTCCCTCGACGCAAGGAACGCAGGTAGGGGCATGCCCCAGAGGAAGGGGAGGGAGAGACCGAGGAAGACCAGTGACAAGGACACGGGAGGCCATGCCTCGGAGACGAGGCAGGGAGGGGTGACCAAGGCGGTGGTGCCAGAGAAGAGTCTGGTGAGACAGGAGGTGACACGAGCAGGGGGCAGACTCAGGACCAGACCGGGACGCAGCCGCAAACACCTGACCCGACGCAGCTACCTGACCAGACGCAGAAACGGGAGGAGACCCGGTAGTCAGGGTGTACAGGCTCGACCTAGGCTGACGGGTGAACATGGCCAGGTGCCGGCCCATCCGAGTACACGAACAGTGGGTCATCCGCTGACCTCCAAGAGTGAAATGGTCAACCCACGCGTCCTGAAGGTCAGCTCCACTCACCAAGTTTGTGGAGAATGAGGGGAGGTGGAGTCCAGACAGAGAGCCAGACGGGACCGCCGGACACGGCAGGACCATGGAGGAGTGTGCAAGGACCGGACCCCTAGAGGGGTCAGCCAGAGAGACTGCCACTGGCCGACTGAGCGGCGAGAGTGTGGTGCAGTCGCGAAAGAAGGAGCGGGAAGCATCCGAGTCAAGGGTGAAAGTGTGCAAGGCCTGAGCCGACGCAGTACCTAAGAGAGCAGCCTCACCAGCACTTGGAGCAGCAGACTCACTAGCACCTAGAGCAGCAGCCTCAATGTCCGGGTCGGGCGGAACACACAGGTAACAGTCACCCTCGGCACTAATAGACACAGCATATATAGCAGCAAGGATAGCATCATAATCAAGATCAAAGATAGCAACCCCCGACTTAAGCAGATCACCCCAGCGAGGGATCTCAGAGGAGTCAGGGAACTGTGCACGCCAGGTGTCAGTCAGGTGGCCGAAACAGCGGAGCGTGGCGTGCGGGCCACCGCACGTCTCTCCACTGCGGTCGCCGGTGCGGAGAACGTACGTGCAGGGACCGGCACCCCCAGACCTCCCACGCCCAGCGTACCACTCACGAAGCTGCTGGGGCGACAGGGTCTTATGAGGGTGCTGCTTCTGCTAGCGCTCACCACCGCCAAAGCCTCCCCGCTGCACAGTGCCACCCCGACCAGCACCACCGCCGCCGCCACCCCCACCGCCGCCGCCGCCGCCGCCACCTCCACCCCCACTGCCGCTGCCTCCGCCGCCTCCACCTCCACCACCGCTACCGATGCCCCCACTCCCGCCACCACCCCCACCTCCACCCCCACCCCCTCCGCCACCTCCACCGCCACCACCGCTTCCCCTGCCATCCCCTCCAGCACCCTTGCCCCCCTTGCTCCTGCCGCTGTGGCGCCTCCCACTGGGAGCAGACGCAGCACCGACCGACTCGGTGCCAACGAGGTCGACAGAAGCAGCAGAGGCAACAGAGGGCAAAAGAGGGACGGGGGAGCACCCCTCAAAGAAAGGGGCACGAGGGTCACCACGAGAGGCTCCTACAGCGACTATGCTCTTCCCTGCTGCAAGGAGGCGCTGCTCGAGGAGGTCAACGGTGAGCGTGGTGGGGCAAAGGGAGAGGAGGTGGTCCCTGACCGCGCGAAGGGAGTCAGGGAGCCGGGTGACGAGGTAGTAGAGAGTGATGTACATAGAGGGGGGGTTCGCGGCGCAGAACTCAGCAGGAAGCGCAGCGAGGTAGCGGGTGTCACTAGTGCGGAGGTGCGTAATGAGGTCAGCGACTGTGGCAAAAGCAGCTAGGTCAGGGAACAGGTACAGCAGCATGAGGCGGCTAAGGGCAGCAGTGGCAGGGGAGGAGTAGCGCGCAACAACAGCGTCGTACAGAGTCCTAGCGGTCTTGTACTGGCTAAAGTGCGCGCGCTCAGCAGACGGCAGGTGACTGCGAATAGCAAGACGGGCAGCAGAATCGCGCGTGGTCCACTGCAAGCGAACAGCACTATCAGCATCGGCAGCAGGTGCAGCAGAGGTGCCAGACGCGAGATGAAACAGCGAGACTCTGTCTTTGCTATCGCACTACACAAATAGCTGCAGATCATCGACCCAGACCTCAAAATCGACCGCTCGACCCTCAGCATCGAAGGTAAGGACATTAGGGCTAGCCATGACAGCAGGAGCAGTAGCAGTAGCCTAGCAGTAGCAGCGCGACTTGGCAGGGCGGCACGACTCTCAAGGGCGGCGCGGTTCGGCAGGGCGGCGCGGCTAGGCAAGGCGGCGCGGGTGCGGCGGTGCGCTTACCAGTGGCGGGAGGGGAGGGAAGAGGCCGCGGCTGGTGGGGCAGGGCCGTGGCACGCCGGATGGGTAGGGACCGCGACTCGGCGGCAGGTCAGGGCCGCGGCAGGGCGGCAGGTCAGGGCCGCGGCAGGGCGCCAGGGCAGGGCCGTAACGGCGGGGCCGCAGCGGCGACTCCAGCGGGGGTCACACCGGCGGCTGCAGGCTCGACGGCGGTAGCAGGGGCGACGGCTACTGCAGGGGAGACGACGGAAGCAGGGGCGACGGCTGCTGCGGTGGAAGGGGCCGCAACGACGAGGCGGACGGGCCGGGGAGGGCCGCGACGACGGGCGGGCAGGCCGTGCAGGGCCGCGACGACGGGCGGGCGGGCCGCGTAGGGCCACGACGAAGGGACGGGCGGGCCGCTAAGGGCCGCAAAGGGCTGCGACCGGCCGTCAAAGGCGGCAGGGCGGGCCGCGTAAGGGCGGTAGCAAGGCTCGCGGCAGGGCGGCGACGGGCCGGTAAGGGCGGCAGGGCGGGCCGCTGAAGGCGACAGGGCGGGCCGCTAAGGGCGACAGGGCGGGCCGCTAAGGGCTGCGATGGTAGGGCGGGCCGCTAAGGGCCGCGAAGGCAGGGCGGGCCGCTAAGGGCCACGAAGGCAGGGCGGGCTGCTAAGGGCGGCAGTAGGGCAGAGCCCGAGGCGCGGGCTACGCATATATAACAAAGACCAGCTGTCAGTTTAAATGTCCACATATTTAACAGTTTAAGGCCGTTATAGCTTGTACACCGCGCATTTCATCTTATGCCGAAATGTGATAAGTTTTGGGGCAGCGTGTGACTGTCCGTGATAGAATTCCAGATTTTGTGACCATCCGTGATAGATAGCTAGATTCTGTGCCCGTTCGCGATAGGGGCGTGACTTTTTGTGATAACGAGCCCTTGTTTGTGACCGCCGGTATATTAACAAAACAAAAAAGGTATTGAACATCAAAGTACGGCGCTTATGATTCTGCCAGAAAAATAAGATCACATAATGAATGGCTAGCTTGGCAACATATGCCATATTTTCCCAAACATACGTCCCTTGTTGGAGTAAATTGACTAATACTCTAACATTCCAAGTGTAACAATCTCGCACTTTCTAGTAGTGAAGCAACACCTGTACTACTACCGCATTAGCTAATATACAGCATGCATGTCAAGAGTCACGAGTCAACTGTCGCGAATGTTGACTGACCTGGACCAAGAGTTTGCGACTGTTTCAACTGTCGAAACCTTATCGGGGTTTACTGGCTACAACGAGGCAATTGTGGGGATCGCAATAGTCACTGCCACTATAGCGACATCTGTATTATCGTTAATAAGGGAATGTACCTATCTGAGTACATGGCTAGCTAGGATCTATTTATTGCCTATATGTTCTATTATATTCAATCTTGTCATTTACATTTACTATGATCAAGGTTCCCCTATAAAAGAGTTTCGGTGTCTATTGTAGCTAACTTATCCTATCCAGAATCATTCCCTATTCAACATGGTATGACAGCTAGTTTGGATTATAAGAGATGCTAAAATCAAGTTATGCAAACCGATTTTGATTACTAAAATGTCTGGCCGTACATGCAATCGTCATGCCAAGCGCTGACTCCCAGGCAACAGGAGAAAATCTAGTCCATCAACCCTCCAATGTCACCTCAGGAGTGACACCAGTTGATCCTGCTCTCATCAAGCAACTTATCACCCGCATCAACGCTCTAGAGAGCCACAATCAACCCATGAGCGTTGACGGCTCCAGCTACGCCAAAAGACCTCCTGGTCCTTACGGACCTTACTCCGAGTGCTCGTTCACCTTTGACAATCGCCAAGGGTACAAGCCTGCTCGAGCACAACAAGCGCATTTCGAGGTACTGACGTCAACGCGGAGCACATTTTTGTCAACCTCGAAACTCAGAACAAGTGCTCAATTTGACGAGAAGTATTTTTACACCTGGAGCAACGAATTCGACTAGCTCAAAGCCCGCAGATCTGGATGTACTACGACCTTACATTACCTTTCCCCAACGATGGCTCACCTTAGAAGAAGGCGCATTATTATATCGAATCACTACTGGCCTATACCGTCCTGATCTACAACCTGTCGCCTGCGGAGCAGCTCGGTATCTGCTTCTTCAAAAACCAGTGGGCACCTACATGTCAAAGGAAGTTGTGTCTGGCCCCGTCCTTGTCGAAGAGAAAGGCCCCGCCCTCGCTTGGGTGCAGCCGATCTCGCCGTCGACAGGAAGTTCTCGACGGATTGGTAGAAGAAATGGGCTTCTGCAATTCGACGGAAGTTGCGGTCGAGCAGGCTCTGCTCCACAGCATCTAATCAACGAGCTCTGCACGGCGAGCTCCCGTTGAAGAGCGTTGGTCGACGATCCTGGTCGAGGAACTCTGGTCGAAGAGTTTGGGTTGAGGAGCGCTGCTAGGCGAACGTTGTGCGAAACTCTGCGGAGGCATGCGAACTTTCGCCCAGGAGGTTTTGGCGAGGTTCTACCTGCGGAATGGCATCACGTGGTCGACGGTGAGCATCTGGTGAAACCGACGACGCGTTTTCTACCTGGCACCTGCGCAATGTGCCTCACGGTGAAACCGCCAACCTGCACCTACTTGGTAGGTGCGCATATCTGCGCAGATAGACAACTTGCGACTACAGATAGTTACCTGCGACTGCAGTGCTGGCAGAACGTGCATGGTGCAACGCTGGCAGATTACTCTGCTGCAGCGTTGGCAAGCCGCTCTTCTGCTGCGCTGGCAGATTTTGCCCTTGCTAGGTGTTGCATGCCATTCTAGTCCTTTTGTTCTGCATGCCTCAATTGTACTATCAACTTTCCATTGCAAGTTGTTCTTTCAATTCCTTAGTGGAAACTCTTGCCAAACTTCTCTGTGAACACAGCAAGCAGTAAGAACGCTAGTGCAAAGCTACGATCACTCGCACAACTCCATGCCCTCCATCGTAGTCCACTCCCATTGTGTAGCGACTCTCCGCAGTCCTCGCTTGGGTAGTGCCGACTTCGTGGTCGGGTGTGAGTGGTGCAGCCGACGTGCAGCCGTGGGTGAGCTGGTCGACGGGGTTGGTCGACCTGCACGGGGGCCACTTCAAGGGCGCCGAATTTCGGGAGGGCGCCGATTTCGGGTGGTCGACCTGACAAGGTCGACATAGGACGCGTCGACTTGGTGACGCCGACCCGGGGAAACCGACTGGGTGTTGTCGGCTGAAAGGTGTGCTGGTCGACCCGGAGCTGGTCGACTAGGAGTGTCGTTGTCCTGGAGCTGGTCGACCAGGAGTGTCGTCGACCTGGAGCTGGTCGACCAAGGGTGTTGTTGACCTGGTGAGGTCGACTGGAGGTCGTCGACTTGGGTGGTCGACGGGCACGTGAAGGAGCATCTCGTCGACATGGTTGCCCGGTTGACCAGGTTACCTGGGTGACGAGGTTCTGCGGAGGCACGTGATGGTTGCCCAGGTGGTTCGTGGCGAGGCGACCTCGGTGTGGTATCCCGAGGTCTACGTGGCTGATCAGGAGCATTCATTAGCACGAAAATGATTTGGTCTGTGCGTTGTGTAGGTGACAAGTCAGTCTTGTCAAGTTTGTTCCTATCATTATGAACTATTGTTGTCATGTTTTCCTAGTTCCTGTGAACTAGCAAGCAGCGTGAGCACAAGGAAACGACTAACAATAATGAACACTACGATCACTCCCACCACGTGCCTAGCCCGTAGTCAAGCTCCATTGAATGAGTTATCTCTACATGGCGCGGTAAGTGTGGACGGCACCACGACGTAGTTTTTCAGTCTAGTCGACTTAGTTGTCCCTTACCTAAGTTGTTCATAGGTCGGCAGCTGTGCGATAGCCACCACCATGGTTGGCGTAGGTGATAATGGTGTTGCAGATACCTTGGAGGCACAGCTGGAGGATGCAAGGAGATGCCATGAGGCTCAGGTTACGGAGTTATTCCCTGGGCGGTCGTCGAGGCTGGCATCTGCGCCGTGTGGGGGACGGAGCACCCTTCTCGGCCTGTATCTCCTCGACCGGTGAACAACGAAGGCGGCGTCGACGTGGGCGTCAGCGCTGGTGACCAGGTCGGTAGTAGTGCGGGAGGCACGTTGAGGCAGCGTGGTGTGATTCACGCTGATGAAATCGGTGGCGTTCAGGCACGAGAGCCCAGTCGTCGGCGGCTGCAAGGTCAATGCAAGGCGACGTTGGAGGTCGACGAAGCAGATTAACGCTGTCGTCGACGACTCACGAAACAGCGGGAAGGATAGCGCCGAGCTACAACTACTTCAAGTTTACGCCCGACAGAATCTCGGTAACCCCCCTACTGGCCGGTCGACCTAACATTCTCACTTGGAAGGAGGCAATCGAGCCTCGGTGGGAGATGGCCGGGCTGTG
The DNA here is from genome assembly GCA_947471745.1 of Closterium sp. Naga37s-1. Taxonomy (NCBI): domain Eukaryota; kingdom Viridiplantae; phylum Streptophyta; class Zygnematophyceae; order Desmidiales; family Closteriaceae; genus Closterium; species Closterium sp. Naga37s-1. The sequence continues at coordinate 191,133 of CANJKZ010000915.1, read as the reverse complement.
GGCTTTGCCGACGGCATAGTGGCGACGCCGTCGGAGAACTACCTCGATCTGCTTGCGGAGTTTCGCATTGTACAGCTGCTGTCCTTCACGATCATCTCGCGGTGCTCCTTGCCAGGCGTGCAGATCGCCCTGAAGCCGTGCAGGGACTACTTGGATGCCGGCCACCAGGTGTGGCACTTCATCGAGTCGATGTACCAGGTCACCGATGACCTGTACATCGGCCAGCTCGAGGAGCAGATGACGCATCTGCGGATGGGCGACCAAGAGACGGCAACCGACTACTGCAACCGGGCTCGGCGACTTCTCGCCATCATGAGGATGTCTGGTGTGCAGTACTCGACGGCATCGTACCTCACCCACACCTGGAAGGGGCTCCCAAGCAGCTACAACTTGATGAAGCGGATGTCGGTGGTGCCGAGCACGCGACTGATGCTCAACGAGGACTCCCTGACCTCATACATCCTCAGGGATGAGGCAATGCAGGAGGCCAAGCGGTCCATGGAGCTCTTGCCGCAGGTGAACTACGCCGCCCCGGCAAAGCAAGGTGGTCAACCGAAACAGCGCGGGCAGTCTGGCGGCGGTGGAAGCGGTGGTGGACGGCCGTTCAAGGATGCCGACAAGACAAATTCGGCCAAGGACGGCGGCCGTGGAGGAGGTCGGAGTCGGGAGTGTTGGATCTGCCACAACCCCGACCACCTCTCCTTTGAGTGCCCCGACCACAATGATTCCAACGATGACGACGCCAAGGGAGGCTGCGGGAGGTCGGCCATCCATCGTCCACGTCGAGGAAACAGTCCGCACAAGGAGAAGCAGTCGAACAAGTCGACCTCAGCGAAGGACGCCAACTCCTCTGGCGGCTAAGGGCAAAACGAGAAGGAGGCGTCGTGCTCGCTGGTCGGCGTCGTGGAGCCGACCGTCTCGCTAGCGCCGGAGGCTGGCGAGGACTTCAAGGCAATGGCGGCGGCTGTGTAGGCGAACCCGACGTTGGTCCTGCTCGACTGCAGTTGCTCGCATCATCTGATGGGGACGAAGGAGGTTTTTGTCAAGCACATGCGCGGCTTCAACGGGGCGCTGCAGGACGTCCAAGCAAGGAGAGGCCCGGATGCAGGTGCTCATCCTTAACGTGTTCTATGTCCCGAGCTTGCACACGTGCTCTTGGCCGGCCGCTGAAGGAGAACGGGGTGAAGCTGAAGGAAGACGGCGATGGGATGTTGCTCATCATGGCGGCAAGAGACGTGCTTGGTCGGGCGTCGTACACCGGCCGTGTCCTCTGTACCGACCTGCGTTTCTACTTGGCGAAGTCGACGTTGCTCACGATGGAGGTAGTGGCCATCGGGTGATTGTCTCGGCGACGAAGTCGACACGGGACAGGTGGCATGCAGGGCTTGCCCATGTCTACGTCGACACCATCACGAGCTCGGTGAAGCACGAGGTCGCCACTGGCCTCAACATCGAGCCGTCGACCATCACCAACTCTCCGTGTGTCTCGTGCGTCGGCGGGAAGCTGGCGCAGCACACCTTCCCCGACCAGGGCTCCGACGCCAAGGACGTGCTAGCTGTCATGCACATCGACCTGTGTGGGCCGTTTCGTGTGTTTGCCAAGGGTGACAGCCTGTACTTCCTGCTGCTAAAGGACCGCAAGACCCGCTACGTGTGGGTGAGGCCGGCTGCCAAGAAGTTCGATGTGCTGCAGGAGTTCGTGCAGTGGCTGGCGGTGGCTGAGCGGCAGACGAAGAAGTCGGTGCTGATGCTCTGCTCTGACCGGGGAGGGGAGTTCCTCGGGAAGGAGTTCACCGCCTTCGTAGACGGCAAGGGGATCATCCACGACCTGACCTGCCCCTACACCCCGCAGCAGAACGGCATGGCGGAGCGAGAGATGATGATGGTGGTGGAGTCAGTGTGGACAATGCTGCTGCACATGGGCGTGCATCACCACTGGTGGCACCTCGCTCTGCGGCAGGCCGTCTAGGTCTGCAGCTGCCTTGAAAGGTCGACGCTGCCGCCCGGGACGACGCCGTCCAGCTGCTCAAGAAGCCCAACTTGTCGCTGGTCCGCGTGTGGGGCTGCATGGCGCAGTTCCTGGTCCCCGAGTAGTTGCGCGGTGGAAAGTTGAAGCTGAAGGCTAGTTGGGGCCTTCATCTCGAGTGTCGGAGGAGAGCAAGGGCTAAGAGCTCCTCGACATCACCGACAACAAGGTAGTCACTACGTTGGACGTGGTGTTCTATGAAACTATGTCGCAGAAGGTGTGGAAGTCGGAGCACGGGCCGACGTCGTGCCCGACGCAGATCAACCCGCCGATAGACACCTCGACGCCGACGCTCCCTCTGCTCGCCGAGGTCGATGAGCTTGCTGATGAGGACGCCAAGGACGTCCGCCCTCGTTCCCCTTCCCCTACCCCTATTAACCCTCCCCTTGTAACCGACCTGCGTGAGCTGACAACGGTGTCGGACTCCGGCGATGAGGGGAGAAGTGGGGCATCGCCTGTGGCGCCAGCCAAGAGCATCGCCGGTGGCCGACGTGACGTCAAGCAAGTCGGCGTGGGAGTGAACTCAATGCTGACAGGGGACAAGCGGGTAGAGGAGGTGCAGCCCTCTCTGGTGGAGCCCGTGAAGCAGGCTTCGGCAGGGATGCCACCGACAAAGGAGGAGCCAGGAGTGAAGCCGACCACGGAGCAATCGGCGACCGGGCAGTCGGTAGGGGAGCCGACCCCAGGGGAGAAGTCGGCAAGGAAGCCGACTGAGGTACAACAGGACGATGAGGGCAGCGAAGCTGGTGATGATGTAGGGGAGCAGTTGGTCGTCGAGGTGTCCACCGACAGCGACGTGGTGCAGGTCCAGAAGCGGCCTGGACCACGGCAGTCAGACCGAATTCGGAGGCCGCCTGATTTCTTCGTACCAACCGCCTTCACCGCGGTGTACGACGAGGTCGACGACGACCTGCTGTACGACAATGCCGAGGAGGATGAAGAACTGCCGGAGCTCGACCCCGACATGCACGCCGACCCCCAGCACCGCTGGGACATCTCCACGATGACGGTGAAGGAGGCGTTGGCAAGCTGGAAGGGCAAGGCGGTGCACATCATGGAGAACCGATAGGTCCTAATGACGAAATACCGCATCGACGACACCGTCGAGCGCGAGAAGGCGAGGCTGGTCATGAAGGGCTTCACGCTGGTGTATGGCGCTGACTACGACGAGACGTACCTGGCGGTGAGCAGCTACGTCACGCTGAGGATCTTTCTCAGCATCGTCGCCGTCCTCGACCTCAACCTGATGCAGCTCGACATGAAAAACGCCTTCCTGCAGAGCAAAATCGACCAGGTGCTGTACATGAACCAGCCGGACTACTTCAACGACGGAACTGGCCGGGTGTGCAAGCTGCTGAAGAGCCTCTACGGGCTGAAGCAGTCGCCGCTGCTGTGGTACAGGGCTCTCGACGGTGTGCTGCTGGGCGCTGGCTGGAAAAAGAGCCAGGTTGACACGACGCTCTACTTCAAGGTCGGAGACGACGGAGTGGCCTGCTGGGTGCTGGTCTACGTCGACGACCTGCTCGCCGCTAGCAGCAGCATTGCAATGCTGAAGGAGCTGAAGGAGTTGTTGGAGGCCGCCTTCGAACTACGTGAGATCTCGCCGGTGGTAAAAAACCTTGGGCTGGAGATTGTGCGCGACAGGCCGGCGAGGAAGCTTTGGCTGCACCAGCAGGGCTACGCTGACAAGCTACGTAGGCGGTTCCTCGACGAGGATCAGACCGGGCGGTTCCCCGAAAACGCTGGTCTCCATCAACGCCTACGCTGAGCTGACGTTCGACGACGAGGAGGCACAGGAGCGCCAGGAGGAGGAATACCGGCAGAAGGTCGGCTCGCTGCAGTTCGGGGTGACAACGACGAGGCCGGACATTTCCTTTGCCTACAGCAAGTTGGGCAGTGGCCTTACGGTGAGGAGCGACCAGCACTGGCGTGAGGTCGACCACTGCCTCGCCTACCTCGCCAACACGCGCGACACCGTCTAGGAGTTTGGCAGTGGACCTGAGTCACTGAAGCTGGTCGGCTACGTGGATGCTGATGACGCCGGCGACAAGCAGAACAGGACGAGTACGGGCGGCTACGTGTTCGTCTACGGAGGGGCCGCAGTCTCCTGGTCGAGCCAGCACATCAAGTGCGCGACGCTGTCGTCGACCGAGTCGGAGTACGTGGCGGCATCCGAAGCCGGCAAGGAGGGACATCGTCTTCGCTTCCTCCTTGCAGAGTTCCGGTAGCTGGACGCGGGGACGCCGGCTGTATTTTGGGTGGACAACAAGTCGGCCATCACGGTCGCCGAGGGCATGGGGTTGACAGGCAACCTCATGCACATGGAGTGGCGACAAGCCTGGCTGCAGCACATGGTGAAGCGCGGGAAGTTTTTGCTGAAGTACATCTCGACCACCGAGCAGCTGGCCGACTTCCTCATGAAGGAGCTGCACTTTTCGGCCTTCAACTGATGCTTTGTCGCAATTGGCCAAGTGCGCCTGGGCGACGTGGACGACCTGCAGTAGTAGGTGCCATGCCCTCTTACATGGCTGGTGCGGTGACTGGTGTGCTGTGTGTTGGGTGCACGCCGACGAGCTATTCTACGAGTGATGCTGCCATGTGGGCTGGGGGCCCAAGCCTGAACGCGGCAGAGGAGTGTCAACGGGAGCTGTGTTTGGCCCCGTCCTCGCTTGGGCGGTGCTGACTTTGTGGTCGGGTGTGAGGGGTGCAGCCGACATGCAACAGTGGGCGAGCTGGTCAACGGGGTTGGTCGACCTGCACAAGGGCCACTTCAAGAGCGCCGAATTTTGGGAGGGCTCCGACTTCGGGTGGTCGACCTGTCGAGGTCGACATTGGAGGCGTCGACTTGGTGATGCAGACCCGGGGAAGCCGACTGGGTGTTGTCGTCTGACAGGTGTGCTGGTCAACCTGGAGCTGGTCGACCAGGAGTGTCGTCGATCTGGAGCTGGTCGACCAAGGGTGTGGTCGACCTGGTGAGGTCGACTGAAGGTGGTCGTCGACTTGGGTGGTCGACGGGCACGAGAAGGAGCATCTGGTCGACGTGGTTGCCCAGTCGACCAGGTTACCTGGGTGACAAGGTTCTGCGGAGGCACGCGATGGTCGTCCAGGTGGTTCGTGGCGAGGCCGACCTCAGAGTGGTATCCCGAGGTCGACGTGGCTGTTTATGAGCATTCGTCAGCACAAGGACGATTTGGTGTGTGCGTTGTGCAGGTGACAAGACACAACCCGCCAATCAGCTGCGCGCACCTGCAAAGTGGGTGCACCGTCGTCATGCAGGTGCAACTCTGTGCAGTCGTCTTGCTGCAGCGTTGGCACGCCGTCGACTTGCAGCGTTGGCGAGCCGCGACTTTGCACTTCTGGAACGAGGTCGACCGTGCTGCGGTGGCAGTCGACCGACTTGCATGCTAGCCCTGATGTAGTTAGTCTTCCCAACTTTGTTAGTATCATTCTGAACTATTGTTGTCATGTTTTCCTAGTGAAACTCTTGCCAATTCTCCCCGTGAACTAGCAAGCCGTATGAGCACAAGGAAACGACTAAGGAACGAATGCTAGGATCACTCCCACCCCGTGCCTAGCCCGTAGTCAAGCTCCCGTTGAATGAGTTATCTCCGCACTGCAGAACAGTCTTCAGAGTATCTGCGCACTTTATACATGGCAACGGACTCATTGACGCTTAGTCGTCTACTAAACCAGCTCAACAACGTCAGAATGGTTCCTGACAATGAGTATATATCAATTGCTGTTGGAATTTGAGGGATCGATTCAACAAAATAGGCAGAAACTTCTATGACGACATGCTTGTAACAATCATCCTTATTGGTCTGGGTCCGAGGTGGCATCAGTGTAAGTCACTCCTTCGCACTCAAGGCGCAGTATTTGGAACCACACTTTGTGTCAGAATCCCAACCACTAGACCATTGGGATAAAAGGGCTTGTTAAGTAGCGGGTCAGTGCGCCCATAACCCCCCAGGCCAACGTGCCTGTAACCCTTCCCTAGGATCAATCGTGGATCACCAGTGGACCTCTGACTCCCCCCCGCACTGGGATGCCCGAAGTGCATACACCGGGATTCGAACCCGAGACCTTCGCTCTGATACCATGTCAGAATCCCAACCACTAGACCATTGGGATAAAAGGGCTTGTTAAGTAGCGGGTCAGTGCGCCCATAACCCCCCAGGCCAACGTGCCTGTAACCCTTCCCTAGGATCAATCGGGGATCACCAGTGGACCTCTGACACTTTGCGCTACTCTTCTCGCGGAGCAGTAGGAGATCGACCTGTACAACGAAAGAGGCAATAAGAAGAAGAAGATTTTCCTTTTACGTGGGAAGTGCAGAATCAGCATCAAATAAAAGGAAATTGTTATGCAAATACTGCAAGAAGATGGGTCACACCATCAAGGAATGCTACAAGCGCAAATGAGCAGAAGACAATGACAACAACTATGCGCAAAGGCACGAGAACGACACCGTACTAGCAAGCCGTCGGAATGGATTGCGTAGTCGCCACGTGCACACATCTCATTGGACAACAAGGAATGGAGTTATGAGCAAGATTCAGACATGGAACAACACATCACACCGCTCATCGCAAATATCATAAGAGAGAAGTATGGCCTTAACAAATGGTACCTGGACAGCTGCTGCGGTCAACACATGGTCGCCTCCGACCGTTTCATCCTCAACTGCGAGGAGCTCATCGGCGATGTGGAGATTACCGTGGCAAACAACCATTCAATGTAGGCGCAAAGACTTGGAGAGATCCATATCAAGTCCAAAAATACGAACTTCTCGACACACATCAGCGATATAATCGTGGTCCTGGGTCTTCGCTTCAATCTTCTCTCTGCCACCAAGCTGATGAAGTGCTGTGTCCAGCTGTAGTCACATGAAATGGAGTTGCAACTGATTAACAAGGACACCCTCATCGAAAAAGCAAGAAGCGAAAACGACGTGTTCGTACTAAACTTCGACTCACTTAAGAACATTGGTGACAGAAACCACATCCTCGTCCTTGAAACCACCCGGACAGCCCTCCCCGCATACATGGACTCATTCTCCCAAGACAGATATAGAAAGAGCAGGCCCAGACAGACTGAGCCACTCGCTCGCCGTCCCAGTTGCTTCAACTTCGAATCCTGCAGACGCAGGACCACAAGTAGTTGAAGAAGAAGCTACATGCCAGCAAGGATGGGAATCTTCCTGTCCAAAAGTTGAACAACCTACGAGTTGGGACGTAACTACCGGCTGGGACACATCAGATGTCGAATTGGCAATGCACGGAATAGCCTAGGAACCTTCGCCAACACACCCGCTAATACCGGAGAAGGTTGGGATGGTATCACTTGGTATCCTACAAACATCGAATTATAAGAACTAGAGGTTGGTGAAGTGACGCGAGAAGACATCATCGTCAATGTGACAGAACGCGCGGCAGAACTGCCTGCTCCTGAAGAAGAACCCTTGCCCGAGTCTAGACCTCACCTTATCCTGGTCACAACCGACGGAAGCTGCTACTATCGCCTCACCACAAGGGTATCACCAATTAGTGACGTTGCAGGAGAAGACATTGCCGCTCAATCCGAAGAAAATCGCGACCCTGGCAAAACTCCAACTTGTTATCAAGGCCAGCATCTGTTCCCCGTAACAACCGGCACAAGAACCACGACGACTCCAACTATGTGTTTCGGGGAACGAGGCTCGAAAATCTTCACGTTGCAGCCGTCCAAGTACTCATGCTGGATGAACTTGCAAACAAAACAACAAGTCCGCAGCAAGCAGATTAGCTCAGGAGAACTGACTGTACATTCGCACATGGGGATACTGTGCTGAAGCAAACATCTGGCATCAACGACTGGGACACCCATCCGTTAAAGCTCTTAACAATTCGATTCACGCCAATGTGTTTGCGGAAGACGCGCTACAATGGCCCGATGAAAGCGGCTCTGGCGCACAAACCTTTCTAAAGAAAAATCCTAGCGCAGAACGATTCGAGCCGCTGGACAAGGTTTGACAACGACTTCCTGTGCCTCACAGCTCGCGGACTTGGGATTACTGTATCTTCCCCTTCATTGACGCAGCAACGCCATTCATTTGGGCCGCCAACGTCTCCAACAGCGAACTCGCCTTCGACTGCTTCTATATGTGGCTGAACATGACTCAAAGACATTCAGAGGGCAAGAATCTGAAGGCCTTCTAAACGGATGGAGCAGCAGAGTACGTCAGCGAGAGGGTTCGAAAGTTCTGCATCGAGAAAGGGATCAAGAGGATGATCTCGCTATCCTGCACTCATGAGCAGCAAGGATTGGCTTAAAGAACCAACAAGAGCCCCGCAACAAAAAATGAGGGCTCTCATGAAGCACTCAGCTGTGCCAACTGTTTATTGGCCCTATGCAATGGTCCATGCTGTGCGACTGCACAACATTCTCTCCTCGAAGGCCCTGCCCAACAACTTACTTTTCAAGGAGCGGATGGGGGAAAATCTGGACACGCTAATGCTGAGAGTCTTCGGGTGCATGGTACAGTACCGGCCCCACACTACCCGAACAGGAAAATTGAAGACTTAGCCAAATGAGGTATCCACCTCGGCATCGAATCGGAGTACCATACATGGACCATCCTCGACTTCGCCACCCACCAAGTCACGCTTACACGTGACTGCATCTTCTACGAAAGGCTTACGCTGCCATTTTTTTCGCCAGCGCCCCATTGCACAGCAAGCACCTGACAACATCTTCCATGGGGATTACAGCTTTGCAAGCGATCAGGATGAAATTGACGTGGTAGAACAAGTCCCGGAAGATCAAATCGATGGCAAGGCACCCTTCATCCCCGTTACAGCAGACCTCGGCACACCGACATTCATCATGACTAACACCAATCCAACAGAAGAAGTACAACCTCAACGCAACTACAAAAGTGCTGGTGTACAATCTGGATGCATCTCCATTCGCAACATCCCTGCACCACATTGACAACGATGTGGCTGAACAGACCAACACTGCTGGCTCTGACCTTACTGGGTCACGTATACTCGGATTCGCCGCCGCCGTTCGTGGAAACCAGCACCTCACTGACCCCAGGACAGTTCGCCAGGCTCTACAGGGACCCCACACAGAAAAGTGGAGAGCAGCCATGGCCGCCGAAGTAGCTACACTCAAGCGACGCGGTACATGGAAATTAGTACCATGATCATTAGCAAAGGAGAGGAAGTTTCTCAACAAAAATTAGGGATTCTGCATAAAAACTCAGGCCCATGGCTTGATCGACAAATACAAGGCGCAATGGGTCGACGAACACAGTTCATTGAAAACGATCAAATGTCCGTACCTGTCGGACGACACACCACCGTGCGAGTTTTAAATATGCATTCGCCGCCGTGAAGCAACGCCCACTTCATCAAATCGACGTTTCGAACGCCTTCCTATACGCGATCGTCGACGCCATTGTGTACGTCGAGCAGCCGCACGTGTTCGAGGAAGACGACTCTGCTGTCTGCCTCCTCCAGAAGTCGTTGTGTGGCATCAAGAAGGCACCATGCATGTGGCAGCAGTACCTACACACGGTACTAATCGGACTTGGCAGCTGTTGCACGACCAAGGCAAGTACAGACTCGAGTCTTGCAGGAAGTTCATCCTATGTGGACAACCTACTATACACCGAGGATGACGTCAAGCTGCTTGACCACTTTGAGCGCGGCATCAAGGAGAAGTTAAAGGTGACGGTCTCTCACAACGCCACTGGGGCTCACCATCACTGAGTCTGTTGACACTATTTATATGTCGGCAGCTACGTACAAAACACGTACTAGAATATGGGGCACCCTGAGGCCTCGCGGCACCTTTCCAGGATTTTTAAAAAATGCCCTGATTTGTTAGGGAACATTTTCAAAGCCTTCATGTAGTTTCAGGGCTTTTGCAAAAGTGAATCCTGACTTGTCAGGGAAAAAAAACCATTGCCTAGACCTCCAGACCACCAGTCAGTCACCACCACCACCAAGGACCAGACCAGACCAGCAGAGCAGAGCAGAGAAGATCTAGTTGGAGAAATTCTACTACTAAATTAACTCCCACACTACCTTTTACTCTTAGCCCTCCTCCTCCTCATCATCATCGCTGCTGCTAAACCCACTGTCGTTGCTGCTGCTGCCATGCTTAGAATCTGCCTCTTGTCCGTCCTCCAACACTCCCCCCTTCCCCGCCGCACCTACTGGCCTGTGCCTCTGTTTCTTCCTTCTCCTAGTAGGCCTCCTCTTCTTGCTGCTGCGCCATAAATCCACCACTTTACTCCATTCCATGTCATACTCAACTAGGCTTACGCACATCAGGTTACTGAGCCTGGCATCATAGAGGCAGGTCCTCTGCCAGGACTTAATCACGGTCTGGCGGCTAAAGCCGCACTCACACTCGATGTTGCTGAACAGCAGGACAGCCACCTGAGAAAATTTGAACAAGAGTGAATGAACTATGAATGAAGTGAGTACATATAGGAAACCCTAATTGGGTTGTACCCCCTATGGGATACCCCACTATAGCCTACACAACAGCATAAGCTATAAATATGTTCTGACACACCCCCATAGGCAAAGTGGGGGAGAACAAGGGGTCACAAGACCAGTCACGCAAAGCACAGCAAGCTCAGGGTGGATCACAAAGTCACCACACAGTCCGAGCACAACGACAAGGCCACAAGGCCAGTTCACATGCAGGAGTGCACATATATATATAGAGCTAGACAAGCAAGAACAGGTATATATATGTGACAGTACAAGCAAGGTCAAGAGGAGAGCAAGTGAGGCAAGACAGGTACAAGACCCAGCTGAGTGCAGAAGCGCTGATGGTCACAAGGCGCAAGTGCCTTGGTGAACACATCAGCAGTGTTGGCCTCAGAGGCCACGTACGCAAGTCGCAACTGACCACGCTGCTGCAGCTCACGAGCAAGAAAGTAACGGAGAGCAATGTGCTTCATTCTGTGCTCCAAGCGCTGCTCTCGACACAAGGCCAGCATAGCCTTGTTATCTACGTACAGCACTGGAGGAGAACGAGGCGGCTCTCCAAGGTCAGTCAGTAGGTAGGTGAGCCAACGAAGCTCCTGTGCAGCCATGGCCCCGGCGTAGATCTCAGCCTCACAACTGGAGCCGAGAACAGAGGACGAGCGAGTAGCCCGCCACGAGACAGAGCCGGAACCAAGACTGAAGGTGTAACCCTGCGACGACCGCTGCGTAGCCTGGTCGTCAGCCCAAGAAGCGTCCGCGTGCCCAGTGAGGACCACTGGACTCCGCCCTCCAAGCACTAGCCCCATGCCCGACGTACTGCACAAGTAGCGCAACACCCTCTTCGCTGCAGCCATGTGCTCTGGTCGGTGTCTCCCAGGGGCAACATAGCGTGCAAGAATGCTAAGAGGGTATGCAAGGTCAGGTCGTGTGCAGGTCATCAGGTACATGAGGCAGCCAACAAGCTCTGGGTACGGGCCACTCGACTCTACGGACTCATCCGAAGGCAGAGCTGAGAGCGAGTGGCGAGTAGACAGAGGAGTGGCCTGAGGCGAGGAGTACGTGAAGCCGAAGCGCTGAAGGACCTGCTGCACCATGTGTGACTGAGTCAAGGTAATGGTGCGGCGTGCTCTGTCCCGAGTGATCTGCAAGCCAAGGTAGCTGCGCAGTTCACCCAGGTCTGTGCACGTGTGTCTCTTCTGCAGCTCGGACTTCACGTAGGCTAGTCCAGCAGTGTCAGCTGTGGCAAAGACCAAGTCGTCGACGTACACGAGGATGTAGAACGGCGGCAAAGAAGTGTCGGTGCGCAGAAACAACGACGGGTCAGCAGTAGAGGGAGCAAACCCAAGAGCCGCAAGCGTAGTCCTCAGTGTGTCGTGCCACTCACGCGGTGCCTGGCGGAGACCGTAGACTGGCCGTCGGAGGCTCCACTGGGTGCCAGTAGGGAAAGTCCCAGTGAAGCCAGGTGGACGGCGCAGCCAGATCTCCTCGTGCAGGCTACCCTGCAAGAAAGCAGTGCTGAAGTCAAGAGAGTGGAGCTCGTAGTCGCGCTGAGCGGCTATGTGCAGCAGCACCCGAAGAGTGGTCATCTTCGGGGTGGGAGAGAAGGTCTGAAAGTAGTCAACTCCCTGCCGCTGACTGAAGCCACGAGCGACGTACCGCGCCTTGAAGACAGGTGGAGAGCCCGGCGGCCGCTTCACCCTGAAGATCCACATGCCACTGACGATGTTCGCCCCAGGAGGGGGAACCGCGTCAACGTAGGTGCCTGTGGACTTCCAGGACGCCATCTCTGCATCCATAGCTGCCTGCCACTGAGAGGAGTAGGGACCCTCTACGGCCTCCGCGTAAGAGCGCGGAGTCGGGATGTCTAGTGCATCCGGGTCTCCCTCAGGGGCAAGTAGTACGGACGCGAGATGAGGTGAAGCAGCAGCCAGACACTGGAACTCCTCCTGCCTGTCCTCAAGGACGTCCGTGCCAAGAGCACACTCACCCCCGACGGACGGAGGACAGACAGACGCAGACACAGCAACAAGACCGGCAGCGTAGTCTAGACGACAGCGAGCAGCAAAGTCGACGAGCTCAGCAACAAGAGCAGACGCAGCAGTGGACTCAAAAGAGGGGTCAGTGACGACAGTAGCAAGGAGACGTGTGACAGTAGGACTAGCAGCACGAAGAGAGTCGGACTCTGGGTCGGTAAGTGCAGGAAGGGAGGACTCAGGAGGAGAAGGCAAAGGGGCACGCAGAGGAGCAGTGGACGGACGCAAAGACACCCGGTGCGTGCCAGGGACAGGAGGAGGACGCTGACGCGAACCGCGACCACTAGCGCGAGCAGCATGAACAGGCGACGCAGGACGAGACGCAGGCTCACGACGCTCAGCAAGACCTCCAGTGGGACCAGTGTAAGGAGAGGGAGCAGGAAGTGGGGAGGCGGGCTCTAACTGGGACTGTGACCGAACAGGCGGTGGACACGCTGCAGGAGGAGAAAGACCAAGAACCTGTTGTAGGAGTGGAACGAAGTACGGTCGAGGCCGCGCGGCGACTCCAGACACAGCAGGGACAGCACCCTCAGCAGCAGCACCAGCGCCAACAGCACCTCCAGCGGCAGGACCTCCAGCAGCACCAGCAGCACCCGCAGCAGGACCACCGCCAGGAAGGACAGCAGCAGTCTCAGCACCAACACCCGCAGCTGCTCCAGCTCCAGGCGGACCCGAGGGCCCAGCAGCTCCGGGACCAGCGGCACAAGTACCCTCAGCAGCCGAAGGAGCTCCAGCTCCAGCAGTACGTCTCCAGCGGCGAGCAAACCACTCGCGCAGCTCCTGTGGAGAGAGGGGCTCCCGCCAAGGCGAAGCACCCGGAGAACCGCCAGGTCCCGCACCGCCAGACGCCACAAGGGGAGGTCCAGTGGCCGCAGGCTCCGTAGCTCCAGGCTCAGCACCCCCAGACTCCGCACCCCCAGGCTCAGCACCCCCAGTCGCAGTACCCCCAGGCTCAGCACCCCCAGACTCAGCACCCCCAGGCTCAGCACCCCCAGGCTCAGCACCCACGCGCGTAGCACCCCCAGAGTCAGCACCCCCAGGCTCAACACCCGCAGCAGGACCAGAGTCACCAGCAACCTCGACCGGCTCGACTGCGTCTACCTGGGACACACCTGAAGGGGCAGGACCCTGAGGGGGAAGGGGGTCTACCGGGGGGGGACCTGGCACAAGGAAGTGCGGTGGCGGGGGGAGGGAAGGAGTGCGGTAGGGGAAGAGGCGGTAGAAGGGGACTGACTCGTCGAACGTGACGTCCTGGGAGGACAGAACACGACGAGAGGAGGGGTGGTAGAACTGCCACCCTGGGGCGTCAGGGGGGAAGCCGAGGAAGACACAGGGAGCAGCACGAGGGGACAGCTTGTCAGTAGAGCTGCACTGTGAGATCCCCGATCGATCCTAGGGGGGGTTACAGGCGCGTTTGCCTGGGGGGTTATGGGCGCACTGACCCGCTACTGAAACAAGCCCTTTTATCCCAGTGGTCTAGTGGTTGGGATTCTGACATGGTATCAGAGAGGTCTCGGGTTCGAATCCCGGTGTATGCACATGTAGGCCGTTGCCACTGTGCTCAGTCCTGGGCCTCCCAGTGTGGGGGGGTGTCAGTAGAGCTGCACTGTGAGATCCCCGATCGATCCTAGGGGGGGTTACAGGCGCGTTTGCCTGGGGGGTTATGGGCGCACTGACCCGCTACTGAAACAAGCCCTTTTATCCGAGTGGTCTAGTGGTTGGGATTCTGACACCACCGCTGTCCAGAGACGGACGAGGTTAGGGTAGCTTCGCTCTTCTTCGTTCGCAGCATGGCCGTTAGGCCGCGTTGAAATGTGCGCTGGCCTCGAGAACTACCAGCCAGGACAGGGACGAATGTCCTCAGTTCCCTCTTGGCAGCACACTTGTCCACACCTGTCACGCATTACAAATCAGAATCTGGTTATACAAAGAAAAGAAACAAGGCGAATTGTGGACAAAGGAGAGAACGGGTGAGGCAATATAGCTTTGCTTACCCGGGAGAAAGTCTGCTCGCTCGCGGGCATGGAACAAGTCGACGGGAGTCTCGAAGTGATCGAGGCACTCCTCAATACGCCCCTCCTTGTCTGGAGCGTTGACTTGGCGTGTGCACGGCAGACGTCGAGACACGACCGCAAGTCATCTGAGGAATTGCTGTAGCCCGACAATGCCTCCTCGTGCAACTCAAAGCTATGTTGTCACGGCCGCCCCTCCCTGTCCACACCATCCACCGCGATGTGCCAAGACTTGCTGAGCCTGGCGAGGAAGGCCCCGAGATGTTGCTATGGCCCGCCACCGAAGTCATCGCCACACTCGATGTAGCGTGCCCGGATAGTGATCATGGTGCGGCACACGATCGGCTGCACCGAAGTCATGTCGACCTGCCACAAGACACGGTACAGTTTCAAGAAGGACTGTACAACAGTGTTTAGGGTCTGCGGCTTTCAATGGCAACTCACCTCCCACTTCTGAAACTCCAGGTTGAGGTTCTTGAGGAGGATGAGCACGTTGGTAAGGTAATAAAGAAACACATTTAACTTCACTGAAGTCACAATGTGGTAAAAGTCGTCGTCCCACCTCGACAGGAGCACGATAACGACAGGAAGCACACGCACCAAGCGCGTGATGGCATCGCCGCGGCTGAGCCAACGAACTGCGTGAATTCCCTGCAGTTCAAGGTTTGTCTGACAGAACACCTCTTGTAGCTCTTTGAACTTATTGTGAGAGGGATGCGACATTCCTAGGTATTCCGTGAGTTCCTTCAACATGGTGTCGATTAGGCCCAGCTCAAGGACTAACGTGGCAGCGTCCTTGGCTGCCAGCGCCTCTTTGCGCCACATCAAGACATGTTGTTAGACCATTAGTGGGAACATATCGTGATGGGAATCCATACGCAACACACAAGGCAGGAAAATACTCAGTAAGATGAAACCAGAATGGGAAACCTTCCTGTCTAGCTGCATACGCTGGCCTGCCGTTCCCCGTACCAAGCAGCAATTTCCTTTTCCTTGCCTAATGCTCCTTACCCCTCAGCAAGCATGCTTCCTCTTTCATCGCCTTCCTACTCAGATTTTCACAAATTTCAGCCCCCTCTTGTCGAGAATCAGTAGCAGAAAGTTAGAACAGGGAAGACGGTTGCACTAGCAAGCAGTTGAGTACATATAAGAAACCCTAAATTGGGTTGTACTCCCTATAGAGTACCCCACTACAGGCTAGACAAGTACAACATTCTGACACACCCCCATAGCCAAAGTGGGGTGTAATCAGCACAACAAGCAGGCAGAGCAATAGTTCACAATGATAAGCAAAGCTAGAGGCTATCGCAGAGGGCAAGTGAGGGGGAGGAGAGACTGTGGGGGCGAGAAGATGGGAGGCGACGGCTGAAGCTGCAGACACACTGTAGCGGCTGGCTCAGTGGCTACCGAAGCAAAGGCCCGGACTTCAGGAGTAACTGGCTCCGCGGCTGCACCGAGCGGCTGGAGCAACTGACCCACGGGCGACTGGCGACTACCGGAGATTGTAGCCCCCGGACTACTGGCGCTGTGGACGACAAGATGGCTGCCTCCACTCAACCTCCCCTAGCTGTCCCACACCCCTTTCACACACCCCCTGCTGTTCCCCTAGCACTGCTCACACTCCACCCCCCTAGTACCACTCTGACGGCTCCCACACATCCACCCCCCTCAGCGGCAGCTGCAGCAGTGGGAGACGGAGGAGGAGGAGGAGCAGGGGAGGCCTCACACAACCGTCACCCCCATACCCGCCACCCCCCAAACCCTAACACAGGCAGTAAGGGGCGGGAGCGGGTGCACGCACGGCAGGACAGGTGCGCGCGGACCTGGAGCAGGCTGAACGGGCTGCGCCTGGGCCTGGCGCAGGCCGTACGGGCCGCGCGCGGGCTGTACGGGTCGACGGGCGACAGGGGGCGACGCGCTGGTCGACGGGGCAGGAAACCGCCGCGCGCCTCGGGGCGCACGGCGGGCAGAAAACCGCCATGCGCCCCGAGCGCGTGGCGGGAAGAAAAAACGTCGTGCGCCACAGGGCGCGCGACAGACAGGATAGCAGCGGAAGCTAACGGTGGGCCCACAGGCCAGGAGCATAGCCGCTCTGATAGCATGTCGAGAATCAGTAGCAGAAAGTTAGAACAGGGAAGAGGGGTTGCACTAGCAAGCAGTTGAGTACATATAGGAAACCCTAAATTGGGCTGTAGTACCCCACTGCAGGCTAGACAAGTACAACATTCTGACACCTCTGACCCTTCTCAATGATTATTACTCACCGGTGTGCAATGTAATGGCTAAAGAAGAGGTGTGGGAAACGTACACGCAGCCGAGCCACCAGCTCATTTGTGCTACCCATCATCGCACCTGCGCCATCCGTGCTAATCCTGGCCACCCTGCTCAAATTGATACAAAGTGTGTCAAGGTGTGTCAGCAACAGGGAAAGCAATGATGCGCCATCGCATTTCTCCACCGTCAGTAGCCCGATAAACTCTGTGACTACACGAGAGTCACTAAGACACGTGGTAAACACGATCATGCGTTTGCCATTCACTCGATCCGTACTCTCGTCGCAAGTTAGACCAATAAATCGACTAGACTACAACCAGACGTCCTGATGAGCCCGAAGATTCATTGCAGTGCTTGCGATGAGCTCAGAGAACCCGTATCTGCATTCAATGAAAGAAGGTACTATAGTTTAGCATGGGTATAGATGTTGTTGGCATTCATCGTAATAAGGTTTTTTAGTGTAGCAATGACTGTTGATCAACGACTCACTTGGTGTAATAAGCACTATAGCCATTCTTTGGGAAGCCCGGTGTTTGCCGGTCTGCTAGGTGCTGAATGAGTTGCACCCACATCTCAATAGGTGCGTCACATTTGCAGGTGAAAAGCAGGGTCTTCAGTAGCGCAACGACTCTTTCACGCTTGATGTCTCCAGCCTTTGGGCAGTCAGTGATGCGCATCTGCTTGTCTGCCGAGTGATCCGCTAGGGCATGTTTCTTGACGGACCGTTTGTGCTTCCTGGAGTGTTAATGCGTGTGGAACGCATGAGTTTGGACATCAACGGCACCTTCACCGGCAACGCCGTAGTTTGTGCCATGTCCTGCGAACACCATCCACAAACTGCATCTAAATGATGGGAAATCAAAGGAGGTTTGACAAACTATGAGCCGCGGGAAATCTGTTGACCATTCTCGTTTCTACTTCATCAGTTCATTAGTAGACGAAGATGCTGCATGAACGGCCGATGGTTCTGTTTGTAGTTTGTGTGAAAGAACGAGGAATGTGAAGAAAAGGAGAGTTTTCACTAGCAGTAGTTGGGATACATATAGCAAACCCTAACAGGGTTGTACTCGCTATAGAGCACCCCACTACAGGCTAGATAATAACATTCTGACACAACCCCATAGCCAAAGTGGGGTGTAATCAGCACAATGAGCAGGAGTTCACAATAATAAGCAAAGCTAGAGGTAATCACAGCGGGCAAGTGAGGAGGAGGAGGAACTGTGGAAGGAGAGAAGATGGGAGGCAACGACTGAAGCTGCAGAGGCACGGGCACAAGAGCGGCTGACTCAGTGGCTACCGAAGCAAGGGCGACGGACTACTGGAGTGACTGGCTCCGCGGCTAAGACGAGCGGCAGGAGCAACGGACCCACTGGCGACTGGTGCAACAGGCTCACTGGCTACCGAAGCAAGGGCGATGGACTACAGGCGCTGCAGGCGACACGACAGCTACCTCCACACAACCTCCTCCAACTGACCCACACCCTTGACACATACCCTAACTGCTTCACCCCTAACTCCACTCCCATGTCACCCCCTCGTACCACTCCGACGGCTCCAACACAACACATCCACCCCCCTCAGCGGCAGCTGCAGCACTGGGAGACGGAGGAGGAGGAGGAGCAGGGGAGGGCGCACAGAAACTGCACCCCCATACCCCCCACCCCCAAACCCTAATTCAGGAGAACGGGCAGCAGCAGGGGTGGGGCGCCGTCAGAAGCACGGGGGACAGTGGGCAGCTCAGGGGCAGAGAAGAACGGGCCGCCCACGGGCCTGGCACAGCCAGACGAACCGCGCGCAGGCGGCTCGAGCCGCGCGCGGGCCTGGCGCAGCCCGTACGGGCCGCGCGCGGGCCTGGCGCAGCCCGTACGGGCCGCGCGCGGGCCGGGCGCAGCCCGTACGGGCCGCGCTCGGGGCTAGCGCAGCCCGCGCTGGCCGGGACGGGCGACCGGGGACGACGGGCTGGTCCCCGTCGCCCGTCGAAGCGCCCCCCGGGGGCGACGCGCGGACCGACGGGGCAGAAAGCTGCCGCGCGCCTCGGGGCGCACGGCGGGCAGAGAACCGCCGCACGCCCCGGGGCGCACGGCGGGCAGAAAACCGCCGCGTGCCTCGGGGCGCACGGCGGGCAGAAAACCGCTAGCAGTAGTTGGGATACATATAGCAAACCCTAACAGGGTTGTACTCGCTATAGAGCACCCCACTACAGGCTAGATAATAACATTCTGACAGTTTGGCGCTCTTAACTTAGTAGTAGCGGCAGGGCCGATGCGTATCGCACCAGGTGGTAAAACATTGGTGCCGTTCATACTAGCATGAGCTGGTGTGATTGCTTGAGTTCGAGGTGAACCAGCAGCAGGTGAAACTGTCGGTAAGGTGGGCACAACTTGGGCAGGACGCAAGAAGTCTAATCCGGTTAGACTTCGTGATACGGGCGCCGCGACATCGTCCTCGTTGGCCATGACTAGTGCTATTGAGCAATCCGAGCTTCACTAGTGCTGCTAATCTAACACCACGGTCATCTTGAATGCCCAGGGCATTTCATGTAATAACATCATAAGACCACATGGTTAAAATTGACACTATTATGAAATTACAGGCAAACTCAAAACTGCATCCTGATATCAAGGTAATCAGGATGTTTTGCCCTGATCAAATGGGGCCTGTCTAAGTACGCTAAAACGCTCGCAAAGAAATTCTGCATCACCCCCGTCAACCTCACCACATCATTCCGATCACCTCCGCCTAACCACAAGCCCGACACAACTCCACTCTCGGCAGAAGATCACCGTCTCTACAAGAAACAGCTAGGCTGTTTTATCTTCGCCGCCATCACGTGCAGACCAGACTTATCATACGCCGCCAGCCAGCTCGCCCAGTACATGCGCCGACCTAAAGGGGAGCATATGGAGGACCTACAACGCGCACTACAGTATTTCGTCTCCATGCCCGACATCGGCCTAACCTACAAGGCTAACTTAATGACTAATCTACAATTAACGGGCTACGTGGATGCTGACCACGCAGAAGATGCAGGTAACAGGAACCCCGCACGGGATTTATTCTCAAACATGAGCCTGCCTAGCCCATCTCCTGGAACTCCCAGAAGTAGGAGCTCATCTTTCTTTCGTCACCCGAAGCTGAGTTCATCGTGTGTAAGCAAAGCAGATCGCAAAGGATTCACCTGACTGAGCTCCTGAAGGAAACGAAGGCCACGATGAATGGGTCATTCAATTTACAGTGTGACAACTAGAGTGCGATCAAGATCATGAACAAACCCAACTTCGTCAACCGCACGAAGCACATCGCACTCCCTTACTTCTTTCTGAAGGACGAAATCGACAACGGCAAAGTCCAACTCACCTACAACCCAACTGGTAAAATGGCAGCATACAATCTGACGAAGAACCACGTCAAAAATTTCAGTACTGAGTGGATCTAAATCGAGAAGTCCCACGTGACACACCTTCAGGAATGAAGGGATGTGTTGGACTAAATCGACAGATACTCTAACATTCGAGAAGGTATAACAATATCGCACTTTCCAGTAGCGAAGCAACACCTGTACTACTACCGCATTAGCTCATACAGCACACATGTCAAGAGTCGCGGGTCAACTGTCGCAAGTGTTGACCGACCTAGACCAAGAGGTTGCGAGTGTTTCAACTGTCGAAACCTTATCGGGGTTTACTGGTTACAACGAGGCAACTGTGGGGATCGCAATAATTACTCCCACTGTAGAGACACCTGTATTATTGTTAATAAGGGAATGTACCTATCTGAGTACATGGCTAGCTAGGATCTATTTATTGCCTATATGTTTTATTACAATCAATCTTGTCACTTACATGCACTTTGATCAAGGTTCCCCTAGAAAAGACTTTCTCTGCCTACTCTAGCTGACTTATCCTATCCATGATCCTTCCCTATTCCAACATGGTATGATCGCTAGATTGGTTTATAAGATATGCTAAAATCAAGTTATGCAAACCGTTTCTTATTACTAAAATATCTGGCCGTGCATGCAATCATCATGCCAGGTGCTGGCTGCCAGGGAACTAGAGAAAATCCAGTCCATCAACCCTCCAATGTCACCTCAAGAGTGACACCACTTGATCCTGCTCTCCATCGAGCAAGTCATCACCCTCATCAACGCTCTAGAGAGCCACAACCAACCCATGAGCGTTGACGGCTCCAGCTACGCCGAAAGACCTCATGATCCTCCCGAACCTTACTCCAAGTGCTCGTTCACCTTCGACAATCGCCAAGGGTAGGTACCTGCTCGAGCAAGCGGAGAGTCACTACACAACGGGAGTGGACTACGGTGTAGGGCACAGGGTTGTGCGAATGATTGTAGCTTGCACTAGCGTTCTTACTGCTTGCTGTGATCACAGGGATGGTTTGCAAGAGTTTCCACTGATGAAGTTGAAAGAACAATTTGCATTGAAAAGTTCATAGTACAATGGAGGCATGCAGAAGGATTTGACTAGAAGGGCATGCAACACCTAGCAAGGGCGAAATCTCCCAGCGCAGTAGAAGTGCAGCTTGTCAACACTGCAGCAGAGTAGTCTGCCAACATTGCACTGCGCGCAGTCTGCCAGCACTGCAGTTGTAGGTGACTATCTGCAGTCGCAGGTTGTCTATCTGCGCAGATGTGCGCACCTACCAAGTAGGTGCAGGTTGGCGGTCTCACCGTCAGGCACATTGCGCAGGTGCCAGATAGGAAACATGTCGACGGTTTTGCCAGGTGCGCACTGTTGACCACGTAATGCCGTTCCGCAGGTAGAACTTCGCCAAAACCTCCTGGGCGAAAGTTCGCACACCTCTACAAACTTGGACAATCAGCTTGACATCGCTCGGTCGAACAGCGTTCGCCGAGCAGAGCTCCTCGACCCGAACTCTTTGAGCAGAGTTCTTCAACCAGGATCGTCGACCAGCGCTCTTTGACGGGAGCTTGTCGCGCAAAGATCGTTGACCAGAGCTTGTCGCGCAGAGCTCGTCGACCAGATTCTGTCAAGCAGAACCTGCTCGACCGCAACTTCCGGCGAACAGCAGAAGCCCATTTTGTCGACCAATCCATCGCAAACTTCTCTTCGACAGCGAGATTGGCTTCGCCCAAGCGAGTGCGGGGCCTTTCTCTTCGACACTCCCCTACCCAGCTCGTGCTTGGGCTCCCACACACAATGTCCACACAGAATTCCGAGGGATAGAATACAAGGAGTAAAATCTCGTCTGCGTGCAACCAACATATAGCACGCAGATCACCGCACCAGCCGTGCAAAAGGGCACGGCACCTACTATTGCACCTCGTCCTCCCTATCGCGCACGTCGTTGGCAAGACACACTTGGACAATTACGACGGAGCACCGGTTGAAAGCCGGAAAATGCAGCGCTTCGTCAGAAAGTCTGCCAGCTGCTCGGAGGTCGGGATGTACTGAAAAGCAATCTTCCCGCGCTTAACCATCTGCTGCAACCAGGTGTAGCGTCGCTCCATGTGCTTGAGGTTGCCCTTCAGCCCCAAGCCCTCTACGACAGTGATCGTCGACTGGTTGTCCACGTGCAGAACAGTCCGCTTCCTTGCGTCGAGCAGTCGAAATTCTGCAAAAAGGAAGCGCAGACGGCGAGCCTCCTTGTCGGCTTCGGTGGCCGTGACGTACTCTGACTTGGTCGATGAGAACGTTGCGCACTTGATGTGCTGGCTTGACCAGGAGACTGCGGCTCCTCCGAAGACAAAAACGTAGTCGTCCGTGCTCGTCCGATTCAGCTTGTCACCGGCGTCGTCGGCATCTGCATAGCCGGCCAGACACAGCGACTCTGGTCCTCCACCAGACTCCAGAGCGGCGTCACGAGTTTCAGCGAGGTAGTGGAGACAACGATCGGCCTCCCGCTAGTGGTTGTCGCTCCGCACTGTTAGGCCGGATCCTAGCTTGCTGCAAACGAAGGCAATGTCGGGCCTCGTCGTGGTGGCCGCGAACTGCAGCAAGCCGACCTTCTGCCGGTACTCTGCTTCCTCGCGCGACTGAAACTCCTCGTCGTCGAACATCAGCTTAGCGTAGGCGTCGACGGAGACCGGCATCTTTGGCACTCGCTCGGTTTGCTCCTTGTCGATGAAACGTATGCGCAGCTTGTCAACGTAGACTTGCTAGTGAAGCCACTGCTTCCTCGTCGGCCGATCGCACACGATCTCCGGCCCAAGATACTTCTCGGCTGGCTTGATTTTGCGTAGCTCAAAGGGGGCCTCCAGCAGCTCCTTCAACTCCTTCAGCATCGCAGTGCTGTTGCTTGCGGCGAGCAGATCGTCGACGTAGACGAGCACCCAGCACGCCACTCCGTCGTCACCGACCTTGAAGAAGAGAGCCTCATTGACCTGGCTCTTCTTCCAGCCCATGCTAGTATGCATTGCGTCGAGCGCCGAGTACCACAGCAGCGGACTCTGCTTCAGCCTATAGAGGCTCTTCAGCAGCTTGCAGACGCGACCGGTTCCGTCGTTGTAGTAGTCGGGCTGGTACATGTACAGAACGCGATCCAGCTTGCTCTGCATAAACGCGTTTTTTCATTACCTACTGCATCAGCTGCAGGACGAGGACTGCTACGATGCTAAGGAAGATCCGCACCGGCGTGTACGTCTCATCGTAGTCTGCGCCGTAGACCTGCGTGAAACCTTTCACCACGAAGCGAGCCTTCTCGCGGGCGACCGTGTCATCGATGTGGTACTTCGTCATAAGCACCAAGCGGTTCTTCATGATATTGACACCGCGCGGACGCTCGACCAGCTCCCACGTCCCGTTAGAGATTAGACTTTTGATCTCCTCGTCCATGGCGGCTTTCACCGCCTTGCCCTTCCAGCTCGCCAACGCCTCTTTCACCGTCATGTTGGCGATGTCCCAGCGATGCTCTCGGCCGGCGTGCATGTCGGGGTCGAGCTCAGGCATATCGACGTCGTCCTCTGCGTCATCAAGCAGAGTGTTGTAGGCCGTCGGCGGCAGACAAGCGTGGTAGCTCAGCATTTCCGACGGCTTGCCGATGTTAGGGCGGGCAGATCGTTGCGGTTTCGCCTTTTTGACCGCGACCTCTACCACGTCATCATCTTTGGACTGCTCACTTGTCGACAGCTCCCCTTCACCGCTAGCTGCCGCATCGACGACATCCAAAACGTCGTCGCTCGATGTGACGTCGTCGAACTGCTCCCCCATCGGCAGCTCCTCTATTGTCTGCTCCCCCAGGATCAGCTGCTCTGCCGACGGCTCCCCTAAAGTTGGCGCCTCTGCCGATGGCTTCTCTGCAGTCTGCTTTGACACTGACAGCTTCCCTATTATCTGCTCCCTTGTTGTCTGCCGATGCTCGTTTACGACCTTCTCGGCATCACGTCAGCCACCGGCAATGCAACCGGTCGGCGTTGTAGGCGACGCGCCAAGTCTCCCCTCATCGCCGGTGGCCGGCGAGGATCTGTTTCGAGGAAGGTCGACGACGGGCGGTGAAGGGGAGGGCGACAAAGTTGCCGACGGGGGCACAAGAGGAGGAGGGGGTGGGACTTCCTCGATGTCCTCGTCATCATGCTCGTCAACGTCGGCCCATACTCTGCCTTCCACAACTCCATTGGCAGGGTAACGTAGAAGATTGCTTCGATCGTCGTAATGATTTTGTTGACCGTCAATTCAAGCACCTCCCAGCCCTTGCTCTCCAGCGACACGCCGAGGTGGAGACCCCAACGAGCTTTCCGCGCTAGCTTCCCACCGCGCTGCTGCTCGGGGACCATAAACTGCACCATGGAGCCCCGCACGCGCGCCAACATCAAACCCGGCTTCCTCTCAAACAACAGCTCGTGAGGCGTTGTCCCCGACGGCAGAGAAGCCCGCTCGAGGCGATTGCACACCCAGACGGCCTGTCACAGAATGAGGTGCGACCAGTGATGCTTCATGCCTTTGTGCAGAAGCATTGTTCGCACGGCCTCGACCACCGTGCACATCTCTCGCTCTGCCATCCCGTTCTGCTGGGGAGTGTAGGGGCACGTCAGATTGTAGAGGATTCTCTTGTCCTCGATGATGTCGGTGAAGGCTCGACCGAGGAACTCCCCTCTGCGGTCAGAACGCAGTATCTTCACCGTCTTCGACGTCTGCCGCTCCACTTCCTTCAACCATTTGTCGAAGACGATCAGCACGTCACTTTTCTTCGCGATTGGCCTCACCCACATGTAGCGAGTCTTCCTGTCCTTCAGCAGAAGAAAATAGAGGCTGCCATCCTTGGCGACCACTCGAAACGGCCCGCAGAGATTGATGTGCACCACGTTGAGCGCATTCTCGGCGTCCGATCCTTGGTCGGGGAAGGTGTGCTGTGCAAGCTTGCCGCCGATGCATGAGGCACATGGCAGATCATCTGCAGTCGACTTCATGATGTCCAGACTGGTGGCAACCTCATGCTTTGCTGAGCTCCTGATCGTTTCGACGCCAACGTGCGCAAGTCGTGGATGCCGCATGTCCAGGGCCGACTTCGTCGCCGACACAATCGTCCGCAGAGCCACCACCTCCGTCGAAGTCGTCGTCGACTTCGTCGAGCAGGGGTGCAGGCCGGTGCAGAGAACTCTGCCGGAGTAGCATGCACGACCAAGGACATCGCTGGCAGAAGACACCAGCAGCATCTCGCCGCCGTCGTCCTGTAACTTCACGCCAATCTCCTAGAGCTGGCCTGCAGACAGCAGGTTCGCGTGCACACCTGGTACGTAGAGCACGCCGGGAACGAGGACTTGCTTCCCGGCCTCCCCTTGCGGAGCGACGGTGCCTCTGCCTTGGCCACTCTGAAGTGCCCCGTTGAAGCCGCGGATATGGCGTAAGTCGCCGCTTGGCTGCATGTCGACGAATGCCTCCTTTGTCCCCATCAAATGGTGGGAGCAGCTACTGTCGAGCAGCACATCAGTCGGGTTGGCCTGCACAGCAGCAATGACTGCCTTGAAGTATTTGCCAGCCTCCAGCGCCAGCGAGATCGTCTGCTCCACCATGCCGACCATCGAGCACGAAGCCTCCTCGCCACAAGCATTGTCGTCAGAGGAGTCGGAATTCTTTGTCAAAGCCATCTTCGACGCTTGCTTCTCCTTGCGTGGCTGGTTGTCTCGACGACGACGGCCACCATCTGACCTTCTGCGGTTGGCATCCCGCTCGTTGTCAGACTCGTCTCAGTCGGGGCTGTCGTACGAGAGGTGGTCGGGAGTATCGCAGATGTAGGAACGGCGTTGTTCTCGACGCAAGCCACTGCTGCCGCGATCTCCTTCTTTCGCCGACTTTCCGTGGTCGGCGCCCTCCGTCGATTTCGCGTTCGACGACTTCCCACCACCACCTCCACCTGACTTCCCACGCTGCCCCTGTTGGCATCCCTGCTTTGCCGGGGCGACGTAGTTGACCTGCGGAAGCAGTTCTGTGGGTCGCTCAGACTCCTGCATAAACTCGTCCTAGATGATGTGGCTCGAAAGCGAGTCCTCGTTCAGAGTCTCGCACGTGACGTGAACTGTCAACATTTGGCGCATTAGATTGTAGCCCGACGGGAGGCCACTGATGACATGCGTGACATATGGCACCACCAAATAGTCGACGACGGCCATCCGCAGATCGGCCAAAACTTGCCGCACTCAATTGCAGTACTCGATCGCCGATTCTTACTCCCCCATACGAATGTTGGTCAACTTCTTCTCCAGTTGACTGATGTAGAGGTCGTCGGTCACTTTGTAGGTGCGCATGATGTACTGCCATGCTTGGTAGCTAGCAGCCACTCAAAGTCTGCACGACTTCAATACGACTTGCACCAGAGGCGAGCAACACCTCGAAATGACCAAAAAGGTCACTAAATAAGCAGCGTGGAACTCCACCCAGAGTTCAGAGTCGTCTACGTCCGGCGTCTCAACAAACCATCGATGAACTTTTTCAATCCGCCGATCTCCGGCTGAGGCTCGATGGATTCAATCCACGTGATCAAGTCGTCTCGACCTTCGAGCAGCTTCGGCACACCAATCTTGTCTGGCAAAAATTCAAAATAACCGTACGCCAGCGCGATGCCTTCGTCTCAACTAGCCGATGCATGAGTCGCCAAAGTCGGCCTAACGCCACACCGTAGAGGAGAATGACGTCGACCATCGATGTTGCCGTTCGAGCTGCCTCCAGTCGCAGGCGATCGCAGCACTTGCGCTTGCACTCCGCCAATGCTGACGTCGGCGGGCCGAATCACTCCGCGAACCCTCGTGCTTCCACCGCTGACAACATTGCCGCCATCACCTTCGTTGTGCACGGGTCGGGGAGAGGCGGATGCGTCGTCCGCTTCTGCACGGGGAGGGGGGTGCTCATGTGCCCACTGCGCACGAGTTCCAAGGAGCAGAATCTTCAAGTCTGCCTCGCCATACCCGCCAGTCTCGTGGCGTGTCGGAACACCATCCAACCGCGACTGCAGAGTATCTTCTACTCCTGCATCGACTTCTTGGTCGTCCATGCCCGTCTAGACGGTTGCCGGCCTACAACAACTTAGGTATTGAGCGCAAAAATCGGCTAATCTGAAGGTTCTAACGCGGGGCCGTCCACACTCACTGCACCATGCGGAGAGTCACTACACAACGGGAGTGGACTACGGTGTGTCAGAGGTCCACTGGTGATCCCCGATTGATCCTAGGGAAGGGTTACAGGCACGTTGGCCTGGGGGGTTATGGGCGCACTCACCCGCTACACAAACAAGCCCTTTTATCCCATTGGTTAGTGGCTAGGATTCTGACATGGTATCAGAGCGAAGGTCTCGGGTTCGTATCCTGGTATGTGCACCTCGGGCATCCCAGTGCGGGGGGGTGTCAGAGGCCCACTGGTGATCCCCGATTGATCCTAGGGAAGGGTTACAGGCACGTTGGCCTGGGGGGTTATGGGCGCACTCACCCGCTACATAAACAAGCCCTTTTATCCCAGTGGTTAGTGGCTGGGATTCTGACACGGTGTAGGGCACAGGGTTGTGCGAGTAATCGTAGCTTGCACTAGCGTTCTTACTGCTTGCTGTGTTCACAGAGAAGGTTAGCAAGAGTTTCCACGAGTGAAGTTGAAAGAACAATTCGCGTTGAAAAGTTCATAGTACAATGGAGGCATGCAGAAGAATATGACTAGAAGGGCATGCAACACCTAGGAAGGGCGAAATTTGCTAGCGCAGCAGAAGAGCGGCTTGCCAACGCTGCAGAAGAGTAGTCTGCCAGCGTTGCACTGCGCGCGGTCTGCCAGCACTGCAGTCGCAGGTGACTATCAGCAGTCGCAGGTAGTCGCAGGTTGTCTATCTGCGCATATGTGCGCACCTACCAAGTAGGTGCAGGTTGGCGGTTTCACCGTCAGGCACATTGCATAGGTGCCAGGTAGAAAACGTGTCGACGGTTTTGCCAGGTGCGCACCGTTGACCACGTGATGCCGTTCCGTATGTATAACTTCGCCAAAACCTCCTGGGCGAAAGTTCGCACACATCTGCGAATTCGGTCGATCAGCTCGACATCGCTCGGTCGAACAGCGTGCGCCGAGCAGAGCTCCTCGACCCGAACTCTTCGACCAGAGTTCTTCGACCAGGATTGTCGACCAGCGCTCTTCGACGGGATCTTGTCGTGCAGAGATCGTCGACCAGAGCTCGTCGCGCAGAGCTCGTCAACCAGATTCTGTCGAGCAGAACCTGCTCGACCGCAACTTCTGTCGGACTGCAGAAACCTATTTCGTCGACCAATCCGTCGTGAACTTCTCGTCGATGGCAAGATTGGCTGCGCCCAAGCGAGGGCGGGGCCTTTCTCTTTAACAGAGCACAATAAGCGCATTTCGAGGCAATGGCATCAACGCAGAGCACGGTCTTGTCATCCTCGAAACTCATAACAAGTGCTCAATTCGTTGAGAATGATATTTTCACTTGGAGCTTCGAATTCGACTAGCTCAAAGCGCGCAGGT
The DNA here is from genome assembly GCA_947471745.1 of Closterium sp. Naga37s-1. Classification (NCBI taxonomy): domain Eukaryota; kingdom Viridiplantae; phylum Streptophyta; class Zygnematophyceae; order Desmidiales; family Closteriaceae; genus Closterium; species Closterium sp. Naga37s-1. The sequence continues at coordinate 162,372 of CANJKZ010000915.1, read as the reverse complement.
CTAGATGTATTACGACGGTACATTAGCTTTCCCCAACGATGGCTCACCTCAGAAGACGGCTAAGTAAAGACCATAAGGCTAGTCAATGACTATACATATATCTGGACAATATCAAATACAGTACAAGATACATAGAGATAAAGAAACTAGCCAGTAAGGACTTGCAAGGACAAGTCCTATCCTACTTGCCTCTCCGCCCTCCTCCGATGCGCCTCTCTACTTGGTGTACCTCTTCAGGGGGTGTTTCTATATTAGCATCAACTGCAAGCAGTTTAAGGGCGTGTGATGAATTGAAATTTATACATGAATTGTTTGCTGTCTATTCTAGTGTAGATACAGCAACTTCTTATTTGGTGGTGTACCTCGTTGCATGCTTGCCTTGCCTATTTATACTCTCGATTCTCTTTAGTGAAGCCCCTCTTTTGGGATAATCCCGCTCTTATAACTTTCACCATGTATCTTGACATGGTGCCACCTTGTAGGTACCGGATTAGCTGCCTCTTCTGGTCCACCAAGTAGCTTGGTCGACGAAGTCTTGCGGGAGGCGCGAACTTCGCCCCAAGAGGTTTTGGCGAAAGTCGACATGCGGGACAAGCATCAAGCGCTCAACAAGCCGGCACCTTTCATGTGCACGACTTGCATGCACCACCGGTTTAGCGACCCGCAGCTACTTGGTGGTTGCGCACATGGTCACATGCGGCTGCAAAGCTGGCAGGCCAACTTGCTGCTGTGTTGGCAAGCCGCGTTCCGGCTGCGTTGGCATGCCGCCATCTTGCAGCGTTGGCAAGCCGCCTTTATGCTGCGCTATTGTCTGACTTGCTAGGCCGCTAGGTTGCATTGTGATATGCTATGTAGACTTGCCTTTGCCATGCTGTGTTCAATGTGTTCACTTTCTTATTGAAAATCTTGCAAATTCTCCATGTGAATAGACGAACTTGCACAAGTGTTAGCAACACTCCGATCACCGCGTACAACCCGTAGCATCCCACATAGTCCGGCTACCACTGTAAAGTGACTCTCAGCATCCCATTCGCAGCAAAGCGAGTAAGGATGATGAGAAAGTTTCAGAGTTCTATGTGAGAAAATTTCTGAAAAAAACCCCCTCAACTACGTGAATGCATGTATATCATGAAATACCGGGCTCCACAGGTACACTTGGAGGACAAGGTTGTCTTCGATGTTGCCCAGGGGCATCTAGCAGTCTTCGGTGGGGGTGCAACCCTTCTAGCGGACATGGAAATCAATCCTCCGAGATCCCTGGGGGTGGTGAATCTGATGGCTCATGATTTTATTGGGGTTGACGATGGGCCCCGATGCAGGACGCGTCATTGAGGGTGGACGATGGCGTGGTAGTTGGCTTGTGGTCGGGACATTTGGTCGGAGTAGCCTGACGTTAAATGACGGGCTGATGTACCAATCGGCATGACATGGGCGGGCATGATTATGTGGCTGATGGAGAACGAACCACAGTAACGGGGGCGAAGTTTCGACACGATGGCAGCCGTAAATCCAGGGTGTCGATAAAATTTTAGTATTCTGACTTGTACATTACGAGGTGGCGATGGCGATCGGTGTTCCTTTTAGCGATGACATTTTTTTATACATGTATTTTGCTTCGGCAGCGCGTGTTCAAGCAGCCTGCAAAATTTTGGCGAATTGTTGCGCACGTGGTGTTGGGTTGTCTGGACGCGGCGTCATGGACATTGTAGGGTTTTGCCCGTAGTAGAGGTAGAACGGCGACTCCTGCGTTGTGCTGAAATGGCGTTGTTGTAGGTGAACTCGATTAACAACAATACTTGCTCCCAGGTTACCGGGTCATCACACGTGGTGCAGACCAGTTGCTCCAAGGTCTGGTTCGTTCTCTATGTTTGACCGTCGGTTTCAAAGTGGTACGACGAGCTGAACTGTAGCCGGGTCCCGAACTGCTCCTATTTATTGTTTCCTGAAGTTGCTGGTAAAATTCTTGTCTCGAGCGTTGATAAACACAGTTCGTAACGCGTGCAGACAAATGGCGGTTGCAATGAACAGACGAGCAATTTCTTTGGACGTGATCGATTTCATGCACGTAGAAAAATGAGCAATTTTTGTCAGTCAGTCGACGATGCCCATGACCACGTCGTTACCACCGAGGCTCGTAGGTAACCCCATGACAAATTCCATTGTAACTTGCTGCTTGGCGCGCTCAGACGGCGGGATCGGCTGCAGTTGACCCGCTTTATTTAACACGAGCTCTTCATCACCTGACGCGTAGGCACGATCCAATGTGTATTGTACATCGGTCAACAACTTTGGCGAATGGTAGTACTGCTGTAGTTGCTGTCATGTTTTTTAAACCCTTAAGTGACTAGAGGTGATCTCGTGGTGTGCCTCTTGCAGTAGCAGATCCCGTAGCAGTGAGTATGCTAGCACCCAGATGTGGTTGGTGCCATTTTCTACATGTTTAACTCCCCTAGCCTCTATCAGCTACTGCAAATTACCAGTGGTGAAGAATGGGTCGGTGCGGCAGCTGTGGGTAAATAGTATGGTCCACAGCGGGCTAGTTTGGGCGAGTAGGATCGCATGCAGTTGGGCTGTGGGGCAGGTGAGGGCGTCGGCGATATGTGATACGGTGTAGACTCGAGATATTCCAACCACCATATATGTCGTGGGTTGAGATTAGATTGGGGGTAAAGGTACTGTAGCGAGCGATGGTCTGTCTGTACTATCACGCCTGATCCTGTCAGCTAGCACCACACACCTTGAACGCATGCACGATTGCCAACATTTCATGGTCGTGTATATGGTAGTTGTGCTTGGGTGGGTGAAGCTTGCGGGACTCGTACGTGATTGGCTGAAGGTCGTTTCTAAAGTCATACAATAGTACGGCTCCGACGGCTATGTTGCTTGCGTCAGTGATGAGCTCGAACGAACGGTGAGGATCAGCGATGTGCAGTGTGAGCGGTGGGGCACAAAATGCTTTTCATAGAAGAGAAGGCAGCTTGCTCTTTCTTCCTCCATGCATACTCAACCCCCTCCTCAGCATGTCGGTTAGCGGGGCAATCAGCTTCACCATGTCGGGGACGAACCGACGCATATAGTTGACAAACCCCAAGACACTGTGCAGCTAGGTTAGATTTGTCGGCGGGTGCCAGGCCTGAATTGTTACGATTTTTTTCGGGTTTGTTTCCATGCAGTTGGCCGAAATTACATGGACAAAGGCTCCAATCTTTCCTGTTGAAACTCACACTTTGAAGCCTTGGTGAGGATGTGGTTCTCAGCTAAATTATTTAAAACTTCTTCGATGTCCTGTAGGTGTTGCAGTCTGTGAGGGCTGTAAATCAGTACGTTTTTGAGATACACGATAACGCACTTATCTAAAAGCGGGCGGAAGGCCTCGTTCAGCGTCATCTAGAATGTTGCGCGGGCATTGGTTAGTCCGAAAAGGTTAGTCGATGCACAAGCGAGATCCCCCGTCTTTTTTCGGTGTGAACAGTATCGGTGCGGCGAAGGATGATGAACTTGGGCGATTTTTTTTTTTTTTTTCCAGGAGCAGGAAATCCAGTTGCTTCTGAATTTTGTCCAGTATGGGCTGGGTGAGTCGAAACTGTTGTTGTAATGTCAGATGTGCTCCCGGTTCTAACTGTATGCTGTGGTCATGCAGTCGCTGAGGTGGCAGCCCTTCCAGCAAGTCGTCTCGAAAATTTTCCCTGACTGTTTCAATAATGTTGCCAGATCAATGGTATGTCAGCGGTTTATGGAGATCGCTCGGCTTGTCGACCACGTAGACGCCAGCTCGTGCCACTACGGTGCGTTTCATCGTGATGGCACTGACTCAAACCGGCGAAGGCTCAGGCGAGCTCCAGCGAGGTAAGGCGATGTTACCATTGTACCGCACGGTGCAGTCGTTCGTCGTCCAGTCTATCCCGGATTGTGCCGTCGTAACATATCACAGCTGAGTAAATCATTCGTTCTGTCAAGGGTCATGGCCATCATTTCTTGGGTGAAGGTGAAATTACCCCCGCAGCAAATCCAAACTCGGTCCACGCATTGCCGTATCGCCAATGGCGTGCCGTCGGCCAGTCTTGCGGCGATCTCAGGTACGCATCGGTCTAGTTGCAGTCCAAGTTTTCGTTTAGTGGCGGTATGTTAGGTGTGGTTAGCTCCCCCATCCACGAATATTGTAACTAAGTCGGTGTGATTTTTTTTGCTAAGCAATATGGGACAATCTACCCCTCTACCCTCCTTGTTCAGCCTGGTGTGGTCGACCGCACGAATCAGCACTGTCATTCGGTGAGGGTCTGTTGGGTCGGGCGAGCGGCATGACTTAGTAGAGGGCCCGTCTACTACTAATTCCCAGCGTTTCCTTTCTGCTTGGTCTGTTTCTGTCAGAACATTATAGCTTATGCTGTTGTGTAGGCTATAGTGGGGTATCCCATAGGGGGTACAACCAATTAGGGTTTCATATTTGTACTCACTTCATTTCATAGTTCATTCATTCTTGTTCAAATCTTCTCATGGTATAGAGCAGGTTCCCCCTTGGGAACTGTGCTTAGGGCCCACCACATCGATTTTTTTTTCCTGCCCGAAGCGCGCTCAGCCCGAGTCGCGCTCCGGGCCCTCACTTCGTCGAGCCGCCCTAGCGGCCCTGCACTGCGGCCCCGCCACCCGTCTCCGCGGCCCCGCCGCCCTACCTCGCGGCCTCGCCGCCCCATTGCGCGGCCCCGCCGCCCTACCTCGCGGCCCCGCCGCCCCATCGCGCGGCCCCGCCGCCCTATCTAGCGGCCCCGCCGCCCTACCTAGCGGCCCCGCCGCCCCATCGCGCGGCCCCGCCGCCCCATCGCGCGGCCCCGCCGCCCCATCGCGCGGCCCCGCCGCCCTTCCTCGCGGCCCCGCCACCCCATCGCGCGGCCCCGCCGCCCCATCGCGTGGCCCCGCCGCCCTTCCTCGCGGCCCCGCCACCCCATCGCGCGGCCCCGCCGCCCCATCGCGCGGCCCCGCCGCCCTACCTAGCGGCCCCGCCGCCCTTCCTCGCGGCCCCGCCACCTTACCTGCGGCCCCGCCCTTACCTGCGGCCCCGCCGCCCTCTGCTGCGGCCCCGCCACCTTACCTGCGGCCCCGCCACCTTACCTGCGGCCCCGCCACCTTACCTGCGGCCCCGCCACCCTATCTGCGGCCCCGCCACCCTACCCGCGGCCACGCCGCCCTTACCAGCGGCCCCGCCGCCCTTACCTGCGGCCCCGTGCCCTGCAGCAGCACAGCCGAGCCGCCCAGCAGCCGAGCCGCCGAGCCACCCAGCAGCCGAGCCGCCGAGCCGCCCAGCAGCCAAGCTGCCCAGCAGCCGAGCCGCCCAGCAGCCGAGCCGCCCAGCGGCCGCGCCGCCCAGCAGCCGAGCCGCCCAGCAGCCGAGCCGCCCAGCAGCGGAGCCGCCGAGCCGCCGGGCCGCCCAGCAGCTGAGCCGCCGAGCCGCCGCGCCGCCCTCCTTCAGGGCCGCCCGACCTGCCCAGTCTGGTGAGCACAGCGCCTTTTCACTGCACTGTCCTCACCCCACTGTTTGCGCTACTAGTCGTCTAGGGTCATGGCTACCCCTAGTGTTCTCGCCTTTGACGCTGAGGGTAGGGCCATTGACTTTGAGGTCTGGGTAGATGACCTGCAGCTGTTCTTACAGTGCGATAGGGCAGACGGCCTCTCTCTCTTTGACCTCACCTCTGGCACCTCCACTGCCCCTGCTGCTGATGCTGACGCCACTGTTCGCTCCCAGTGGGCCACGCGCGACGCTGCTGCACGTCTTGCTGTGCGTCGCCACCTCCCTACCTCCGAGCGTGCGCACTTTAGTCAGTACAAGAGTGCTCAGACCTTGTACGACGCTGTAGTTGCGCGCTACTCCTCCCCTGCCACTGCTGCACTGAGCCGTCTCATGCTACCGTACCTCTTTCCTGATCTTACTGCCTTTCCCACAGTCACTGACCTCATTACGCACCTCCGCACTAGTGACACTCGCTACCGCGCTGCACTCCCTCCTGACTTCTGCGCCAGGAACCCCCCCCCCATGTACATCACTCTTTACTACATAGTCACTCGCCTTCCTGACTCCCTTCGCGTAGTCAGGGACCACTTTCTCTCTGTCTGTCCCACCACTCTCACTGTTGACCTCCTCGAGAAGTCCCTCCTAGCGGCCGAGAAGAGCATAGTCGCTGTAGGGGCCTCTCGTGGTGACCCGCGCACCCCCATCTTTGAGGGGTGTTCCCCCTCCCCCCTTCTGCCCTCTGTTGCCTCTGCTGCTGCGGCCGACCTCCTTGTTCTTGAGTCGGTCGGTGCGGCGTCTGCCCCTAGCGGGAGACGCCGCTCTGGCAAGGGCAAGGGGGGCAAGGGCGCTGGAGGAGCGAGCGGGGGCGGTGGAGGTGGAGGTGGCGGCAGTTGGGGGAGTGGGGGTGGCGGTGGGAGTGGAGGTGGGGGTGGAGGGGTCGGTGGCGGCAGTGGAGGTGGAGGTGGCGGCGGCGGTGGCGGTGGGAGCGGAGGTGGTGGAGGTAGCGGAGGTGGAGGCGGCGGCGGAGGCGGAGGCGGCGGCAGTAGCGGAGGCGGCGGAGGCGTCGGAGGCGGCGGGGGTGGCGGTGGTGCTGGTCGCGGGTCTTCGCAGAGGAGTGGCTCCGGTGGTGGCTCGCGCCAGCAGCAGCAGCGTGGTCGTGACACCCTTTCCCCTCAGCAGCTTCGTGAGTGGTACACTGCGCGTCAGCGGGGTGGGGGTTTTGGTCCGTGCTCCTACGTTTTGCGCACCGGCGACCGTGCGGGTGAGCAGTGTGGGGGTCCCCACCCCACCCAGCGCTGCTTTGGCCGCCTGACGGACGCGTGGCGTCACCAGTTCCCGGAGGCCTCCGAGATCCCTCGCTGGGGCGAGCTGTCTAGGGCGGGTGTTGCCATCTATGATCTTGACTTTGATGCTATTCTCTCTGCCATGTATGCTGTATCTATTAGTGATGAGGGTGACTGTTACCGGTGTTTCCCGCCCGATCCGGGCATTGAGACTGCTGCTCTAGGTCCTGGTGAGGCTGCTGCCCTAGGTGCTTGCGACGCTGCTGCTCTAGGTGCTCGTGTGTCTGCGTCCTCAGGTACTGGTGAGTCTGCGCTCTCAGGTACTTGCGTCGGCTTCGGCCTCCCTCACCTTCACCCTTGACTCTGGGGCGTCTCGCTCCTTCTTTCGGGACCGCACCACACTCACACCGCTGAGTCGACCGGTTGCAGTGTCTCTGGCTGACCCCTCTGGGGGTCCTGTCCTGTCTCGCTTCTCCACAGTCCTCCCGTGTCCGGCGGCTCCCTCTGGCACCCTGTCTGGTCTCTACCTCCCCTCGTTCTCTACGAACCTGGTGAGTGGTGCTGACCTACAGGATGCGGGGGTCCACCAGTTCACTCCTGCACGTCAGAGAGTGACCCACTGTACAGAGGCTGGCACAGGCCGACACCTGGCTACGTTCACCCGTCAGCCGGGGTCGAGCCTGTACACTCTGACCACTGCGTCTCCTCCAGTTGCTGAGTCTGGTAGGGTAGTTACGTCGGGTCAGGTGTTTGCTGCGGCGTCCAGGTCTGGTCCTGAGTCTGCCCCCTGTTCGTGTCGTCTCCTGTCTCACGAGACTCTCCTCTGGCACCACCGCCTTGGCCACCCCTCTCTGCTTCGACTCAGAGGTATGGCCTCCCGTCTTCTTGTGTCCGGTCTCCCCCGGTCCCTCCCTCCCCTTCCTCAGGGCCCTGGCCCTGCCTGTGTCCCCTGTGTCGAGGGGCGCCTGCGTGCTGCCCCTCACTCCTCCCAGTTTCCTCCGACAGAGGCCCCGTTGCAGACACTTCACATGGACGTGTGGGGCCCAGCCCGCGTCCGTGGACAGGGTCACGAGCGCTACTTCCTGCTCGTTGTTGACGACTACTCGCGTTACACCACAGTCTTCCCCTTGCGCAGCAAGGGTGATGTCACTGCGGTGCTGATCGACTGGATCCGCGCAGCTCGTCTCCAGCTCAGGCAGAGCTTCGGCTCGGACTTTCCTGTTCTGCGTCTGCACTCGGACAGAGGCGGAGAGTTCTCCTCTGGCCTTCTGCGTGCCTACTGTCGTGCACGGGGCATCCGTCAGACCTTCACGCTTCCGGACTCACCGCAGCAAAATGGGATTGCTGAGCGCCGCATTGGCATGGTCATGGACGTCGCTCGTACGTCTATGATGCATGCGGCTGCCCCCCATTTTCTGTGGCCGTTTGCGGTTCGGTACGCGGCGCATCAGATCAACCTCCACCCCAGGGTCTCCAGGCCGGAGACCTCCCCAGCCCTGCTGTGGACGGGGAAGGTTGGCGATGCGTCGGCGTTCCGGGTCTGGGGATCTCGGGCGTTTGTCCGCGACCTGTCTGCGGACAAACTATCCCCTCGTGCTGCTCCTTGCGTCTTCCTGGGGTTCCCCCCTGACGCGCCTGGGTGGCAGTTTTACCACCCCACCTCTCGCCGTGTTCTGTCCTCCCAGGACGTCACGTTTGACGAGTCGGTCCCCTACTACCGCCTCTTCCCCTACCGCACTCCGTCCCTCCCCCCACCCCCACTCTTCCTGGTACCAGGTCCCCCCCAGGTAGACCCCCTCCCCCCTCAGGGTCCTGCCCCTTCAGGTGTGTCCCAGGTAGACGCGGTCGAACCTGTCGAGGTCACTGGTGACTCTGGTGCTGCTGAGGGTGCTGAGGCTGGGGGTGCTGTACCTGGGGGTGCGGAGCCTAGGGGTGCTGGGCCTGGGGGTGCTACGTCTGGGGGTGCTGAGCCTAGGGGTGCTGTGCCTGGGGGTGCTGAGCCTGGGGGTGCTACGTCTGGGGGTGCTGAGCCTAGGGGCGCTACGTCTGGGGGTGCTGAGCCTAGGGGTGCTGAGCCTGGGGGTGCTGAGCCTGGGGGTGCTACGTCTGGGGGTGCTGAGCCTAGGGGTGCTACGCCTGGGGGTGCTGAGCCTGGAGGTGCTTCGCCTGGAGGTTCTCCGAGTCCTTCGTCTCGCCGGGAGCCACTTTCTCCACAGGAGCTGCGTGAGTGGTTTGCCCGGCGCTGGAGGCGTGCTGCTGGTGCTGGAGGTCCTTCGGCTGCTGAGGGTGCTGCGGTCGCGGGTCCCAGAGGTGCTCGTCCTGGGTGCACTGGAGCTGGTGCTGCTGAGGGTGCTGGCGCTGAGACTACTGCTGGCAGTCCTACTGGGGGTGCTCCTGGTGCTGCTGGAGGTTCTGGAGCTACTGGTGGTGCTGCTGGAGCGGGTGCTCCTGCTGAGGGTTCTGGTGCTGTCCCGGCTGCTTCTAGCGTCGCCGCGCGGCCTCGACCGTACTTCGTGCCACTCCTGCAGCAGGTTCTTGGTCTTCCACCCTCTACTGGTCCTCCTCCTCCCTTAGAGTGCCCACAGCCTGTCTCGTCCCAGCTACAGTTGCAGCCTACCTCCCCTTTGCCTGCTCCTTCTCCCTACGCTGGTCCTACTGGAGGTCTGGCTGAGCGTCGTGAGCCTGCGTCTCGCCCTGCGTCGCCTGTCCGTGCTGCTCGCACTAGTGGTCGCGGTTCGCGTCAGCGTCCTCCTCCTGTCCCTGGCACGCACCGGATGTCTCTGCGTCCGTCCACTGCTCCTCTGCGTGCCCCTTTGCCTTCTCCTCCTGAGTCCTCTCTTCCTGCTCTTGCCGACCCGGAGTCGGACTCTCTTCGTGCTGCCAGTCCTACTGTCACGCGTCTCCTTGCTACTGTTGTCACTGACCCTTCTTTCGAGTCTACTGCTGCGTCTGCTCTCGTTACTGAGCTCGTCGACTTTGCTGCTCGCTGTCGCTTAGACTACGCTGCTAGTCTTGTCGCTGAGTCTGAGTCTGTCTGTCCTCCGTCCGTCGGGGGTGAGTGTGCCCTTGGCACGGACGTCCTTGAGGACAGGCAGGAGGAGTTCCAGTGTCTGGCAGCTGCCTCACCTCATCTCGTGTCCGTACTGCTTACCCCTGAGGGAGACCCGGATGCACTTGACATCCCGACTCCGCGCTCTTACGCGGAGGCGATAGAGGGTCCCTACTCCTCTCAGTGGCAGGCAGCTATGGATGCAGAGATGGCTTCCTGGAAGTCCACAGGCACCTACGTTGACGCTGTCCCCCCTCCTGGGGCGAACATCGTCAGTGGCATGTGGATCTTCAGGGTGAAGCGGCCGCCGGGTTCTCCGCCTGTCTTCAAGGCGCGTTACGTGGCTCGTGGCTTCAGTCAGCGGCAGGGAGTTGACTACTTTCAGACCTTCTCCCCCACCCCGAAGATGACCACTCTTCGGGTACTGCTGCACGTTGCTGCTCATCGTGACTACGAGCTGCACTCTCTTGACTTCAGCACAGCTTTCTTGCAGGGCAGCCTGCACGAGGAGATCTGGCTGCGTCGCCCACTTGGCTTCACTGGGTCTTTCCCTTCTGGTACCCAGTGGAGTCTCCGGCGTCCAGTCTACGGTCTCCGCCAGGCGCCACGTGAGTGGCACGACACACTGAGGACTACACTTGCGGCTCTTGGGTTTGCTCCTTCTACTGCCGACCCGTCGCTGTTTCTACGCACCGACACCTCTCTGCCGCCGTTCTACATCCTCGTGTACGTCGACGACTTGGTCTTTGCCACAGCTGACACTGCTGGACTCGCCTACGTGAAGTCCGAGCTGCAGAAGAGACACACGTGCACAGACCTGGGTGAACTGCGCAGCTACCTTGGCTTGCAGATCACCCGGGACAGAGCACGCCGCACCATTACCCTGACTCAGTCACACATGGTGCAGCAGGTCCTTCAGCGCTTCGGCTTCACGTACTCCTCGCCTCAGGCCACTCCTCTGTCTACTCGCCACTCGCTCTCAGCTCTGCCTTCGGATGAGTCCGTAGAGTCGAGTGGCCCGTACCCAGAGCTTGTTGGCTGCCTCATGTACCTGATGACCTGCACACGACCTGACCTTGCATACCCTCTTAGCATTCTCGCACGCTATGTTGCTCCTGGGAGACACAGACCAGAGCACATGGCTGCAGCGAAGAGGGTGTTGCGCTACTTGTGCAGTACGTCGGGCATGGGGCTAGTGCTTGGAGGGCGGAGTCCAGTGGTCCTCACTGGGCACGCGGACGCTTCTTGGGCTGACGACCAGGCTACGCAGCGGTCGTCACAGGGTTACACCTTCAGCCTTGGTTCCGGCTCTGTTTCGTGGCGGGCTACTCGCTCGTCTTCTGTTCTTGGCTCGAGTTGTGAGGCTGAGATCTACGCCGGGGCCATGGCTGCACAGGAGCTTCGCTGGCTCACCTACCTGCTGACCGACCTTGGAGAGCCGCCTCGTTCTCCTCCAGTCCTGTACGTAGACAACAAGGCCATGCTGGCCTTGTGTCGAGAGCAGCGACTGGAGCACAGAACAAAGCACATTGCTCTCCGCTACTTCCTTGCTCGTGAGCTACAGCAACGTGGTCAGTTGCGGCTTGCGTACGTGGCCTCTGAGGCCAACACTGCTGATGTCTTCACCAAGGCACTTCCGCCTTGTGATCATCAGCGCTTCTGCACTCAGCTGGGTCTTGTGCCCGTCTTGCCTCACTTGCTCTCCTCTTGACCTTGCCTGTACTCTCACATATATATATACCTGCTCTTGCTTGTCTAGTTTTATATATATGTGTGTACTCTTGCATGTGAACTGGCCGTGTGGCCTTGACCCTGTGCTCGGACTGTGTGGTGACTTTGTGATCCACCCTGAGCTTGCTTTGCTTTACTTTGCTTGACTGGTCTTGTGACCCCTTGTTCTCCCCCACTTTGCCTATGGGGGTGTGTCAGAACATTATAGCTTATGCTGTTGTGTAGGCTATAGTGGGGTATCCCATAGGGGGTACAACCAATTAGGGTTTCATATTTGTACTCACTTCATTTCATAGTTCATTCATTCTTGTTCAAATCTTCTCAGTTTCCGCTGCTCGGCTCCCTATTTTCCTAAGCTTCCATGCATTCGCTTTTGCGGTGCCTCGGCCGATTGCACGGGAAGCATCGCCCATTAAAGCGACGGTGCACATTTGCCACCCAAAACCCGAAACCCTTGCGAACTGTTACTGCATAGGAAAAGTGTCAGCACGAAATCCAGGTTTTCGCCAGCCAACACTTTCGCGTGGCAATCCTGGTTCAAAACAAAAACTTCTGAACCTCCGCCAGGCAAATCTAGACCCTCATTTTAAACGGTGCGGCAGCAGCATTTGCGGCGACAGCATGTATCCCCAGTTGTTGTAGTTAAAGGACCCCGTCCTTGGTCAGTGGAGGATATCGAGAATTTTGTTGATTCACGTAACGCCACGGAGCAGGATTGTCAGAGGTCCACTGGTGATCCCCGATTGATCCTAGGGAAGGGTTACAGGCACGTTGGCCTGAGGGCTTATAGGCACACTCACCCGCTACACAAATAAGCCCTTTTATTCCAGTGGTTAGTGGCTGGGATTCTGACATGGTATCAGAGCGAAGGTTTCGGGTTCGAATCCCAGTGTGTGCACTTCGGGCATCCGAGTGCGGGGGGGTGTCAAAGGTCCACTGGTGATCCCCGATTGATCCTAGGGAAGGGTTACAGACACGTTGGCCTTGGGGGTTATGGGCGCACTTACCCGATACACAAACAAGCCCTTTTATCCCAGTGGTCTAATGGCTGGGATTCTGACAAGGATTTCTTGCGCGATTTTGTTTTTTAGACCGCCGGCGTAGCGATTGACGTGCTCAACTTCATGCATGCATCCCACCTGCTCGCATAATGCTAGGAATCCATTGGTGTAGTCTTGAACCGAACCGAGCTGGCGCCAAGTGCTTAGTTTCTGACGGGCGGAGATTGACGTCGCGATTGGCTCAAACCTCCTTCGCAGTCTCGCGCACCACGTGTCCCACGTGCGATAGTGGGTTACCTCTACAGAATACGACAGTGCCCAGGGTCCAGAAGGTCCTTCCTGTGGCGTTAGAATCTCGTAGTCGCTCCACTTCGTGACAATGACGTGCCACCAATCCATGGCAGGTCCTCGCAGCAACGACACGGCGTAGGGAATTTTTTCCACATCTGATGAGACGTGGTTGGTGTCGAAAAATACTTTAATAATGAAGATCCACGTCTGAACCGTCGAGCCACCCCAATGACTCGGGTCGAAGCATGGCGGACGCCGTGGCTTCAGTGGCATTGGTGACGAGAGTGCCGACTCATCATTTGGCGTCGCTGGTTTCCTGCCGCATTCGTCGCTCCGGGGTGTGTCGTATTGTGGTCGTTGCGAGCTTCATTGCGTGTGATGCCATCATTAGCAGCGCTCGAGTACTATCCTACGCTTTCATGTCGGGATGTCGTGGGTGCTGCCGGACGGCTCATCATATGCACGAGGAAATCAACAACAGCAGCCTACCTTTGCTCCGTACGAGCGCGGGTCCATCAGCTTTATGCCACACCCACAGCCTTCATCTGGACAAGAAAAATCACTGGACGCATTACAAGTTCAGTCGCAGTTCGCACACGTTCTGAAGATGCAGACGTCAAGACCCTTCGATGGAAAGGACTTCTTCACCTGGTCGTTCGAGTTCGAGCTGATGATGGAAGGCGCGCAGATACTCGGGTTCTTCGACGGGTCTCTGCCATACCCAACAAACGGCACACAGTACGAGAAGCAGCAGTACACCTATCAGTCAATGATGGCGTACACGATCCTACTGAGGAATATCACCCCGACTCAACAGCAGAACATAAGGTCTTACCGAGGTTACGGCAACTCCGCGGAGCTCGCGTACAACCACCTGAAGAGCCTGTATCAAGCAACAGACAGCGTAAGCCAAAGTCGGTTAATGGCGCAACTGACAACCGTTGAAATGAAACCAGGGGAGAAAGGAATGGCATATATCAGTCGATGTCGCGAGTTGCGCGACAAGCTTCTTCGATGCGGAGGGTCGATTTCTGAAGACGCCTTCGTGACAGTCATCATCGGCGGCCTCGGTCCTCAATGGCGCGCCACAAAGGCCATTCTCCGAGCTCACGGAAGAATCTCCGAAGCAGCGCTCTGCGCCGAAATCCACGCCAAGCAGCAAGACATGGACCTGCAAGAAGAACGACACAAAAAGAAGACATCAGCACCGGAATTCGCGTTCCACACTCAGCGACGCTACAACAACAACAACAACCGGCAGCAACAACCGAAGCCAGTACCTCCGTTCTGTCACATCTGCAAAACTTCGGGACACCCGCGTACGCACTGCCCGAATCGTCAACAGTCAACAACTCCACAGCGGCAACTTCGACCTTCAAGCAGCCAAATCGCCTCAACGCAAGCAAATCCCACGACCCAGATTCAAGCCTCAACGACTTCAACGGGACAACCTGCACAAGGAGCAAGAAACATCGTCAGCTGCATGGCAAAGCTGAGTGACTCCTGCATCACCGAGTCACCACCACACTACTCACCGGAAGATCAACTCGACGAAACCACACCCCGCCGCGAGTCACTTCAGCCGAACCCGACATACGCCGCCATCGCCCAAAGCGAACCATCCGGAAAGGACACATGGTTCTTGGACAGTTGCCGCGGACAGCACATGTGCTCCTCGGGACGCTTCGTTCAACGAGAACACCAACTTCGACGCGAAGTTGTCATTACAGTCGCCAACAATCAGAACCTGCGAACACGACGACAAGGCGTAGTTCAACTTCAGTCAAGGGAAACAAACGTTATACTGCAGATGTCAAAAGTACTAATCGCGGAGGGACTCGACTACAACTTACTGAGCGTCAGTCAGCTAATGGCGAAAGGGATTCACCTCGAAGCAGACAGCACCACCCAAGAATTCAAGCTGTATCACGGGAGAGGAGGACTTTACATCGGCAAGGCGGTCCTCAAGAACAACGTCTTCGTTCTTGACTTCGTTCCTGATCTTGGCACCGCCGACAGCGACGCCATCGTTAACTTCACCAACTGGACACACCCTCCAGACCTTGATCCAGACTTCAGTCCAGAAGGCTTTTGTTATTCACACACCATCCATGAAGCAGAAAGAACAAGGGCGTTAGCAACAATTCAGACAACATCGGCAGCAGCAGAGACAACATCAGCAGCAGCAGAAACAACATCGGCAGCAGCAGAGACAACATCGGCAGCAGCAGAGACAACATCGGCAGCAGCAGAGACAACATCGGCAGTAGCAGAACCATCAACGGCAGCAGCAGGAACGTCAACACCAATTGCTGGTCCTCCAACGGCACCCGCGCAACAACTACACCCAGCACCACGAGAAGTTCATCGTAGCGCCAACTTCACCGCCAACTTCTACTCCAACTCTGATATGTACCGACGATCACCCGGACATCGCGCCGACGAAAGCACCTGGCACGCAAGGATGGGACACCCAAGCAACACAGTATTAAACAATACGATAAGAGCAGGAGTACTCGACAAGGACTCGCTCCTACTGACCGACGGACGAGAACTTCAACGAGTACGTGGAACGTGCCTCACCTGCCCTGAAGGTGACTTACCACATCGACCGTTTGCGTCTCATCACAACCCAAGCGCACCCGCGCACGCACCACTCGAGAAGGTGTATAGCGACATCCTGTACAATCGGGAACCAGGACAAGTAATATACAACTATACAATCACCTTCATCGACGCCGCCACTCGTTACGTCTGGCACCTAAACCTCCCTAGCCGCGACATGGCATTCGCAGCCTTCGTTGCCTGGCTACCAGTAGCAGAGAGAGAATCGGGCGTGAAACTGAAAAGCTTCCAGTCAGATGGAGGAGGAGAATACACCTCTCAGCGATTCAAGCAGTACCTGGCGGAAAGGGGAATCAAGCGGCTCATCTCCCTTCCCTACGCCCATCAGCAGCAAGGTGTAGCAGAAAGAATGAACAGGACCTTGCAGAACAGCATGCGCAAACTGTTACGTGGCATGCGGCTACCCAACCACCAGTGGCCTGCGGCAATGGACCACGCCGTCATGCTGCACAACTTGCTCTCGTCATCATCGCTTCCAAACAACGCATCACCGCATCTGCTATGGACAGGGAAACAGGGCAGCACAAAAATGTTACGAGTATTCGGATGCATGGTACAGTACCGACCCCCAGCAGCACAAGCGGGCCAATTTTCTCAACGAGCACAGTGGGGACTACACCTGGGAATCGAAAAGAACTACAACGCGTGGAAAATCTTCGACGTCCATTCCAAGGAAACAGTAGCAGCACGTGATGTAATTTTCTACGAACGACTCACGCTCCAGACATACCTTGCCAACCTGCAAGAAGACCAGGATCCCACAGGTGGTTTTCGCGGTGACCGAGCCTTCGCCTCAGCAGCGGACGAAGCTGACTGGGACGAGCAGAATGTGGACAACGCATCAGAAGAAGCCGGACCTCTTCCGTTCTGCTCCGTCGACGTTCCCATGGACGAAGATAACCCTCGCGAAAGTGTCAACGCCGAAACCTTCTACTATTTCGCCGACAACAGTTACGTAACACCTGCGACAGTCAACACCAACGAAGCAGAACGAGTAGGACCCAACTTCATACTAAGTTAATCGGCTACGTCGACGCTGATCACGCTGGCGACTCCGACAATAGGCGCTCCCGCACCGGCTACATCTACCGCCTCGAACCTATCGGACCTATCTCTTGGCAGTCGAGCAAGCAGGAATTAATTGCTCTCTCGTCAGCTGAAGCAGAATATATAGCACTCTGCTCAGCCACCAAGGAAGGGCTCTATCTTCGCGAGCTGCTGGAAGAAGCGAAGTTAGCCGAGTTACCCAACTTTACCCTGTTCTGCGACAACCAGTCGGCAATTCGCATCGCCAACAAGAACGGCTTCGCGAACAGGACGAAACACATCGCCCTGCGATATTTCTTCGTGAAGGACGAGATCGAGAAGGGAAGGCTCGAGCTGTCATACTGTCCCACGTCCGAGATGGCAGCTGACTACCTGACCAAGAAGCTCGGAAAGCAGAAGTTCGAATACTGCATGCTGCTGACTGGACAGAGCCACGTCAGCGACACTCCAGAAGCGAAGGGGAGTGTTGGAAACAATCGGTCCTAAGCGCCTCTGTCGTGTCGAAACACTAAAGACACAATAGAAACGAAGTATAACGAATCACCGGCGAGTCAACCCTCGGAGGTTGAAAGTAACTGTCGGAGGTTACGCGAAAGTCAAAGGTCAGCGACCTTTGACCAGACAAGTACAGCGCGCCAGCAAGGACACACAACTGACTCGTTACAGAGCAGTTGCCCGAGTCGTCACTGTATCGAACCGCAACAGCAACAGTAAAGTAGTTGCAACCGTATCTCTTCGTATTCCTTGTACTTTTATATAATCTTGTATCGCTTTGCTTTAATCAACTTACTTTGCCCTCACATACCAGCGCAAGGTGGTTCACAACTCTTTAATTAACACTTCCGCTACTACACCAACTCTATCCAGAGTTCACCCCTGCAAAGATCCTAAGGGTTTTTCAGCCCAACACGTATGACAATGAGCGGTTATATCTATGCATTTTGGCAGTTTTAGCTACTGAGTCGCACTCGTGGTGCTTTGGAAAGTGTTAATTGTCATTTTGTGGGATGCACATATCCTTTTGGATAAGTTTTCAAAGGGTTGTTTTGAACAAATTAGTTATATATTTTGAGAACAAAAAGGAGCGTATTAAGTGATTCACAAACCATGGGACGCTTACAAGTGTTCTAAGGTGTAATTTCAACCCTTAATGGAGGTTTTTTTCAGCGCGTATTCTCCGAGGGGCTCGCTTCGCTTCAGATGGCGTTCACAGCAAGTTCCCCCAAGAGCCTCGTTGATCTTCCATTCAGTAGTCTTCGGTAATATTCGGTAGTTTCAAATCGAGTGCATTTCAGTCCCGCGCACTCATAACTTGTGTTTGATTTCAGATCCCACACATGCATGTTCACAAGGTCCTCCCGCCTTTTTCCCCTTGAGATATCTTCTCTTGGCTCCATGCCAGTCGCACCGCCATCCATTCTGGCGCCTATCCGGACCTAGCAGCTGCCGTAGTGGCCGGCGCGCGCCATACAGTGCGCGCTGCAGCATTCCACCACGCTGCTCGCCGCGCCACCTCACGCGCCATCCTGCTATCCCCGCACCCTTCGCCAACCGCTAACACAAACGGGCGGCGTCGCCGCAAGCGGTAGATCTGGCGCACCTGCCAATCTGGTGCGCACGCTCGGCTTCCGCGCTCATTTGTCGGGCTGCACAACGTGACCGCTCCGCCGCACTCGTCTCTTCCTCGCTCGACGGACGACAAGCGACAGACGACGGAAGGGCGACCCGTGCAGCGATAGGGAGAGGGAGAGAGGAGAGAGTGAGGAGGGTGTGACCGGGGGGAAGAAGGGGGACTGCGGGGAGAGAGAGTGGGCAGCAGCGGCGGCGGCATGGAGGTGTTTTTCTGGGCGGTGTTCGGAGCGCTGGTGGTGCTGTGCGCGGGGCTGGAGGGCAGCAAGGGGCAGCGCGACAAGCTGCAGACGTCGCCCGCCTTCGAGTCCTTCAAGAACAACTACCTCCTCGTCTACTCGCTCATGATGGGTACGGCTTATAACGAGTATCATTATGATGCCTAGGGCTTATAACGAGTGTTCGTGATGACGGCGTGGATGAAATGAGGCGTATTTGTGTGTTGTGAACCAATTCTGCCCCTATCTCTTCGTCCACCTCTCCTCGCATTGCCTTGCTTCCAATCCATTGGCCGTTCTTGCATTGCCATCGCCTTCATGCATCCGTCCGTCAAGGCTGCTCTCGCCCTCCTCCTTCCACCATGCACCCTGCTGCCGTGGCAGCGGGAGACTGGTTGCAGGGGCCGTACGTGTACGCGCTGTATCAGCACTACGGGTACGACAAGGGCGACATCGGCCGCCTCTTCATCGCCGGCTTCGGCTCCTCCATGGTCTTCGGCACCATCGTCGGCTCGCTGGCCGATAAGCAGTGAGCATGCTGCATTTGGCAGGCATTACCGAGTGAGGCTGTGCAAAGGTCATGTGTCACATCACTAGACTGTACTTGCGGGGTTGCGCCTTGCACTCTCACTGCCCCTCCCTCTTCCCTCTTGCTCCTTCGAACGGTCCTTGTATTCATTATAGGATATTACAAGGTAGATGCAAACACATGCAAGACAAACATACCACCTTCTACCCACCCCAGCGTCAACTACCCCCCCCCCCCCCCCACGCCCCCTCTTGCTCCCTCTCTCTCTGACGTTCTCACTCGCACACGCGCACACAATCACATGCCCTCCCCTCCCCCTCCCCTCCCCCGCACGTGCATGGCTGGCCGGTGGGCAGTGGGCGGCGGCGCGCATCGCTGACGTACTGCGGGGTGTACGTGCTGTCGTGCCTCACCAAGCACTCGCCCGACTACCGCCTGCTCATGCTGGGCCGCGTGCTGGGCGGCATCGCCACCTCGCTGCTCTTCTCCGCCTTCGAGAGCTGGCTCGTGGCGGAGCACTTCAAGGTAGGCTCGTGGCGGAGCACTTCAAGGTACAGCAAGTCGGGTCTTGGTCTTGTGCTCTTTTCGGTCCGCCACATGCAAGCCTGGCTGCACCACCCACCCGTTTCACCACTCTGTACCGCCCATTTCGTGTCTCTTCTCCGTCCCCTCCCATGCTCCCTTCCTCCCCATCCCTCCCAGCGTGGCTTCGAGGCGCAGTGGCTGTCAGTGACGTTTTCCTCGGCCATCTGGCTGGGCAACGGGCTCATCGCCATCCTCTCAGGGCTGCTCGCCAACTCGCTGGTGACGTCGCTGGCGCTGGGCCCCGTGGCCCCCTTTGACGCCGCTGCGCTCGTGCTGCTGGTGGGCGGCGCCATCATCACCGCCACGTGGCCGGAGAACTACGGCGACAGCACCGACTCCAAGGGGCTGCTCGCCCAGTTCCACGCCGCCGCCTCTGCCATCGCCTCAGGTGGGCTGCCATCGCCTCAGGTGGGCTGCCATCGCCTCAGGGGGGATGGGGAGGGGGTAAGGACGACGTAGGTACTCCACGGAACAGCCGTAGTGAGCGGAGGTAAGGCCACACTTGTGCCAGAAGAGCGTTGAGTCAGTCGCACTGCTCCCATGGGTCTCTCCTAGTGCTCTCATTGAGCTTTTCGAGAGAAAACATTCTGCAAGAGTGATTCTAGAAAACATTCTGCAAGAGTGATTCTAGAAAACATTCTGCAAGAGTGATTCTAGAAAACATTCTGCAAGAGTGATTCTAGAAAACATTCTGCAAGAGTGATTCTAGAAAACATTCTGCAAGAGTGATTCTAGAAAAACATTCTGCAAGAGTGATTCTAGAAAACATTCTGCAAGAGTGATTCTAGAAAACATTCTGCAAGAGTGATTCTAGAAAACATTCTGCAAGAGTGATTCTAGAAAACATTCTGCAAGAGTGATTCTAGAAAACATTCTGCAAGAGTGATTCTAGAAAACATTCTGCAAGAGTGATTCTAGAAAACATTCTGCAAGAGTGATTCTAGAAAACATTCTGCAAGAGTGATTCTAGAAAACATTCTGCAAGAGTGACTCTAGAGCGAGCATACGTGCGAGCGAGATGGCGGAGAAAGGTGAAGATGCGGCCTCGACACATGGAGCTTGCAGGATGTGGCTGAGAGGAGAGGGGAGGATGAAAAGAAAGTCGTTGGTGTGGGAAATTGAGGTAGAGCATATAGAGCTCACGGTTCTTTTGTGAAATCACTTGTGAGTTGAGCAGGATGGGCTGGAAGTTGAAGGCCATGCTCAATAGGATTGGTTGGAGGTTTGGGAGTCTGGTTGATCAGATTTCAGAATGGTTGGGATAGTGTTGTAACATCCAACCCACCAAAACTAGAACAAAACTAAACTAGTTTATAAAAGTACAATCACAGTCATGCGAGATGGGCTTGTACTTCCAAACGATTGGAGTGCTGGCAACGAGCCAGTGCTCAGCGGCAGAAAGTTATGGGCATGGCCCAGTGTATACGCATGAGCAAGGGTCGGGCCCAGCAGGATGTGAAGTACAGTTGAAGTGAGCAGCAATGTATTCAAGTCGTGTTCTATACTCTTCTCGATGTGAAATATGAGTGCACGGCAGACACGGCTTAGCTGAGCCGGCAGCATTCCGCGCTGGTCCGCCACTCAGGTGGGTTGGGTTGGGCCTGGCTGGCTAGCCAGCGGCCAGCCCGGGGTGGGAAGACTCAACACGCTGTCGGGCTGGCCGCTGGCCTAACCTGGGCACTGGGCGCATGACAGGATTGGGGGAGTTGGGATGGTAAGAGGGAGGAGCGCACAGTGCGTCATAATGGGGTGTAGGGCAGGGATCCCAAGGGCTCTCACACCTGCCACTGTCATGCCACCACTGCAGTACCACATGCACCACTGCAGTACCACATGCACCACTGCAGTACCACATGCACTTCCTCACTCCTCTGCGTTACCCGTGCATGTCACGGGCCACGGCCCATGGCTATGTTTCATCCTTCCCACACAACCCACCATTCAATGTCGCCTGGCACTTGTCATCGTGGGTCGCTTCTTGAATCTCTCCGGCAATGTCTGCTTGGCGTCATTCACTCCGGGCCAAATTAGATCCCTCTCCCACCACTCACATTGTGCACCAAACCAAACATGCTCCTGTCTGGAAGCCGCATTATTTCTTGGCATGCGCAGCTCCATCTGTTTCTCAATTCTTCCTCGCTGCCGTGCGTCTGCCCTCGTTGCCACCCCCGTGTGCCACGTGTGAGGCAGACGAGAAGATAGCGCTGCTGGGCGCCATCCAGTCGCTGTTCGAGGGCAGCATGTACACCTTTGTGTTCCTCTGGACGCCCGCCCTCGCCCCCTCGGACCAGCGCATCCCACACGGCTTCATCTTCGCCATCTTCATGCTCGCCTCCATGACCGGCTCCTCCCTCGCCGCCCGCCTCATGGCGCGCCCCACCCTGCGAGTGGAGCTCTACATGCAGATCGTCTTCGCCGTCTCCTCCCTCTCCCTCCTCGTCCCTCTCTTCGCCTTCGTCAGTGCTCCTCTGCGCCCCACCTGCTTCCCCCGTATCTCTCTCTCCTGCACTCGATCTGCACTCGCTCTGTGTGATACACTGCACTCGCTCTGTGTGATACACTGCACTCCCTCTGTGTGATACACTGCACTCCCTCTGTGTGATACACTGCACTCCCTCTGTGTGATACACTGCACTCCCTCTGTGTGATACACGGCTCACTCATCGCCTTCACTTATTGTTGTTTATTTCTCGACTTTCCATTGTGAAGGGGTTGTTCTATTCAGGTGCTCTCTCACCTAAAGTTCCCTATTCGTCTCCTCGTTGCACCACTACACATCCCCAACCCCTCCTTTCCGCCGCATCACCACTCCCTGCGCCTTTCCAGCCATCTGAATGTTGTGTCTTGTACTTAATTTGCCTTACTGCCCGTCCCTCCGCCCATCCCTCCGCCCATCGCGCCACGCGGTATGCAGTTTGTGTTGGAGCCGGTGGCGCCGGACGGGGGGGCCATCACGCGCGGGGGGCGGGTGCAGCTGGTGGGGTTCTGTGTGTTTGAGGTGTGTGTGGGCGTGTTCTGGCCGTCCATCATGAAGATGCGCTCGCAGTTCATCCCCGAGGAGGCGCGCGCCACCATCATGAACTTCTTCCGCATCCCCCTCAACTGCTTCGTCTGCATCGTGCTCTACAATGTATGTGCGCTCTACAGGGTATGTGTGCTCTACAATGTATGTGCGCTCTACAGGGTATGTGTGCTCTACAATGTATGTGCGCTCTACGATGTATGTGTGCTTTACAATGTATGTGCGCTCTACAATGTATGTGTGCTTTACAATGTATGTGCGCTCTACAATGTATGTGTGCTTTACAATGTTTGTGTGCTCCACAATGTATGTGCGCTCTACAGGGTATGTGTGCTTTACAATGTATGTGCGCTCTACAATGTATGTGTGCTATACAATGTATGTGCACTCTACAATGTATGTGTGCTTTACAATGTTTGTGCGCTCCACAATGTATGTGCGCTCTACGATGTATGTGTGCTTTACAATGTATGTGCGCTCTACAATGTATGTGTGCTTTACAATGTATGTGCGCTCTACAATGTATGTGTGCTTTACAATGTTTGTGCGCTCCACAATGTATGTGTGCTCTACACTGTATGTGTCATTCACACCCATCTCCTCCAATCCTCATTACATTCACCCCTCCTCTTCTCCCTCACCCCTCCCCGACCCTGCCACCCTCCCCCCTCTCCCCCCCTGGCGGCAGGTGAGTGCGTTCCCCATCACAGCCATGTTCGGCATGTGCTCCATCTTCCTCGCCATGGCTGCTGTGCTGCAGCGCCGCCTCTTCGCCATCTCCTCCCCGGGCAAGCCCGGCACGCCCGCCTGCCACTGTGAGTCGTGGGATCATGCGTTGCTCATTGCTTTTCTTTTGTGAAAGTGTGCCGCC
This sequence comes from Closterium sp. Naga37s-1, assembly GCA_947471745.1. Classification (NCBI taxonomy): domain Eukaryota; kingdom Viridiplantae; phylum Streptophyta; class Zygnematophyceae; order Desmidiales; family Closteriaceae; genus Closterium; species Closterium sp. Naga37s-1. Next base: position 138,988 of record CANJKZ010000915.1, on the reverse strand, counting down.
ATGTGTGTGTGCATGTGCAATTTGTGTGCATGTGTGTCATCCACATGCATGCCTACAGTTAGTACAATGTAACGAAGTTGGTGTGTATGACTCTGTTTTGTCTACGATAGTTTTCTGCATACGGTACCATGCTTTTTCCACTCTGCTTTCACTACATGCCCATGTGCACGTGTGCAGCAAATGCCGATGAGAATAAGATGCGGGAGACAGAGCAAGAACAACTGTTGTGAATCTCATGACTCGGGCAGTCTGAAAAGTTGCAACAATTTCATGTATCCCACCCCTCTTAGTTCTGCCTGTTGCGTAAGGTTGCAGCACTGCCACATAGACACTTAAGGTAGTTGGGAGGTGCAGTTGGAACTTGGAAGAGCAAGGGAATGCAGGCTGTGCTGACCTGAGTACCCTGAATTTGACGTCGGTCCTCATTTTACCGTAGTGATAGATGCATCTCTGTAATTTTACTGGACCAAAGACCCTAAAACCAGCTCCAGGATATCAAGGTTATGGCTTGGACCCTTACGAGAACAAGTTATATTGAGAAAGCTTCCTTACTCTTATTTGTTGGCATCGTTCTCATTACAACTGACTTACCGTCACCCCCCGGATATAAGCGCCACCCTGAGATAAGCGCCAGGCGCTTGTAATTGGCATATGGCGCTTATATCCGCTCCTCGATTATAAGCGCACCCCCTGAAAAAACTTGTTTTATTATAAGCGCATGTAAACTATGAATTTTGAAATTGGTTCAAAACACTGTAACGATTCTTACTTTAGCATGCGGATATGTTGCAAATTCGGTTCGCTTCACATTCGAACCCTGCACTGGATGCGAGTCGAGTCAGGAGGAGCCGTCAGTCAGGGGCACCTTGTGAGTCACATCAAGTGTACCCCAGCGCCCGCAGGAATTTCACTCAAGACCCCGTGTAACTTCGACCCGATTGGAAAGGCAAGAACGAGATCTACAGTTTGGTGTTAGAAAATATTAAATATACATATGTCATTTTATAAGCGCCTGCGCTTATAAATTTGACTCAATTATAAGCCCACCCCCCTAAATAACCCTGTTTTATTATACCCCCCCATGGGGGCTTATCCGGGGGGTGACGGTATTACAACATTTGCATCGAGATTGAACACAAGCTAGTGTATATCACTAGCAAAGATATATCTCCATCCAAGTGGCATTAGCAAGGTGTAAGGAAAAATCCTTTTCCTTACTTCGCGTCCCCGCTCAGCGCATACACCACTGTAGCACCACAGTCAGCACCGTTACCACTCGCAACCCTCGCATCGACAATCCCCCCGCCACCTTCGCACGTCGCACCCCGACCTCACGGCTCGGCGGGTAACCCGCGCTCCGGGCCTCCGCTTCGACATTTTCCCCAACCTCAGTCCCAGGCCCGTCGCACGACAACCACAGTCCATTACCGTTACCACTGTAGTTTCGCTATATATTCTTCGCTCATGCCTTCGCTCATTGGACTCTTGCTTCGATAGTGCAATTCTCGCTCGCTCACTCAATTGCACTTGTAACACTTGGTATCAGAGCCTACGATCTCTTCTCGGACCGCACCCACACCTTCGCTTCCTCATTATCTCAATTTTTTTGGGGGGGTAGACGTCTCTCAGTGACACATCACCGCCGCTCGTAGTGCTCTCTCGTAAGCACGCACGGCCACGACTGAGGCTCTCGCTGAGCTTGCCCGACACCCCCGCCATGGCCGAATTCACGCTCGCAACATTGACGCAGGAGCAGCTCGACCGTCTGGTGCGCCAACTCGAAGATTCGGCGCTCGAAATTGCGACGCTCACGGCGGAACGTGACTCCGCGCGTCAGCAATCAACGGTGAACACTCCCGCGCCACCACACGCACCAACAAATGCATCTGCACAATCGGACGAGCCGATCGTCATTTCGTCCGGCACACCAACACAACACGACAACGTGGGACAGCACTCAGGTGCAGCCAGTGATGGCGCCGCCCATCCGATGCCTGGCATGGGTGGGAACAGGGTCGCACCAAGCCCGCGGGAGCCTCGTGAAGCCCGTCGGCACGTGGAGATTGCGGCGACAAGTGGCGAACAGGCCATCATGGCACCAATGCCACTCAAGCCGCAACGCCCGCCCTGCTTCGACCCAAGCCAACGTGGAGGTCCGACGGTTCAATCGCGGGTCTTCACGATGAACGTCTTCTTCGACGCGAATTACATCGAGTCGGACGCAGCGAAGATTCGGTATGTTGTTTCGCTGCTGAGGGGCCCCGCCATGGACTGGTGGTGAGTCATCGTGACGTCGCCACGCGCCTACGAGCCACCGTCACAAGAGGAAGGGTTTATGGGTCCAGCTGTCACCTGGAGTTCGTTCTGCGAGACCGCCCAGTACAGCACGTGGGATGCGTGGTGCGCAGGGCTTCGGGCGCGCTTCGAGCCAATCGCGGCTTCTATTTCGGCGCGTCAGAGACTGCGTACTTGGCGGCAGCTCGGATCGGTTCAAGACTACACGAGTGGTTTTCTCGCATTATGCGAACAAGTCGGCTACATGCACGAAGCGGAGCGGGTGGACCGTTACGTCGGAGGGCTGAAGCCGGACATCTCGCACGAAATTATGCTATGCGGGCTCTCGAACTTCAACGAGATTCTCGCGCTCGCCGAGAAAATCGACACCGTCCAAGACCGGGGTCCTACTACGGACATCGTCCTCGGGGACCGATCGAGCACGCCACCGTACACGCCGTTGCGATGAATGCAGTTGCCGCACCGTTTAAGGGGCGCTGCTTTGCTTGCAATAGGCCGGGCCATCGGAAGAGCGAATGCCCAGAGGAGCTGAGGCGCCGCGGAGCAGAGCAGGGGGGGGAGTCTCAGAGGCAGGGAAACGCCAGCAGTCAGTAGGATTCAGGCCAACTACTGACGAGACTGCCTGCTCGCCCAAAAACCGACCCTCACCGATTCACAGTACCGATTCACGCCGTCGATCGGGCTCGGATGAATAAGGAGGGTACAGCGACGGATTGCCCAGTACTGATCCACGGGAAAATACAGGGAGCAGCAGTGAAGATTTTTATTGACGGAGGAGCAAGCCACAGTTTAGTTGATACCGCAACCGCCCGAAAACTGCAACTGACACTTAGCCGCTGCTTACCTGAGATAGACGCACGCTTAGTCGACGGCACGCCACTGGCCATACGGGAAAAGGTGGAAATAGTCAAAGTCCGCTGCGGGGGAAACTTCGGGTTTACACAGGAAATGCTCGCGACGACACTGGATGGGCACGACATTTTACTGGGACGTGATTGGCTGCGACGATACAACCCGAGAATTGACTGGACGACAGGAAGCTGCACTGTGCGAAGTAGTGGTAACTGGATCGAACTACCCCGCTGGCAGTCGCCCGAGTCTTCAACGGTCCACGTTAACGCCATCACGATGAAACGGGCAGTCGTCGCTGGAGCTGACGTGTACGCAGTGGACATTGCCGTAGTAGAAGAAGCAGAGCAGCCGAGCGATTTTTAGAAACTGTTAGCAGCAGTACCGCCCGCATTACAGGAACTGTTGAAATGATACCCCGGGTTTTTTCTCGACGACTTACCGAAAGGACTGCCACCTCAGCGAGCACACGACCACCGGATAGAATTAGAACCAGGGGCACAGCCAACTGTACAGTGCCAGTTCAGACTGACACAGCCCGAGCTCGACGAACTGAGGAAGCAGTTAGATTACCTGTTAGAGAAAAAATTCATCCGACCGAGCTCGTCACCCTTCGCCACACCGATACTGTTCACACCGAAAAAAGACGGGGGTTTTCGCATGTGTATCGACTACAGAGGACTGAACAGGGTAACAGTCAAGTCGCGGTACCCCATTCCCCGTGCCGACGAACTAACCGACCAACTACGAAAAGCACGGGTTTTTTCGAAAAAAGATTTACGGGGAGGTTACCATCAGATTAGGGTCGAACCATCGGACTGCGCCAAAACAGCTTTCAGGACTAGGTACGGGTCGTTCGAGTACACTGTGATGCCATTTGGGCTGACCAACGCACCGGCGACTTTTCAGATGACCATGAACGAGGCGTTTAGACCGCTCTTAGAAAAATGTGTGATAGTTTACCTCGACGACATCCTAGTTTACAGCCGGGATAAGCAGCAGCACTTAGCAGATCTGGAAGCAGTATTTAAGGTTTTAGATGAGCACAGATTACTGACCAAGGGTTCCAAGTGCGAGTTCTTCCAGGATAGGTTAGAATTTTTGGGGCACGTTATTTCGGAGGCTGGCGTTGAAATCGACCCAAAGAAGCTGGATACGGTAAAAGCGTGGCATCCCCCGACGAACATCACGGAGCTGCAGAGCTTTTTAGGGTTCGTTAATTATGTGCGTCGGTTCGTCCCCGATATGGCACGGTTAACTGCCCCACTGACGGATTTACTGCGGAAGGGGGTCGCTTTTACGTGGGGGGAGAAAGAGCATGCTGCCTTCTCTGCCCTGAAAAATGTTCTTTGTTCACCGCCCGTCCTGCGCATCGCCGACCCACACCGCCCATTCGAAGTAGTTACCGACGCAAGCGACATCGCCATCGGAGCCATACTACTACAGGACTTCGGCAACGGCCTACAGCCCATCGCATACGAGTCACGAAAACTGCATCCGCCCGAGAAAAATTACCCGATACACGACCGCGAAATGCTTGCGATTGTGCACGCGTTCAAAGTGCGGCGCTGTTACTTGACCGGCGCGGACGTGACAATACGGACAGACCATAAATCACTACAGTACCTTCGCGCACAGCCACACCTCAACCTACGACAGATTCGCTGGCTCGATTTCCTCGGGTCCAACTTTCACTACACGGTCACTTACAAAAAAGGAGCCTCGCCGACGCACTGACCCGCCCCACTGCCCAAATCCACGCAATACTACCCGCCCAGACAAGCCCACAACAGACAGGCCTATTCACCCACGGGTACCAAACGGATCCATTCTTCACAGGAGGAAATTCGCAGCAGTTTGCAGCAGCAAGGGGAGTCTATTATGTAAAAGCCGGGACTGACCGCATTTGGGTACCTGGGTATACACTGCTACGGGAATTACTGTTACAGGAGGCACACGACGGACTTACCTCAGGGCATTTCGGAGTAGAAAAAACACGGCAGCAGCTGCAGCGGTATTATTACTGGCCCGAAATGTTGGCCGACGTACAACGACACGTGACATCGTGTCCCACTTGCCAACTCATGAAATCATCACGGCAGCGGCCGGCAGGACAGTTGCAGCCGATACCACCCCCAGAGCGTGCTTGGCAACAAATGACGATGGACTTCGTCACGGGGTTACCGGCTGGGGCGAGCGGGAACGACGCGATCCTGGTCGTCGTCGATCGGCTGACGAAAATGGCACACTTTGCAGCCTGCAAGAAATCAATCACAGCCAAAGAAACAGCTCGCCTCTTCATCGCCACCATCGTCCGATTACACGGGATACCGGCAGCGATCATCAACGACCGCGACACGAAATTCTCCAGCAACTTCTGGCGGAACCTGTGGCAGCACTTTGGCACGCGACTGCAGTTCAGTTCATCATACCACCCCGAAACCGACGGACAGACAGAACGGACAAATCAGACCATGGAACAGCTCATCAGGGCCACGTGCGACGACCCGACCACGTGGGAACAACAACTGCCACTCCTCGAATTCGCGTACAACAACTCGCCATCCGCCACGACCCAACAGTCACCATTTTACCTAAACTACGGACAAGACCCGACAGTACCCATGACCCCGAATCCCGACAACCAAGTGCCACGAGCACAACAGTTCGCCGAAATATTACAAGCAGCACGGACCCGGGCAGCAGACGCAATAAAAAAATCCAACATCATCGCTAAACGTAACGCTGACCGCCACCGCAGACCCGTCACTTACCAACCCGACGACCTAGTTTTACTTGACACCCAGAACCTCCGACTGCCCATCACCCCAAAACTCCGCCCCCGATACTGCGGGCCATTTCGCATAAGCCACATGATTACGCCCGTCACCGCCCACCTCCTCCTCCCTGCTGACTGGTACGTCAGCCCCTCATTCCACGTCAGCATGCCGTCCACGAGCCACCTGCCACGTAATCGCCCAGCCAGCATGACAAGACCGCCAACTGAACCAATCATCACCCCCGAGAAAATCCTGAGCCACCGAGTTCGTGACCCTCGAGGAGCCCGGAGGATCGAGTTCCTGATCCGCTGGAAAGACCGTACACCCACCGAAGACAACTGGGTTGCCCTGGATAGAATCGAAAACCACCCCGTCCTCACCGAGTATCTGCGCAGCTGAAATTTCAGGGATGTACACGCGCTTTCGTAAGGACCTCCTTAGGGGGGGGGGTAGTGTGAGGAAAAATCCTTTTCCTTACTTCGCGTCCCCGCTCAGCGCGTACACCACTGTAGCACCACAGTCAGCACCGTTACCACTCGCAACCCTCGCATCGACAATCCCCCCGCCACCTCGACCTCACAGCTCGGCGCACGTCGCACGTCGTGTCGTACGTCGCACGTTGCACCCCGACCTCACAGCTCGGCGGGTAACCCGCGCTCTGGGCCTCCGCTTCGACATTTTCCCCAACCTCAGTCCCAGGCCCGTCGCGCAACAACCACAGTCCATTACCGTTACCACTGTAGTTTCGCTATATATTCTTCGCTCATGCCTTCGCTCATTGGACTCTTGCTTCGATAGTGCAGTTCTCGCTCGCTCACTCAATTGCACTCGTAACACAAGGCGTTTTACGCTGAGGTGGGTGGTGGGCATGATGAGTGAGCCAGTGAAAATAGAGAAACGTGGGTGCGCGGAAATGAACTCCAGCCCACGGTTTTTGTAGTTGGAGAAGCCAATTGTGCAGTACAAGCAGCTTCGCTTTCACAATACACAACTAGAAGTAGGCGATAGGAATAGCGGTGGAGGGGGGCATTTTTTGGGAGAGAGCTAAAACTGACGAGGTGAGCGATGGGGCGACGATTGCATCGAGAGTCACGTGAGGGTAGGGGAGAAAAAGAGGATGACAGGAATGTTGTTTATGTTCCGTCGCTTTGAGACCTTGCTATGAATTCAATTCTCAAGTAAACGCAAATCCACTCGAAAACGTCCAGCAGCTGCATGACTAGAATGATGGAGGAAGTACAAGCATCAGGGCATAGAATAGTTGGAGTTGGGGACTCAAAAAGAGCCATGAGAGGGAAGTGGTTCTCCAAGAGCTAGGGAAGGATGGTTGGAACCTTCCTAGCAGCAAGGATGCAACCCTCATCATGAGGTCCTTGAGGTGTCACATGCAAAATTCAATCTTGTTGGATTTTGCCTAGGTGTTGCAACATTTTGCAACCCATGCTAGAAACTTCTAGCCACCCCAATCCAAAGTCAAAGTTGCATTTCTAACCACCCAACCAAAGATCCCTTTATAGTCATGTCCAAGTGATCACCCAAAGGTAATATAAAAGTCCAAGTCTTGGAAATCTTGTAACTTGGGCGATCTTGGAAGGAATAAGGCGATATTGGTATCGTTGGAAAGCTCTGGACCTCTCCTGCATGGTCAAGCATTTACACTTAGAGAAAAACACAGAGATGATGATATCCAATTGTTAAGAGAGTACTTGGAGCCATGGCTAGAGAGGATGGTTGAAGTGATAGACTAACAAGAATGTCGAGATACAAATGTAGGAGACCCTAAATGGACTTAAGGTGTGTTCAGTTTGCGCTAGAAACTAAGAAATGAACCTAAACTGAACCGAAAGTGTATCTCGCTCTAGACATGGCGAAATGTCAAAAGAACACCATGATAAATGCCAGAGCGAGCTCTAGCGTACTCCAACACACCCCCAGGCTGGGTGAAACTCCGGAACAAAACACCTAGCGAACCGGAACACCCCCAGAAGTGGCGAGACGAGCGAGCCCAAGTGCGCGCACGTAAGAACGGTGTGGCGCACGAAGGAGAGCCTTGGTGAAAATGTCAGCAAGGTTGTCAGTAGCGGCCACCTTGCGAAGGTAGAGGAAGCCAGACTGCACCAACTCGCCCACGAAGAAGTAGCGGACCTCGATGTGTTTGCTGCGAGCATGATAGACAGAATTTTCAGTGAGGTGAATCATGCCCGCACTGTCACATGAGAGCGTCACATAGGGTTGAGAGTGACCAAGCTCAGCAAGGAGAAACGAGAACCAGCGTGCCTCCTGAGCCGCCAGTGTGCCTGCGTACAACTCAGCCTTGCATGTGGTAAGGCAGACAGAGGATAAACGAGTGGAGCGCCAGCTGACGAGGCCACTGCCAAGTGTAAAACCATAACCCTGAGAGGAGCGGCGATCAGGGCGAGAATCAGCGTAGGAGTCACTGTAACCGGAAAGAACAGGGGGAGAAGAGCCACCAAGAGTGATTGCAAGATCAGAGGTAGCGCGGAGATAGCGGAGAACGCGCTTGGCAGCCGCCCAGTGCACGTCAGTGTGGCGACCAAGGCCAACAAAACGAGAGAGGACACTAAGGGGGTAAGCAAGATCGGGGCAAGTGCAGATCATAGCTTACATGAGGGAACCAACGAGCTCAGGATAGGGTCGCAGTTCTGAGGAGGGAGTGGGAACGGCAGGGGCAGTAAGCTGATGGTTAGCGGGAAGAGGAGTGGAAACTGGCTTGGCCTGCGACATTTCAAAGCGCTAAAGAATGGAGTGGATGTAGAAAGCTTGAGAGAGAGAGATGGTGCGTGCAGCACGATCACAACGAATCTCCATGCCAAGGTAATGACGAAGTTCGCCAAGATCCTTGCATAGAAGACGCGCCTGAAGGGTCTGCTTGACAGCGGCAAGGTCGGCAGAATTTTTAGCGAGAAGCACCAAGTCATCGACGTAGGCAAGAATGTAAAGCCTGTGGGGGGAGGTGCGAATGAAGAGACTGGGGTCGGAAGTGGAGGTGGAGAAGCCAAGAGAGTGAAGAGTGGAGGAGAGCTTAGCATGCCACTCGTGCGGGGCCTACTTAAGACCATACACTGGGCGCTTTAGCTCTCAGACAGTGCCTGGAGGGAAGGGGCGAGGAAAGCCAGCGGGGTGCTCAAGGAAAATGCGCTCATGAAGCTCGCCCTGGAGAAAGGCATTGGAGATATCCATAGAGTGAATCTCCCAATCCCAGTGAGCACCTAGATCAAGAAGGCGGCGAAGTGTGGGGAGACGGGCAGTGGGGGAGTAAGTGGCCAAGTAGTCAATGCCTTCACGTTGGGTGAAGCCTTTGGCGCAGTAACGTGCTTTGAAGACAAGAAGCTCCCCGGGCAGGTGTTTGACACGAAAGACCCATTTGCCCTTGACAATTGTGGCGCCAGAGGGGGGGGGGGACAGAGTCAACGTAAGATTGAGTTCTGGTGAATGCCTCACACTCGGCAATGATGGCAGCCATTCAATCTGTTGCATGAAAGCCAGACACTGCCTCAGAATAAGTCTAAGGGGTGGGATTAGCGGCAGTGTCAACGGAGAGAAGAGTGGGAGAATTGGAGAAGTCGTCAATGGTGACACAGAGGAGGGGTGAAACGGGATGAACAAAGAACAGCTCTTCAAATTGATCCTCGAGAAAATCGACGTTTGGAGAGGGAGAGAGATGAGTCAAGAGAGCAGAGTGTTGAAAATTGGACATGGCATATGTCATGGAGCAGGTGAGACGCGGAGAAGGTGGGGGAGCAGGAGCAGGAGGGAGAGGAGAAGGATGTTGTGAAGGAGAGGGCATGGGAGCCGAAGAGGAAGAGGCAGGGGGAGAGGGGCCAGAGATGACAGCAGAGGGAGGGGTGGAGAGGGCAGGGAGGGGAGGCGGAGCAGGGGCAGGAGGGAGGGGAGAAAGAGGGAGAGCAGCAGAGGGCAGCGGATCAAAGTCAGTCTAATGAAGAGAGGGAGGAGAAGGGGTGGGAGGGGGGGTTAGGAAAGGGGAACGAGTCTCATCAAAGATAACATCCTGGCTGTGAATGAGCTGCTGAGAGGAGGGAGCATAGAAAAGATAGCCAGGACAGTCAGAGTTGATGCCAATGAACGCACAGAGCTGCGTCTTGGGAGAAAGCTTCCCACCCTGACGTGCTCGATCGGCGGGATTGATGAGGACATGGGCGAAACAGCCCCAGATACGAAGAGGGCGAGCGGAGGGCTGGCGGCCAGTCCAGAGCTGGAAGGGTGTAATGGAAGGGCGAAGGGGATGAGGGCGAAGGTTGGAAAGAAGAGTGGCATGAAGAAGAGCGTAGCTCCAAAGTGAGTGTGGAGCAGAGGCATGAGTAAGGAGACAGCGGGTGATCTCTATGAGAGTGCGAATACGACGCTCGGCAATACCATTCTGTTCAGGAGAATGCGGAAGGGTGGAGGTTTGGCGATTGCCATGAGAGGAGCAGTAAGAAGAGAGAGAGTGGTTAAAGAACTCGCCACCACCGTCAGAGTGGAGGCGTGCAACAGGACGGCCAAAGCGAAGGCGCGCCTGCTCAGCCCAGCGAATGATGAGAGAGGGGGCGTCAGATCTGGCACGGAGGGGATAGACAGTGGTAAAGCGAGAGTGGTCATCGACAAGAAGGAGAAAGTAACGATGACCCTGATGGGAGGCAATGGGAGAGGGACCCCAGAGGTCCATATGCACAAAATCAAGGGGTTTGGGGGAGGCAGAAGGGGAAGAGGGATGAAGAGATTGGGAGAGCTTGGCTTGAACACAAGGGGTGCATGGAGGAGCGGGAGAGGGGTGAAGGGGCAGGAGAGAGGAAGGGAGATCATGAAGCAGCTTCGAATTGACCATGCTGCAAAGGAGAGGGAAGTTGGGGTGGCCAAGGCGATGATGGAGAAGAAGGGTAGGTTGGGTGAGAGAGCGACAGTCGCAAGAGGAGACAGGAAGGGCAGAAGAAGAGGAAGTGTGATTGATAGATGAGAGGATGGGAACACGAAGGGTGTAGAGGCGAGTAGTACGAGAAAGGGTGAAACGAGCGAGGTGCCGGTCGTGGTAATGAAGATCACAATAGAGTTCACCTGTGGGGAAGAACGCTCGCACACCCAGACGTTGGAGGGCAGGGAGGGATAGGAGGTTATGACGGCAAGAGGGTGTCAGAATATTATAATTGTCTAGCCTGCAGTAGGGTACTCTATAGCGAGTACAACCCAATTAGGGTTTCCTATATGTATGCCAACTGCTGCTAGTGCAACCCCCTCTCTTCTTCATTCCTCATTTCTTCACATGGTATCAGAGCATCTACGCTCCTGGCCTGTGGGCCCACCTAATTGCTTCCGCTGCTACTCTGTGTGCTACTCTTAGCGGCCCCGTCGCCGCCCTTCTCGGCCCCTCGTGGCCCCTTCGCGGCCCCGTTGCCGCCCTTCCAGGCCCCTCGCGGCCCCTTCGCGGCCCCGTTGCCGCCCTTCCAGGCCCCTCGCGGCCCCTTCGCGGCCCCGTCGCCGCCCCTAACGGCCCCGTCGCCGCCCTTCTCGGCCCCTCGCGGCCCCTTCGCGGCGCGTCGCCGCCCTTCCAGGCCCCTCGCGGCCCCTTCGCGGCCCCGTCGCCGCCCCTAGCGGTCCCGTCGCCGCCCCTAGCGGTCCCGTCGCCGCCCCTAGCGGCCCCGTCGCCGCCCTTCGCGGCCACGTCGCCGCCCTTCGCGGCCCCGTCGCCGCCCCTAGCGGCCCCGTCGCCGCTCTTCGCGGCCCCGTCGCCGCCTCTACCGGCCCCGTCGCCGCCCCTATCGACCCTGTCGCGGCCCTGTCGAGGCCCTGCCCCGGCCCTGCCCCGGCCCTGCCCCGGCCCTGCCCCGACCCTGCCCCTGCCCCGCCCCGGCCATGCTCCGTCGCCTGGCGCGGCGCACCGGGGACCCGTGCACCGCCCCCCCCCCCCTCTTTTCCCGTCGCCCGCCGCGGCTCCCTGGGGGGCCGCGCGCGGCCCCCTCAGGTCGCCTCGACAGGCGACGGGAGGGGCGACCGGGGGGGGGGGGGGGGCGGGCGTCGCCCCTTCTGCCGCCTGTTTTGGCGCCCTGGGAGGCCGCGCGTCGGCCCCCCCTCCCCCCCCCCCCCCCCCCGTAACCTCCCTACCCGCCGTCCCGCCCTGCCCTGTGTTAGGGTCTGGGGGTGGCGAGTAGGGGGTGGCGGGTGTGTGGTCTCCCCTGCTCCTCCTCCTCCTCTGTCTCCCACTGCTGCAGCTGCCGCTGAGGGGGTTGGGTGTGTGGGAGTCGACGGAGTGGTGCTAGGGGGTGGGGTGTGAGTGAACCTAGGGTGCAGCAAGGGGTGTGTGAAAGGGGGGTGCTGTGGGAGTGGAACTAGGGTTTGAGCAGGGGGTGTGTGTCGAGGGGTGTGGGGCAGCTGGAGGAGGTTGTGTGAAGGTAGCTGTCATGTCGCCTGCAGCGCCTGTAGTCCGTCGCCCTTGCTTCGGTAGCCAGTGAGCCTGTTGCACCAGTCGCCAGTGGGTCCGTTGCTCCTGCCGCTCGTCTATAGCCGCGGAGCCAGTTACTCCAGTAGTCCGTCGCCCTTGCTTCGGTAGCCACTGAGTCAGCCGCTCCTGTGCCCGTGCCTCTGCAGCTTCAGTCGTTGCCTCCCATCTTCTCTCCCTCCACAGTTCCTCCTCCTCCTCACTTGCCCGCTGTGATTAACTCTAGCTTTGCTCGCTATTGTGAACTCCTGCTCTATGCGTGCTTGCTCATTGTGCTGATTACACCCCACTTTGGCTATGGGGGTGTGTCAGAATGTTATAATTGTCTAGCCTGCAGTGGGGTACTCTATAGCGAGTACAACCCAATTAGGGTTTCCTATATGTATGCCAACTGCTGCTAGTGCAACCCCCTCTCTTCTTCATTCCTCATTTCTTCACAGAGGGAACATAAAGTCCTGTAACAGCGCCAGAGGGAGAGGTAGGACAAGGAAGAGAGGAAATGCCAGTGCAGATCATGGTCATGGTCTCCCCAGCCCCATTGATAAGGAAAATTGCGAAGGACACCGGCATCACAAAAGACAGAGTCAGTAGCAGCACTATCAAGGACAAAATCAAAGGTGCGAGGAAGTGAGAGAGTGGCAGCCGTAGGGCTGGGAGAGTGAGAGACAGTGCTGGGAACAGGTGGAGAAAGTGGAACGACAAAACGAGGGTCCATGAGCGGAGAAGCACCAAGGATGCTATCCAGGGATGGCATGGTCACACTGAAAACAGAGGCCAGAGAACCAATACCAGAGGTGACAGCGGCACAAGAGTGGCGACGGTGGTGGGACAGCGGAACCCAAGCAGAGGGGCGGAGAAGAGGGGAGGTCCATCGGCAAGTAGGAGAGGTGCAAGGGGAGGAAGGGGCAGCGAAGGGAGCGGAGATTAGGAAAGGCAAGGGTAGGAGAGGAGGTACGGCAGGAGACGGGTGAGGGCGGAAGTGCCAAGGAGGAGAGGTAAGAGCGAGAATAGGCTCCATCGGGGGAAGGGGGTAGCAATGGAGAAGATGTGGGGATATAAAAGAGGAGGAGGAATAGGGACGAGGTAGTCAGCTGCTGAGCCATTGAGGGGAGAAATAAGAGGAGGAGGGATACTGGCGGAGTACTCTGCTGCTGCGCCGTTGAAAGGAGACATAAGAGGAAGAGGGATAACGACAGAGTAGTCTGCTACTGCGCCGCTGGGGGGAGAAATAAGAGGAGGAGGGATAATGGCGGAGTAGTCAACTGCTGCGCCGCTGGGGGAAGAAATAAGAGGAGGAGGGATAATGGCGGAGTAGTCTGCTGCTGCGCCACTGTGGGGAGAAATAAGAGGAGGAGGGATAACAGCGGAGTAGTCTACTGCTGCGCCGCTGAGGGGAGAAAATAGAGGCAGAGGAACACAGTGGGGAAGGAGCACGGCTACGAAGCAAGGCTGGCAACCAGCTGCAGCAGTAGAGGAGAGGATAGAGGCGGAGGAGAGAATGAGATGGGGAGGGGAATGAAGGGAGAGAAGATAGGAGGAGGAGGGTGAAGGGGCGGATGGTGAGGAGGGGTAGGTCTTGATGAGCAAGATTACGAAGCAAAGCCGGCAACCAGCTGCAGCAGTAGACGAGAGAAGAGAGGTGGAGGAGAGAGTGCGATGGGGAGGGGAATGAAAGGAGAGAAGAGAGGAGGAGGAGGGTGAAGGGGCGGATGGTGAGGAGGGGTAGGTCTTGATGAGCAAAATGACGAAGCAAAGCCGGCAACCAGCTGCAGCAGTAGACGAGAGAAGAGAGGCGGAGGAGAGAGTATGATGGGGAGGGGAAGAAAGGGAGAGAAGAGAGGAGGAGGAGGGTGAAGGGGCGGATGGTGAGGAGGGGTAGGTTTTGATGAGCAAAATGACGAAGCAAAGCCGGCAACCAACTGCAGCAGTAGACGGGAAAAGAGAGGCGGAGGAGAGAGTGTGATGGGGAGGGGAAGGAAGGGAGAGAAGAGAGGAGGAGGAGGGTGAAGGGGCGGATGGTGAGGAGGGGTAGGTTTTGATGAGCAAAATGACGAAGCAAAGCCGGCAAACAACTGCAGCAGTAGACGAGAGAAGAGAGGCGGAGGAGAGAGTGCGATGGGGAGGGGAATGAAGGGAGAGAGGAGAGGAGGAGGAGGGTGAAGGGGGCGGATGGTGTGGAAGGGTAGTAGAGAAGGAGAGGAAATAGGAGGAGGAAGAAGTAAGGCGGTGCTTGAAGCATAAAGGAGAGTGGAAAGGCGGAGGGTGAGGGAGGGGGGGGGAGAGGGGGGGCGGATTGAGGAAGGGGAGAGCGCGGCGGGAGGAGAGGAGGCGCTCGCGAGTGGAAGGGCGGCCACAAGAAGGGCGGCCACGTGGGGCGGGGCGAGCGCAACCAGGGGGGAACAGAGCGCGCGCGGGCACAAAGCAGGGCGCGCGCAGGGCCGGGCACACGACGGTGAAACCAGGGCGCGCACGGCGAAAATAAGGCGTGCACGGCGATGAAGCAGGGTGCGCGCGGCGAACGACAGGGCGTGCGCATCAACGGTGGTAGGGGAAGGGCGGGGGCGCGGGGCGCGACGGCTTTAGGGGTCGAACGGCTGCCTAAGGGGGGAATCCGCGACTAAAAGAAAAGAAAAAAAAAGGTCGAGATGATAGGAAAGCGTGATTTTGCGGGTGCCTAAGGGTGCCTAAGCGTCTAAGCATTTTTAAGAGATGTGAATAATGAAGAATTGCCTAGGATTAGGCTCTAGATACCATGTTAAGAGAGTACTTGGAGCCATGGCTAGAGAGGATGGTTGAAGTGATAGACTAACAAGAATGTCGAGATACAAATGTAGGAAACCCTAAATGAACTTAGGGTGTGTTCAGTTTGCGCTAGAAACTAAGAAATGAACCTAAACTGAACTGAAAGTGTATCTCGCTCTAGACATGGCGAAATAACAAAAGAACACCATGATAAATGCCAGAGCAAGCTCTACCCTACTCCAACACCAATAGCTATGCACAATGACATATGCTCATGCAAACAATGCACGTAGAATAGCACGAGCACTTGGCACGACGCCAGGATGACATGCACTCAAACTGACGTGCATTCAACAAACTCCCCCTCAGACTAACGGTCTGCATGGACACACACTCACAAGCATGCAGACACTCATGCACACAAACACACATGCACTCATGGCACCACTGCCCGCACTAGTGCAATGCCATGCCACACATTTTTGCACACTTCCAATGTGCACTCTTAAGAAATCTCTTGGTGAAAAAATCTGCCGCCTGCTTGCTAGCCTTCACATGGTGAAGCTCAACAACTCCCTCCACCATCTGCCTCACACAGTGCCACTTAATCTTCAGGTGCTTGTTCAGTCCATTCAGGATAGGATTATTGGCCATGCCAATTGCAGCCTCGCTGTCGGAGAAATTTTGTGTAGGTCCCTGCTGTTCAGCTCCCATGTCCTCCAGCAGCTTCCTCAGGAGCACAATGTCCTTGATGGCATGGTACATCGCCATGTACTCTACCTCTCCTGAAGACTGAGCAATATGACTCTGCTTCTTGGACCTCCAGCTCACTAGTCCACCTCCGACCATGCAGACAAAGCCACAAACAGATGACTGATCCTCCTCCTCCGAGGCACATGTAGCACGACAGCTTCAAGGTTCATGGCGTGATTCCATCTGCTCCAAACTGTTTCAGCTGGCCGCTAGATGAAAACTGAACACCAGCAGATGCCGTTGATCCGACGTAGCACACCAAGCGCTTTGCCACCTCCAACTGCTCCTCATTGGACTGCTGCACAACCCTGGCCAACTGCCCCACTCTGAATGAAGCATCAGGTCGCGTATGCACGGCTGCAAACATCACACTCCCAATGTGTGAGGATCTAGGATCGAGCTCAGAAAAGAGAATGTGAATTGAATTGAATTGAATGATCACCTGGGTACAACACGAGGCTATATATAGGCTCGACACAAGGCCCCGTAACCAGGTGTTACGCGAAGGTTCCGCGGGTCGCGAAGCGTCCCGAACAGATCCTTTCCGAATTCGGTAGAAGGCAAGTCGGTGGCAACCGAAAAGCCGGAATTCGGTGCACGCAACCTAGCTCGGTGCTATAACTATAATAAAATATAGGAAAGCACCTAGCCTAGGAAATCAAGCAATTCATACATGCATATAATTATCCTATGCTAGAAATAGCATCATAAAGTAAAGGCAAGCAAGCATAGCTGGCATAAGCCGTCGTACTCTCACACGTCCCCCCCTCAAAGCTGGGTGGCGTGAGATACACCCTGCTTGACAAGATAGTCCTTGAGAGCACGGCGTGCATTGCCCATATCAGCTTCTGCAACCCAACTGTCCTCAGTGAGGTCGTATCCCTTCCAGCGTATCAGGAACTCGAGGGTCTTGCCGCCGCGGCGCCGATGAGTGGGAACGCGCTCCACTTCGTACTCTGGTGCATCCTGTACGAGAACCGGTGGTGGTGGCGGTAGCTGCTGTCCCTGGAACTGTTGGTTGGGGTCCTTGTAGGGCTTCAGTAGCTGAACATGGAAAGCGTTGTGAAGCTTCCATGTATCTGGTAAGCGCAAGCGGAATGTAACTGGTGTCACCTGTGCCTCAACGAGAAAAGGACCACAGAAGCGAGGCCGGAGTTTGGATGGGAGGTGAGACAGGTTCAAGTTGCGCGTGTCAAGAAGCACCTGATCTCCGACTGCTACTGAGTGATCTCGTCGCTGTCGATCGGCATACTGCTTCTGGGAGTCCTGCATCGTGGTGAGACGTCGCTGAGTCTTCTCCCACAGCTGCTGCATGGTGGTGACGAAGTCATGTGCGGCTTGGACGTGTGCCGGTGTGGTTGGCTGCTGTGGTGTAAGTGGTTCCCGTCCGTAACACAGGAAGAAAGGAGTTTTCCCTGTGGCCGCATGTGATGCGTTGTTGTAAGCGAACTCTAGGGTCGGTAACTGTGTGTCCCAGCGGCTGACGTCATCCTTGCAAGCTGTGTGCAGTAACTGTTCAACCACTTGATTGAGTCGCTCTGTCTGTCCGTCAGTCTGTGGGTGGTATGATGAGGACATCGCAAGTTTGGTCCCCAATAATCCCATCAGCTCCTTCCAGAACTTACTCGTGAATTTGGGGTCTCTGTCTGAGATGAGTGTAGCGGGGATGCCGTGGATGGTGATGATGCGGTCGAAGAAGAGGCGAGCAGTTGCTTCAGCTGTAGCTGTGGCGTTGGTCGGTATGAAGTGACCCATTTTGGAGAACTTATCGATGACTACGAGGATGGAATCGTTCCCCCGTGAGGTCGAAGGAAGTCCTGTGATAAAGTCGAGGCTAACGACCTGCCATGGCTGCTCCGGTACGGGTAGAGGCTGAAGTAACCCTGCTTTTTTCTGCTTGCTGCTCTTCATCCGCTGGCACGTGTCGCATGAGGTGACAAACTGCTGCACGTCTGCTGCCATCCCGGGCCAGTAGTAATACTTCGCTATCCCTGCTAACGTCTTGTTGCTCCCGAAATGTCCCGCGTAAGGTACGTCGTGAAACTCCTCCAATAGGATCTGCCGTAGCGGGGCGTAATTCGGTACCCAAATATTTCCTGAACCCTTCCTTACAGCTGAGTCTTTCTCCCACTGTAACAACTTCTTGGTCTGTGCTGTAGCGATTTCTGCGTCCACGGAGTACCCATGTTGGAATAGACCCTTGAGCAGAGGGTTCATCCTGTCGAGCTGGATGCCTGCTACATGTCCGGGGCGGCTCAACGCGTCTGCCTTGTTGTGTAGCCCGGGCTTGTAGACGATGTCGTAGTGGAAGTGAGTTTCCAGGAAGTCCACCCACCGCACTGTTGGTGCAACCCTACGGTTTGCATTCGGCTTGTTGTCCGTGTGCGTGCATGCGTGTGTGCATGGAATGGTATGAGGGCATGAAATAATATATATTTCATGTTTACAATAGTGTGTGTATGATGAAGCATGATTTTGAATGTGTGCGTCGAGTCAATAGCGAGTTATCGCTAGTCGCGTGTCACGTCGTCGTTTGCGTGTCGTGTGCGGTCTTCTATTTTGTCGTGTGTGGAACGTTCGGCGTGTCGCAGGTGTGCGCAGCAGACTTCCAAGAACTCAAGGAAGAATTTACCTTGAAGAACCAGAGCCTTGGTTTCAAGATTCAAGTTATTTCGAAGCTCTCCAAAAGG
The DNA here is from genome assembly GCA_947471745.1 of Closterium sp. Naga37s-1. Lineage (NCBI taxonomy): Eukaryota > Viridiplantae > Streptophyta > Zygnematophyceae > Desmidiales > Closteriaceae > Closterium > Closterium sp. Naga37s-1. The sequence goes on along the minus strand of CANJKZ010000915.1, from coordinate 120,428 downwards.
GTAAACTTTAAGATAGTGAGAATAGTTGCATTACTTTGTGTAGTGTAACATTTCTCTTGGTGTAGGCCCTTGTGGAGGGTAGTTTCGAGACCCTTCGTGGTTGGGGACAGTGTGGCACTGTTCCACATCACTGTACCTCGGCTCTTGGGGTTTGTAGGAGCTGGGAGTCATTCCCAACTCGTAACTCTTCCTATCTTGTGTTCTAAGACTATAGTGGCTGCCATAGTACCATTCGTTCAAACCGACGCTGTGTCGTCAATTCTTTATGAAATCGTGCAATCTAAATTGCTTATTGTAGGCGACGTCAAGACGCTCCAGATCCAATTTGAATCAAGTCATTTGCAGCTGTGAGCAGAACGCTATCAACGTTTGAAGCCGCTGTGCAGAAATCCGTCTGTGCACTCTATCTTTCGTTTTAGGCACATTCAAGGCTATTGTGACTATAACAAGTGGTATCAGAGCCCCTTGGAGCAGTTTCGACAATGGATGGACCTGAGGAAAGGGGTGGCAGAGTTGCTGGTGGCAGTGGAGAAGCCCAAGCTCAAGGCCAACCCCGTGATTCAGCCATGGCGCCCATGCAACCAAGTCTTGGCCCACCTAGGGATGAGCCTAGGGTGTTTGGGCTTGACAAGTTCAACGGTGACAACTTTGCTGAATGGTCCTTCAAGATGGAGAACATCTTTGACCACTATGACCTGCTGGAGGTGATGGAAGGAACGGAGAAGCGCCCCGAGAACGACCCGGAGAAGAGCCCGTGGGTGCGGAAGAGCGCACAAGGCTATCTCCTACTTGGGCAAGCGTTGGGGAGCAGCCAGATCCGTCACATCAAACCATTCCAGCGTGAACCAGAGAAGGGACCAAAGGCATGGGCTGCTCTCAAGGGTGTACATGCTCCTGCAACAGCGGCGGTAGCGGTGGTGTTGGAACGGCAAATGGCGGCACTACGAATTGAAGAAGACGAAGCGGTTGAAGAAGGGGTGCAGAAATTCTTCGACTTGTTGACGCGGCTTGAGGGAGCTGATTTGAACTACAGTGAGCTCCAAAAGAAGACCAAGTTGCTGGCCTTACTCCCAGAGTCATGGTCCTCTCTCATCATCAACCTCAATCGTGACTTGCCCCACCTCTCGCTTGAAGACGTGAAGCGAGCTATCCTTCAAGAGGATTTCCGCCGCCGTGAGTTGGCGAGTGCGGATGGCGCTGGGGCAGCGAGCATCGGCCGTGGATATGGTCGAGGAAGAGGCAGAGGACGAGGGGGAGGAAGGTTTGGTGGCAGCAACTTCGGCGGAGGCCGCAGGAGTGGCGGTTACGGCAGCGACGACAAGAGCTACGGACGCGGTCGCGGCCGATTCGACGGCGAGTGTCACTATTGCCACAAGAGCGGACACATGTGGCGCGACTGCTACAAACTCCCTGATGGTTGGACCCCTGCTCAAGGCCAAGAGGGTAGAGGAGCAGGAGGAGGGAGAGGACGAGGCCGTGGAGGCCGTGGCGGTCGCGGTGGCGGAGCTGCAAACATGAAGAGCGGAGACAACGACAAGGACTCGAGCGACGATCGATACCCGGGTCTATTCTACTTCGTGTCGACGCAAGTACCGGCTGGTCCAGAGAAGGATGAAGGCCTTGAGGAGCCAGCAGCTGTGGGGAAGGTGACCCTACACCCCCTGGACTATTGGGTGATTGATAGTGGCGCTACCTATAGCATGACACCTCGCCCGGACTTGCTCACCGAACTCGAGCCGTCACCGGTGAAGCATGTCACATCGGCTTTGGGGCAGCGAGCAGAGGTGAAAGGCATGGGCAAGGCCATGTTCAAGGGTGCTGATGGGAAGATGGTGGGCCTCAAGAACGTGCTTTGGGTGCCCAGCCTTGCTGCAAACCTGATTTCCGTGCGGCGGTTGGCAAAGGCCGGCATGGACACGAACTCGAAGGGAGCCAAGACCTACACCGCAAGGCTTGGCGATCGAATTCTTTGGGACCTTCATGAGGACAGGGATGTCTACAACGAGATGTGGCAGATCCCAGTGGTCCCTATGCCTAAGGAGAGGCAAGTGGCAGCAAGCATCAGCATCAAGGATGGAGCGGTCGGTAGCGACGATGGCGCGAACGGTCGCGCTAAGGAGAATGAGCTCAAGAAGAGCAAACCTGGAGGGACCAGCAAGTTCAGTGAACCTAAGGAGAGTGGTGCAGCAACCAAGGAGCAGCAAAAGGGTGAGGAGAACCCAGAGGCAGCAGCGGAGGAGGACTACGGAGAGAGTATGTGGGGCGCTATTGCGAGCGCGGCATTCTCCAATCCAACTTCGGCTACGGGGGAGTGTGATTGGCTCACCTTGCATCGGCGCATGGGGCATGTGGCCCTGCCCATCTTGCAGCAGCTAGTGAAGAATGAGATGGTTGCTGGCATACGTGTGAAGGGGGAGCCCGATGAGGTACTTGGCTGCCCGACGTGCATGCAAGCCAAGTTCACACGTTTCCCGTTCTCTAGTTCGGAGGCAACGGCTAAGGCACCACTTGATGAGGTGGTGATGGACGTGGTGGGCCCCCTGAAGCTTGGAGCTGCTGGAGCTGAGTACTTTCTCACCATTGTGGACGTCTACACTCGCATGACTTGGGTGTACGTGCTGTCCAAGAAGAGTGACGTGGCTGAAACGGTGAAGACCGATTGGTTGCCGATGGTGGAGCGGCAACAAGACCGGCTAGTGAAGGCAATCCGCACCGATCGAGGGGGAGAGTTCTTGAGCAAGGAGTTTGGATTGTGGCTGAAGAAGAATGGCATAAGGCACTCCCTTACCATGCCATACTCCCCTGCAATGAACGGCATCGCCGAGCGAGCGAACCGGACAATCACGGAGACGGCGCGCGGGTTGCTCATTGAAGCCGGGCTACCCGAATATTCCTGGCCTGATGCGGTGCGGAGTGCATGTGTGGCCAAGAACAGAGCTTTGACTCATGTGGGAGCAGACAAATGGGTGCCCTATGTGGAGTGGATTGGAAGGAAGCCAAAGGTGGATATGCTTCGGGTGTTCGGGTGCATGTGCATGGCGCTCGTGCCTAAGCATCTTCGGCACAACAAGCTCGGTGCCAAGGCGATATGGGCTGTGCACTTGGGCATGGCTCAAAACAGCAAGGGGTGGCTTCTTTGGGACCCATTCACCAAGAAATTCTTGGTGAGCAGGGACTGCAAATTCATGGAGAATCTGATGTACAAGGATTGGAAGGCGGAGAATGAGGCGAAGATAGGCGTGCGGTTGGGGGACGTGAAGAGTTCCGGTTTGGAGCATGTGGAGCTGCCCTTGGAGCTGAGCAGCGGCAGCACCACCACAAGGCAATCTTCCCTTGTGAATGGGGGAGAGGAGGCCAAGGATGCAGAGGAAGAAGAGGAGGAGGTTCAGCAAGTGAGCGAGCGTGCACCGACACTTCCTTCTCGCACTACGAGTGCTCCACGGATCCGAGTCACCCCGCAGCAACGCCAAGGCCTTCATGTCCCTGCAGCTGAGGAAGAAGGAAGGGGCAAAAGGAGAATCCAAGCCCCAAATAGGCTGACCTATGAGGCACTCGGAAAGCCAGCCAAGTCAGCCTTGGCCGGAGCGGCACTTATAGTTGGAGAAGACGAGGAGAGTGACTACGAGGAGTGTGCCTTCGCGTTCTTCTCTCCGGTGGAGATGCCGGGGGAACCAGCAACTCTCAAGGAGGCCTTGGAGAGTAGTGATGCTGAGGAGTGGAAGAAGGCAATTGAGAGTGAGCTGAAGAGCATTGAGGAGAACGGCACATGGGAATTGGTGGAGCTACCGGAGGGGCGTAAGGCGATTACGTCCAAGTGGCTCTTCAAGATCAAGTCCGACGCCGACGGCAAGATCGAGCGCTACAAGTCTAGGCTTGTGGCGAAGGGGTACCAGCAGAAGGAGAAGGTGGACTATAAGGAGTTGTTTGCTCCTGTGGTGAAGCCGACGACGCTGCGAACCCTACTCGCGGGAGCTGCCATCAAAGGATGGGTGGTGAAACAAATGGATGTCACAACGGCATTCCTCAATGGCGTCCTTGAGGAAGAGATTTTCATGGCGCAGCCAGAGGGGTTTGATGATGGTAGTGGCAGAGTTTTGAGGCCGAAGAAGGCCCTTTATGGACTGAAGCAGGCCCCTAGGCAGTGGTACTTGAAGCTGCGAGGAGTTTTGGAGGAGATCGGCTTCACTCCCTCAACGGCCGATCACTCATTGTTCATGCTTGGCGAGGGGGAGCAGAGGAGCTTCATGGTGGTGTACGTGGATGACATCCTCATCTTTTCACCCTCATCTGACCTTGTGAAGGAGGTGATGCTGAAGCTTCAGGACAAGTTTAAGTGTAAGGCCCTTGGTGACGTCAACTTCTACCTTGGGCTTCACATTGAACGTGATGTGGAGAAGCGGTGCATGCGGGTGCATCAACGGAAGTACCTGGAGGCATTGGCTGCCAACTTTGGGCAGAGTGAAGGCCATGTGGCTACACCCTTTCCCTCTGGTTTCAAGTGTGTGAAGGGACCAGAGGAGGAGAGCGTTGGTGAAGAGGAGAGGCGCCGTTTTCACTCGTTGGTGGGCAGCCTCATGTACGCACACCCGACCGGACGTCGCGTTTGCTACCGGACAGTTGGCTAGGGTTGTTCAATGCCCTAATGAGGAGCAGGTAGCAGCTGGAATGAGAGTGGCCAAGTATCTTGGCCAAACACCGACCGTTGGGCTGCAATATTCGGCGGCGGCGCAAAGGCGCCAAAAGGGCGCGGATGGTGTTGAACCCGGGCGTTTGTTCCTCACCGCATTCTCGGATGCTTCTTTTGCATCAGAACCAGAGGACATGACAAGTGTTGGAGGGTTCATTTGCTGTGTTGGTGGAGGCCCAACTGCTTGGGAGAGCAAGAAGCAGGTGGATCAAGCATTGATCTCGGTGGAGTCCGAGTATATGGCACTCTTCCGTGCCGTACGAGAGATTGTGTGGCAGCGGCGTTTGTTGGCTGAATTGGGGGAGGAGCAGCAAGGACCTACCCCACTCTACTGTGACAGCCAGGGTGCCATTGCTCTTGCTAAGAACCCTGTGTTGCATGGCCTCACCAAGCACATGAGGGTGAAGTGGCATTGGACGAGGAGCATGGTGGCCGCGGGTGAAGTTGAGTTGCACTATGTGAAGACGACATGGCAGCCAGCTGACATGATGACCAAGAGGCTGGTGGAGCAGCAGCATTGGAAGTGTTGCAGGCTGGCTGGGATGGCTCTGAACTGAGAGAGCAAGATCCTAAGGCCAACAATCCGAGGGGGAGTTTGTTGGTGCAACCCTACGGTTTGCATTCGGCTTGTTGTCCGTGTGCGTGCATGCGTGTGTGCATGGAATGGTATGAGGGCATGAAATAATATATATTTCATGTTTACAATAGTGTGTGTATGATGAAGCATGATTTTGAATGTGTGCGTCGAGTCAATAGCGAGTTATCGCTAGTCGCGTGTCACGTCGTCGTTTGCGTGTCGTGTGCGGTTTTCTATTTTGTCGTGTGTGGAACGTTCGGCGTGTCGCAGGTGTGCGCAGCAGACTTCCAAGAACTCAAGGAAGAATTTACCTTGAAGAACCAGAGCCTTGGTTTCAAGATTCAAGTTATTTCGAAGCTCTCCAAAAGGGTAAACTTTAAGATAGTGAGAATAGTTGCATTACTTTGTGTAGTGTAACATTTCTCTTGGTGTAGGCCCTTGTGGAGGATAGTTTCGAGACCCTTCGTGGTTGGGGACAGTGTGGCACTGTTCCACATCACTGTACCTCGGCTCTTGGGGTTTGTAGGAGCTGGGAGTCATTCCCAACTCGTAACTCTTCCTATCTTGTGTTCTAAGACTATAGTGGCTGCCATAGTACCATTCGTTCAAACCGACGCTGTGTCGTCAATTCTTTATGAAATCGTGCAATCTAAATTGCTTATTGTAGGCGACGTCAAGACGCTCCAGATCCAATTTGAATCAAGTCATTTGCAGCTGTGAGCAGAACGCTATCAACGTTTGAAGCCGCTGTGCAGAAATCCGTCTGTGCACTCTATCTTTCGTTTTAGGCACATTCAAGGCTATTGTGACTATAACACGCACCTGTCGTCGTGAGAGCGTCGGCTGCGACTTTAGGTATTTGAGACTGCAGTGGTCAGTATAGACTGTAGTCTTGGCTCCCTCTAGGTAACACCTCCACGCCTTGAAGGCTATGACTATCGCTAAGGCTTCCTTGTCATGGATGGGGTAGTTCAGTTCTGCTCCGTGTAGCTTCTTACTGAGGTAGGCGATGGGCTGCAAACCGCGTCCGTGATCCTGCATCAGTACTGCTCCGACTGCTTGGTCACTAGCGTCTGCTTCCACCACGTAGTCCTTGTCTGGATCCGGCAAGATGAGTACTGGCGCTGTAGTCAGTGCTATCTGTAGCTGTGCCATGGCTTGCTGATGAGGAGTATCCCATTTGAAGGGCGTATCCTTTTTCAATAGGTCGGTCAGTGGCGCTGTTATCTTTGCGTACTGCGGCACGAACCTGTTGTAGTAGTTGGCGAAGCCTAGGAACTGCTGCAACTCCTTCACGTTCTCCGGTACTTTCCACTTCTTGACGGCTTTGATCTTCCGCGGGTCCACGTGTACGCCGTCGGCACTCACCATGTGTCCGAGAAACTGCACCTTCTTCAGGGCGAAGTCGCTCTTCGACAGCTTCACGTAGAACTTGTTTTTCCGTTGGATCTCGAACACCTTCCGCAGATGCTCCACGTGCTCCTTCATGTTCTTGGAGTAGATAAGAATGTCGTCCAGGTACACCACTACGCACTCGTCCAGTAGGGGTCGTAAGATGTGATTCATCTCCGCCTGAAACGTTGCTGGTGCGTTGCAGAGTCCGAACGGCATCACCAAGTATTCGTAGGAGCCGTATCTGGTACGGAACGCCGTCTTGTGGACCGAGTTGTCTGCCATCTTGATCTGCCAGTAACCCGATCGTAGGTCCAGCTTCGAGAATACTGTTGCTCCACGCAGATGATCGAGTAGGTCGTCTATGCGCGGTATGGGATATTCGTTTTTGACTGTCAATTTGTTTAGTGCGCGGTAGTCGATGCACATCCGTAAACTGCCGTCTGGTTTTGGAGTGAAGAGGACTGGTGCACCGTAGGGAGAGGTGGATGGGCGGATCAGTTGTCTGTCCAGTAGATACTCTATCTGTTTCTTCATGTCTGTCAGCTCGGTCGGACTCAGTCGGTATGGTGCACGTGAGACGGGTTTCGCACCTGGTTCCTCCACGATCTCGTGCTCGTGGGTGCGTGCTGGAGGTACTCCTGCGGGTAGGTCGTCGGGCATTATATCTTTGTACTGCTCAAGGACCTCCTTCACTGCTGCAGGTAGCTCCGAACTCGGCTTCTCCTTCTCTGCTGCTGCCATAACCAGTGCTAAGTAACCCGTGTTACTCTCGTTCACCGTCCGTTCGAACCGTGCCAGTGTCGTTTCAGGAATGTTCCCTGTATCCGTCCAGCTTCGCAGCTCCACTCGTTTCCCGTTGTTGTAGATGCACACCTTCCTGCTGACCCAGTCGATCTCGGGGTTGAACCGCTTCAAGAAATCTCGCCCCAAGATGAAATCTAAGCCCTTGATGTTCGTGATCGGCAACGTCGGCTTCCACCTCAGCGCCCCTATGTGTAGCTGCAGTGATGCTTCGCCGTGGATGGGAAGTTTCGTACCGTCCACCATTGTTGCCGAGAACTTGGTCTCCTCCGAAAATTCTCCAATTTTCTCCAACGTCCCGCGGTCGCACACCGAGTGGGACGCACCACTGTCCACCATTGCCTGGAGGCGTCGCCCATTGCAGATCACCTCGAGTAGTAGTGGTTTTTGCTGCTCCGAGTAACCATAGATGGTCTCGCTTATAGGATCGTAGGGTACGTCAAATAGATCATCCCTCGGTCCTGCGCTCGAAGCTGCTGACTCCATATCAGTTTCCAACTGAGCAGGGTTAGAAGGATTTATCCGAGGCCGATTCAGCTTCGTCTTGGCCTGGAACCTTCCCTTAAGCCTTTGCAGCTGTGTAGGCTTCTCCTGTGGGCAATGGGGAGCCTTAACACTATGCTGCGGGGAGAGAATATGAACTCCTTGGAACACACGACTTTTTTCAACGCTCCGGAGTGGTTTACCCAACTTCTCAGGTACCTGAATAATGTCTGAAGGCTTTTTCTTGGCCTCGAAATCTCCCCTGGATTTTTTATAGGCTTGAAAACCTCGAGAGGGAATATTCTTACTCTCGGGGGTGTTCGGCTGGAGTTTCCCGGTCGGTGCAGAGTCTTGTTTCGCGGAGCCTCCATTTGTCTCGGCGATTTCCCCTGTTGCTGGCCGGTTATGGCGTTTTAAATTCGCGCCATTATGTCCTCCTTTTTTCGCCATCGTGGATGTCGCACTGTTGTTGCCCTGCAGCTCCGCTCGTGCCTTCTTCATTTTCCAACACGCCAAGAATCGATGTCCTGCTGCGCCGCAAAATTCGCACTTCTCATTTTTTGTCGGCCGCTGCTTCGCGTCGATCTTGTCGATATCCATTGGGTCGGCGGTCGTGGGTGGTGCCGATCGCTTCGTGCCAAATGATCGGTTCGGCACGTGGCGTCGTGTCTCGGGTTCACATAACATCAGCGCATCGAATCGCTCTGCTGCACACACCATGTCGCGGTAGTTGTTGTAGTTCGCGGCAATCACCTGTTGGCGGACTTCCATCTTTAGCCCCTCAGTATACGCTTGGATTTTTTCCCCTTCGGTCAAGTCGGTAATTCGGTTGAAGAGGCTCTCCATCTGCTGCGTATATTGTGTTACACTACCGAACTGTTTATGCCGATGAATCTGCTGCCGCGCCATGTAGCTGGAGTTGATTGGTTCGAAACGTTGAATTAAAGCTTCCCGAAACTGCGTCCATGACCCCTCGCCTCGGATCTTATTGCTGTTGTAAATCCACTCGAGCGCTGGGCCTCGTAACAGTGTCGCTGCGAGCCGAATCCGCATTGCATCGTGTGTCGGGGTCGTACAGCCAACGGCCTCGAAGTAAATTTTGAGAGTCGCAATGAATCGACGAACGTCAGTGTCTCTCGCATTCGGATTGAACGTCTCCGGTAGCCTCGGACGTGCCGCCTCAAGATTCACTGTAGCCGCTGCCGCTGCTGCTGGGTTAAGTGTCGGTGTCGCCGCTGCTGCTGCTGACGTCGCTGCTGCATTCGCCGCTGCGTTCGCTGCTGCTATGGCGGCTGCCGACTGGTTCGCGAGAAGCTCCTCTATTCGCTGGAGTGCCGCTCGCGTCTGGTCCAGGCCGGTGTGTAACTCCGTAATTTTCCGTACGGAATTATCACTGTTTTTCTCCATTTGGCGATTTATAGGAAGATTTGCGACGAAAATAAATGAATTTTAGGCACTGGTCATCTTACTGTGAGTCGAGTTGACTGCAGAAATGGCGAGGGCTGATTCTGTAGGTCGCGTTATTCTCCCTTACTCGAAATTCGCGTCTGATCTCGGCCGTTGAGAAGAAATTCGATCCGACGCTCCAAATTCCAACTTGTTTGGGCAAAATTCTCGAGGCCGTTGAGATTCGAATCGATCCGACGGTCGAAATTCCAACTTTTTCGCCACTGGACCTGAGGAGTGTTCGAAAACCGGTTCGAGGGGGACGTTAGAAAATAGCGCGGAACTGGTTTACGTACCCGAAATCGGCGCTTTCCGTCGTCGCCCCCGCGGTTTTAAAAGCTAGGTTTTAGCGGTCGAAAAACTTCGCTTGCAAACAGGCTCTGATTACCAAGTGTGAGGATCTAGGATCGAGCTCAGAAAAGAGAATGTGAATTGAATTGAATTGAATGATCACCTGGGTACAACACGAGGCTATATATAGGCTCGACACAAGGCCCCGTAACCAGGTGTTACGCGAAGGTTCCGCGGGTCGCGAAGCGTCCCGAACAGATCCTTTCCGAATTCGGTAGAAGGCGATTCGGTGGCAACCGAAAAGCCAGAATTCGGTGCATGCAACCTAGCTCGGTGCTATAACTATAATAAAATATAGGAAAGCACCTAGCCTAGGAAATCAAGCAATTCATACATGCATATAATTATCCTATGCTAGAAATAGCATCATAAAGTAAAGGCAAGCAAGCATAGCTGGCATAAGCCGTCGTACTCTCACACAATGAGTGACTGGTACTCATTCTTCTGCTCATCCTCAAGTATATCATCCTCCTCAGCCACCTTCTTCAGTTTGAAGCCTGCAAGGAACGTTGTCATCAAAGTGCGACCCCCAGTCACAACATAGCGCTCCATGACACCAGCAATATAGTGTGACCAATGCACCTTCAGCCACCTCCTCTCAACATCCCTCTCAATCTGCAGCCCCAAGTAGTAGTGGACATCCCCCAGCATCTTGCACTTGAAGTTGTCCATCAGCAGCTTCTGTGTCCATCAAATCTGCTCCATGGAAGGTAAGAACAGCAGTGTGTCATCGACATACGCCACTAGCAGGAGCAGCTGCTCTACCTCTCCAAGCAAGAACAAGTTGTGATCCGATTGGGACGTCTTGAAGCCTCCACCCAGCAGCACCTCTTTCAGCTTCTCGTACCAACACCTGGGCACTTGTTTAAGGCCATAGATAGCCTTCTTAAGTTTGCAGACCCGGCTGGTCCCATCCTCATAGCCGTCGGGCTGCACCATGTAGATATCCTCCAGCAGTATTCCATCGAAAAACGTAGTGGTGATATCTATCTGCTTTACGTGCCATCTCTTCACAGCTGCGCGAGCCAGCAAAACACTCAGTGTCACTGGCTTAGCAACGAGAGCAAAGATCTCCTTGAATTCAACCTTCTCTTTCTGCTGAAACCCCTTGGCGACCAAGCGGCTCTTGAACCACTCCAACGTACCATCAGCTCCTGACCTGCTACACCGACGCCAGCTTCAACTCTGTGAAGGCGGATGGCACCAGCATTGGAGGCTATGTGTGCCTGTCTGGAGGTGGTGCAGTGAGCTGGCGTAGCAAGAAGCAGAACGAGGTGGGGCAGTCCTCGTGTGAGACAAAGTACATGGCCCTGCATCATGGGGCAAAGGAGGTGGTGTGGCTGAGGCGTTTGTTGGAGGAGATTGGAGTGTGCCAGAGGGAGCCGACTGTGATTTTCTGTGACAATGAGTCGGCGGTGAAGCTAGCAAAGAATGCTTGTCTTCATGGGCTGACCAAACACATCAGGCCTAAGTGGCACTGGGTGAGGAGGCTCCTGGACAAGGAGGTGCGGCTGGAGATTGTAAAGACCCATCAGCAGGCGGCTGACATTCTCACCAAGCGCCTGGCTGAATCTGAGCATTGGAAGGGCATGAAGCTTGCTGGGATGAGTGTGCATTGAGGGTGCATGCTTGAGCTATGGCATGTGGGATGATGGTTGGCAGCCAGAGGGGGAGTTTGTTGTCTGATGCAATCATATGCATTCACGTCTATCTGCCTCCCATCATGTGTTCGTGCGCTGCATGCGTGGTGTGAGCGTGTGCAAGAATTTGTGTTTTGTGCGGTTTGGTTTTTCTGAGTGTGTGTGGATGTTATTTGGCTTGAGCAGATATCTCAAGTGACTCCTCTGCTCAAGAGCTTTCCGACGAACCAAGTATCGCTTCAATCGGAGCACGAACAAGAAAGTTACGAACGTTGGAGTTCGTATGCTTTTCATATTTGATTGTGGCAACTGTGGGAAGTTGTGGGGTTGACTCAATATGGGGTACAGACTTTTGGGGGTTAGGAAATTCGTCTTTTCTACTGTAGTTGCTGCCAAATGGTTGGGAGAAACCAAACCAGGTTGGCAAGTGTGGCCAAGTTGGGTTGAGGTGGATTGTGGAGGTTGGGATAGTGACAAAGGTCAAAGTTGGGTTGCCTATGGGGAAGGGAATTGTGTGGCATGGGGTTTCCTTGGTTGGAAACTCTCTTGGGACCTTCCCTCTCGTCCTCCTGATCCCTTCCACCTGGTTTAGTGCTACTCTTACTCTCTTGTGTAGTAATTGTGAACTTGTGTGAGACTATTGTGATCGAGTTAAGATTCTATTGCAGCATACCCCCTAGTGCGCCGAATTTGATAACTCAAGAAATACTTCACCTTTTTGTACGATTCAACTTGGGAATTGTAGCCACGGAGTAGAGCTACATCATATCTGAGTTTGGTGAAGTTTTGAACGTGAACGTTTTGTCGACGGCGTTTCTTGTGAGCGCGACATTTCTGTCCAGAATTCTAAGCCAACGATTTTGAGAATTATAGGCACCTAATCTTCGTAGACTCCGTCCTTAGTCTCTAACAAAGGACGGAGTCAAGCAAAGGGGGGAGCTGAAACCTCTAATTGAGAGCAGAGGAGACGAGTCAAGGGAGTGGAGAAGCAGCTGACAAGAAGAGTGAACCGCCACCATCCAAGATCGAAGTTTTGGATGGCTCCAATTATGAAGAATGGAGCGGGCGGATGCGTTCAAGCGCTATAAGCTGCTGAAACTCGCGATGGGAGAAGAGAAGATGCCGGAGAAAGGAGATGCCCGCGATCGGTGGATTGAGAAGAGCGCGGTGCTGTACGACCTCATCCTCCAATCGGTCAACAACGACATGTTCCAGCTTATCAAGGATTTGGTGGAGCTCGACGACTCATGACCGAAGGCGTGGAAGCTATTACGCGACGTGGTTCAACCCAACACGCTGCCGATGGTGATTGTGTTGGAGAAAGAGCTGACTGCCCTCTCCATGCGATCGGGAGACGATGTGAAGCCGATCCTTGATAAGATCAAGGACACCTATGCGAGGATGGCAGCGGCGGGCAGCAAGGTGTCGGAGATGCAGCAGTGCACCAAGATCATCTCGGTGCTCGACAACTCGTGGGACAACCTTAACCCCACCCTCAACGTTCAGCAGGACAAGTGGACGCCTGAGTGGCTATGGCAGCAGATCCTGCAGGTGGACTTCCGCAGGCGCCACACGGGAGGTGGTGCTGCCAACAAAACTGCTGAGGGGTATGGAGGTGCAGGAGGCAGCAGAGGAAGAGGGGGAGGGAGAGGCCGAGGCCGTGGGAGAGGCTTTGGCAGAGGAAGAGGCCGAGGTGACTACAACGAGGGGCATGGGAGATCTGGTGGCAGGGGGAGCACCCGAATGGAGGGTGCGTGCTGGTACTGCAAGAAGGCTGGACACCCGTGGTTCAAGTGTTTCAGCCGACCTGAGGGATGGGCGCCCATAGGCATGAAGCCGCCAAGTGGTGAACGTGCACGAGGTGGCGCTGTGCAAGGTTCATGTGCACAAGGTGATGGTGCACAAGGTAAAGCCGACCCTGGGATGTTCCTCATGGTTGAGGATGTGCAAGGAAGTGGGGGTGATGTGGGTTCAGTTGGGAAGGTTGTGATGCACCCCCTCACTCACTGGGTAATCGATTCAGGTTGCACAAGTCACATGACCCCACGGGCAGATTTGCTTGACGAGGTGAAACCCCTTGGGAAGATCAAGTTTGTGGCTGCCGCTTCAGGTGCTTTGCTCCCTGTTATTGGTGTGGAGAATGCCAAGGTAATGGGAGCTAATGGGGGGCTTGTGGGGCTTGGGAATGTGTTGTTGGTTGAAGGTTTGTCCGCTAACCTCCTCTGTATGCGCCGGCTGCAGAAAAGCAAGGCCAAAGTGACTTTCGGCCCAACCAGCTGCCGTGCAAAGCTTGGGAAGTTGCTGCTGTGGGATTTGGAGGAAAATAGAAGCTGCATCAAGGACCTATGGCAGCTGCCCATCATTCCTTGGAATGGGAAACCACCAGCAATGGCAGCGGCAGCGGCAATGGCTAAAGCAACTGCGGGAGGAGAGGAGACTGCACCAACTGATGGGGCCGTGGATGCAGTCAAGAAGGTGCAGCAGCCACAGCACCCACATGGTGAGGTGCTTGCTGGTGTGGATGCAACCGCTGCATGGGCAAAGGCTTCATCCGGGAGTGGTGAGGCCGATTGGGAGACGTGGCACGAGAGGCTGTGTCATGTGAATTTCCCTATGCTGAAGAAGCTAGTGAAGGATGGGAGCTTGAAAGGGTTGGAGGTGAAGGGGGCAGCAAAGGAGATTGGGAGCTGCCCTACATGCCTTGAGACCAAGTTCACGAAGTTTCCCTTCAGCAGCAGCACGGGACCAGCGAAGGCTCCACTTCCACTTGTGCACATGGACGTGGTGGGCCCCACGAGGGCCCCTTCTCTCTCGGGCAGCCGCTACTTCTTGACCATTGTGGACGACCACACGCGTGCGGTATGGGTCTACCCTCTGAAGACTAAGGGGGAGGTGGCAGCGGCTGTTCTCAAGGAGTGGATGCCGAGAGCACAAAGGGAGAGCGGACACAAGGTGAAGGTGATCCGCACCGACAACGGAGGAGAGTTCATCGGCGCTGATTTTGAGAAGGAGTTGAAGCGGAAGGGGATCCAGCATCAGCTCACAGTGCCCTACAGCCCGCAACAGAACGGTGTGGCTGAGCGGTTCAACCGGACCCTGCAGGAAGGTGCTCGCACTCTCCTTGGGCGCGCAGGGCTGCCGGATCCGTTTTGGGTGACTGCACTGCGGCAGGTCGCCCTTGTGAAGAACAGGGTGCTGGCAACAGTGGGGGACAAGCAGTGGGTCCCCTACACCAAGTGGTATGGGAGTGCACCAGCTGTGACCATGCTGAGAGCCTTTGGGTGCATGGTGGTGTTTCATGTGCCTAAGGAGAAGAGGGGAAAGTTGGAGGCTTCTGGGAGAAGGGGTGTGCACTTGAGGCTTGCTAAGGATCACAAGGGCTGGCTGATTTGGGACTTGGCCAGCCAGCAGCTGACTGTGTCAAGGGATGTGAAGTTCCTTGAGTCCTTGTACTACAAGGAGTGGAAGCAGCAGCAGCTGAAGCTTCCTACGACACCGCTAATTGTCGAGGCCGATGAGGTGCAGCGGCCTTCGAGGCAAGTGGAGGTTTCTGTCTCTGAGAATGAGATCTCTGGGGTAACTGAGGATGGGGGAGAACCTGAGGTGGAGGAGCAGTAGCAGCAGCAACAGCAGCCGCAGCAGTAGCAGCAAGGTGCTCCACAAGGTGCCGCACCTCCGGCTGACCGTCCCCGGAGGGAATTGCGCCCCCCTAACCGGCTGACCTATCCAAGCTTTGGCAAGCCAAAGGTGGTACGAGCTGGGAGTGTGGCTGAGCAGTGTGATGAGGACGAGATAGCACACTGCTACTTGGCAACCGTCCCTGAGCCCAAGACGTTAGCCGAGGCATTGAGCGGGCCCGACGCTGAGAAGTGGAAGCAGAGTGTGAAGGAGGAGTATGACTCTCTGCTGGAGAATGAGACGTGGGAGCTGTGTGAGCTGCCTCCTGGGAAGAAGGCCATTTCTTCCAAGCTGATCTTCAGGCATAAGTACGGACCAGATGGGGAGCTGACCCGCTACAAGTCAAGGCTTGTGGCTAAGGGGTTTCAGCAGACAAAGGGGAAGGATTTTTACGAGATCTTTGCTACTGTGGGGAAAGGCACAACACTAAAAGTGTCTCTGGCAACTGCTGCAAACCGTGGATGGTGGGTGAAGCAGATGGACATTACCACCGCCTTCCTCAATGGGATCATTCTGAAGGAGCTGTACATGTTACAGCCTGAGGGTTTGGATGATGGGAGCGGCAGGGTGTGCAGGCTGAAGAAGGCCATCTATGGCTTGAAGCAGGCTCCTCGTGCATGGTACCACAAGCTAGAGGAGACACTGCTGGCTAGGGGGTTCAAGAAGAGTGAGTGTGACCACAGCCTGTTCCTGCTATAAGAGAAGGAGCAGTTTCTCATGCTCCTGGTGTATGTGGACGACATCCTGCTCTTCTCTGATTTGTCTGCAATGATTGAGCGTGTGGAGGAGATGCTGGAGATGCAGTTCAAGTGTTCCAAGATGGGAGATGTGAAGTACTACCTGGTGATGCATGTGGAGAGGGACCTTGACAAGGGAGTGTTGAGATTGCACCAGAGGAAGTACTGTGAGGGGCTGGTCGAGAAGTATGGGCTGCAAAATGGAGGGAAGCCAGCCAACCCACTGCCTTCAGGGTTCACAGTGGAGCCCTGTGCTGATGAGGAGGTGGTGGGTGGGAGTGACAGGAAGCTGTTTCATTCCATGGTGGGGGCACTCAATTATGCAGCTAACCACACGCGGCCTCACATTGCCTTTGCTACATCCAGGCTTGCAAGTGTGGTTGCACGCCCCAGTCATGAGCAGCTGGAAGCGGCCAAGAGGTTGGTCCGCTATGTGAGCGCTACGGCATCAGTGGGCTTGGAGTACAGTGCTGTGCGACAGAGGCTGCAGAGGGGTGCAGCTGATTTGGGCAAGGGGGAGATTCTCCTGACCTGCTACACCGACGCCAGCTTCAACTCTGTGAAGGCGGATGGCACCAGCATTGTGTTATAGTCACAATAGGCTTGAATGTGCCTAAAACGAAAGATAGAGAGCACAGACGGATTTCTGCACAGCGGCTTCAAACGTTGATAGCGTTCTGCTCACAGCTGCAAATGACTTGATTCAAATTGGATCTGGAGCGTCTTCACGTCGTCTACAATTAGCAATTTAGATTGCACGATTTGATAAAGAATTGACGACACAGCGTCGGTTTGAACGAACGGTACTATGGCAGCCACTATAGTCTTAGAACACAAGATAGGAAGAGTTACGAGTTGGGAATGACTCCCAGCTCCTACAAACCCCAAGAGCCGAGGTACAGTGATTTGGAACAGTGCCACACTGTCCCCAACCACGAAGGGTCTCGAAACTACCCTTCACTAGGGCCTACACCAAGTGAAATGTTACACTACACAAAGTAATGTAACTATCTTCAATATCTTGAGGTGTACCCTTTTGGCAAGCTTCGAAATCACTTGAGGCTTGACACCAAGGCTCGGGCTCTTCATCACAAACTCATCCTTGAGTTCTTGATGGGTCTGCTGCACACACCTGCGACACGCCGAACGTTCGACACAGGACAAAATAGAAACCGCGCACGACAAAATAGAAACCGCGCGCGAGACACAAACGACCGCGTAACACGCGTCTAGCGATAACTCGCTATTGACTCGACACACACACTCGACATCATGACTCAACATTCACACACAATTATAAGCATGAAATATATATTATCCCATGCCCTCATACCATTCCATACACACACACATTCACGCACACGGACAACAAGCCGAGTGCAAACCGTAGGGTTGCACCAACAAACTCCCCCTCGGATTGTTGGCCTTAGGATATGTTGCTCTCTCAGTTCAGAGCCATCCCAGCCAGATTGCAACACTTCCAATGCTGCTGCTCCACCAGCCTCTTGGTCATCATGTCAGCCGGCTGCCCCGTGGTCTTCACGTAGCGCAACTCAACTTCACCCGCGGTTACCATGCTCCTCGTCCAATGCCACTTCACTCTCATGTGCTTCGTGAGTCCATGCAACACAGGGTTCTTAGCAAGAGCAATGGCACCCTGGCTGTCACAGTACAGTGGGGTAGGTCCTTGCTGCTCCTCCCCCAATTCAGCCAACAAACGCCGCTGCCACACAATCTCCCGTACGGCACGGAAGAGTGCCATGTACTCGGACTCCACCGAGCTCAAAGCTTGGTCAACCTGCTTCTTGCTCTCCCAAGCAGTTGGGCCTCCACCAACACAGCATATGAAGCCTCCCACACTTGTCATGTCCTCTGGTTCTGATGCATATGAAGCATCCGAGTAGGCGGTGAGGAACAAACGCCCGGGTTCAACACCATCCGCGCCCTTTTGGCGCCTTTGTGCCGCCGCCGAGTATTGCAGCCCAACGGTCGGTGTTTGGCCAAGATACTTGGCCACCCTCATTCCAGCTGCTACCTGCTCCTCATTAGGGCATTGCACAACCCTAGCCAGCTGCCCGGTAGCAAACGCGACGTCCGGTCGGGTGTTTACCGCCGCATACATGAGGCTGCCCACCAACGAGTGAAATCGGCGCCTCTCCTCTTCACCAACGCTCTCCTCCTCTGGTCCCTTCACACACTTGAACCCAGAGGGAAAGGGTGTAGCCACATGGCCTTCACTCTGCCCAAAGTTGGCAGCCAATGCCTCCAGGTACTTTCGTTGATGCACCCGCATGCACCGCTTCTCCACATCTCGTTCGATGTGGAGCCCAAGGTAGAAGCTCACGTCACCAAGGGCCTTGCACTTGAACTTGTCTTGAAGCTTCAGCATCACCTCCTTCACAAGGTCAGAAGAGGGTGAGAAAATGAGGATGTCATCCACATAAACCACCATGAAACTCCTCTGCTCCCCCTCGCCAAGCATGAACAAGGGGTGATCGGCCGTTGAGGGAGTGAAGCCGATCCCCTCCAACACTTCGCGCAGCTTCATGTACCATTGCCTAGGGGCCTGCTTCAGCCCATAGAGGGCCTTCTTCAGCTTCCACACTCTGCCACTACCATCATCAAACCCCTCTGGCTGCGCCATAAAAATCTCCTCCTCAAGGATGCCGTTAAGGAATGCCGTTACGATGTCCATTTGCTTTACTACCCATCCTTTGATGGCGGCTCCCGCGAATAGGGTTCGCAGCGTCGTCGGCTTCACCACAGGGGCAAACAGCTCCTTGAAGTCCACCTTCTCCTTCTGCTGGTACCCCTTGGCTACAAGCCTAGACTTGTAGCGCTCGATCTTGCCGTCGGCATCCGACTTGATTTTGAAGAGCCACTTGGACGTTATCGCCGTACGCCCCTCCGGTAGCTCCACCAATTCAAACGTGTCATTCTCCTCGATGCTCTTCAGCTCACTCTCCATGGCCTTCTTCCACTCCTCAGCATCACTACTCTCCAAAGCCTCCTTGAGAGTTGCTGGTTCTCCCGGCATCTCCACCGGAGAGAAGAACGCGAAGGCACACTCCTCGTAGTCACTCTCCTCGTCGTCTCCGACCATCATTGCCGCTCCGGCCAGGGCTGTCTTGCCCTGCTTTCCCGGCGCATCATAGGTCAGCCTATTAGGGGGTTGAACTCTCCTCTTCCCCCTTCCTTCCTCCTCAGCTGCAGGGACTTGAAGGCCTTGGCGTTGCTGCGGTGTGGCTCGAATCCGTGGAGCACTCGTAGTACGGGAAGGGAGTGATGGTGCACGCTCGCTCACTTGCTGCACCTCCTCCTCTTCTTCCTCTGCATCATTGGCCTCCTCTCCCCCATTCACAAGGGAGGATTGCCTTGTGGTTGTGCTGCCGCTGCTCAGCTCCAAAGGCAGCTCCACATGCTCCAAACCGGAACTCTTCACCTCCCCAAACCGCACGCCTATCTTCGCCTCATTCTCCGCCTTCCAATCCTTGTACATGAAGTTCTCCATGAACTTGCAGTCCCTGCTCACCAAGAACTTCTTGGTGAATGGGTCCCAAAGAAGCCATCCCTTGCTGTTTTGAGCCATGCCCAAGTGCACGGCCCACACCGCCTTGGCACCAAGCTTGTTGTGCCGAAGATGCTTAGGCACGAGCGCCATGCACATGCACCCGAACACCCGAAGCATATCCACCTTTGGCTTCCTTCCTAGCCACTCCACATAGGGCACCCATTTGTCTGCTCCCACATGAGTCAAGGCTCTGTTCTTGGCCACACACGCGCTCCGCACCGCATCAGGCCAGAAATAGTCGGGTAGCCCGGCTTCAATGAGCAACCCGCGTGCCGCCTCCGTGATTGTGCGGTTCGCTCGCTCGGCGATGCCGTTCATTGCAGGGGAGTATGGCATGGTGAGGGAGTGCCGAATACCATTCCTCTTCAGCCACAACCCAAACTCCTTGCTCAGGAACTCTCCCCCTCGATCGGTGCGGATTGACTTGACTAGACGGTCTTGTTGCCGCTCCACCATCGGGAACCAATCCGTCTTCAACGTTTCAGCCACGTCGCTCTTCTTGGCCAGCACGTACACCCAAGTCATGCGGGTGTAGACGTCGACAATGGTGAGAAAATACTCAGCTCCAGCAGCTCCAAGCGTCAGGGGGCCCACCACGTCCATCACCACCTCATCAAGCGGTGCCTTTGCCGTTGCCTCCGAACTAGGGAACGGAAACCGGGTGAACTTGGCTTGAATGCACGTCGGGCAGCCAAGCACCTCATCGGGCTCCCCCTTCACACGTATGCCAGCAACCATCTCATTCTTCACTAGCTGCTGCAAGATGGGCAGGGCCACATGCCCCATGCGCCGATGCAAGGTGAGCCAATCACACTCCCCCGTAGCCGAAGTTGGATTGGAGAATGCCGCGCTCGCAATAGCGCCCCACATACTCTCTCCGTAGTCCTCCTCCGCTGCTGCCTCTGGGTTCTCCTCACCCTTTTGCTGCTCCTTGGTTGCTGCACCACTCTCCTTAGGTTCACTGAACTTGCTGGTCCCTCCAGGTTTGCTCTTCTTGAGCTCATTCTCCTTAGCGCGACCGTTCGCGCCATCGTCGCTACCGACCGCTCCATCCTTGGTGCTGATGCTTGCTGCCACTTGCCTCTCCTTAGGCATAGGGACCACTGGGATCTGCCACATCTCGTTGTAGACATCCCTGTCCTCATGAAGGTCCCAAAGAATTCGATCGCCAAGCCTTGCGGTGTAGGTCTTGGCTCCCTTCGAGTTCGTGTCCATGCCGGCCTTTGCCAACCGCCGCACGGAAATCAGGTTTGCAGCAAGGCTGGGCACCCAAAGCACGTTCTTGAGGCCCACCATCTTCCCATCAGCACCCTTGAACATGGCCTTGCCCATGCCTTTCACCTCTGCTCGCTGCCCCAAAGCCGATGTGACATGCTTCACCGGTGACGGCTCGAGTTCGGTGAGCAAGTCCGGGCGAGGTGTCATGCTATAGGTAGCGCCACTATCAATCACCCAATAGTCCAGGGGGTGTAGGGTCACCTTCCCCACATCTGCTGGCTCCTCAAAGCCTTCATCCTTCTCTGGACCAGCCGGTACTTGCGTCGACACGAAGTAGAATAGACCCGGGTATCGATCGTCGCTCGGGTCCTTGTCGTTGTCTCCGCTCTTCATGTTTGCAGCTCCGCCACCGCGACCGCCACGGCCTCCACGGCCTCGTCCTCTCCCTCCTCCTGCTCCTCTACCCTCTTGGCCTTGAGCGGGGGTCCAACCATCAGGGAGTTTGTAGCAGTCGCGCCACATGTGTCCGCTCTTGTGGCAATAGTGACACTCGCCGTCGAATCGGCCGCGACCGCGTCCGTAGCTCTTGTCGTCGCTGCCGTAACCGCCAGTCCTGCGGCCTCCGCCGAAGTTGCTGCCACCAAACCTTCCTCCCCCTCGTCCTCTGCCTCTTCCTCGACCATATCCACGGCCGATGCTCGCTGCCCCAGCGCCATCCGCACTCGCCAACTCACGGCGGTGGAAATCCTCTTGAAGGATAGCTCGCTTCACGTCTTCAAGCGAGAGGCGGGGCAAGTCGCGATTAAGGTTGATGATGAGCGAGGACCATGACTCTGGGAGTAAGGCCAGCAACTTGGTCTTCTTTTGGAGCTCACTGTAGTTCAAATCAGCTCCCTCAAGCCGCGTCAACAAGTCGAAGAATTTCTGCACCCCTTCTTCAACCGCTTCGTCTTCTTCAATTCGTAGTGCCGCCATTTGCCGTTCCAACACCACCGCTACCGCCGCTGTTGCAGGAGCATGTACACCCTTGAGAGCAGCCCATGCCTTTGGTTCTTTCTCTGGTTCACGCTGGAATGGCTTGATGTGACGGATCTGACTGCTCCCCAACGCTTGCCCAAGTAAGAGATAGCCTTGTGCGCTCTTCCGCACCCACGGGCTCTTCTCCGGGTCGTTCTCGGGGCGCTTCTCCGTTCCTTCCATCACCTCCAGCAGGTCATAGTGGTCAAAAATGTTCTCCATCTTGAAGGACCATTCAGCAAAGTTGTCACCGTTGAACTTGTCAAGCCCAAACACCCTAGGCTCATCCCTAGGTGGGCCAAGACTTGGTTGCATGGGCGCCATGGCTGAATCACGGGGTTGGCCTTGAGCTTGAGCTTCTCCACTGCCACCAGCACCTCTGCCACCCCTTTCCTCAGGTCCAGACATTGTCGAAACTGCTCCAAGGGGCTCTGATACCACTTGTTATAGTCACAATAGGCTTGAATGTGCCTAAAACGAAAGATAGAGAGCACAGACGGATTTCTGCACAGCGGCTTCAAACGTTGATAGCGTTCTGCTCACAGCTGCAAATGACTTGATTCAAATTGGATCTGGAGCGTCTTCACGTCGTCTACAATTAGCAATTTAGATTGCACGATTTGATAAAGAATTGACGACACAGCGTTGGTTTGAACGAACGGTACTATGGCAGCCACTATAGTCTTAGAACACAAGATAGGAAGAGTTACGAGTTGGGAATGACTCCCAGCTCCTACAAACCCCAAGAGCCGAGGTACAGTGATTTGGAACAGTGCCACACTGTCCCCAACCACGAAGGGTCTCGAAACTACCCTTCACTAGGGCCTACACCAAGTGAAATGTTACACTACACAAAGTAATGTAACTATCTTCAATATCTTGAGGTGTACCCTTTTGGCAAGCTTCGAAATCACTTGAGGCTTGACACCAAGGCTCGGGCTCTTCATCACAAACTCATCCTTGAGTTCTTGATGGGTCTGCTGCACACACCTGCGTCACGCCGAACGTTCGACACAGGACAAAATAGAAACCGCGCACGACAAAATAGAAACCGCGCGCGAGACACAAACGACCGCGTAACACGCGTCTAGCGATAACTCGCTATTGACTCGACACACACACTCGACATCATGACTCAACATTCACACACAATTATAAGCATGAAATATATATTATCCCATGCCCTCATACCATTCCATACACACACACATTCACGCACACGGACAACAAGCCGAGTGCAAACCGTAGGGTTGCACCAACACATTGGAGGCTATGTGTGCCTGTCTGGTGGTGGTGCAGTGAGCTGGCGCAGCAAGAAGCAGAACGAGGTGGGGCAGTCCTCGTGTGAGACAGAGTACATGGCCCTGCATCATGGGGCAAAGGAGGTGGTGTGGCTGAGGCGTTTGTTGGAGGAGATCGGAGTGTGCCAGAGGGAGCCGACTGTGATTTTCTGTGACAATGAGTCGGCGGTGAAGCTAGCAAAGAATGCTTGTCTTCATGGGCTGACCAAACACATCAGGCCTAAGTGGCACTGGGTGAGGAGGCTCCTGGACAAGGAGGTGCGACTGGAGATTGTAAAGACCCATCAGCAGGCGGCTGACATTCTCACCAAGCGCCTGGCTGAATCTGAGCATTGGAACGGCATGAAGCTTGCTGGGATCAGTGTGCATTGAGGGTGCATGCTTGAGCTATGGCATGTGGGATAATGGCTGGCAGCCAGAGGGGGAGTTTGTTGTCTGATGCAATCATATGCATTCACGTCTGTCTGCCTCCCATCATGTGTTCGTGCGCTGCATGCGTGGTGTGAGCGTGTGCAAGAATTTGTGTTTTGTGCGGTTTGGTTTTTCTGAGTGTGTGTGAATGTTATTTGGCTTGAGCAGATATCTCAAGTGACTCCTCTGCTCAAGAGCTTTCCGACGAACCAAGTATCGCTTCAATCGGAGCACGAACAAGAAAGTTACGAACGTTGGAGTTCGTATGCTTTTCATATTTGATTGTGGCAACTGTGGGAAGTTGTGGGGTTGACTCAATATGGGGTACAGACTTTTGGGGGTTGGGAAATTCGTCTTTTCTACTGTAGTTGCTGCCAAATGGTTGGGAGAAACCAAACCAGGTTGGCAAGTGTGGCCAAGTTGGGTTGAGGTGGATTGTGGAGGTTGGGATAGTGACAAAGGTCAAAGTTGGGTTGCCTATGGGGAAGGGAATTGTGTGGCATGGGGTTTCCTTGGTTGGGGACTCTCTTGGGACCTTCCCTCTCGTCCTCCTCATCCCTTCCACCTGGTTTAGTGCTACTCTTACTCTCTTGTGTAGTAATTGTGAACTTGTGTGAGACTATTGTGATTGAGTTAAGATTCTATGGCAGCATACCCCCTAGTGCGCCGAAATTGATAACTCAAGAAATACTTCACCTTTTCGTACGATTCAACTTGGGAATTGTAGCCACGGAGTAGAGCTACATCATATCTGAGTTTGGTGAAGTTTTGACCGTGAACGTTTTGTCGACGGCGTTTCTTGTGAGCGCGACATTTCTGTCCAGAATTCTAAGCCAACGATTTTGAGAATTATAGGCACCTAATCTTCGTAGACTCCGTCCTTAGTCTCTAACAAAGGACGGAGTCAAGCAAAGGGGGGAGCTGAAACCTCTAATTGAGAGCAGAGGAGACGAGTCAAGGGAGTGGAGAAGCAGCTGACAAGAAGAGTGAACCGCCACCATCCAAGATCGAAGTTTTGGATGGCTCCAATTATGAAGAATGGAGCGGGCGGATGCGGAGCGCCTTCAAGCGCTATAAGCTGCTGAAACTCGCGATGGGAGAAGAGAAGATGCCGGAGAAAGGAGATGCCCGCGATCGGTGGATTGAGAAGTGCGCGGTGCTGTACGACCTCATCCTCCAATCGGTCTACAACCACATGTTCCAGCTTATCAAGGATTTGGTGGAGCTCGACGACTCATGACCGAAGGCGTGGAAGCTATTACGCGACGTGGTTCAACCCAACACGCTGTCGATGGTGATTGTGTTGGAGAAGGAGCTGGCTGCCTTCTCCATGCGATCGGGAGACGATGTGAAGCCGATCCTTGATAAGATCAAGGACACCTATGCGAGGAGGCTACATCATATCTGAGTTTGGTGAAGTTTTGACCGTGAACGTTTTGTCGACGACGTTTCTTGTGAGCGCGACATTTCTGTCCAGAATTCTAAGCCAACGATTTTGAGAATTTTAGGCACCTAATCTTCGTAGACTCCGTCCTTAGTCTCTAACAGCTTCATGCCCTTCCAAGTAATCACACATAGAAGATATATCCCCAAAAGGTAATAATAGATCCAAGTCTTGGAAATCTTGTAACTTGGGCGATCTTGGAAGGAATAAGGCGATCTTGGTATTGTTGGATAGCTCTGGATTTAAACTTGGAGAAAAATACGGAGATGATAATATCCAACAGCCATGCACAATGACATATGCTCATGCAAACAATGCACGCATGAATAGCACGAGCACTCGGCTATTAGGATGGCACGCACTCAAACTGACGTGCATTCAACAAGGAAGGGAGGGAGGAGAGTGAGGGTGGTAGGGAGGGGGCGAAGAAAAAGAGGGCAACGGGAGGGGAGGAGAGCGACCCGCGAAGGAGATGGGAAGAGAGCAGACGAACGACTGGAGGGTGGGGGAGATGGCGAAGGCGCAACACACGAAACTAGCACCACGCTTCTAGGCCACGTGTTACCACATCTCGCGCTCGTGGTACTGTAAGTCAAGTTGACGCACTCGTTGATAATCCTCGAGTCTATGACAAAAACGATTATACCCTGAGCTCCATTTTTTAGTATGCTATGGAAAACTAGTGATTGAAGGCTTCGAAAAACTGATGACTGAATGTTTTGGAAAACTAGTTGTGAACCTAGGACCAGCTCGAGATTGAAGTTGGGCCTGGCAATGGAAAACCATGGCCAGGGAGCGGTCGTGCGGATGCAGCATAAAAAATTCGACGGCTGAAATGTGCCAGAAAATTCATTTTGGCGGCAACCCAAGCATTCCATTTTGGCGAGGGCCAATCGAATATGTTCACTCTGCTCATGCGATTCGTAACAGTGTTTGTCCGGCTGATTTCATTATCGCTTGGCAACACCATTTTTTAAGAGGGACATATTCACTATTTAGCTGCTGGCTTTAATAACACAATGTGTGTTTTAAAAATATAATGTTAATAG
The DNA here is from genome assembly GCA_947471745.1 of Closterium sp. Naga37s-1. Taxonomy (NCBI): domain Eukaryota; kingdom Viridiplantae; phylum Streptophyta; class Zygnematophyceae; order Desmidiales; family Closteriaceae; genus Closterium; species Closterium sp. Naga37s-1. Next base: position 94,622 of record CANJKZ010000915.1, on the reverse strand, counting down.
AACACCAATATCTTAGAGCACAATAGTGTAGTCACTTGGAGATTAAAACACAAATCTGTGGGATAGGGCACCCCCACCAAAATCACAGCAAATCATACAAGAAACAGCACATATTTTGTGTTGACCTAGCCAAACCTAAATGTTACCTGGCCTACCAGAGTGTACACCTATGAATACACTTTGACACACCCCCTTGGCTTGGTAAAGGGGCGGACAGTGCCTGGCAGGTAAGAAGCAAATCATGGCGGCACTACCGCTACTTGTCCAACCACTAAGGCGAGTGGCCACAAGACCAGTCAGCAAGAAACAATGTAATACGTGATGCAACTCAGGGTGACACTACTACTCTACTCACTGAGACAAATGGCCACAACTCCAGTCAAATAGTGTTACGATATTAAACTTAATGAGAAGGCATTCCTGTACAATGCAGGAGCTGTCTCTACCGAGTACGAAGTCGAGGAGTCAGAAGAGTCGAAGCGACACCAGCAACCATCGGATCGAGACCGATGCAGGCATAAACATTTGAAATGAAAAGAGCGGGAACATGTTTGAAACGGGTTCCCACACCACACGGTTTGAATTTGCCACAAGAGATGATAATTAAATGTACCCCTTAAAGTACATGGCTAGTCTAGGTCGTTTCGAATTCCTTTGTATTTCCTATATAAACTCGAAGTATGCATGCTATTGTCATCTCGTTCATTTACATTCACTCTGACCTGAGGTCAACACTTCCGGTGCAACACTACTTGCCATCAACCTTGAGCCGATCCCTGGACAAGTCCTGTTTAGGATTGTAACATGTTAGGAGAGCTACTCAGGGATTCTTCGCAACTCTATTTCCGTAAAATTCGCAGAACCAAGATCTGGCGAGCGGCACACACTTCATGGCCGGAGGATCCGGAGGCCAAACGAATTTTACGGCGGCTGCAACAAATGAGGCGACAACCACAATTAGTACCGCTGCACTTGAGCAGTTGTTTCAACGATTATCAAATACGGAAAATGACCTCTAAACATTGCAAAACGGCAATGCGGGAACTTCCTTGCAACCGGCACAACTTGCTCAACCGACGGCAAAAAGCCGCGGTACCGTCCCACACACCTTCTCCCTCGACACAGACAAATCAATACCAACAGCCCCTGTCCAAGTGATGAAGTCAACAATTCTGTGCAAGCACGCTTCCTCAGCGTTGCAAAAATCAAGACCAATACTGCATGTGACGGCAAGGATTTCTAGTCATGGAGTTTTGAGCTAGAGCTCCTCCCACAGACAGCGCAGATCTATCATTACTTCTACGGCTCCTATCCTAAACCGGTGGAAGATACCGAAGATGCCCGGTCCCAGTACTACAGCGAGTCCCTCATAGGGTACAGCGTGATGCAACGAAACATGACGCCTGCTGAGCAACTCAGCATCCGCTCTTACGAAGATAGAGCCGCTCCAGCCTTGGAAGCCTGGAAGCACCTCGTTGAGGTATATTAGCCGAAGGACCCAGTCACCTCCAGCAGGCTCCTGCAGCAACTTATGGAGACCAAGATGGGGCATGGGGAGAAAGCAAATTCATACATTAATCGCTGTCAGAACATCCTTGATCAAATCACGAAGCATGGAAGCGCGATCTCAGATGTGATCTTTGTCAACATCGTGCTCCAAGGACTTGGGCCTGAGTGGAAGCACTGCAAGGCGCTACTCCGACAGAGAGGAATCATCTCAGAAGCTGCACCATGTGCCACTCTCTTGACTGAACAACAAGACATGGACTCAAGCAAGACAAGCTCAGCGCCGCGCTGAGAGCGCCTCGCCTTCTACGTTGACAACCGTGAAGAGCGACGATAACGAAGTCGCCATATTTGCAAAATTTGCAAAGCCTTCGGACATTCAACTGACCGATGCAAATTCCAGTCCAATAATCGCAAACCAGATTCCACTTACCATAACAACTGGGTCGGTCGAAATGACACTCGTCAATTCCAATCTTAACACCTAGGCTCTCATCATCCTACACATCAACAACAACACCAGCAGCACAGACAAGCGTCTCAAACAGGAGCAACCAGAAACGTGATCGCGAACATGGCGACGAGGCGTCGCCCAAGAGCTACTATGCATGACAAAGATAAGGAACCCATTGGCGAACTATTTCATCATGAAGTTGGCTACAACAACCCACTTACCGAAGGACACTACTACTACGAAGACGAGGTCCGGCAAGATTGGCACTTACTAATCCAGCTGAAAGAAAGCCCACCTCACCGTCACGATCAATGACCGGTCCTCCTGGGATGCAAGAGGAACAAGACATGAAACTAAGGACGGAATCTAGAACGTTTAGGGGCTGAAATATGTCAGAATCTTTGGACTAAAAATCTGGACAGAAATGTCGACTTCACAAGAAAGGCCGTCGACAAACAACGCAGCGTTAAAATTCTCTCAAACTCGAGTATATTGTAGCCCTTAATCAAGGCTATGATTTCCAATTTGAATCTTATAAAAGAATGAAGTATATTTCGAGTTACGATTTTTTGGCGCACTAGGGGGTATGCTGCCATAGAAAATTAACTCAATCACAATTGTTCTCACAATTTTCACACAAGAAAGTTAGGATAGCATTAAACAAGGTGGGAGGGAAGAGGACAACGAGAGGGAAGGTCCTCAAGGAGTCCCCAACCAAGGAAACCCCATAAGCACAAAAGATTCCCTCCATATAGTAACCCAACTTTCACCCTTGTCATTTTCCCAACCTCCCAAATCCACCTCACCCAAGTTGGCCACACTTGCCAACCCAATCTGGTTTCTCCCAACCACTTGGCAGCATCTACAGTAGAGGTGACGAATTTCCCAACCCCCAAATTTCTATACCCCTTATGGAGTCAACCTTACAACTTCCGATAGTTGCCACAACCAAATATCAAAAGCATACGAACTTCAAATGTTCGTAACTTTCGTGTTCGTGCTCCGATTGAAGTGATCATTGGCTCGTCGGAAAGCACTTGAGCAGAGGAGTCACTTCAGATATCTGCTAAAGCAAAAAAACCACACACACACACACACACACACACGCACACACACACACACACACACACACATATACACACACACATACACACATACACACACACATACACACACACACACACATACACACACACACACACACACACATACACACACACACACACACACACACACACACACACACACACACACACACACACACACACACACACACTTAGAGGATCCAAACCACACCAAACATGAATTCTGGCACACGCTAACACCACGTATGCAACACACGAACATATGATGGGAGGCAGACAGACGTGAATGCAAATGATAGCATCACATAGCATTACTGTCACGTCGCGACTCATGCTGCTTCTACGCAGCGACAATGCAGCACATAACAACTGGTACTCGGACAGCTGCTGTGGACAGCACATGGTAGGATTAGTGCGGAATATCTCCAACATCAGACGGATCCCCACTTCCACTTATGTTACCGTCGCCAACAATGGTCGGTTGCGCGCAAATGCGCAAGGCATCGTCGTGCTACAAGCACGAGACAGCAACGCAGACATTACACCTCCGCTTCAACCTACTGTCGACAGCACAACTTTCAGACCATGGAGTCATGTTCACCACCGATCCCTACACACGCGACCTCATTCTCAACTTTGCCCCTCCTGATTCTCCCATCGACCAGTCAAGTACCTCAGGCGAGCACGTTCTTGACTTTGACATACCTGACCGCCGAGCATCATCGGACGAGCTTATGGACCTCATTTCATTTAACTTCGCCTCTAAAGACGAATATTCATGGAAGCACCCGGATGGACGACGGTGGATCAGACGCAGTCCTCGCCCTCGTGAGATGAACCTTCACCAGCCCGGGCCTGACGGAGTTTGCACCACCTGCTTCACACCCACAGCGAGCCACACAGAAGAAGTTGAAAGAGACTTGGCGGCAATCGAAGAGACTATAAGCGCCGAGGCGCCAACCGAAGGCATGACAGAGTTGGAGCTCGCGACCACCTGTCATCATGTCTTCGGCACCAAACAGGAGGAGCTTGGCGTCGTAGCACAAGAACATGCAGCCCCTGCGACGGAAACTCTCCGCTGGATCCTGGAAGAAGCGCTGACAAGAACGCATGATGAGGAGAACCGGCCACTCCCCTATACCTGCGAAGTTCACCGTTAAGTGAACAAGGAGTGGAAAGACAGCGAAGCCAAAAGAACCCAATGTCAAGGAAGAAGAAGACAAGGCAAAAGAGGAGGAGCGGGATGCCTCTATCAAGAACGCCTTGCGGCAGGATGGGACGAAGAATCTGCACGAGCTGGTCGATGGGGCACCGACAACGATGGAGCAACATGCAGACCAGCAACTGGTGCATTTGGCAGCGTGAGTGGCTAGGGAACCGGTGGAGGCACCAGCGGAGGAGGCTAGGGCACCGGCGGAAGCGGCTGGGACAACGTTGGAGCCTTGGGCTTGACTGAAGGGGAGCTCATCACAAAGATCTAGAGGAAGCAGAGAGAGAGCTTGCCGCCAAGCAAACCCCACCAAGGGTTTTAGCTCCTCTTGGTCGACCTCCGCGCAATTTACCCACACCGCCTCGCTCACCTGAAAACTGGAGTTCCACCTTGTCAGAGATTGAGGGGGGGAACGTACCTGCAACTCCGCCACGTGATGCTCTCGGACCAATCTCACGCCCAAATCCCTTTGCCAGCTTCATTGATTCACCCGAACTCCGCTCAACATCATCCCCAACCGCAACTTCCTCGCGCTCTACCTCACAACCGCACCTGCAGAAGGAGAAACAGAAGTAGAGCCATGAACAGAGGAGGAGGAAGACGAAGCAAAACGAGGAGAGGAAGAAGGACTCGTGCTCCATCTTCCCCAAGAGACAGAAGTAGAGGCAGCTGAATATCAAGCTCCTTATCTGCGCACTCCTGGAGTCCACGCAGAAGATGATCTCTGGCACCAGCCAAAGACATTCAACAATGGTCTCCATGCCAAAGTCTTCCGACCAGGAGCACTGCTGCGCCCCAATGGCACGGAACCACTGAGCACAACGCAACCAACCACTAGCCATGTCTGCCCCACTGCCGCCCTTGTGCACCAAGCCTACCCTTTGCTGGAGCCTATCACCAACCGCTACAAGAAGCTGTAGAAAGTCTACAGCGACTAATCGTACTTATGGAGGAGTTAATGGCGAGAACAATACTCTCACCTTCGTCGACGCGTACTCACGCTACATCTGGATCGCATTGATTTTTTCTCCAAGGCTCCTGAGATCTTTCGCATCTGGCTGGCTCACACACAACGGGAATCAAGGAAGAAGCTGAAAATTTGGCTGACAGATGGCGCCAAGAAATTTCGCAGCAACAAGCTGCAAGGGTTTCTCATGGAGAAGGGGATTAAGCACCACATCTCCCTCCCCTACGCCCACCAGCTGAGCGGATCAACCGCACTCTCATGACAAGGGGAGACACCTCAATGCTGAGGGGTTGGGGCTGTATGGTGCAGGACAGGCTCAATTCTGCCACTATCTGCAAATTCACCGAACGCGCGCCCTAGGGCATCCATCTGGGACTCAACCATTAATACAAAGGCTGGCTGGTCCTGGACATCGACACCAACAAGATCGTACCTGCGCGCGACATCCTCTTCTACAAGCAGCATACCTTGGAATAGTGGATTAAGGACCAGCGCATCGTCGCTCATGCCTATGCCAACAATGGCTGGAGCTTCGCCTACCAGAAGTTGAGGCAGATGCAGCAGCTCTTGGCCGCGATCCCGCTGACGAAGATCCCGACGTTTCCCCTTGTCCGCACAACGGCGGCGACGATGATGACGATGGCGATGCTTCAACACCCTAACCGTCCCGTCACCATGACCCTTCAAACAACTCACCGCCTGCTCACCAGAGCGATGATGACGAGGTGGTCGAAGTCACCCCTCAGGAAGCCGAATGCGCATCCAACGTCACAAGCCTCCAACATCTCGGCCTGCTCACGGCAATCACTACCGCCCCGCGTATCGTCGAACCCAAGAACCTGTGACAGGCCCTCACAGGCCCCCACGCCAAGGAGTGACGTGCAGCTATGGATGCGAAACTGAAAACATTGGAGTCGTGCGACACATGGGTCTTATACGATCGTGCAGCAGTGAAGGGGAGGAGAGTGCTGAGCGGAAAGTGGGTCTTTTGTCTTAAGACCGCCGCTGACGAAAGTACTGCGGAGATAACTACTACAACAGGAGCTAGACTACGGGCTAGGCACGGGTGCTCGTGTGATCTCTGCGTTCGTTAGTCCTTAGTCGTTTTCCTAGTGCACACACTGCTTGCTAGTTCACGGGGCAATTTGGCAAGAGTTTCACTAGAGAAAGTTGACAACAATGGTACAAAGAAGTTGGCATAGCAAGACTACATCAGAGCTAGCACTCAAGTCGGTCGACTGCCAGCACAGCATGGTCGACCGCGTTCTAGCACGACTTGGTCGACCGCGCTCCAGCAGTGCAAAGTCGACGGCGTGCCAACGTCGCAGGTTGACGGCGTGCCAGCGTTGCTCCCGCGGAACAGCAGCGCACCTGCTTCGTAGGTGCTCGCAGATGATTGGCAGGCTGAGCCTCATCACCTGCAGAACGCACACACCAGGTCATCCTCGTGCTGATGACTCCACCTGATCCGCCATGTCGACCTCGGGATACCACCACCGAGGTCGGACTCGCCAACTTCGCCTGGGCGACCGTCGCACTCCTCTGCAGAACTTCGTCACCCAGATAACCTGGTCGACCGGGCAACCACCTCGACCAGCTGATTCCCGTATGTGCCCGTCGACCTCCCAAGTCGACGGCCACCCCAAGTCGACCTCACCAGGTCGACCACTCCTCTGGTCGACCAGCTCCAGGTCGACGTCACTCCCGGTCGACCAGCTCCACGTCGACCAGCACTCCTGGTCGACCAGCTCCATGTCGACCAGCGCAGTTGTCAGCCGACCGCCTAAGTCGGCTACCCGAAGTCGGCGTCACCAAGTTGACGCCCTGCTACTTGACGCCCAACTGCTCGGCGTCCTAAGTCGAGGTCGACGTCGGCCCCTCCTTCGTCGACCACCAGGTCAGGTCGACCGCCAGCAGCTCGACTATGTCAACGGGAGTGTTGTTTGGCCCCGTCCTTGCTTGGGCGGAGCCGACCTCGTGGTCGGATGTGCGGGGGTTACAGCCGACCTGCAGCAGTGGGCACGGGGGCCACTGGAAGGGCGCCGAGCTGGAGGGCGCCTAGCTGGAGGGCGCCGAGCAGGAGGACGCCGTCCTGGACGCCTGGTTGGCGTCCTGGACGCTTGGACGGCGTCCTGGGAAGCTGTACGCCAACCTGGGCGTCGGCACGACTACCCGGGCGCCTGGTCGGCGTCGTGGGCGCCTGCACGGCGTCCTGGAAGGCCAGACGCCGACCTAGGCATCTGCACGGCGTCCTAGGAGCCTGGGACGTCGACCTGGGCGTCTGGTCGGCGTCCTAGGAGGCCGGACGCCGCTCTGGAGGTCTGCACAGCGTCCTGGGCGTCTAGATGCCGACCTGGGGGTTCGGACGGCGTCCTGGGCGCCTGGACGCTGGACTGGGGACGCCGGGCATTGGTGGCTGGCTACGGACTGTGCTGGTTGACCGGGCGTAGTTGCCCGGTCGACCGGGATACCCGGGCGACGTGCGCGAATGTCGCCGGGGTGGAGTCTGCGAGGCCCACCTCGGGGGTGGTATCCCGAGGTCGACGTGGCTGGTGGGTGCAGTCGCTGGCGTGGAGTCTGCCAGGCGCCTGCGCTGTGCACGTGATGAGGAGTGGCGCACCAACCAGCTGCACGCATCTGCGAAGCAGGTGTACCGTTGTCCTGCGGGTGAAACGATGTGCAGCCGACTTGCTGCAGGGTTAGCACACCATGGGACTTGCAACGTTGGCGAACCGCTACTCTGCAACGATGGAGCGGTGCGAGCGCTGCTGCGCTGGAGCGCGGTCGACCATGCTGCGCTGGAAGTCGACCAGCAGCCTAGCTAGCTCTGATGTAGTCTGTGATGCCAATGTTGTTGCTACCATTGTTGTTAATATTTGCTAGTGAAACTCTTGCAAAATCTCTCCGTGAATGTGCAAGCAGAGAACACAAAAGCAAACGACTAAGAAACGCAGAGATCACATGAGCACCCGTGCCTAGCCCGTAGTCTAGCTCCCGTTGCAGCAGTTATCTCCGCAGACCAGCAGGCCTGGTCGACCAACCACCAGGTCGACCAGCAGTCCTGTCAGCCGACCACCCAAGTCGGCTGCCCCAAGTTGGCGTCACCGAGTTGACGCCCTCAGCAGGTCGACTTCCCAGGTCGACCTCCCTGAAGTCGGCGCCACCCTGAAGTCGGCGCCCGTGCAGTGGCCCCTGTGTAGGTCGACCTCCTCGTCAACCAGCTCGCCCACTGCTACAGGTTGGCTGCTCCCCTCACACCCGACCACGAAGTCGGCTCCGCCCAAGCGAGGACGGGGCCAACGCACAAATCCCGTTGACACTCCCCTGCCACGTTCACGCTTGGGCCCCCAGCCCACATGGCAGTACTCCTTGGAGACTAGCTCCTTGACGTGCACCCAACACACAGTACGTCGTCCACCGCACCAGCCATGCAAGAGGGCATGGCACCTACTGCTGCACGTCCTCATCTTCGTCGCCCACGTCGGCCAAGCGCACCTGGCCGATGGCGACGGAGCACAGGTTGAAGGCCAGATAGTGCAGCGCCTTCGTCAGTAAGTCGGCCGGCTGCTCAGCGGTCGGGATGTACGTCAGCGAGAACTTCCCGCGCTTCACCATGTGCTGCAGCCAGGCCTGTCGCCGCTCCATGTGCTTGAGGTTGCCCGTTAACCCCATGCCCTCAGCGACAGTGATGGCCGACTTGTTGTCCACCCGGAGGACAGTCGGCTTCCCGACATCAAGCTGCTGGAATTCTGCAAAAAGAAAGCGAAGTTGGCGTCCCTCCTTGCCGGCTTCGGTGGCTGCCACGTACTCCGACTCGGTCGACGACAACGTCGCGCACTTGATGCGCTGGCTCGACCAGGAGACTGCAGTCCCTCTATAGACGAACACGTAGCCGCCCGTGCTCGTCCTGTTCTGCTTGTCACCGGCGTCGTCGGCGTCCACGTAGCCGACCAGCTCCAGCGGCTCAGGCCCACCGCCGAACTCCAGAGCGGTGTCACGTGTGTTGGCGAGGTAGGCGAGGCAGCGGTCGACCTCGCGCCAGTGCTGGTCGCTCCTCACCGTGAGGCCGCTCCCCAGTTTGCTGCAGGCGAAGGCGATGTCCGGCCTCGTCGTCGTTGCTGCGAACTGCAGCGAGCTGACCTTCTGCTGGTACTCCTCCTCCTGTCGCTCCTGTGCCTCCTCGTCGTCGAAGGTGGGCTTGGCGTAGGCGTCGACCGAGGCTAGCGTCTTCGGGGTACGCCCGGTCTGCTCCTCGTCGATGAAGCGCCTACGCAGCTTGTCAGCGTAGCCCTGCTGGTGTAGCCACAGCTTCCCCGCCGACCTGTCGCAGACGATCTCCAGCCCGAGGTACTTCTGCAACGGCGAGATCTCACGCAGCTCGAAGGCGGACTCCAGCAGCTCCTTCAACTCCTTCAGCATCTCGGTGCTGCTGCTGGCGGTGAGCAGGTTGTCGACATAGACCAGCACCCAGCAGGCCACTCCGTCGTCACCGACCTTGAAGTACCGAGCCTTGTCGACCTGGCTCTTCTTCCACCCGGCGCCGACCAGCACATCGTTGAGCTCCAAGTACCACACCACAGTAGCGGCGTCTGATTCAGCCCATACAGGCTCTTCAGCAGCTTGCACACCCGGCCAGTTCCGTCGTTGAAGTAGTCCGGCTGGGACATGTAGAGCACCCGGTCGAGCTCGCTCTGCAGGAAGGTGTTCTTCATGTCGAGCTACATCAGGTTGAGGTTGAGGACGGCGACGATGCTGAGGAAGATCCTCAGCGTGACGTAGCTGCCCACTGGCGTGAACGTCTCGTCGTAGTCGGCGCCATACACCTGGATGAAGCCCTTCACGACCAGCCTTGCCTTCTCGCGCTCGACCGTGTCGTCGACGTGGTACTTCGTTGTCAACACCCACCGGTTCTTCATGACGTTCACCCCCGGCGGGCGTTCGACCAGCTCCCATGTGCTCATGTTGATGAGGCTGCGGATCTCCTCTTCCATGTCGGCCACCGGCGATGTCCTTGGCCGGCGCCGAAGGCGACGTCCCACGACTCCCCTCATCACCGGAGGCCGACTCCAAGGTCAGCCCGCGCAGGTCGGCCAGGAGAGGAGGGGCAGGGGTTGGAGAGGGAGGGGAAGGAGGACGGACGACCTCGACGTCCTCAGCAGTAAGCTCACCGACCTCGGCAAGTAGAGGCAGAGTCGCCGTCGAGGTGTCAGTCGGCGGGGTGGTTGGCGCCCGTCCGGACACCAGCCCGTGCTCCGACTTCCACACGTTCAGCGACAGATCCTTGTAGAACACCACGTCCGACGTGGTGACCATCCGGTTGGCGGCGATGTCGAGGAGCTCCCAGCCCTTGCTCTCCTCCGACACACCGAGGGGAAGGCCCCAACTGGCCTTCGGCTGCAGCTTCCCACCACGCTGCTTCTCGGGGACAAGGAACTGTGCCATGCAGCCCCACACCCGTGCCAGCGACAGGTCGGGCTTCTGCCCGGTGAGCAGCTGGTACGGTGTTGTCCCCGGCGGCAGCGTCGACCTCTCAAGGCAATTGCGGACCCAGACGGCCTGCCTCAGAGCGAGGTGCCACCAGTGGTGCTGCACGCCCATATGCAGCAGCATCATCCGCACCGACTCCACCACCGTCCGCATCTCCCACTCCGCCATGCCGTTCTGCTGCGGGGTGTACGGGCAGGTGAGGTCGTGGACGATCCCCTTGCCGTCCACAAAGTCGGTGAACTTCTTCCCGAGGAACTCCCCTCCTCGGTCAGAACGAAGCATCAGCACCGACTTCTTCGTCTGCCTCTCCACCAACACCAGCCACTTCTGGAACTCCAGCAGCACATCCGACTTCTTGGCGACCGGCCTCACCCACACGTAGCGGGTCTTGCGGTCCTTCAGCAGCAAGAAGTACAGGCTGCCGTCCTTGTCAGCCACGCGGAACGGCCCGCACAGGTTGATGTGCACGACGGCCAGCACGTCGTCGGCGTCGGAGCCTTGGTCGGGGAAGGTGTGCCGCGCCAGCTTCCCGCCGACGCACGAGACACACTGTGAGTCGGCGCCCGTCGTCGACTTGAGGTCCAGCCCAGTAGCGACCTTGTGCTTCGCCGAGCTCCGTATGGTGTCCATGCCGACGTGCGCAAGCCTCTCATGCATCCTGTCCGGGGTCGACTTAGTCTTGGAGACAATCGCCCTCAGGGCCACAACCTCTGGCGTGGGCGACGTCGACCTCGTTGAGCAGGGACGCAGGTCGGTGCAGAGGGCATGCTTGGAGTACGTCGCCCGACCGAGCACCTCTCCCGCTACTAAGACGAGCAGCATCCCGTCGCCGTCCTCCTGCATCTTCACGCCGTGCTCCTTCAGTTGGCCCCGCACACCCGGGACGTACAGCACGTCGGGGATGAGCACCTGCTTCTCGGCCTCCCCTTGCAGGGCGACGGTGCCGTGGCCCTGGACGTCCTGGAGCGCCCCATTGAAGCTGCGCACGTGCTTGATTCAGCCGCTCGGCTGCAGGTCGACGAAGACTTCCTTCGTCCCCATCAGGTGGTGGGAGCAGCCGCTGTCGAGCAGGACCACCGCCGGGTTCGCGTGCACAGCTGGCGCCACCGCCTGGAAGTCCTCTCCGGCCTACGGCGCCAGCGAGACGGTCGGCTCTACGACGCCGACCAGCGAGCACGACGCCGTCTTGTCGTCTCGCGCCTTGCCGCGAGCAGAGGAGTCGGCGCCCTTTGCCGAGGTCGATGTGTTTGACTACTTCTCCTTGCGCGGCTTGCTCCCTCCACGACGAGGACGACGGCTGCCAAAACTCCCACGGCCTCCCTTGGCGTCGTCGTCTTCGGAGTCACTGCGGTCTGGGCACTCGAAGGAGAGGTGGTCGGGGTCGCCGCACAGCCAGCACTCCCGACGTCGACCTCCTCCTCCTCGACCGCTGTCCTTGGTCGACTTCTTTTTGTTGACATCCTTGGTCGGCTTCCAGCCACTGCTACCACTGCCGGCAGACGGTCCACGCTGCCCCGGTCGACCTCCTTGCCTCGCCGGGGCGACGGAGTTCGCATGCGCCAAGAGCTCCTGGGATCGCTCTGCCTCCTGCATCGTCTCGTCCTGCAGGATGTACGAGGTCAAGTTGTCCTCGTTGAGCGTCGTCCTCGTGCTCGGCGCCATTGACAGCCGCTTCAGGAGGTTGTAGCTGCTCGAGAGTCCCTGCATGACGTAGGTGACGTACGACGCTGTCGTGTACTGTGCGCCGGCCATCCGGATAGTGGCGAGAATTCGCCGGGCCCGGTTGCAGTAGTCGGTCGCCGTCTCCTCGTCGCCCATACGCAGGTGCGTCAGCTGCCCCTCCAGCTGGGCGATGAACAAGTCGTCGGTGACTTGGTAGGTCGACTCGATGAAGTGCCATGCCTGGTGGCCGGCGTCCAGGTACTCCCGACACCACTTCAAGGCGATCTGCACGCCCAGCGAGCAGCACCGCGAGATGACCGTGAAGGTCAACAGCTGCACGGCGCGAAACTCTGCAAGCAAGTCGGGGTCGTCCGGCGTAGCCACGGTCCCTCGGGCAAAGCCGATCAGCCCAGCCATCTCAAGTTGGGGCTCCATGGCTTCCTTCCAGGTGAGTATGTCCCGTCGACCAACGAGCGGCGAGGTGACCAACATCCTGTCCGGCGTAAACTTGAAGTAGCCGTTGCTCGAGGCTATCCCGCCCGCCGTCACCTGGGTCGCCGACATCGGCGACAATCCGCTTCGTCGACCTCCGACATCGCCCTGCGAGGAGCCTCCAGCCGCCGACGACTGCATCCCTCGCACCTGAACGCCGCCGACTTCTTCGGCATGTATCACACCACGCTGCCTCGACGTGCCTCCCGCACTACTGCCGACTTGGCCACCTTCGGTGTTGACGCCCACGTCGACGCCGCCCTCGGTGTTCACCGGTCGAGGAGAAGCAGGCCGAGAAGGAGGGTGCTCCGTAGCCCACACGGCACGGATGCCAGCCTCCACGACTGCCCACGGGAGGTCCCCGAACTCCTTCGCCTCATGGCGTCTCCTCGCCCCTTCCAGCCGTGCCTCCATGGTGTCTGCAACACCAGCGCCACCTACGCCAACCATGGTGGTGACTCGCACAGCTGCCGGCCTACGAACACAATAGGTAAGTGACTACTATGTCGACCTGACTGAAAAGGTAAGTCGTGTGCCGTCCATGGGAGATAACTACTACAACAGGAGCTAGACTACGGGCTAGGCACGGGTGCTCGTGTGATCTTTGCGTTCGTTAGTCCTTAGTCGTTTTCCTAGTGCACACACTGCTTGCTAGTTCACGGGGTAATTTGGCAAGAGTTTCACTAGAGAAAGTTGACAACAATGGTACAAAGAAGTTGGCATAGCAAGACAACATCAGAGCTAGCACTCAGGCCGGTCGACTGCCAGCACAGCATGGTCGACCGCGTTCCAGCACGACTTGGTCGACCGCGCTCTAGTAGTGCAAAGTCGACGGCGTGCCAACGTCGCAGATTGACGGCGTGCCAGCGTTGCTCCCGCGGAACAGCAGCGCACCTGCTTCGCAGGTGCTCGCAGATGATTGGCGAGCTGAGCCTCGTCACCTGCACAACGCACAGACCAGGTCATCCTCGTGCTGACGACTCCACCTGATCCGCCATGTCGACCTCGGGATACCACCACCGAGGTCGGACTTGCCAAATTTGCCTGGGCGACCGTCGCACTCCTTCGCAGAACTTCGTCACCCATGTAACCTGGTCGACCGAGCAACCACGTCGACTAGCTGCTCCTGTATGTGCCCGTCGACCTCCCAAGTCAACGGCCACCTCTAGTCAACCTCACCAGGTCGACCACACCCCTGGTCGACCAGCTCCAGGTCGACGTCACTCCTGGTCAACCAGCTCCACGTCGACCAGCACAGTTGTCAGCCGACCACCCAGGTCGGCTACCCGAAGTCGACGTTACCAAGTTGACACCCTGCTCCTCGACACCCTGCTGCTCGGCGTCTTGAGTCTCCCTTGTCATGGTCGACGTTGGCCCCTCCTGTCTACGGGAGTTGTGTGCTGGCCTCGTCCTCGCTTGGGCGGGCCGACTTCGTGGTCGGGTGTGAGGGGAGCAGCCGACCTGCAGTAGTGGGCAAGCTGGTTGACGAGGAGGTCGACCTGCACGGGGACCACTACACGGGCGCCGACTTCAGGATGGTGCCGACTTTAGGAAGGTCGACTTGGGAGTCGACCTGCGGAGGACGTCAACTTGGTGACGTCAACTTGGGGCAGCCGACTTGGGTGGTCGGCTGACGGATTGCTGGTCGACCTGCTGGTGGTCGACCTGACCTGGGGGTTGACGAAGGAGGGGCCGACGTCGACCTCGACTCAGGACGCCGAGCAGTTGGGCGTCGAGTAGCTGGGCGTCAACTTAGTGACGCCGACTTCGGGTAGCCGACTTGGGTGGTCGGCCGACAACTGAAGCTGGTCGACCAAGACTGATGGTCGACGTGGAGCTGGTCGACCAGAAGTGACGACGACCTGGAGCTGGTCGACCAGGGGCGTGGTCGACCTGGTGAGGTCGACTTGGAGGTGGCCGTCGGCTTGGGAGGTCGACGGGTACGTATGGGAGCAGCTGGTCGACATGGTTGCCCGGTCGACCAGGTTACCTGGGTGACGAAGTGCTGCGGAGGAGTGCGACGGTCGCCCAGGAGGCTTTGGCGAGACCGTCCTCGGTGGTGGTATCCCGAGGACGACGTGACGAATGAGATGCAGTCGTCAGCACAAGGACGACGTGGTGTGTGTGCTGTGCAGGTGACGACGCACAACACGCCAATCATCTGTGCGCACCTGCGAAGCCGGTGCGATGCTGTCATGCGGGAGCAACGCTGGCCGCCGTCGACTTGCAGTGCTGGCACTCCGTCGACCAGCAGCGTTGGCAAGCCGCGACTCTGCACTGCTGGAGCGCGGTCGACCAAATCGTGCTGGCACGCGGTCGACCATGCTGCGCTGGCAGTCGACCGACTTGCATCCTAGCTTTGATGTAGTCTTGCTATGCCATCTTGTGTGTACCATTGTTGTCAACTTTCTCTAGTGAAACTCTTGCCAATTCTCCCTGTGAACTGGCAAGTTGTGTGTGCACTAGGAAAACGACTAAGGACCAACGAACGCAGAGATCACACGAGCACCCGTGCCTAGCCCGTAGTCTAGCTCCCGTTGTAATAGTTATCTCCACATGGTGCGGTGAGCGTGGACGGCGCACGACTTACCTTTCAGTCAGGTCGACGTAGAGGTCACATACCTAAGTTGCTCGTAGGCCGGCAGCCGTACAGGTCCCTAACGTGCGCGTAGGTGACACCAAGGTGATGGACACCCTGGAGGGACGGCTGGAGGATGCAAGGAGACGCCATGAGGCACAGGAGTACGGGGTGATACCCTGGGCGGTCGTCGAGGCTGGACTCCGCTCCATGTGGGCGACGGAGCATCCCTCTTCTCGACCAGCTTCTCCTCGACCGGTGACCAACGAAGGCGGCGTCGACGTGGGCGTCAACGCCGGAGGTGGCCAAGTCGGCAGCAGTGCCGGAGGCACGTCGAGGCAGCGTGGTGTGATTCACGCCGATGAAGTCGGCGGCGTTCAGGCGCGAGGGGTGCAGTCGTCGGCGACTGCAGGCTCCTCGCAGGGCGACGTCGGAGGACGACGAAGTGGTTTTTCGCCGATGTCGGCGACCCAGGTGACGGCGGGCGGGATAGCACCAAGCTACGACTACTTCAAGTTTGCGCCGGACAGGATCTTGGTTACCCCGCCACTCGTTGGTCGACAGGACATCCTCACCTGGAAGGAAGCCATCGAGCCCCAGCTTGAGATGGCTGAGCTGATCAACTTTGCTCGAGGTACTGTGGCGACGCCGGACGACCCCGACTTACGTGTGGAGTTCCGAGCAGTACAGCTGTTGACCTTCATGGTCATCTCGCGGTGCTGATCGCCGGGCGTACAGATCGCCTTGAAGTGGTGTCGGGAGTACCTCGACGCCGGCCACTAGGCGTGGCACTTCATTGAGTCGACCTACCATGTCACCGACGACCTGTTCATCGCCCAGCTGGAGGGACAGCTGACGCACCTGCGTATGGGCGACGAGGAGACGGCCACCGACTACTGCAACCGGGCCAGGCGGATTCTCGCCACCATTAGGATGGCCGACGAGCAGTACTTGACGGCGTCGTACGTCACCCACGTCATGCAGGGACTGTCGAGCAACTACAACCTCCTGAAGCGGCTGTCAATGGCGCCGGGCACAAGGACGACGCTCAACGAGGACAACTTGACCTCGTACATCCTGCAGGACGAGGCGATGCAGGAGGCTGAGCGGTCCCAGGAGCTCTTGGCGCAGGCGAACTTCGTCGCCCCAGCGAAGCAAGGAGGCCGACCGGGGCAGCGCGGACAGCTTGGCGGTGGTGGTAGTAGTGGCTAGAAGCCGGCCAAAGAGGTCGACAAGAAGAAGTCGACCAAGGACAGCGGTCGGGAAGGAGGAGGTCGACGTCGGGAGTGCTGGCTGTGCGGCGACCCCGACCATCTCTCCTTCAAGTGCCCCAATCGCAGTGACTCCGACGACGACGACTCCAAGGGAGGCCGTGGGAGGTCTGGCAGCCGTCATCCTTGTCGAGGAGGAAACCAGCCGCGCAAGGAGAAGCAGTCGACCAGGACGTCGACTTCGGCAAAGGACGCCGACTCCTCAGCTGGCGGCTAGGCGCGGGACGACAAGACGGCGTCGTGCTCGCTGGTCGGCGTCGTGGAGCCGACCGTCTCGCTGGCGCCGGAGGCCGGGGAGGACTTCCAGGCGGTGGCAGCAGCTGTGCAGGCGAACCCGGCGGTGGTCCTGCTCGACAGCGGTTGCTCCCACCACCTGATGGGGGCGAAGGAAGTCTTCGTCGACCTGCAGCCGAGCGGCCCCATCAAGCACGTGCGGGGCTTCAATGGGGCGTTGCAGGACGTCCAGGGCCGTGGCACCGTCGCCCTGCAAGGAGAGGCCGGAAAGCAGGTGCTCATCTCCGACGTGCTGTACGTCCCAGCTGTGCGGGCCAACCTGCTGTCGTCCGGCCAGCTGTAGGAGCACGGCGTGAAGCTGCAGGAGGACGGAGACGGCATGCTGCTCGTCTCGGCGGCTGGGGAGGTGCTCGGTCGGGCGACGTAGTCCGGGCGAGTCCTCTGCACCGACCTGCGTCCCTGCTCAACGACGTCAACGTCGCCCACGACGGAGGTTGTGGCCTTGCGGGCGATCGTCTCGAAGACGAAGTCGACGCCAGACAGGATGCACGCGAGACTTGCGCACGTCGGCATGGACACCATCAGGACCTCGGCGAAGAACGAGGTCGCCATTGGGCTGGACCTCAAGTCGGCGACGGGCGCCGACTCCCCGTGTGTCTCGTGCGTCGGCGGGAAGCTGGCGCGGCACACCTTCCCCGACCAAGGCTCCGACGCCGACGACGTGCTGGCCGTCGTGCACATCGACCTGTGCGGGCCGTTCCGCGTAGCTGCCAAGGACGACAGCCTGTACTTACTGCTGCTGAAGGACCGCAAGACCCGCTTCGTGTGGGTGAGGCCGATCGCTAAGAAGTCGGACGTGCTGCTGGAGTTCCAGAAGTGGCTGGTGTTGGTGGAAAGGCAGACGAAGAAGTCGGTGCTGATGCTGCGCTCGGACCAAGGAGGGGAGTTCCTCGGGAAGAAGTTCACCGACTTCGTGGATGGACAGGGGATCGTCCACGACCTAACCTGTCCGTACACCCCGCAGCAGAACGGCAT
This sequence comes from Closterium sp. Naga37s-1, assembly GCA_947471745.1. NCBI lineage: Eukaryota > Viridiplantae > Streptophyta > Zygnematophyceae > Desmidiales > Closteriaceae > Closterium > Closterium sp. Naga37s-1. Next base: position 76,641 of record CANJKZ010000915.1, on the reverse strand, counting down.
GGCGGAGAGAGAGATGTGGACGATGGTGGAGTCGGTGCGGACGATGCTGCTGCACATGGGTGTGCAGCACCACTGGTGGGACCTCGCTCTGCGGCAGGCCGTCTGGGTCCGCAACTGCCTTCAGCGGTCGACGCTGCCGCTGGGGACGACGCCGTACCAGCTGCTGACCGAGCAAAAGCCCGAGTTGTCGATGGCGTGGGTGTGGGGCTGCATGGCGCAGTTCCTTGTCCCCGAGCAGCAGCGTGGTGGGAAGCTGAAGCCGAAGGCCAGGTGGGGCCTTCACCTTGGCGTGTCGGGGACGAGCAAGGGCTGGGAGCTCCTCGACATCGACGCCAACCGGGTGGTGACCACGTCGGACGTGGTGTTCTACGAGGACATGTCGCTAGCCGAGTGGAAGTCGGAGCACGGGCCGGTGTCAGGACGGACGCCGACCACCCAGCCGACCGACACCTCGACGGCGACGCTGCCTCTGCTCGCCGAGGTCGGTGAGCTTGCTGCTGAGGACGTCGAGGTCGTCCGTCCTCCTTCACCCTCCCCTACGTCCCCTGCCCCTCCCCTCGTGGCTGACCTGCACGGGCTGACTCCTACGTCGGCCTCCGGCGATGAGGGGAGTAGTGGGCCGTCGCCCTCGGTGCCGGCCAAGGGCATCGCCGGTGGCCGACGTGACGAGCGGTAAGTCGACGTGGGATTGAAGTCGACGTCGACAGGGGAGGAGCAGGTCGAGGAGCAGCAGCCGACAGGGGAGCAGGCAGCAGTGAAGCCAACCACGGAGCAGTCGGCAACCATGCAGTCGGCAGGGAAGCCGACCACAGGGGAGAGGTCGACCAGGAAGTCGACTGAGGTGCAGCAGGACGACGAGGGCAGTGAAGACGGTGACGAAGGAGGGGACGCCGGGGAGTCCACCAAGAGTGACGTGGTGGAGGTTTGGCCGGAACCCCAGAAGTCGGACAGAGTTCGGAGGCCACCCGAGTTCTTCGTCCCCGCTGCCTTCACCACGGTGTACAACGTGGACGACGACAACGACCTGCTGTACGACGACGCCGAGGAGGATGAGGAGTTTCCGGAGCTCGACCCGGACATGCTGGCCGACCCCGAGCACCCGTTGGGACATCTCGACGATGACGGTGAAGGAGGCTTTGGCGAGCTGGAAGGGCCCGGCGGTGAAGCCGGCCATGGAGGAGGAGATCCGCAGCCTCATCAACATGGGCACTTGGGAGCTGGTCGAACGCCCGCCGGGGGTCAACATCATGAAGAACCGGTGGGTGCTGACGACAAAGTACCACGTAGATGACACCGTCGAGCGCGAGAAGGCAAGGCTGGTCGTGAAGGGCTTCACTCAGGTGTACGGCGCCGACTACGACGAGACGTTTGCACCGGTGGGCAGCTACGTCACGCTGAGGATCTTCCTCAGCATTGTCGCCGTCCTCAACCTCAACCTGATGCAGCTTCACATGAAGAATGCCTTCCTGCAGAGCAAGCTCGACCGGGTGCTCTACATGACTCAGCCGGAATACTTCAACGACGGAACCGGCCGGGTGTGCAAGCTGCTGAAGAGCCTGTACGGGCTGATGCAGTCGCCGCTGCTGTGGTACTTGGCGCTCACTGACGTGCTGGTCGGCGTTGGAAGACGTCGACGAGGCTCTGTACTTCAAGGTCGGCAAGGATGGAGTGGCTTGCTGGGTGCTGGTCTACGTCGACGACGTGCTCGCCGCCAGCAGCAGCACTGAGATGCTGAAGGAGCTGAAGAAGCTGATGGAGTCCGCCTTCGAGCTGCGTGAGATCTCGCCGGTGCAGAAGTACCTCGGGCTGGGAGATCGTCCGCGACAGGTCGGCGGGGAAGCTGTGGCTGCACCAGCAGGGCTATGCCGACAAGCTGCATAGGCGCTTCATCGATGAGGAGCAGACTGGGCGCACCCCGAAGACGCCACTCTCAACTCCTTATCAAACTCCTAGCACCAACTACAAACCATACAACAAACCTCTGTCGCCCACAAGACTCTAACTGTAACAGCAACAACTAGGGTGCCTGCTGTTCGCTTCTGTCACATGCGACCCAACCTTTCGTTCATCGCCAACCAACTGGTACAGTACTCACGCAAGCCAGTAGCCGAGAACCAGCTGGACCTGGAGCGCGCCCTACAGTAGTTTGTCTCCACGTCTGACACCCGGCTCTCTTACTCCACGTTGACAATGACCTCCTTTAACCTCACAGGCTATGTGAACGCAGATCACACCGCTGACCCTGATAATCAATGGTCACGAACCAGAATCGTCTTTCGCATGGAGCCAACGGGCTCAATCTCTTGGAACTCGCAGAAGCAGGAACTGGCTGCCCTGTCATCGGCTGAAGTAGAGTACATTGCCGCGACGGCCGCAGTTCGCGAAGGACTGTACTTGCAAGAGCTACTGCATAAGGCGTAAATCCCAACCTCGCCTACATTTTGCCTTCATTTCGACAACTAAAGCGCCATTAAGATCGCGAACAAGCGAAGGTTCGTCAACCCAAAAAAGCACATGGCGTTTCGATACTTCTTCCTCAAGGTTGAATTTGACCAGGGCAAGGTTGACCTCACGTATTGCCCCATTACTTACATGGCAGCTGAATTTCTCACCGAGCAACTGCCACGTCAGTAGTACAACCACTGCACTGACCTCACCGAAGTAGTCACGAGAGTCAGCCTACGTGCCCAGGAACGAAGGGGAGTGTTACGATATGAAACTTAATGAGAAGGCATTCCTGTACGCTGCAGGAGCCGACTCTACCGAGTACGATGTCGAGGAGTCAGAAGAGTTGAAGCTGCAGAGATAACTACTACAACAGGAGCTAGACTACGGGCTAGGCACAGGTGCTCGTGTGATCTCTGCGTTCGTTGTTCCTTAGTCGTTTTCCTAGTGCTCACACTGCTTGCTAGTTCATGGGGCAATTTGGCAAGAGTTTCACTAGAGAAAGTTGACAACAATGGTACAATCAGGTCGGCAAGACAAGACTACATCAGAGCTAGCATTCAGGTAGGTCGACTGCCAGCGTAGCATGGTCGACCTCGTTCCAGCACGACTTGGTCGACCGCGCTCCAGCAGTGCAAAGTCGACGGCGTGCCAACGCTGCAGGTTGATGGCGTGCCAGCGTTGCTCCCGCAGTACAGAATTGCACCAGCTTCGCAGGTGCTCGCAGATGATTGGCGTGCTGAGCCTTGTCACCTGCACAACGCACACACCAAGTCGTCCTCGTGCTAACGACTGCACCTGATCCGCCACGTCGACCACGCGATACCACCACCGAGGTCGGTCTCGCCAACATCGCCTGGGCGACCGTCACACTCCTCCGCAGAACCTCGTCACCCAGGTAACCGGGTCGACCGGGAAACCACGTCGACTAGCTGCTCCTGTATGTGCCCGTCGACCTCCCAAGTCAACGGCCACCTCTAGTCGACCTCACCAGGTCGACCACACCCCTGGTCGACCAGCTCCAGGTCGACGTCACTCCTGGTCAACCAGCTCCATGTCGACCAGCACTGTCAGCCGACCAACGTCAGTCGGCTACCCGAAGTCGACGTTACCAAGTTGACGCCCTGCTCCTCGACACCCTGCTGCTTGGCGTCTTGAGTCTCCCTTGTCGTGGTCGACGTTGGCCCCTCCTGTCAACGGGAGTTGTGTGTTGGCCCCGTCCTCGCTTGGGCAGGCCGACTTCGTGGTCGGGTGTGAGGGGAGCAGCCGACCTGCAGCAGTGGGTGAGCTGGTTGACGAGGAGGTCAACCTGCACGGGAACCACTGCACGGGCGCCGACTTCAGGATGGCGCCGACTTCAGGAAGGTCGACTTGGGAGTCGACCTGCGGAGGACGTCAACTTGGTGACGTCAACTTTGGTCAGCCGACTTGGGTGGTCGGCTGACGGATTGCTGGTCGACCTGCTGGTGGTCGACCTGACTTGGGGGTCGACGAAGGAGGGGCCGACGTCGACCTTGACTCAGGACGCCGAGCAGTTGGGCGTCGAGTAGCTGGGCGTCAACTTAGTTACGCCGACTTCGGGTAGCCGACTTGGGTGGTCGGCCGACAACTGAAGCTGGTCGACCAGGACTGCTGGTCGACCTAGAGCTGGTCGACCAGAAGTGACGACGACCTGGAGCTGGTCGACCAGGGGCGTGGTCGACCCGGTGAGGTCGACTTGGAGGTGGCCGTCGGCTTGGGAGGTCGACGGGCACGTACGGGAGCAGCTGGTCGACATGGTTGCCTGGTCGACCAGGTTACCTGGGTGACGAAGTGCTGCGGAGGAGTGCGACGGTCGCCCAGGAGGCTTTGGCAAGACCTTCCTCGGTGGTGGTATCCCGAGAACGACGTGACGGATGTGTTAGAGACTAAGGACGGAGTCTATGAAGATTATGGGCCTAAATTTCTCAAAATCGTTGGTCTCAATTTCTGGACAGAAATGTCGAGTTCACAAGAAACGCCGTCGACAAAAAGTTCACAGTCAAAACTTCACCAAGCTCAGATATGTTGTATCTCTAGTCCGTAGCTACAATTCCCAAGCTGAATCGTACGAAAAAGTGAAGTATTTCTCGAGTTATCAATTTTGGCGCACAGGGGGGTATGCTGCCATAAGAAATTAACTCAATCACAAGAGTCTCACAAATACACAATTTACACACAAGAAAGTTAGAGTAGCAATAACCAGGTTGGAGGGGATGAGGAGGACGAGAGGGAAGGTCCCAAGAGAGTCCCCAACCAAGGAAACCCCATGCCACACAATTCCCCTCTCTCTAGACAACCTAACTTTGACCTTTGTCACTATCCCAACCTCCACAATCCACCTCAACCCAACTTGGCCACACTTGCCAACCTGGTTTGGTTTCTCCCAACCATTTGGCAGCAACTACAGTAGAAAAGACGAATTTCCCAACCCCCAAAAGTTTGTACCCATATTGAGTCAACCCCACAACTTCCCACAGTTGCCACAATCAAATATGAAAAGCATACGAACTCCAACGTTCGTAACTTTCTTGTTCGTGCTCCCATTGAAGCGATACTTAGTTCGTCGGAAAGATCTTGAGCAGAGAAGTCACTTGAGATATCTGCTCAAGCCAAATAACATTCACACACACTCAGAAAAACCAAACCGCACAAAACACAAATTCTTGCACACGCTCACACCACGCATGCAGCGCACGAACACATGATGGGAGGCAGACAGACGTGAATGCATATGATTGCATCAGACAACAAACTCCCCCTCTGGCTGCCAACCATCATCCCACATGCCATAGCTCAAGCATGCACCCTCAATGCACACTCATCCCAGCAAGCTTCATGCCCTTCCAACACTCATCCCAATGGACAATCATCGCCTTCTAACATCTCCTCTTTGCTCAAATGTGCAGCACCCTCTGTCGCCTCTGTTTCAAAACACTATCCACCAAACCATCTCATTGCAGCTCCACAGCAATATGCTATCACTTCACGTCCCTCGACACAGTCAGCTGCTGGCTGGTCAAGTCCCAAATCAGCCAGCCCTTGTGATCCTTAGCAAGTCCCAAGTGCACACCCCATCTCCTAGAAGCTTCCAGTTTTCCCCTCTTCTCCTTAGGTACATGAAACACCACCATGCAGCCATAAGTTCTCAGCATGTTAACTGCAGGTGCACTCCCATACCACTTGGTGTAGGGAACCCATTGCTTGTCCCCCACAGTCGCCAGCACCCTGTTCTTCACAAGGGCGACCTGCCGCAGTGCAGTCACCCAAAACGGATCCGGCAGCACTGCACGCTCAAGGAGAGTGCGAGCACCTTCCTGCAGGGTCTGGTTGAACCGCTCAGCCACGCCGTTCTGCTGAGGGTTGTAAGGCACTGTGAGCTGATGCTGGATCCCCTTCCGCTTCAGCTCCTTCTCAAAATCAGCGCCGATGCACTCTCCTCCGTTGTCGGTGCGGATCACCTTCACCTTATGACCGCTCTCCCTTTGAGCTTTCGGCATCCACTCCTTGAGAACAGCCGCTGCCACCTCCCCCTTCGTCTTGAGAGGGTACACCCACACCGCACGCGTATGGTTGTCCACAATGGTCAGGAAATAGCGGCTGCCCGAGAGAGAAAGCGCCCTCATAGGCCCCACCACATCCATGTGCACAAGCGCGAGTGGTGCTTTGGCTGGTCCCGTGCTGCTGCTGAAGGGAAACTTCGTGAACTTGGTCTCAAGGCATATAGGGCAGCTCCCAATCTCCTTCGCTGCCCCCTTCACCTCCAACCCCTTCAAGCTCCCATCCTTAACCAACTTCTGCAGCATTGGAAAGTTCACATGACACAGCCTCTCGTGCCATGTTTCCCAATCGGCCTCACCACTCCCAGATGAAGCCTTTGCCCATGCAGCTGTCGCATCCACACCAGCAAGCACCTCACCATGTGGCTGCTGTGGCGGCTGCACTTTCTTGACTGCATCCAGGGCCCCATCAGTTGGTGCAGTCTCCTCTCCTCCCGCAGTTGCTTTAGCCGCTGCCGCTGCCTTTGCCGTTGCTGGTGGTTTCCCATTCCAAGGGATGATGGGCAGCTGCCAGAGGTCCTTGATGCAGCTGCTCTTCTCCTCCAAGTCCCACAACAGCAACTTCCCAAGCTTCGCACGGCAGCTCGTTGGGCCGAATGTAACCTTAGCCTTGCTATTCTGCAACCGGCGCACGGAAAGAAGGTTAGCGGACAAACCTTCAACCAACAGCACATTCCCCAGCCCCACAAGCCCCCTATTGGCTCCCATGACCTTGGCATTCCCAACACCAATCACAGGGAGCAAAGCACCTGAAGCGGCAGCCACAAACTTTATCTTCCCAGGGGGTTTCACCTCGTCAAGCAAATCTGCCCGTGGGGTCATGTGACTTGTGCAACCTGAATCTATCACCCAGTGGGTGAGGGGGTGCATCACAACCTTCCCAACTGAACCCACATCACCCCCACTCCCTTGCACATCCTCAACCATGAGGAACATCCCAGGGTTGGCTTTACCTTCTGCACCATCACCTTGTGCACCTCAACCTTGCACAGCGCCACCTCGTGCACGTTCACCACTTGGCGGCTTCATGCCTGGAGGTGCCCATCCCTCAGGCCGGCTGAAACACTTGAACCACGGGTGTCCAGCCTTCTTGCAGTACCAGCACGCACCCTCCATTCGGGTGCTCCCCTTGCCACCAGAGCTCCCATGCCCTTCATTGTAGTCACCTCGGCCTCTCCCTCTGCCAAAGCCTCTCCCACGGCCTCGGCCTCTCCCACCCCCTCTTCCTCTGCTGCCTCCTGCAGCTCCATACCCCTCAGCAGTTTTGTTTGCAGCACCACCTCCCGTGTGGCTCCTGTGGATGTCCTTTTGCAGGATCTGCTGCCGTAGCCACTCAGGCGTCCACTTGTCCTGCTGAACGTTGAGGGTGGGGATAAGGTTGTCCCACTAGTTGTCGAGCACCGAGATGATCTTGGTGCACTGCTGCATCTCCGACACCTTGCTGCCTGCCGCCGCCATCCTCGCATTGGTGTCCTTGACCTTGTCAAGCACCGGCTTCACATCGTCTCCCGGCCGCATGGAGAGGGCAGCCAGCTCCTTCTCCAATACGATCACCATCGGCAGCGTGTTGGGCTGAACCGCGTCGCGTAGCAGTTTCCACGCCTTTGGTCATGAGTCATCGAGCTCCACCAAATCCTTGATGTGCTGGAACATGTCGTTGTTGACTGACTGTAGAATCAAGTCGTACAGCACCGCGCTTTTCTCAATCCATCGATCGCAGGCATCTCCTTCCTCGGGCATCTTCTCTTCTCCCATCGCGAGTTTCAGCAGCTTATAGCGCTTGAAGGCGCTCCGCATCCGCCCGCTCCATTCCTCGTAGTTGGAGCCATCCAACGACTCAATCTTGGATGGTGACGGCTCACTCCTCTTCTCAGTTGCTTCTCCACTCCCTTGACTCATCTCCTCTGCTCCCAATCACAGGTTCCAGCTCCCCCTTTTCTGTCCGCACCGAAGTCCCACACAATTTCCACAAGTGTCGGCGCCAACGAAATTTCGGCAGAGTTTCCCCTTAGCGGAAGTCACATCCAACCTCTAGAACTCCACTTAGGCACGCCCACAGGCCATGGTGGGTCTAGGAGGGTCTTCACACCCCAGTAGACTCTTCACAAGGTCCTCAATCAGCTCTGATACCACTTGTTAGAGATTAAGGACGGAGTCTATGAAGATTATGGGCCTAAATTTCTCAAAATCGTTGGTCTCAATTTCTGGACAGAAATGTCGAGTTTACAAGAAACGCCGTCGACAAAACGTTCACGGTCAAACCTCACCAAACTCAGATATGTTGTAGCTCTAGTCCGTAGCTACAATTCCCAAGTTGAATCGTATGAAAAGGTGAAGTATTTCTCGAGTTATCAATTTTGGCGCACAGGGGGGTATGCTGCCATAAGAACTTGACTCAATTACAAGAGTCTCACAATTACACAATTTACACACAAGAAAGTTAGAGTAGCAATAACCACGTTGGAGGGGATGAGGAGGACGAGAGGGAAGGTCCCAAGAGAGTCCCCAACCAAGGAAACCCCATGCCACACAATTCCCCTCTCTCTAGACAACCCAACTTTGACCTTTGTCACTATCCCAACCTCCACAATCCACCTCAACCCAACTTGGCCACACTTGCCAACCTGGTTTGGTTTCTCCCAACCATTTGGCAGCAACTACAGTAGAAAAGACGAATTTCCCAACCCCCAAAAGTTTGTACCCCATATTGAGTCAACCCCACAACTTCCCACAGTTGCCACAATCAAATATGAAAAGCATACGAACTCCAACGTTCGTAACTTTCTTGTTCGTGCTCCCATTGAAGCGATACTTAGTTCGTCGGAAAGCTCTTGAGCAGAGGAGTCACTTGAGATATCTGCTCAAGCCAAATAACATTCACACACACTCAGAAAAACCAAACCGCACAAAACACAAATTCTTGCACACGCTCACACCACGCATGCAGCGCACGAACACATGATGGGAGGCAGACAGACGTGAATGCATATGATTGCATCACACAACAGGATGAGATGCAGTCGTCAGCACGAGGACGACGTGGTGTGTGTGCTGTGCAGGTGACGAGGCACAACACGCCAATCGTCTCTGCGCACCTGCGAAGCCGGTGCGATGCTGTCATGCGGGAGCAACGATGGCCGCCGTCGACTTGCAGTGCTGGCACTCCGTCGACTAGCAGCGTTGGCAAGCCGCGACTCTGCACTGCTGGAGCGCGGTCGACCAAATCGTGCTGGCACGCGGTCGACCATGCTGCGCTGGCAGTCGACCGACTTGCCTCCTAGCTTTGATGTAGTCTTGCTATGCCATCTTGTGTGTACCATTGTTGTCAACTTTCTCTTGTGAAACTCTTGCCAATTCTCCCTGTGAACTAGCAAGTTGTGTGTGCACTAGGAAAACGACTAAGGACCAACGAACGCAGAGATCACACGAGCACCCGTGCCTAGCCCGTAGTCTAGCTCACGTTGTAATAGTTATCTCCACACCTCCTTCTTCGACCACCATGCTTGGTGTTCCACCAGGTCGACATCATGCCTGGTCGACCAACCGCCAAGTCAACCAGCAGGCCTGGTCGACCAACCACCAGGTCGACCAGCAGTCTTGTCAGCCGATCACCCAAGTCGGCTGCCCCAAGTTGGCGTCACCAAGTCAACGCCCTCTGCAGGTCAACTTCCCAGGTCGACCTCCCTGAAGTCGGCGCCACCCTGAAGTCGGCGCCCGTGCAGTGGCCCCCGTGCAGGTCGACCTCCTTGTCAACCAGCTCGCCCACTGCTGCAGGTCGGCTGCCACCCCTCACACCCGACTACGAAGTCGGCTCCGCCTAAGAGAGGACGGGGCCAACACACAACTCCCGTTGACAGAAGCGACCCCAGGAATCGTCAGATCGAGACTGATGCAGGCAGAAACATTTGAAATAAAAAGAGCGGGAACAGATTTGAAACTGATTAAATTCGCCGTATAAGGAAATGTACCCCTTTGAGTACATGGCTAACAATGTCGTTACACATTCCTTTGTAATAGAAACGCGATGTATGCATGCTATTATCGTCTTAGTCATTTACATTCACTCTGACTTGAGGTCAACACTTCTGCTGCAACACTACCTGCAATCAACCCTGAGCCGATCCCTGGCTAAGTCCGGTTTAGGACTGTAACAAAAAAGTTCGTATAACTAGAATCAGCATCACATACTGTATAAAATACAAGTGCAAGACAAAACTAAGTTAAGACCTCTTGGAAAGTGCCAACCTTATCGCCGATGAAGATATCAGCTGTGTTGGCCTCTGAGGCCAAGAAAAAACAAACGTGCCTGGCCGTGTCGCTGCAATTCATGCAGTCGCAGCTGTATATGCTTCACTCTGCCCTCCATTCTAGGAGAATCATGGCCCTGTTCTCAGCGAACATGATCGGGGTAGATTAGGTGGCCCAGCAAGTGAGCCAGTGAGGCAGTGAGCTAGCGAAGCTCTTGAGCAGCCATGGCACCGGCGTAGATCTCTGCATCATCATTAGACAAAGTAACCACGGATGAGGGAGTAGACCTCCACGAGACAGCTCCTGCGCCAGGGCTGAAGCCGAAGCACTTAAAGACCCCAGAGTCTCGACGTCATCTTCCCACAACAAGTCAGTGTCTCGCTTGGGTCTGACTGGCTATCATCCACCAAGCATAAGCCCCATGCCTAATTCACTCGTTGGGTACCTCAATACCCTCTTACCAGCTTATCAGTGCTTGCTTTAGTGTCTCCCTGTCGCAACAAAGTGAGCCAGGATGCTTATTGAATAGGCCAGGTCTGGGTGAGTGCTAGTCATCAAGTACATGAGGCACCCCAACAGCTCTGCGTACAGACCACTAAGCTTAATCCACTCATCAAGAACAGGAGTCGAGCGAGTGTGACCAACACCTTGAGGAGTGGGCTGTGCAGAGGTGAACTGACGGCTGAAGCGCTGAATGATCTGCTACACTATGTGTAATTGGGTCAGAGTGATGATGCGTGCTGCTCTGTCCCTCCTGATTTGCAAGCCAAGATAGCGACGGAGCTCACGAAGGTTAGTGCAAGTGTGTCTCTACGAAAGCATTGTGAGGATCGAGTCTTGATTTCAAACATTATACTTTTCAAACCTGGCTACAACGTCGTGCTATATATATGCATGACATAAGGCCGGTAACCCGGGTGTTACTAGAAAGTACTAAGCATCGGGAACCGTCAGGAACGGAACCTTCCGTATTCTGTAGAAGCAGTTCGGCGTAAATCACACGCACACTAAGTCATGCCGGAATAACTGAAATGAGGCAGAATCTGGTGCACACAATCCTATTCAGCACTAAAACAATAACAACTATGAAAAGCAATGAACTCGGAAATGAGCACATAAATGAAAATAGATTTTTTTTATAAGCAAGTCCTGTTGTTCAGGATCCGTCACTTTGAGAACTTACGACGAATTCATTACTCAACTAAACGCATATACTCTCAGTAGGATTGTGCGCGTCGGGCTTAGCTACCATCTCCAAGTTGAATCAGTCGTTAAGATGGTCTATAGAGTGAGAACCAGATAAAATCGTCCAGCAGCCGCATGACTAGAATGGAAGTACAAATATCAAGGCATAAAATAGTTGGAGTTGGGGACTCCAAGAGAACCATTAGAGGTAAGGGGTTCTCCAAGAGCTAGGGAAGGATGGTTGGAACCTTCCTAGCAGCAAAGGATGCAACCCTCATCATGAGGTCCTTGAGGTGTCACATGCAAAATCCAATCTAGTTGGATTTTGCCTAGATGTTGCAACATTTGCAACCCATGCTAGAAACATCTAGCCACCCCAATCCAAAAGTCAAAGTTTCCTTCCCTAACCACCCAACCAAAGATCCCTTTTAGTCATGTCCAAGTAATGACTCAAAGATATAACCCCAAAAGGTAATAAGAAATCCAAGTCTTGGAAATCTTGTAACTTGGGCGATCTTGGTCGGAATAAGGCGATCTTGGTATGGTTGGAAAGCTCTGAATTTCTCCTGCATGATCAAGCATTTAAACTTGGAGAAAAACACAGAGATGATAATATCCAACAGCCATGCATAATGATATATGCTGATGCAAACAATGCACGCATGAATAGCACGAGCACTCGGCAGGACGTTAGGATGACAAGCACTCAAATTGACGTGCATTCAATAAACTCCCCCTCAGACTAACGGACTGCATGCACACACACTGACACGCATGCAAACACTCATGCACACAAACACACATGCACTCATGACGCTGCTACCCACACTAGTGCAATGCCATGCCACACATCTTAGCACACTTCCAATGTGCACTCTCAAAAGTCTCTTGGTCAGAAAATCTTCCGCTTGCTTGCTAGCCTTCACATGGTGAAGCTCAACAATCCCCTCCTTCACCATCTGCCTCATCCATTGCCACTTAATCTTTATGTGCTTGATCAGCCCATTCAGGATAGGATTATTGGCCATGCCAATAGCAGCCTTACTGTCAGAGAAAAGTGGTGTAGGTCCCTCCTGTTCAGCTCCCATGTCCTCCAGCAGCTTCCTTGGGAGCACGATCTCCTTGATGGCATGTTACATTGCCATGTACTTTGCCTCCCTGGAAGACTGAGCAATTTCCCTCTACTTCTTGGACCTCCAGCTCACTGGTCCACCTCCGACAATGCACACAAAGCCGCCAACTGATTACTGATCCTCCTCCTCTAAGGCAAACGTAGCGTCGGTGAAGCACGATAGATTCAAGGTTCCAGGCGTGATCCCATCTGCTCCAATCTGTTTCAGCTGGCCGCCAGCTAAAAACTAAACACCAGCAGATGCCGTTGATCCGAGGTAGCGCACCATGCGCTTTGCCACCTCCAACTGCTCCTCATTGGGCGGCTGCACAACTCGTGCTAGCTGCCCCACTTGCACAGCTGCATACATCACACTCCCAATGAGTAACTGGTACTCATTCTGCTGCTCATCCTCGAGTACATCATCCTCCTCAGCTGCCTTCTTCAGTTTGAAGCCCGCAGGGAACGGTGTTATCACAGTGCGACCCCCAGTCACACCATACCGCTCCATGACACCAGAGATGTAGTGTGACTGATTCACCTTCAGCCACGTCCTCTCAACATCCCTCTCAATCTACAGCCCCAAGCAGTAGTGGACATCCCCCAGCATCTTGCACTTGAAGTTGTCCATCAGCAGCTTCTGTGTCCTCTCAATCTGCTCCATGGAAGATGAGAACAGCAGTATGTCGTCGACATACACCAGCAGCAAGAACAACTGCTCCCCCTCTCCAAGCAGAAACAAGTTGTGACCTGCTCGGGACTCCACCCAGCAGCACCTCCTCCAGCTTCTCGTACCAACACCTGGGCGCTTGCTTAAGGCCATAGATGGCCTTCTTGAGCTTGCACACCTGGCTGGTCCCATCCTCATAGCCGCTGGGCTGCGCCACGTAGATATCCTCCAGCAGCACTCCATTGAGGAACGCAGTGGTGATATTTATCTGCTTCACGTGCCATCCCTTCACAGCTATGCCAGCCAGCGAAGTCCTTAGTGTCACTAGCTTAGCAACGGGAGCGAAGATCTTCTCGAAGTCGACCTTCTCTTTCTGCTAAAACCCCTTGGTGACCAAGCGGCTCTTGAACCGCTCCAACGCACCATCAGCTCCACTCTTCACCTTGAAGACCCACTTGCTGCTGATCGGCCATCGCCCCTCGGGGAACTCAACAAGCTCCCAAGTCCCATTCTCAATGAGACTGTTGAACTCCGCATCCATGGCAGCCTTCCACTCCTCCTTCTGGGGTCCACTCTGTGCCTCCTCCACTGTGGCTGGTTCTCCAGGCAAGGGTGTGAAGAAACAGAAGGTCATCTCCTCATCCTCTCCCTCATCCGCCTGAACCGCCATGGCACCTTGCTGGGTCCTTCCAAATGGCTATACTTCAGCCTTGAAGGTGCTGCCACTACTCTCTTCTCGCGGATTGCTGTATGCTGCCCATCTGGTGAAGCACCTCCCTGCACACTCCTCTTGGTGACCTTGGCGTTTGCAGTAGGCTCGGGCTGAGTTGGTGAGTCCACACGTGCCGACTCATCCTCCAACCCCTCCTCCGCAGTAGGACCAGCACCTTGCTGCTCACCACCGCCACTGTGGTCACTGGTCAGCTCTGACCCAGGGAGATCCTCAAGGTGCAGCTGAACCTCCTCCACTGCAGACCGCTCAATCTCCTGCAAACGCAAGCCAATCTGCACCTGCTACTGCTGCTGTTGCCAGTCCTTGTACATGACGTCTTGCAAAAACTTGACGTCACGGCTGACCAGTGTCCTCTTGCTCTTGGGGTCCCACATCAGCCACCCCTTAGAATCAGGAGCCATCCCAAGATGGACAGCCCACACAGCAGCAACTTCCAACTTGTGCCTCTACTCCTTAGGCACCATCACAAGCCCCATGCAGCCCCACACCCGGAGCATGTCAATGGATGGCTTCTTCCCAAGCCAACGCTCGTACGGCACGCAATGGTTGTCGCCAACATGCGTGAAGACCGTGTTCTTAACCGTGATGACATGACGAACAGCTTCTGGCCAGAACTTGTAGGGCATCCTAGCAGCCCTCAACAGAGTCTTAGCCACCTCACCAATGGTCCGGTTGGCACGCTCAGCTATGCCATTGTGCTGCGGTGTTCCTGGGCAGGTCAACTGGTGTCGGATGCCGTTCCTCTTGTGAAACTTGGTGAATTCTGTTCCAAGGAACTCCCCACCACGGTCGCTCCTCAGCACCTTCACCAACCGCATCGCTTGCCGCTCCACCATCGGCAACCTATCCTCCTTGATCGCCGTTGCAGCGTCTCTCTTCTTGGACAAGGGACGTGCCCACGTGAAACGGCTCCATTCGTCCGCCATGGTGAGGAAGTACAGCACTCCCCCAATCCCCTCTGTCCTCATAGGACCCACCAGGTCCATGTGCACCACTTCCAATGGCGCCTTCGCTGATCCCTCCGCACGTGGAAACGGGAACCGCGCAAACTTGTTTTGCATGCACGCCTCGCAGCTGCCAATGTGAGCGCCATCTCCTTGCAGTTGCAGCCCATGCACGCACTTCTCTTTGTGCATCACCTCCAATGTAGAAACAGCCACGTGTGCAAGCCACCGATGCCAAGTCTCCCAATCCGCTTGGCCCGAGGTAGCTGACGCCTTTATCGCCGCGCTTCCTCCAATCGGCTCCTCTCCTTGCACACCTTGCTGCTCCTCCTCAGTGACACTCTCCTCCATCGATGCCGCCGCTGCTGCCGTGCCCGATTTCCGCCAAGGGAGAACCGGGATCTGCCACATCCGCTTGTAGACATCCCCTTTCCGCTGCAGGTCCCAATTCAGCCGCTCATCGTTGTAGGCACGATAGCGCTCTGAGCCAATCGTCTCGGTGTTCACACCCGCATCTCCCAACCGGCCGGTAGATATCAGGTTCGCGCACAATTCTGGCACCAACGGCACGTTCTTCAGCCCCACAAGCTCTCCATCCGCTCCCATGAACTTGGCGCACCCATGCCCATGACCTTGGCCTTGGCGCCCATCGCAGATGTGAACATAGAGATGGGTGCGGGCTGAATCTCATTGAGTAGGTCCGCACGAGGAGTCATATGCCATGAGCTTCCCGAGTCAATCACCCAATGGGTGAGGGGGTCTAGGAGAACATTGGCAGCCATAGCGAGGTCGGTTGCGCCTTCGTTCACGAAGAAGAACCCGGCCTTCCTTTCCTCAGATTTGCCGCCTTTCTCCTCCTCCTCCTTCTCCTCTCCACTCGCTCCCATGACTCCCCCACTCCTCGTGCCACCACGCTGGTTGCTTGATGAAGGCGGGGTCCAATTCTTGGGTCGTTGGTAGCACTTCCGACAACGATGTCTGCGCTTCTTGCAGTAGAAGCACACCTCCCCTTGACCCCCGCCGCCATCCTCCTTAGGGTTGTCCTAGTTTTTGCCCTTCCTCTTCTTCTTGAAGTCACTCTTTCCACCTTGAACTCCATAACCAGCCCCCTCCTCCGAGCGCTCCACACTCCGCCGCCGCAATTCCTCCTCTAGTATGCGCGGGCGAATGTAATCCACGCTCCACTAGGGCTGCTGAGAGTTGAGGTTGATCGCAAGGGCAGACCACGACTCCGGCAGCCATATCACGATCTCCATGCATTGCACAAGCTCCGGGTACACCACACCGCCGCCTTGGAGCTTCGTGAAGATGTCCCGCATCTCATCCAACATGGGTTGCATAGGCTATCCATCAACGAACTTGATGTCGCGCAGCCGCCGCGCGAGTAACACGATGCCGGTAGCATGTGTCGGTGAGTGTACATCCAGAAGCTTCCTCCAAGTCTTGGGGCCAGACTCTGGATCACCCATGAGGTCCTTGATGTGGTCAAGTTGTCGCTCGCCAACCGCTTGCACCATGAGCATGTATTCGTCGAACGATCGCTTCATCCATGCTCCTTTCAGCTCCGCAGCCTCCGGCATCTTCTCCTTCCCCTCCACCAGCTCCAATAGCTTGCATTGAGTGTACATCAGCCTCGTGTGGAAGCTCCAGTACTCGTAGTCCTCCCCCATGACTTTATCAATAGAGAAAGCTTTCACAGGACCCACGGTAGTAGGAGATGGTGTAGAAGAAGTAGGTAGCATAGGGTTGGCTGGTTGGTGAGTCCCCACTCCACCACCAGCAACTCCTCCCTGCTCTCCAGCCTCTAGCTCCAGCCATCTCGCCATTAGCACCTCTGGAGTCCGTTCTAGTCATATTGAGGCCTTATGAACGGTGGAAACTTGAGAAATCGTTTGGAGAGAATTCTGCCAGAAAATTTGATTCTACGAAAATCGCCGTCGCGGACTTGATACTTTGAATTTGAACGCGGTTTGACCACCAATCGAAATTTCACGAGCAGAACTACTAGAGAATGGTCTCACTTGTCTACAGCGGTTGAGAATTCACGGCGATTCTTCGTCTCAAAGTCGACTACCCGCTCTGACAACACTTGTTGTTCAGGATCCGTCACTTTGAGAACTTATGACGAACTCATTATTCAACTAAACGCAAATCCACTCAGTAGGATTGTGCGCCTTAGGCTTAGCTACCATCTCCAAGTTGAATCAGTCGTTATGATGGTCTAGAGAGTGAGAACCAGATAAAAAGGTCCAGCAGCCGCATGACTAGAATGGTAGAGGAAGTACAAATATTAAGACATAGAATAGTTGGAGTTGGGGATTCCAAGAGAACCATGAGAGGGAAGGGGTTCTTCAAGACCTAGGGAAGGATGGTTGGAACCTTCCTAGTAGCAAGGATGCAACCCTCATCATGAGGTCCTTGAGGTGTCACATGCAAAATCCAATCTAGTTGGATTTTGCCTAGGTGTTGCAAAATTTGCAACCCATGCTAGAAACTTCTAGGCACCCCAATCCAAAAGTCAAAGTGGCCTTCCCTAACCACCTAACCAAAGATCCCTTCATAGTCATGTCCATGTAATCACCCAAATTAGATATAACCCCAAAAGGTAATAAGAAATCCAAGACTTGGAAATCTTGTAACTTGGGCGATCTTGGTCAGAATAAGGCGATCTTGGTATCGTTGGACAGCTCTGGATTTCTCCTGCATGATCAAGCATTTAAACTTGGAGAACAACACAGAGATGATAATATCCAACAGCCATGCATAATGATATATGCTCATGCAAACAATGCACGCATGAATAGCACGAGCACTCGGCAGGACGTTAGGATGACATGCACTCAAATTGACGTGCATTCAACAAGTTCAGGTATGAGCAGACGGTTTACTCTCACACGTCCCCCCTCCGAATCTGGGTGGCATGAGAAACACCTTGCTTGACAAGATTATCCGTGAAAGCATGGCATGTGTCCTCTGATAGGTTGTATCCCTACTAGTGGATCAGGAACTCGAGGATGTTGTTGCGTCGGCGTTGATGCGTGAATACGCGTTCCAATTCGTACTCTGGTTCATCCTGTAAGAGAACAGGTGGCGGTGGCAGTAGCTGACGTCCCTGGTACTACTAACTGGGGTTCTTTGTAGGGCTACAGTAGCTGAGCATGGAAAGCATTGTGAAGTTTCCATGTAGCTAGTAAGCGCAAGCAAAATGTTATTGTTGTCACCATCATCTTGATGCGGGAAGGACCACAGAAGCGAGGCCAGATCTTGGACGGGAGGTGAGATAAGTCCAAGTTACGTGTGTCCAGAAGAACTTGGTCTCCGACACCTAATGTGTGATTACGTCGCTGATGGTCTGCATACTGCTTCTAGGAGTTCAGCATCATGGTGAGACGACGCTGGGTCTTCTCCCATAGCTGCTGCATGGTAATGACGAAGTCATGAACGGCCTGGACGTGTGCAGGTACGGTTGGCTGTTGCGGTGTTATAGGATCACGTCCGTAGCATAGGAAGACAGGTCATTTCCCTGTGGCCGCATGAGTTACGTTGTTGTATGCGAATTCGAGTGTGAATAATTGCTGATCCCAGTGGCTGATGCCGTCTTTGCATGCGGTACTTTGTAGCTATTCAACCACCTGGTTCAATCGTTCAATCTATCCATCTGTCTGGGAATGGTATGCTGAAGACATCACATATTCTGTCCCCAAAACACCCATGAGTTCCTGTCAGAATCAACTATAAACTTCTATTCTCTGTCTGAGACAAGAGTAGCTGGAATGTCGTAGATGGTGATGATGCGTTCGAGGACGAGGGGAGCTGTAGCTTCAGTTGTAGCCGTAGTGTTGGTAGGGATGAAGTGTCCCATCTAAGAGAACATATCGATACCATTGGGTATAGCATCATGCCCTTGAGTGGTCGGTGATAGTCCAGTAATAAAGTCCAGACTAAAAACTTGCCATGCCTGCTCTGGCACGTGTCGGCACGAGGTGACGAACTGCTGGCACGTTTTGAAATATTTAAATATGCTGACAGGGGTTTTTGTTGTTTCCAAAATGTCCTTCATATGCTACGTTGTGAAACACCTTGAGTCGGATTTGGTGGAGTGGAGTGTAGTTCAGAAACCATATCTTCCTGGAACCCTTCCGTACTGCTAGTTGATTCTCCCACTATAGCTGTTTCTACTTCTTTGCTGGTGCGAATTCTATGTCCACGGAGTACTGATGTAGGTTTATGCCCTTGAGCAGGAGGTTCATCCCTTCTAGCTGGATCCTTGCTACATGTCCAGGTCGGCTCACTCCTGTTGTGAAGTCCCGGCTTGTGGACAATGTCGTAGTACAATTGCGTCTCAAGGAAGTCCATCCACCGCGCCTGTCGCATGGAGAGAGTAGGTTGTGACCTGATGTACTTTAGGCTACAATGGTCAGTGTAGACTCTAGATTGAGCTCCTTCCAAGTAGCACCTCCAAGCCTTGAACGATGTGACAATCGACAGGGCCTCCTTCTCATCTATGGGGTGGCTTTTTCCATGTAGCCTTTTACTGGGGAATGCGATGGGTTGCAGGCCGCGTCAGTGATCTTACATCAATACTGCTCCGACTGCTTGGTCACTCGCATCTGCTTCCACCACGTAGTACCTTTTTGGATCTGAAAGGATCAGTACTGGGGCGTTGTCAAAGGTGCCTGTAGCTGCTCCATGGCTTGCTGTTGAAGGGTATCCCATTTGTAGGGCGTATCCTTTTTCGGTAAGTTCGTAAGTGGCGCTCTTATCCGAGCATACTGGGGCACGAAGCTGTTGTAGTAATTTGCAAGCATAGGCGTTGTTGCAACTCTTTGACGTTCTCAAGAACCTTCCACTTATTGATGGTTTCGATCTTCCACGGATCCACGTCTATGCCCCTGACACTCACCGTGTGCCCAAGGAACGACTCCTTCTTCAGAGCGAAGTCGCTTTTTGACAGCCTTATGTAGAATCTGTTTTCCCGCAGGATCTCCAATACTTTCCGCAGATGCTCCACATGCTTCTTTGTAATTTTGGAGTAGATTTAGAATATCGTGATACACCACCACGCCCTTGATCAGCAGGGGCTGTTGGATATGATTCATCTCCGCTTTGAATGTTGCTGGTGCGTTGCACGGTTCCAACAGTATCACCAAGTATTCGTGTGAGCCATATTTGGCATGAAACACCGTTGTATGGATCGGGTTGGCCACCATTTTGATTTGCCAGTAACCCAACCGCAAGTCCAGTTTCGAGAAGATTGTCCATGAGGTCGTCTATGTGCGGTATTGAATAGTGAATTTCACTCTCTCCTTGTTCAGTGCCCGGTAATCGATGCACACCCGTGAACTACCATCCGACTTTGGAGTGAAGAGAACCTGTGTGCTGTAGGGTGATGTGAAGGGCCAAATCAGTCTACGATCCAGCAGGTACTCTATCTGCTTCTTATATATGCAAAAACAGTTGGGGTGAGGCTGTACGATGCACGAAAGGTTGGTTGTGAACCTGGTTCCTCGACCATCTCGTGTTGTAGGTAGGTAATCCGGCATGATATCCGTTTACTCCTCTAGAACCTTATGTACTGCTGCAGGTAGCTCGGAGTTCGGCTTCTCCTCTTCTGCTGCCATTGCCAGTGCTAGGTAACCCGTGTTACTCTCGTTCGCCGTTCTCTCAAAGTGTGGGAGTGTCGCCTCATGAATATCGCCTCTTTACGTCTAGCTTTGTAGCTTCACTCGATTGACCCAATCGATCTCAAGGTTGAATCGCTTCAAAAAATCTCTCCCTAACAAGAAATCTAGGCCCTTGATGTTGGTGACTGTGAAAAGGAGAACCCCCCGAAGTACGGCCGAGGCCGCGCGGCGACTCCAGACACAGCAGGGACAGCACCCTCAGCAGCAGCACCAGCGCCAACAGCACCTCCAGCGGCAGGACCTCCAGCAGCACCAGCAGCACCCGCAGCAGGACCACCGCTAGGAGGGACAGCAGCAGTCTCAGCACCAACACCCACAGCAGCTCCAGCTCCAGGCGGACCCGAAGGTCCAGCAGCTCCGGGACCAGCGGCACAAGTACCCTCAGCAGCCGAAGGAGCTCCAGCTCCAGCAGTACGTCTCCAGCGGCGAGCAAACCACTCGCGCAGCTCCTGTGGAGAGAGGGGCTCCCGCCGAGGCGAAGCACCCGGAGAACCGCCAGGTCCCGCACCGCCAGACGCCACAAGGGGAGGTCCAGTGGCCGCAGGCTCCGCAGCTCCAGACGCAGCACCCCCTGGCTCAGCACCCCCAGTCGCAGCACCCCCAGGCTCAGCACCCCCAGACTCCGCACCCCCAGGCTCAGCACCCCCAGTCGCAGTACCCCCAGGCTCAGTACCCCCAGACTCAGCACCCCCAGGCTCAGCACCCCCAGGCTCAGCACCCACGCGCGTAGCACCCCCAGAGTCAGCACCCCCAGGCTCAGCACCCGCAGCAGGACCAGAGTCACCAGCAACCTCGACCGGCTCGACTGCGTCTACCTGGGACACACCTGAAGGGGCAGGACCCTGAGGGGGAAGGGGGTCTACCGGGGGGGGACCTGGCACAAGGAAGTGCGGTGGCGGGGGGAGGGAAGGAGTGCGGTAGGGGAAGAGGCGGTAGAAGGGGACTGACTCGTCGAACGTGACGTCCTGGGAGGACAGAACACGACGAGAGGAGGGGTGGTAGAACTGCCACCCTGGGGCGTTAGGGGGGAAGCCGAGGAAGACACAGGGAGCAGCACGAGGGGACAGCTTGTCCGCAGACAAGTCGCGGACAAACGCCCGAGATCCCCAGACACGGAACGCAGACGCATCGCCGACCTTCCCCGTCCACAGCAGAGCTGGGGAGGTCTCCGGCCGGGAGACCCTGGGGTGAAGGTTGATCTGATGCGCCGCGTACCGAACCGCGAACGGCCACAGAAAATGGGGGGCAGCCGCATGCATCATGGACGTACGAGCGACGTCCATGACCATGCCAATGCGGCGCTCAGCAATCCCATTTTGCTGTGGAGAGTCCGGAAGCGTAAAGGTCTGGCGGATGCCTCGTGCACGACAGTAGGCTCGCAGAAGGCCAGAGGAGAACTCTCCACCTCGGTCAGAGTGCAGACGCAGAACAGGAAAGTCCGAGCCGAAGCTCCTCCTGAGCTGGAGACGAGCTGCGCGGATCCAGTCGATCAACACCTCAGTGACATCACCCTTGCTGCGCAAGGGGAAGACTGTGGTGTAACGCGAGTAGTCGTCAACCACCAGCAGGAAGTAGCGCTCGTGACCCTGCCCACGGACGCGGGCCGGGCCCCACACGTCCATGTGAAGCGTCTGCAGAGGAGCCTCTGTCGGGGGAAACTGGGAGGAGTGAGGGGCAGCCCGGAGCCGCCCCTCGACACAGGGGACACAGGAAGGTCCGGGTCCCGAAGGAAGGGGAGGGAGAGACCGGGGAAGACCAGAGACAAGGACACGGGAAGCCATGCCCCGAAGACGAGGCAAGGAGGGGTGGCCAAGACGGTGGTGCCACAGGAGAGTCTCCTGAGACAGGCGGCGACACGAGCAGGGGGCAGACTCAGGACCAGACCTGGACGCAGCAGCAAACACCTGACCCGACGCAGCTACCTGGCCAGACGCAGGGACAGGAGGAGACTCAGTGGTCAGGGTGTAGAGACTCGACCCCGGCCGACGCGAAAACGTGGCCAGGTGTCGGCCTGTGCGGGCGCCCGCTGACTCGCAGGAGTAAACTGGTGAACTCCCGCATCCTGCAGGTCAGCACCACTCACCAAGTTCGTCGAGAACGAGGGGAGGTACAGACCAGACAAGGTGCCCGAGGGGGCAGCCGGACACGGGAGGACAGTGGAGAAGTGAGAGAGGACAGGACCCCCAGAGGGGTCAGCCAGGGAGACTGCAACCGGCCGGCCAAGCGGCGTGAGTGTGGTGCGGTCTCGAAAGAAGGAGCGAGAAGCCCCTGAGTCAAGCGTGAAGGTGAGGGAGGCCGAAGCCGGCGCAGTACCTGAGAGCGCAGCCTCACCAGTACCTGAGAGTGCAGACGCACTGGCACCTAGAGCAGCAGCCGCAGAAGTACCTAGCGCAGCAGTACCAATGCCCGGGTCGGGCGGGAAACACCGGTAACAGTCACCCTCCTCACTAATAGTCACAGCATACATGGCAGCAAGGATAGCATCAAAGTCAAGATCAAAGATAGCTACGCCAGCCCTAGACAGCTCTCCCCAACGGGGAATCTCACTAGCCTCGGGGAACTGCTGACGCCAAGCGTCCGTCAGGCGGCCAAAGCAGCGCTGGGTGGGGTGGGCACCCCCACACTGCTCACCCGCGCGGTCGCCGGAACGAAGGACGTAGGTGCACGGACCAAAACCCCCACCCCGCTGACGCTGCGTGTACCACTCACGGAGCTGCTGGGGCGGGGGGATGTCCCGCGAACGCTGCTGCTGCTGCTGCTGCTGACGCTGGCCACCACCAGAGCCGCTACGCTGCGGGGCACCACCCCGACCAGCTCCACCCCCTCCGCCACCGCCGCCTCCACCTCCACCACCACCGCTGCCTCCGCTCCTACCGCTGCCGCCACCACCGCCTCCTCCTCCGCTGCTGCCACCGCCACCACCGCCCCCGCCACCACTCCCACCGCCACTCCCACTCCCTCCGCCGCCTCCACCGCCACCTCCACCGCCCCCGCCAGTTCCACCCGCGCCCTTGCCCCCCTTGCCCCTGCCAGGGCGGCGTCTCCCGCTAGGGGCAGACGCCGCGCAGACCGACTCAAGACCAAGCAGGTCGGCAGCAGCAGCAGAGGCAACAGAGGGCAGCAGGGGGGAAGGAGAACACCCCTCAAAGATGGGGGTGCGAGGGTCACCACGAGAGGCTCCTACAGCGACGATGCTCTTCTCCGCCGCCAGGAGGGACTTCTCGAGGAGGTCGACAGTGAGAGTGGTGGGACAGACTGAGAGGAAGTGGTCCCTGACTACATGAAGGGAGTCAGGGAGGCGTGTGACTATGTAATAGAGAGTGATGTACATGGGGGGGGGGTTCTTGGCGCAGAACTCAGCAGGAAGGGCGGCGCGGTAGCGAGTGTCACTAGTGCGGAGGTGCGTAATGAGGTCAGCGACAGTGGGAAAGGCAGCAAGGTCAGGAAAGAGGTACGGTAGCATGAGGCGGCTCAGGGCAGCAGTGGCAGGGGAAGAGTAGCGCGCAACTACAGCGTCGTACAAGGTCTGAGCACTCTTGTACTGACTAAAGTGCGCGCGCTCAGTGGTAGGCAGGTGGCGACGCACAGCAAGACGTGCAGCAGCATCGCGGGTGGCCCACTGAGAGCGAACAGTGGGGTCAGCATCAGCAGCAGAGGCAGGAGAGGCGCCAGAGGTGAGGTCAAAGAGGGAAAGACCGTCCGCCCTATCGCACTGTAAGAACAGCTGCAGGTCGTCGACCCAGACCTCAAAGTCAATGGCTCGACCCTCAGCGTCAAAAGCGAGGACACTAGGGGTAGCCATGACGACGACAGTGTAGTAGTGCAAGCAGTAGGGGAAGGGCACGCAGTAACAGTGGTGCTGTGCTCACCAGGCAGGGCAGGTCGGGCGGCTCGGCAGTAGGGCGGCCCGGCGGCTGGGCGGCTCGGCGGCTCGGCTGCTGGGCGGCTCGGCTCCCGGGCGGCTCGGCGGCAGGGCGGCTCGGCGGCAGGGCAGCTCGGCGGCAGGGCGGCTCGGCGGCTCGGCTCCCGGGCGGCTCGGCGGCAGGGCGGCTCGGCAGCAGGGCGGCTCGGCTCCCGGGCGGCTCGGCTGCTGGGCGGCTCGGCAGTCGTAGGCGGCGGGGCCGGTGAGGATAGGCGGCGGGGCCGCGAAGTGGGGCGGCGGGGCCGCGTAGGTGAGGGCAGCGGGGCCGCGTCGTGAGGGCGGCGGGGCCGCGAAGGTGAGGGCGGCGGGGCCGCGTAGGCAGGGGCGGCGAGGCCGCGACGTGAGGGCGGCGGGGCCGCGATGTGAGGGCGGCGGGGCCGCGTAGGTGAGGGCGGGGGGGGGGGGGGGCCGCGTAGGTGAGGGCGGCGGGGCCGCTACGTGAGAGCGGCGGGGCCGCGACGTGAGGGCGGCGGGGCCGCGACGGTGAGGGCGGCGGGGCCGCGACGTGAGAGCGGCGGGGCCGCGACGTGAGGGCGGCGGGGCCGCGACTTAAGGGCGGCGGGGCCGCGTAGGTGAGGGCGGCGGGGCCGCGACGTGAGGGCGGCTGGGCCGCGACGTAAGGGCGGCGGGCTCGCGTAGGTAAGGGCGGCGCAACGGGCCGCTAGGGGCGACACGGAGGGTCGCTAAAAAAAAGGAAAGCGCGCCTCGGGGCGCGCTTCGGTGGGCCCTAGAAACAGTCCCTAGGAGGGGACCTGCTCTGATTCCATGTGAAAAGGAGAACGCGAATGAATGAACTATGAATGAAGTGAGTACATATAGGAAACCCTAATTGGGTTGTACCCCCTATGGGATACCCCACTATAGCCTACACAACAGCATAAGCTATATATATGTTCTGACAGTGACTGGTAGCATTGGCCTCCCGTAACTAGTAGCGTTGAACCTCTTCGCCCCTGACTACAACTGCATAGTTGATTCGCAGTCAATGGGTAGCCTGCTGCCGTCCACCATCGTTACCGTGAACTGGGTCTCCTCCGATGACTCCCCAGTATTTATTTCACCCAGATTTGAGGGGGGGACTTGAGAGTACGCCATCCGTTCCATCCTGAATTACGTTATTCCAATTTTGTACTTCGATTTTTGCACTTCTACCCTATTCCTATGTTCTATTTTGGTTATATCACCGAGTTGGATTGCATGCATCGAACTTTACTATTTTCTAGAATTCTCCTGTGGCCTAGCGTGGATGTGATTATTCAGCGAATGAATCTACCATTTTTGGAAAGGCTATATTTTGCAGGTCTTGGAGCCTCAGTACTTTTTAGTAACACCAGAATTTCCTACCTTGTATCGTGCCAATATACAGCCACGACAATGTACCCAGGTGCATTATGGAATATTGAACCAAAGCCTCAATCTTCTCACAGTCAAACTGACTCGCAGTGTCGGAAAGGTCGGGACTGCATGTGACAGAGGCAAAGTGTAAACGATGTCAAAAGGAGTTGGGTGTTGGCCCTGTCCTCGCTTGGGCGGAGCCGACTTTGTGGTCGGATGTGTGAGGAGGGCAGCCATCGACTGCAGTGGGCGACGCCGACTTGGGCGAGCTGGTCGACAGGTTTGGTCGACCTGCACGGGGTCACTGCGAAGCAGCCGACGACGGGGAGCCGGCGGCCGACTTCTATTGGTTGTTGACGACGGGGCTCGACAACCTAGGAGGGGCGCCGACATGGGAGGGCGTTTCCTTCGAAAGGTCGACTTTCTGGCGTCGATGTGGGAGGGCGCCGACTTCATGGCCCCGACCTGGTGAAGCCGGTGCAGTCGGCGACCAGCAGGCCTGGTTGACCAGGAGTGGTTGACATGGGGAGTGCCCGACTTTGTGAAGATGGCAAGGGGTGGTCGTCGACCTGGGCAGTAGACAGGCACAAGGAGAAGAAATTGGTCGGGGAGTATCCTCGGAGGTGCGCGATAGTCGCTCGGGTGGTTTTGGCGAAGCCGACCTTGCGGAGATAACTATAGCAACGGGAGCTAGACTATGGGCTAGGCACGGGTGCTCGTGTGATCTCTGCGTTCCTTAGTCGTTTTCCTAGTTCACAGGGCAATTTGGCAAGAGTTTCACTAAGAAAGTTGACAACAATAGTACAAAAAGTTGGCAAGACAAGACTACATAAAAGCCAGGATGCAAGTCGATCGACAGCCAACACTCCCGACGTCGACTTCCTCCTCCACGACTGCTATCCTTCGCCGAATTCTTCTTGTCGGCGTCCTTCGTCGGCTTCCAGCCATTACTACCACTGCCGCCAAACTGCCCGCACTGCCCAAGTCGACCACCTTGCTTTGCCGGGGCAACGTAGTTCACCTGTGCTAGGAGCTCCGAGGGCCGCTAAGCTTCCTGCATCGCCTCATCCTGCAGGATGTACGAGGTAAGAAAATCCTCGATGAGTGTCGCCCTAGTACTCGGCACCAACGACAGCCGCTTCAGCAGGTGGTAGTTACTCGTGAGCCCTTTGGTGACGTGTGTGAGGTACGACGCCGTCGAGTAGTGCACGCCGGCCATCCTCATGGTGGCGAGAATTCGCCGAGCCCGGTTGCAGTAGTCGGCCGCCGTCTCTTCTTCGCCCATCCGTATGTGCGACACCTGCTCCTCAAGCTGACCGATGTACAGGTCGTCGGTGACCTGGTACGTCGACTCGATGAAGTGCCACGCCCGGTGGCCGGCGTCGAGGTACTCCCTGCACGACTTCAAGGCGATCTGTATGCCCGGCGAGCAGCACCGAGAGATGACCGTGAAGGTTAGCAGTTGTACTGCGGGAAACTCCGCTCGTTGGTCGGGGTAGTGCGCCTCCGGCGTCGCCACAGTGCCGCGGGCGAAGCCGATCAGCCCAGCCATCTCCAGATGGGGCTCGATGGCTTCCTTCTAGGTGAGAATGTCAGGTCAACCGACCACCAGGGGGGTGACCGAAATCTTGTCTGACGTAAACTTGAAGTAGCCGTAGCTCGGTGCAATCCCACCTACTATCACGTGGGTCGCCGGCATCGGCATCAAACCACTTCGTCGACCTCCGAGGTCGCCTTGCAAGGAGCCCGCAGCCGCCGACTACCGCACCCCTCATGCCCTAACGCCGCCAACTTCATCGGCGTGAATCACACCTTGCTGCGTCAACGTGCCTCCCGCACTGCTGCCGACTTGGTCACCGCCGACGTAGACGCCCGCGTCGACGCCGCCCTCGGTGTTCACTGGTCGAGGAGAGACAGGCCAAGAAGGGTGCTCCGTCGCCCACACAACACGGGTGCCAGCCTCGACGACCGCCCAAGGCAGGTTGCCATACTCGTTAGCGTCATGACGTATCATCGCGTTCTCCAGCCATTCCTCCAGGGTTCCAACACCCCCATGTCAACTACGGCGCCTACCATAGTGACTAACACATAGCTGCTGGCCTACAAACACGAATTAGGTAAGAGACAACTACGTCAACCTGACTGAAAGGTAAGTCGTGTGCCGTCCACGCTCACCGCACCATGTGGAGATAACTTCAGCAACGGGAGCTAGACTATGGGCTAGGCACGGGTGCTCGTATGATTCATGCGTTCCTTAGGCGTTTTCCTAGCGCACATACTGCTTGCTAGTTCACGGGGCAATTTGGCAAGAGTTTCACTAAGAAAGTTGACAACAATAGTACAATGTTGGCAAGACAAGACTACATCAAAGCCAGGATGCAAGTCGATCGACTGCCAGTGCAGCATGGTCGACCGCGTGCCAGCACAACTTGGTAGACCGCACTCCAGCAGTGCAGAGTCGCAGACTGCCAACGCTGCAGGTCGACGACGTGCCAACATCGCAAGTCGGCGGAGTGCCAATGTTGCTACCGCAGGACAGCAGCGCACCCGCTTCGCAGGTGCTCGCAGATGGTTGGCGTGCTGTGCCTCGTCACCTGCACAACGCACACACCAAATCGTCCTCGTACTAACGTCTGCACCTGATCCGCCATGTCGACCTCGGGATACCACCACCGAGGTCAGTCTCGCCAAAACCACCTGGGCGACCATCGCACTCCTCCGCAGAATCTCATCACCTAGGTAACCTGGTCGACCGGGCAACCACCAAGTCGGCGTCGACTTGTGTGGTCGGTGTCGACCAGCTATCGTACGTGCCT
The DNA here is from genome assembly GCA_947471745.1 of Closterium sp. Naga37s-1. NCBI lineage: Eukaryota > Viridiplantae > Streptophyta > Zygnematophyceae > Desmidiales > Closteriaceae > Closterium > Closterium sp. Naga37s-1. The sequence goes on along the minus strand of CANJKZ010000915.1, from coordinate 47,970 downwards.
ATCGACCACCCAGGTCGACGACCACCTCCTGCCGACTTCACGAAGTCGGCTACTCCCCCAAGTCGGCCACTTCTGGACGACCAGAACTACTAGCCGCCGACTACACCCAGTCAGCTTCCCCAGGTCGGCGCCTTGAAGTCAGCGCCCCTCAAGTCGACGCCACGAAGTCGGCGTCCTGCCAAAGTTGGCGCCCTTCCCAGATTGACGAGCCCCGTCGTCGACCACCCAGAGAAGTCGGCGTCGTTAAGTCGACGCCCTGCCAGGTCGACCTCCCAAGTCGACCTCTTGAAGTCCGCGCCCTCCCAAGTCGGCGCCGCTCACTATTGCTGGTCGGCTGCACCTCCTGTACACCCGACCACGAAGTCGGCTCCACCCAAGCGAGGACGGGGCCAATACACAACTCCCGTTGACTGACCTCGGAGGTGGTATTCCGGGGTCGACGTGGCGGATCACGTGCAATCGTGGGCACGTGGTCGGCTTGGCATCTGCGTTGTGCATGTGACAAGGCATGGCACGCCAACCAACTGCGAGCACCGGCAAAACAGGTGCAATGCTGTGCAGCCGCCTTACTGCAGCATTGGCACGCCGGCGACTTGCAACATTTGCAGTGTTATTGTCATAGTAGGCTCCAATGTGCCTAAAACGAAAGATAGAGTGCACTGTCGGATTTCTGCACAGCGGCTTTGAATGTTCATAGCGTTCTGGTCACAGCTTCAAATAACCTGATTCAACTTGGATCTGGAGCGTCTCAAAGTCACCTACAATAAGAAATTTATATCGCACGATTTCACTAAGAATTGACGACACAGCGCTGGTTTGAACGAACGACACTATAGCAGCCACTCTAGTCATAGAACACAAACTTGGAAGAGTTACGAGTTGGGAATGACTCCCAGCTCCTACAAACCCCAAGAGCCGAGGTACACTGATGTGGAACAGTGCCATACTGTCCCCAACCACGAAAGGTCTCTAAACTACCCTTCATAAGGGCCTCCACCAAGTGAAATGTTACACTACACAAAGTAATGTAACTATTCTCATTTTCTTGAAGTGTACCCTTTTCGCAGGCTTTGCAATCACTTGAATCTTGAAACCAAGGCTCAGGTTCTTCATCATTAACTCATCCTTGAGTTCTTGATGGGTCTTCTGCACACACCAGCAACACGCCTAACGTTCTACACACGACAAAATTGAAACCGCGCACGAGACACGCGACAAAATAGAAACCGCGCACAGGACACAAACGACCACGTAACACGCGACTAGCGACAACTCGCTATTAACTCGACACACACATTCGACATCATGACTCAACATTCACATATGAAGTATATATTATCCCATGCCCTCATACCATTCCATGCACACACGCATGCACTTACACGGACAACAAGCCGAGTGCAAACCGTAGGGTTGGACCAACAGGCAAGTCGCCACTTTGCCCTGCTGGAGCACGGTCGACCTTGCAGTAATAGAACGTGGTCGACCGTGCTGCGCTGACAGTCGACAAGCTTGCATAAAATCGTTGGTCTCAATTTCTGGACAGAAAAGTCGCCGTCACAAGAAATGCCTTCGATTAAAAACGCACCGTTGAAACTTCACCAATTTCGGTTATGTTGTAGCACTAGACTGTGGCTACATTTCCCAAATTGAATTGCACAAAACAGTGAAGTACAGCTGGAGTTATCGATTTCGGCGCACTAGGGGGTATGCTGTCATTGAAACTTAACTCAATCACAAGAGTCTCACAAGTACCACACAAGAAAGTTAGAGTAGCACTAAACCAGATAGGAGAAAAAAGAGGACGAGAGGGAAGGTCCCCAAGGAGTCTCCAACCAAGGAAAACCCCATAAGCACATCAAATCGCCTCCCACTCTTACTTTTGTCACTTTCCCAACCCATGTCATCTACCTTACCAAACTTGGCCACACTTGGCTCCTCCCAACCACTTGGCAGCATCTACAGTGATTTTGACGAATTTCCCAACCCTCAAAAGTCTATACCCCTTATGGAGTCAACCCCACAACTTCCCATAGTCACCACAACCAAATATCAAAAGCATACGAACTTCCAACGTTCGTAACTTTCTTGTTCGTGCTCCGATTGAAGCGATACTTGGTTCGTCGGAAAGCTCTTGAGCAGAGGGGTCACTTCAGATATCTGCTCAAGCCAAATAACATTCACACATACTCAGAAAAACCAAACCACATCAAACACAAATTCTTGCACACGCTCACACCACGCATGCAACGCACGAACATGTGATGGGAGGTAGACAGACGTGAATGCAAGTGATAGCATCACATAACACCTTTCGATCCACTCCACATAGGGCACCCATTTGTCTGCTCCCACACGAGCCAAAGCTCTGTTCTTATCCACACACACATATGAACTTCTAACGTTCGTAACTTTCTTGTTCGTGCTCCCATTGAAGTGATACTTGGTTCGTCGGAAAGCTCTTGAGCAGAGAAGTCACTTCAGATATCTGCTCAAGCCAAATAACATTCACACACACTCAGAGAAACCAAACCACATCAAACACAAATTCTTGCATACGCTCACACCACGCATGCAACGCACGAACATGCGATGGGTGGCAGACAGACGTGAATGCAAATGATAGCATCACATAACAAACTCCCCCTTTGGCTGCCTACCATCATCCCACATGCCATAGCTCAATCATGCACCCTCAATGCACACTCATCCCAACAAGCTTCATGCCCTTCCAATGCTCAGATTCAGCCAGGCGCTTGGTGAGAATGTCAGCCGCGTGCTGATGGGTCTTCACAATCTCCAGCCGCACCTCCTTGTGCAGGAGCCTCCTCACCCAATGCCACTTAGGCCTGATGTGTTTGGTCAGCCCATGAAGACGAGCATTCTTGGCTAACTTCACTGCCGGCTCATTGTCACAAAACATCATTGTCGGCTCCCCCTCACCAACTCCAATCTCCTCCAACAAACGCCTCAGCCACACCACCTCCTTAGCCCCATGATGCAGGGCCATGTACTCTATCTTACACGATGACTGCCCCACCTCATTCTGCTTCTTGCTGCGCCAGCTCACTACACCACCTCCAAACAGGCACACATAGCCGCCAATGCTGGTGCCATCCGTCTTCACAGAGTTGAAGCTAGCGTCAGTGTAGCAGGTCAAGAGCATCTCCCCCTTTCCCAAATCAGTAGCACCCCGCTGCTGCCTTTGCTTTACTGCACTATACTCCAAACCCACAGATGCTGTAGCACTTACATAGCGGACCAATCTTTTGGCCGCTTCCAATTGCTCATGACTGGGGCGTGAGACCACACTGGCAAGCCTGGATGTTGCAAAGGCAATGTCAGGCCACGTGTGGTTGGCCGCATAGTTGAGTGCCCCAACCATGGAATGAAACATCTTCCTGTCACTCTCACCCACCACCTCCTCATCAGCACACGGCTCCACAGTGAACCCCGAAGGCAGTGGGGTGGCTGGCTTTCCTCCATCTTGCAGCCCATACTTCTCAGCCAGCCCCTCACAGTACTTCCTCTGGTGCAACCTCAACACTCCCTTGTCAAGGTCTCTCTCCACATGCATCCCCAAGTAGTACTTCACATGTCCCATCTTTGAGCACTTGAACTGCATCTCCAGCATCTCCTCCACACGGTCAATCAATGCAGACGACTCGGAGAAGAGCAAGATGTCATCCACATGCACCAGGAGCATGAGGAACTGCTCCTTCTCTTGTAGCAGGAACAAGCTGTGGTCGCACTTGCTCTTCTTGAACCCCCCAGCCAGCAGTGTCTCCTCGAGCTTGTGGTACCATGCGCGAGGAGCCTGCTTCAGGCCATAGATGGCCTTCTTCAGCCTGCACACCCTGCCGCTCCCATCATCCAATCCCTCAGGCTGTAACATGTACAGCTCCTCCAGAATGATCCCATTGAGGAAGACGGTGCTAATGTCCATCTGCTTCACCTGCCATCGACGGTTTGCTGCCATTACCAATGACACTCTCAGTGTTGTCCCTTTCCCCACAGGAGCAAAGATCTCGTCAAAGTCCTTCCCCTTTGTCTGCTGAAACCCCTTAGCCACAAGCCTTGACTTGTAGCGGGTCAGCGCCCCATCAGGTCCGTACTTGTGCCTGAAGATCAGCTTCGAAGAGATTGCCTTCTTCCCGGGAGGCAGCTCACACAACTCCCAAGTAGAGGGTCATACTCCTCCTTCACACTCTGCTTCCACTTTTCAGCATCGGGCCCGCTCAATGCCTCAGCTAGCGTCTTGGGCTCAGAAACGGCTGCCCAGTAGTATTGCGCTATCTCTTCCTCATCACACTGCTCAGCCACACTCCCAGCCCGTACCACCTTTGGCTTGTCAAAGCTCGGATAGGTCAGCCAGTTGGGAGGGCGCACATCCCTCCTAGGACAATCAGTCGGACGTGCGGCACCCTGTGGAGCACCTTGCTGCTGCTGCTGCTCCTCCACCTCAGATTCTCCCCCATCATCCTCAGTCACCCCAGAGATCTCATTCTCAATGACCTCCACTTGCCTCGAAGGCCGCTGCAGCTCATCGACCTTCACAATCAGCGGTGTTGCAGGAAGCTTCTGCTACTGCTCCTTCCACTCCTTGTAGTACAAGGACTCGAGGAACTTTACATCCCTCAACACAGTCAGCTGCTGGCTGGTCAAGTCCCATAGCAGCCAGCCCTTGTGGTCCTTCGCAAGCCCTAAGTGCACACCCCATCTCCCAGAAGCTTCTAGCTTTCCCCTCTTCTCCTTCCGCACATGAAACACCACCATGTAGCCATAGGCTCTCAGCATGTTGACTGCTAGTGCAATCCCATACTACTTGGTGTAGGGGACCCATTGCTTGTCCCCCACAGTCGCCAGCACCCTGTTCTTCACAAGGGCGACCTGCCGCAGTGCAGTCACCCAAAACGGATCCGGCAGCCCTGCGCGCCTAAGGAGAATGCGAGCACCTCCCTGCAGGGTCCGGTTGAACCGCTCAGCCACGCCGTTCTACTGAGGGTTGTAGGGCACCGTGAGCTGATGCTGGATCCCCTTCTTCTCCAGCACCGCCTCAAAATCAGCGCCAATGAATTCTCCCCCGTTGTCAGTGCAGATCACCTTCACCTTGTGTCCGCTCTCCCTTTGAGCTCTCGGCATCCACTCTTGAAGAACAGCCGCTGCCACCTTCCCCTTGGTCTTGAGAGGGTACACCCACACCGCACGCGTTTGGTCGTCCACAATCGTCAAGAAGTAGCGGCTGCCCGAGAGAGAAAGGGGCCTCGTGGGGCCCACCACATCCATGTGCACAAGCGCAAGTGGAGCCTTGGCTGGTCCCGTGCTGCAGCTGAAGGGGAAGTTGGTGAATTTCGTCTCAAGGCATGTAGGGCAGCTCCCAATCTCCTTCGCTCCCCCCTTCACCTCCAACCCCTTCAAGCTCCCACCCTTCACTAGCTTCTGCAGCATAGGAAAATTCACATGACACAGCCTCTCGTGCCACGTCTCCCAATCGGCCTCACCACTCCCGGATGAAGCCTTTGCCCATGCAGCTGTCTCATCCACACCAGCAAGCACCTCACCATGTGGCTGCTGTGGCTGCTGCACCTTCTTGACTGCATCCAGGGCCCCATCAGTTGGTGCAGTCTCCTCTCCTCCCGCAGTTGCTGCTGCCGTTGCCGTTGCTGCTGCCGCTGCCGTTGCTGGTGGTTTCCCATTCCAAGGAATGATGGGCAGCTGCCACAGGTCCTTGATGCAGCTGCTCTTCTCCTCCAAATCCCACAGCAGCAACTTCCCAAGCTTTGCACGGCAGCTGGTTGGGCCGAACGTAACTTTGGCCTTGCTTTTCTGCAGCCGGCGCACAGAGAGGAGGTTAGCAGACAAACCTTCAACCAGCAGTACATTCCCAAACCCCACAAGCTCCCCTTTGGCTCCCATCACCTTGGCATTCCCAACACCAATCACAGGGAGCAAGGCACCTGAAGCGGCAGCCACAAATTTGATTCCCAAGGGGTTTGACCTCGTCAAGCGCAATCTGCCCGTGGGGTCATGTGACTTGTGCAACCTGAATCGACCACCCAGTGAGTGAGGGGGTGCATCACAACCTTCCCAACCGAGCCCACATCACCCTCACTCCCTTTCACATCCTCAACCATGAGGAACATCCCAAGGTCAGCTTTACCTTGTGCACCATCACCTTGTGCACATGAACCTTGCACAGCGCCACCTCGTGCACGTTCACCACTTGGCGGCTTCATGCCTGGAGGCGCCCATCCCTCAGGCCGGCTGAAACACTTGAACCATGGGTGTCCAGCCTTCTTGCAGTACCAGCACGCACCCTCCATTCGGGTGCTCCCCTTGCCACCAGAGCTCCCATGCCCCTCATTGTAGTCACCTCGGCCTCTTCCTCTGCCAAAGCCTCTCCCACGGCCTTGGCCTCTCCCTCCCCCTCTTCCTCTGCTGCCTCCTGCAGCTCCATACCCCTCAGCAGTTTTGTTGGCAGCACCACCTCTCGTATGGCACCTGCGGAAGTCCTCTTGCAGGATCTGCTGCCGTAGCCACTCAAGCGTCCACTTGTCCTGCTGAACATTGAGGGTGGGGATGAGGTTCTCCCACGAGTTGTTGAGCACCGAGATGATCTTGGTGCATTGCTGCATCTGCGACACGTTGCTGCCCGCCGCTGCCATCCTCGCATATATGTCCTTGATCTTGTCAAGGACCGGCTTCACATCATCTCCCGATCGCATGGAGATGGCCGCCAGCTCCTTCTCGAGCACGATCACCATGGCTTCCACGCCTTTGGACCGGAGTCGTCCAACTCAACCAAGTCCTTGATGTGCTGGAACATGTCGTTGTTCACGGATTGCAAGATGAGGTCGAACAACACTGTGCTCCGCTCGATCCACAGCTCCTGAGCATCTCCTTCCTCGAACAGTTTCTCTTCTCCCATCGCAAGTTTCAGCAGCTTGTAGCGCTTGAAGACGCTCCTCATCCGCCCGCTCCATTCCTCATAATTGGAGCCATCCAACACCTCAATCTTGGATGGTGGCAGCTCACTTCTCTTCTCAGCTGCTTCTCCATTCCCTTGACTCATCTCCTCTGCTCCCAATCACAGGTTTCAGCTCCCCCCTTTGCTGTCCACACCGAAGTCCCACAATATTTTCACAAGTGGCGGCGCCAACGAAATTTCGGCAGAGTTTCCCCTTAGCGGAAGTCACATGCAACCTCCAGAATCCACTTAGGCACGCCCACAGGCCATGGTGGGTCTAGGAGGGTCTTCACACGTCATCAAACTCCCCATAAGGTCCGTAATCAGCTTTGATACCACTTGTTAGAGACTAATGACGGAGTCTAGGAAGCTTAAGGGCCGAAATAACATAAAACCGTTGGTCTCAATTTCTGGACAGAAAGTCGCCGTCACAAGAAACGCCTTCGATTAAAAACGCACCGTTGAAACTTCACCAATTCCGGATATGTTGTAGCACTAGACCGTGGCTACATTTCTCAAGTTGAATTGTATGAAACGGTGAAGCACAACTGGAGTTAACAATTGCGGCGCTCTAGGAGGTATGCTGTTATTGATAATTTACTCAATCACAAGAGTCTCACAAGTACCACACAAGAAAGTTAGAGTAGCACTAAACCAGATAGGAGAAAAAAGAGGACGAGAGGGAAGGTCCCCAAGGAGTCTCCAACCAAGGAAAACCCCATAAGCGCATCAAATCGCCTCCCACTTTTACTTTTGTCACTTTCCCAACCCATGCCATCTACCTTACCAAACTTGGCCACACTTGTTAACCTGGTTTGGCTCCTCCCAACCACTTGGCAGCATCTACAGTGATTTTGACGAATTTCACAACCCTCAAAAGTCTATACCCCTTTATGGAGTCAACCCCACAACTTCCCATAGTCACCACAACCAAATATAAAAAACATACGAACTTCCAACGTTCGTAACTTTCTTGTTCGTGCTCCGATTGAAGCGATACTTGGTTCGTCGGAAAGCTCTTGAGCAGAGGGGTCACTTCAGATATCTGCTCAAGCCAAATAACATTCACACATACTCAGAAAAACCAAACCACATCAAACACAAATTCTTGCACACGCTCACACAACGCATGCAACGCACGAACATGTGATGGGAGGTAGACAGACGTGAATGCAAGTGATAGCATCACATAACACCTTTCGATCCACTCCACATAGGGCACCCATATGAACTTCTAACGTTCGTAACTTTCTTGTTCGTGCTCCCATTGAAGTGATACTTGGTTCGTCGGAAAGCTCTTGAGCAGAGAAGTCACTTCAGATATCTGCTCAAGCCAAATAACATTCACACACACTCAGAGAAACCAAACCACATCAAACACAAATTCTTGCACACGCTCACACCACGCATGCAACGCACGAACATGCGATGGGAGGCAGACAGACGTGAATGCAAATGATAGCATCACATAACAAACTCCCCCTTTGGCTGCCTACCATCATCCCACATGCCATAGCTGATTCATGCACCCTCAATGCACACTCATCCCAACAAGCTTCATGCCCTTCCAATGCTCAGATTCAGCCAGGCGCTTGGTGAGAATGTCAGCCGCGTGCTGATGGGTCTTCACAATCTCCAGCCGCACCTCCTTGTGCAGGAGCCTCCTCACCCAATGCCACTTAGGCCTGATGTGTTTGGTCAGCCCATGAAGACGAGCATTCTTGGCTAACTTCACTGCCGGCTCATTGTCACAAAACATCATTGTCGGCTCCCCCTCACCAACTCCAATCTCCTCCAACAAACGCCTCAGCCACACCACCTCCTTAGCCCCATGATGCAGGGCCATGTACTCTGTCTTACACGATGACTGCCCCACCTCATTCTGCTTCTTGCTGCGCCAGCTCACTACACCACCTCCAAACAGGCACACATAGCCGCCAATGCTGGTGCCATCCGTCTTCACAGAGTTGAAGCTAGCGTCAGTGTAGCAGGTCAAGAGCATCTCCCCCTTTCCCAAATCAGTAGCACCCCGCTGCTGCCTTTGCTTTACTGCACTATACTCCAAACCCACAGATGCTGTAGCACTTACATAGCGGACCAATCTTTTGGCCGCTTCCAATTGCTCATGACTGGGGCGTGAGACCACACTGGCAAGCCTGGATGTTGCAAAGGCAATGTCAGGCCACGTGTGGTTGGCCGCATAGTTGAGTGCCCCAACCATGGAATGAAACATCTTCCTGTCACTCTCACCCACCACCTCCTCATCAGCACACGGCTCCACAGTGAACCCCGAAGGCAGTGGGGTGGCTGGCTTTCCTCCATCTTGCAGCCCATACTTCTCAGCCAGCCCCTCACAGTACTTCCTCTGGTGCAACCTCAACACTCCCTTGTCAAGGTCTCTCTCCACATGCATCCCCAAGTAGTACTTCACATGTCCCATCTTTGAGCACTTGAACTGCATCTCCAGCATCTCCTCCACACGGTCAATCAATGCAGACGACTCGGAGAAGAGCAAGATGTCATCCACATGCACCAGGAGCATGAGGAACTGCTCCTTCTCTTGTAGCAGGAACAAGCTGTGGTCGCACTTGCTCTTCTTGAACCCCCCAGCCAGCAGTGTCTCCTCGAGCTTGTGGTACCATGCGCGAGGAGCCTGCTTCAGGCCATAGATGGCCTTCTTCAGCCTGCACACCCTGCCGCTCCCATCATCCAATCCCTCAGGCTGTAACATGTACAGCTCCTCCAGAATGATCCCATTGAGGAAGACGGTGCTAATGTCCATCTGCTTCACCTGCCATCGACGGTTTGCTGCCATTACCAATGACACTCTCAGTGTTGTCCCTTTCCCCACAGGAGCAAAGATCTCGTCAAAGTCCTTCCCTTTTGTCTGCTGAAACCCCTTAGCCACAAGCCTTGACTTGTAGCGGGTCAGCGCCCCATCAGGTCCGTACTTGTGCCTGAAGATCAGCTTCGAAGAGATTGCCTTCTTCCCGGGAGGCAGCTCACACAACTCCCAAGTAGAGAGTCATACTCCTCCTTCACACTCTGCTTCCACTTTTCAGCATCGGGCCCGCTCAATGCCTCAGCTAGCGTCTTGGGCTCAGAAACGGCTGCCCAGTAGTATTGCGCTATCTCTTCCTCATCACACTGCTCAGCCACACTCCCAGCCCGTACCACCTTTGGCTTGTCAAAGCTCAGATAGGTCAGCCGGTTGGGAGGGCGCACATCCCTCCTAGGACAGTCAGTCGGACGTGCGGCACCCTGTGGAGCACCTTGCTGCTGCTGCTGCTCCTCCACCTCAGGTTCTCCCCCATCATCCTCAGTCACCCCAGAGATCTCATTCTCAATGACCTCCACTTGCCTCGAAGGCCGCTGCAGCTCATCGACCTTCACAATCAGCGGTGTTGCAGGAAGCTTCTGCTACTGCTCCTTCCACTCCTTGTAGTACAAGGACTCGAGGAACTTTACATCCCTCAACACAGTCAGCTGCTGGCTGGTCAAGTCCCATAGCAGCCAGCCCTTGTGGTCCTTCGCAAGCCCTAAGTGCACACCCCATCTCCCAGAAGCTTCTAGCTTTCCCCTCTTCTCCTTCCGCACATGAAACACCACCATGTAGCCATAGGCTCTTAGCATGTTGACTGCTAGTGCAATCCCATACTACTTGGTGTAGGGGACCCATTGCTTGTCCCCCACAGTCGCCAGCACCCTGTTCTTCACAAGGGCGACCTGCCGCAGTGCAGTCACCCAAAACGGATCCGGCAGCCCTGCGCGCCCAAGGAGAATGCGAGCACCTCCCTGCAGGGTCCGGTTGAACCGCTCAGCCACGCCGTTCTACTGAGGGTTGTAGGGCACCGTGAGCTGATGCTGGATCCCCTTCTTCTCCAGCACCGCCTCAAAATCAGCGCCAATGAATTCTCCCCCGTTGTCAGTGCAGATCACCTTCACCTTGTGTCCGCTCTCCCTTTGAGCTCTCGGCATCCACTCTTGAAGAACAGCCGCTGCCACCTTCCCCTTGGTCTTGAGAGGGTACACCCACACCGCACGCGTTTGGTCGTCCACAATCGTCAAGAAGTAGCGGCTGCCCGAGAGAGAAATGGGCCTCGTGGGGCCCACCACATCCATGTGCACAAGCGCAAGTGGAGCCTTGGCTGGTCCCGTGCTGCAGCTGAAGGGGAAGTTGGTGAATTTCGTCTCAAGGCATGTAGGGCAGCTCCCAATCTCCTTCGCTCCCCCCTTCACCTCCAACCCCTTCAAGCTCCCACCCTTCACTAGCTTCTGCAGCATAGGAAAATTCACATGACACAGCCTCTCGTGCCACGTCTCCCAATCGGCCTCACCACTCCCGGATGAAGCCTTTGCCCATGCAGCTGTCTCATCCACACCAGCAAGCACCTCACCATGTGGCTGCTGTGGCTGCTGCACCTTCTTGACTGCATCCAGGGCCCCATCAGTTGGTGCAGTCTCCTCTCCTCCCGCAGTTGCTGCTGCCGTTGCCGTTGCTGCTGCCGCTGCCGTTGCTGGTGGTTTCCCATTCCAAGGAATGATGGGCAGCTGCCACAGGTCCTTGATGCAGCTGCTCTTCTCCTCCAAATCCCACAGCAGCAACTTCCCAAGCTTTGCACGGCAGCTGGTTGGGCCGAACGTAACTTTGGCCTTGCTTTTCTGCAGCCGGCGCACAGAGAGGAGGTTAGCAGACAAACCTTCAACCAGCAGTACATTCCCAAACCCCACAAGCTCCCCTTTGGCTCCCATCACCTTGGCATTCCCAACACCAATCACAGGGAGCAAGGCACCTGAAGCGGCAGCCACAAATTTGATTCCCAAGGGGTTTGACCTCGTCAAGCGCAATCTGCCCGTGGGGTCATGTGACTTGTGCAACCTGAATCGATCACCCAGTGAGTGAGGGGGTGCATCACAACCTTCCCAACCGAGCCCACATCACCCTCACTCCCTTTCACATCCTCAACCATGAGGAACATCCCAAGGTCAGCTTTACCTTGTGCACCATCACCTTGTGCACATGAACCTTGCACAGCGCCACCTCGTGCACGTTCACCACTTGGCGGCTTCATGCCTGGAGGCGCCCATCCCTCAGGCCGGCTGAAACACTTGAACCATGGGTGTCCAGCCTTCTTGCAGTACCAGCACGCACCCTCCATTCGGGTGCTCCCCTTGCCACCAGAGCTCCCATGCCCCTCATTGTAGTCACCTCGGCCTCTTCCTCTGCCAAAGCCTCTCCCACGGCCTTGGCCTCTCCCTCCCCCTCTTCCTCTGCTGCCTCCTGCAGCTCCATACCCCTCAGCAGTTTTGTTGGCAGCACCACCTCTCGTATGGCGCCTGCGGAAGTCCTCTTGCAGGATCTGCTGCCGTAGCCACTCAAGCGTCCACTTGTCCTGCTGAACATTGACGGTGGGGATGAGGTTCTCCCACGAGTTGTTGAGCACCGAGATGATCTTGGTGCATTGCTGCATCTGCGACACGTTGCTGCCCGCCGCTGCCATCCTCGCATATATGTCCTTGATCTTGTCAAGGACCGGCTTCACATCATCTCCCGATCGCATGGAGATGGCCGCCAGCTCCTTCTCGAGCACGATCACCATGGCTTCCACGCCTTTGGACCGGAGTCGTCCAACTCAACCAAGTCCTTGATGTGCTGGAACATGTCGTTGTTCACGGATTGCAAGATGAGGTCGAACAACACTGTGCTCCGCTCGATCCACAGCTCCCGAGCATCTCCTTCCTCGAACAGTTTCTCTTCTCCCATCGCAAGTTTCAGCAGCTTGTAGCGCTTGAAGACGCTCCTCATCCGCCCGCTCCATTCCTCATAATTGGAGCCATCCAACACCTCAATCTTGGATGGTGGCAGCTCACTTCTCTTCTCAGCTGCTTCTCCATTCCCTTGACTCATCTCCTCTGCTCCCAATCACAGGTTTCAGCTCCCCCCTTTGCTGTCCACACCGAAGTCCCACAATATTTTCACAAGTGGCGGCGCCAACGAAATTTCGGCAGAGTTTCCCCTTAGCGGAAGTCACATGCAACCTCCAGAATTCCACTTAGGCACGCCCACAGGCCATGGTGGGTCTAGGAGGGTCTTCACACGTCATCAAACTCCCCATAAGGTCCGTAATCAGCTTTGATACCACTTGTTAGAGACTAATGACGGAGTCTAGGAAGCTTAAGGGCCGAAATAACATAAAGCCGTTGGTCTCAATTTCTGAACAGAAAGTCGCCGTCACAAGAAACGCCTTCGATTAAAAACGCACCGTTGAAACTTCACCAATTCCGGATATGTTGTAGCACTAGACTGTGGCTACATTTCTCAAGTTGAATTGTATGAAACGGTGAAGCACAACTGGAGTTAACAATTGCGGCGCTCTAGGAGGTATGCTGTTATTGATAATTTACTCAATCACAAGAGTCTCACAAGTACCACACAAGAAAGTTAGAGTAGCACTAAATCAGATAGGAGAAAAAGGACGACGAGAAGGAAGGTCCCCAAGGAGTCCCCAACCAAGGAAAACCACATAAGCACAACAAATTCCCTCCCACTTTTACTTTTGTCACTTTCCCAACCCATGCCATCCACCTTACCCAACTTGGCCATACTTGCCAACCTGGTTTGGCTCCTCCCAACCACTTGGCAACATCTACAGTGATGTTGATGAATTTTCCAACCCCCAAAAGTCTATACCCCTTATGGAGTCAACCCCACAACTTCCCATAGTCACCACAACCAAATATCAAAAGCATACGAACTTCTAACGTTCGTAACTTTCTTGTTCGTGCTCCGATTGAAGCGATACTTGGTTCGTCGGAGCACTCTTGAGCAGAGAAGTCACTTCAGATATCTGCTCAAGCCAAATAACATTCACACACACTCAGAAAAACCAAACCACATCAAACACAAATTCTTGCACACGCTCACACCAAGCATGCAACGCACGAACATGTGATGGGAGGCAGACAGACGTGAATGCAAATGATAGCATCACATAACAAGGTCCTTGCTGCTCCTCCCCCAATTCAGCCAATAAACGCCGCTGCCACGCAATCTCCCGTACGGCACGGAAGAGTGTCATGTACTCGGACTCCACCGAGCTCAATGCTTGGTCCACCTATTTCTTGCTCTCCCAAGCGGTTGGGCCTCCACCAACACAGCAAATGAACCCTCCAACACTTGTCATGTCCTCTGGTTCCGATGCATATGAAGCATCCGAGTAGCGGTGAGGAACAAACGCCCGGGTTCAACACCATCCGCGCCCTTTTGGCGCCTGCGCTGTGGCCGAGTATTGCAGCCCAACGGTCGGCGTTTGGCCAAGATACTTGGCCACCCTCATTCCAGCTGCTACCTGCTCCTCATTTGGGCATTGCACAACCCTAGCCAGCTGCCCGGTAGCAAAGACAACGTCTGGCCGAGTATTTACCGCCGCATACATGAGGCTGCCCACCAACGAGTGAAAACGGCGCCTCTCTTCTTCACCAACGCTCTCCTCCTCTGGTCCCTTCACACACTTGAACCCAGAGGGAAAGGGTGTAGCCACATGACCTTCACTCTGCCAAAAGTTGGCAGCCAACGCCTCCAGGTACTTTCGTTGATGCACTCGCATCGACCGCCTCTCCACGTCGCGTTCGATGTGCAGCCCGAGGTAGAAGTTTACGTCGCCAAGTGCCTTGCACTTGAACTTGTCCTGATGCTTTAGCATCACCTCCTTCACAAGGTGAGAGGAGGGTGAGAAGATGAGGATGTCATCCACGTACACCACCATGAAGCTCATCTGCTCCCCCTCGCCAAGCATGAACAAGGAGTGATCGGCCGTTGAGGGAGTGAAGCTGATCTCCTCCAAAACTTCTCGCAACTTCAAGTACCAATGCCTAGGGGCCTGCTTCAGCCCATAGAGGGCCCTTTTCAGCTTCAAAACTCTGCCACTACCATCATCAAACCCCTCTGGCTGCGCCAAGAAAATCTCTTCTTCGAGAATGCCTTTGAGGAACGCGGTTGTCACGTCCATTTGTTTCACCACCCATCCTTTAATGGCAGCCCCCGTGAGTAGGGTCCGCAGCGCTGTCAGCTTCACCACAGGAGCAAACAGATCCTTGAAGTCCACCTTCTCCTTCTGCTGGTACCCCTTGGCAACGAGCCTAGACTTGTAGTGCTCGATCTTGCCATCGGCATCGGTCTTGATCTTGAAGAGCCACTTGGACGTAATCGCCTTACGCCCCTCCGGTAGCTCCACCAATTCCCACATGTCGTTCTCCTCAATGCTCTTCAGCTCACTCTCTATGGCCTTCTTCCACTCCTCAGCATCACTACTCTCCAAGGCCTTCTTGAGAGTTCCTGGTTCTTGTGGCATCTCCACTGGATAGAAGAACACAAACGCACATTCAAAGTACTCACTTTCGTCATCATCTCCAACCATCATTGCCGCTCCGGCCAAGGCTGTCTTGCCCGGCTTTCCCGGTGCATCATAGGTCAGCCCATTAGGAGGTTGA
Organism: Closterium sp. Naga37s-1; assembly: GCA_947471745.1. Taxonomy (NCBI): domain Eukaryota; kingdom Viridiplantae; phylum Streptophyta; class Zygnematophyceae; order Desmidiales; family Closteriaceae; genus Closterium; species Closterium sp. Naga37s-1. The sequence goes on along the minus strand of CANJKZ010000915.1, from coordinate 32,513 downwards.
ACTCTCCTCTTGACCCTTCCTTCTCCCTCAGCTGCAGGGACTTGAAGGCCTTGACGTTGCTGCGGGGTGACTCGGATCCGTGGAGCACTCGTAGTGCGAGAAGGAAGTGTTGGTGCACGCTTGCTCACTTGCTGCACCTCCTCCTCTTCTTCCTCTGCATCCGTGACCTCCTCTCCCCCATTCACATGGGAAGAATGCCTTGTGGTGGTGCTGCCGCTGCTCAGCTCTAAAGGTAGCTCCACATGCTCCAAGCCGAAACTCTTCACCTCTCCAAACCGCACGCCTATCTTCACCTCGTTCTCCGCCTTCCAATCCATGTACATCAGGTTCTCCATGAACTTGCAGTCCCTGCTCACCAAGAACTTCTTGGTGAATGGGTCCCAAAGAAGCCACCCCTTGCTGTTTTGAGCCATGCCCAAGTACACAGCCCATATCACCTCGGCACCAAGCTTGTTGTGCCGAAGATGCTTAGGCACGAGCGCCATGCACATGCATCCGAACACCCAAAGCATATCCACCTTTGGCTTCCTTTTGTTAGAGACTAAGGACGTAGTCTATGAAGATTAGGAGCCGAAATATCTCAAAATCGTTGGGCCTAGTTTCTGGACAGAAAAGTCGAGTTCACAAGAAACGCCATCGACGAAACTTGCACAGACAAAAGTTCACCAAGCTCAGATATGTTGTAGCCCTAGTCTGTGGCTACAATTACCAATTTGAATTGTACAATAAGGTGAAGTATTTCTTGAGTTATGAATTTCGGCGCACTAGGGGGTAAGCTGCCATAGAATCTTAACTCAATCACAATTGTCTCACAATTTCACACAAGAAAGTTGGAGTAGCAATCAACCAGGTCGGAGGGAAGAGGAGGACGAGAGGGAAGGTCCCCAAGGAGTCCCCAACCAAGGAAACCCCATAAGCACACCAAATCCCAACTTGGCCACACTTGCCAACCTGGTTTGGCTCCTCCCAACCACTTGGCAGCATCTACAGTGATGTTGACGAATTTCCCAACCCCCAAAAGTCTATACCCCTTATGGAGTCAACCCCACAACTTCCCATAGTCACCACAACCAAATATCAAAAGCATACGAACTTCCAACGTTCGTAGCTTTCTTGTTCGTGCTCCGTAGAAGCGATACTTGGTTCGTCGGAAAGCTCTTGAGCAGAGGAGTCACTTCATATTTCTGCTCAAGCCAAATAACATTCACACACACTCAGAAAAACCAAACCACATCAAACACAAATTTTTGCATACGCTCACACCACGCATGCAACGCACGAACATGTGATGGGAGGCAGACAGACGTGAATGCAAGTGATAGCATCACATAACAAACTCTCCCTCTGGCTGCCTACCATCATCCCACATGCCATAGCTCAATCATGCACCCTCAATGCACACTTATCCCAGCAAGTTTCATGCCCTTCCAATGTTCAGATTCAGCCAGGCGCTTGGTGAGAATGTCAGCCGCCTGCTGATGGGTCTTCACAATCTCCAGTCGCACCTCCTTGTCCAGGAGCCTCCTCACCCAGTGCCACTTAGGCCTGATGTGCTTCGTCAGCCCATGAAGGCAAGCGTTCTTTGCAAGCTTCACAGCCAACTTGTTGTCACAAAAAATCACAGTTGGCTCCTTTTGGCACACTCCGATCTCCCCCAACAGACGCTTCAGCCACACTACCTCCTTTGCCTCATGATGCAGTGCCATGTACTCTATCTCACACGAGGTCTGCCCCACCTCATTCTGCTTCTTGCTGCGCCAGCTCACTGCACCACCTCCAAACAGGCACACATAGCCTCCAATGCTGGTGCCATCCGCCTTCACGGAGTTGAAGCTAGCGTCGGTGTAGCAGGTCAGGAGCATCTCCCCCTTGCTCAAATCAGAAGCACCCCGCTGCTGCCTTTGCCTCACAGCACTGTACTCCAAACCCACAGATGCAGTGGCGCTCACATAGCGGACCAACCTCTTCGCCGCTTCCAGCTGCTCACGACTGGGGCGTGGAACCACACTGACAAGCGTGGATGTAGCAAAGGCAATGTCAGGCCGCGTGTGGTTAGCCGCATAATTGAGTGCCCCCACCATGGAATGAAACAGCTTCCTGTCACTCTCACCCACCACCTCCTCATCAGCACAGGGCTCCACAGTGAACCCCGAGGGCAGTGGGTTGGCTGGCTTTCCTCCATCTTGCAGCCCATAATTCTCAGCAAGCCCCTCACAATACTTCCTCTGGTGCAACCTTAACACTCCCTTGTCAAGGTCCCTCTCCACATGCATCCCTAGGTAATACTTCACATGTCCCATGTTCGAGCACTTGAACTGCATCTCCAGCATCTCCTCCACACGCTCAATCATTGTAGATGATCATTGTAAATGACAGTGACCTGCACTTGCCTCGAAGGCCGCTGCACCTCATCAGCCTCAATGATCAGCGATGTAGTAGGAAGCTTCTGCTGCTGCTGCTTCCACTCCTTATAGTACAAGGACTCAAGGAACTTCACATCCCTTGACACAGTCAGCTGCTGGCTGGTCAAGTCCCAAATTAGCCAGCCCTTGTGATCCTTAGCAAGCCCCAAGTGCACAACCCATCTCCCAGAAGCTTCCAGTTTTCCCCTCTTCTCCTTAGGCACATGAAACACCACCATGCAGCCGAAGGCTCTCAGCATGTTGACTGCTGGTGCACTCCCATACCACTTGGTGTAGGGGACCCACTGCTTGTCCCCCATAGTTGCCAGCACCCTGTTCTTCACAAGGGCGACCTGCCGCAGTGCAGTCACCCAAAACGGATACGGCAGCCCTGCACGCCCAAGAAGATTGCGAGCACCTTCCTGTAGGGTCCGGTTGAACCGCACTACTGGCCCGATGCAAAATGTGTGTGTGGATAAGAACAGAGCTTTGGCTCGTGTGGGAGCAGACAAATGGGTGCCCTATGTGGAGTGGATCGAAAGGTGTTATGTGATGCTATCACTTGCATTCACGACTGTCTGCCTCCCATCACATGTTCGTGCGTTGCATGCGTGGTGTGAGCGTGTGCAAGAATTTGTGTTTGGTGTGGTTTGGTTTTTCTGAGTATGTGTGAATGTTATTTGGCTTGAGCAGATATCTGAAGTGACTCCTCTGCTCAAGAGCTTTCTGAAGAACCAAGTATCGCTTCAATCGGAGCACGAACAAGAAAGTTACGAACGTTAGAAGTTCGTATGCTTTTGATATTTGGTTGTGGTGACTATGGGAAGTTGTAGGGTTGACTCCATAAAGGGTATAGACTTTTGGGGGTTGGGAAATTCATCAACATCACTGTAGATGCTGCCAAGTGGCTGGAAAAAGCCAAACCAGGTTGGCAAGTGTGGCCAACTTGGGTGAGGTGGATTGTGGAGGTTGGGAAAGTGACAAATGTCAAAGTTGGGGTTGCCTAGAGAGAGGGAATTGTGTGACATGGGGTTTCCTTGGTTGGGGACTCCCTTGGGACCTTCTCTCTCAACCTCCTCATCCCCTCCTACCTGGTTTCTAGCTACTCCAACTTTTTTGTGTGAACTTGTGAGACAATTTTTCATTGAGATAAGTTTCTATGGCAGCTTACCCCCCTAGTGCGCCGAAATTCATAACTCAAGAAATACTTCACCTTATCGTATGATTCAAATTGGGAATTGTAGCCACAGACTAGGGCTACAACATATCTGAGTTTGGTGAGCCCTTAACGGTGCGCATTCCGTCGACGGCGTTTCTTGTGAACTCGATTTTTCTGTCCAGAAACTAGGCCCAACGATTTTGAGATATTTCGGCGCCTAATCTTCATATTCTTCGTCCTAAGTTTCTAACAGCACGGGCGCCATGGCTGAATCACGGGGTTGACTTTGTGCTTGGGATCCTCCACATCCTCCAGCACCTCTTTTACTCCTTTCTTCAGGTCCAGCCATCGTCTTGGCTGCTCCAAGGCGGTCTGATACCACTTGTTATTGTCACAGTATGCTCCATTGTGCCTAAAACGAAAGATTGAGTGCACAGTCGGATTTCTGAACAGCGGCTTTAAACGCTCATAGCGTTCTGGTCACAGCTTCAAATGACCTGATGCAACTTGGATCTGGAGCGTCTTAAAGTCACATATAATAAGAATCTATATCGCACGATTTCATTAAGAATTGACGACACAGCGTTGGTTTGAACGAACGGCACTATAGCACCACTATAGTCTTGGAACACAACTTAGGAAGAGTTACGAGTTGGGAATGACTCCCTGCTCCTACAAACCACAAGAGCCGATGTACACTGATGCGTAACACGCGACTAGCTATTGACTCGACACACACATTCGACATCATGACTCAACATTCACACACTATTATCAGCATGAAATATATATTATCCCGTGCCCTCATACCATTCCATGCACACACGCATGCACGCACACGGACAACAAGCCGAGTGCAAACCGTAGGGTTGGACCAATAGGCAAGTCGCCACTTTGCCCTGCTGGAGCGCGGTGGACCTTGCAGTAATGGAACGTGGTCGACTGTGCTGCGCTCGCAGTCGACCAGCTTGCATGCTATTTTGATGTAGTCAGTGTTGCTTTGCTTGTTCAACTATTGTTCACAAATTTTGCGATTAAAACTCTTGCCAATTCTCCCGCGAATCTGTGCATAGAGAGAACACAAGCAAACGCTAAGGAACGCTATGATCACTCCAATAACCCGTACCTTCTCCATAGTGTAGCTCCGGTTGTGTAGTCTATCTCCGCATGGTGCGGTGAGCGTGGACGGCCCCGTAGCTTACCTTGTGATAGGAGCCGACTTTTGCACCTATTAAGTCGTTAGTAGGCCGGCAGCACGTGTGACCATGATGCCCGTCCTGATTGTTCCCGGCACGGTAGAAGATAGTATGGAAACTCGATTGGCTGATACGAAGAGACGCCATGAGGCTGGCGAGTTCGGGACGACCCTTAGAGGTTGTCGAGCTGGGGATCCGCACTAAGTGGGTGATGGAACAACAAAGGTGCGTCGACAAGGGCGTCAACGTTGGTGACCAAGTCCACAGTAGTGGAGGAGGCACGTTGAGGCAGAGAGGAGTGATTCATGCCAGTGAATTTGACGGCCTTCAGGCGCAAGGGCTGCAGTCGTCGGCACCGGCGGGCTCCTTGCTAGGCGATGTCTGTGGACGTCGAAGTAGTGGGACACCAGCGTCGGCGACTCACGTAACGGCGGGCGGAATTGTGCCGATCTATGGCTACTTCATTTCCCGCCAAAAAAGATCACTGTCCCGGTGCCGAAGTCACCTGGACGCGGGCCACCAGGTTTGGTGGTACATCACGTTGACGTACCAGGCCACCGACGACTTGTACATCAGCCAACTTGAGGAGAAGTTGACGCACATCAGGATGGGCGAACAGGAGTCAACGACTTACTACTGCAACCGGGCTCGGCGGATTCTGGCCGACATGCGGATTGCCGGCGTCAGCAACTCGATGGCGTTCTACATCATGCACTTCATCAAGGGTCTTCCGAGTAGCTACAATCTCATGCGTCAGCTGTCGGTGATGCCGGGCATGCGGGAGTCAGGGGACCCTGACCTTGTACATCATCATGGACGAGGGGATGCAAGAGGCCGAGAGTTCCTCGGAGCTCCTGCTGCAGGCAAATTACGTTGCCCCGACGAAGCGAGGGAGTTAACCGAGGCAACATGGCAAGCCTAACAGCGGTGGTACCGGAGGTGGGAGGCTGGCCAAGGACGCCGACACAACGAAGTCGGCTAGGGAGGGCAGTCATGGAAGAGGAGGTCGACGCCGTGAATGCTAGGCCTACAGCTACCCCAACTACCTCTCCTTCGAGTGCCCGACAGCGACGACTCCGACGACCACGACACCAAGGGAGGCCGAGGGAGGTCGAGTGGTCATAGCTTACGTCGGAGGAGCAAGCCGCGCGAGGAGAAGCAGTTGACCAAATCAACGTCGGCGAAGGACACCGACTCCTCCTTTGGCGGCAAGGGAAAGGCGACGGGGAGGCGTCGAACTCGCTGGTCGGCGTCGTGAAGCCGACCGTCTCGCTGGCACCGGAGGCCGGCGAGGACTTCAAAGCAATGGCGGTAGTCATGCAAGCTAACCCGGTAGTGGTCCAAGTCGACAGCGGCTACTCGCACCACCTTATGAGGACAAAGGAGGCCTTCGCCGACTTGGAACCAAGCAGCAACGTCAAGCACGTGCGCGGCTTCAACGGGGCGGTGCAGCTCGTCCAACTGTCCTATTGGTCCAACTGGTCAATTGGACAAACTGTCCTATTAGTCCAACAGATCCACCGGACAACCTGGCCAGTTGGTCCAATCGGTCCATAGGACCAACTGGCCGGTTGGTCCAACCGGTCCATTGGACCAACTATCTAGTTGGTCCATCCGGTCCATAGGACCAATTGGCCGGTTGGTCCAACCGGTGCGTGGACCAACAGGCCCGTTGGTGCAACTTGTCTAAAGGACCAACTGGCCGGTTGGACCAACCGGTCCACTCGACCAACTGACCTGTTGGTTCTATACGTCCACAGGACCAACAGGCTGGTTGGTCCAACTGGTCCACAGGACCAACAGGCCGGTTGGTCCAACCGGTCCACAGGACCAACTGGCCGGTTGGTCCAACCGGTCCACAGGACCAACTGGCCGGTTGGTCCAACCGGTCCACAGGACCAACTGGCCGGTTGGTCCAACCGGTCCACAGGACCAACTGGCCGGTTGGTCCAACCGGTCCACAGGACCAACTGGCCGGTTGGTCCAACCGGTCCACAGGACCAACTGGCCGGTTGGTCCAACCGGTCCACAGGACCAACTGGCCGGTTGGTCCAACCGGTCCACAGGACCAACTGGCCGTTTGGTCAAACCGGTCCACAGGACCAACTGGCCGGTTGGTCCAACCGGTCCACAGGACCAACTGGCCGGTTGGTCCAACCGGTCCACAGAACCAACTGGCCGGTTGGTCCAACCGGTCCACAGGACCAACTGGCAACCGGTCCACAAGACCAACAGGCCGGTTGGTCCAACCGGTCCACGGGACCAACAGGTCGGTTGGTCCAATCGGTCCACACGAACCAACATCCCGGTTGGTCCAACCGGTCCACAGGGCCAAATGGCCAGTTGGTCGAACCGGTCCACGGGGCCAACAGGCCGGTTGGTCCAACCAGTCCACAGGACCAACAGGCCGGTTGGTCCAACCGGTCCACAGGACCAACAGGCCGGTTGGTCCAATAGGTCCACACGACACAAAGGCCGGTTGGTCCAACCGGTCCACACGACCAACTGGCCGGTTGGTCCAACCGGTCCACATGACCAACAGGCCGGTTGGTCCAACCGGTCCAGACGACCAACAGGTTGGTTGGTCCAACCGGTCCACAGTACCAACTGGCCGGTTGGTCCAACCGGTCCACAAGACCAACAGGCCGGTTGGTCCAACTGGTCCACAGGACCAACTGGCCGGTTCGCCCAACCGGTCCACAGGACCAACTGGCCGGTTGGTCCAACCGGTCCACTGGACCACCTGGCCGGTTGGTCCAACCGGTCCACAGGACCAACAGGCCGGTTGGTCCAACCGGTCCACAGGACCAACAAGCCGGTTGGTCCAACCGGTCCACAGGACCAACAGGCCGGTTGGTCCAACCGGTCCACAGAACCAACTGGTCGGTTGGTCCAACCGGTCCACAGGACCAACAGGCCGGTTGGTCCAAACGGTCCACAGGACCAACAGGCCGGTTGGTCCAACCGGTCCATAAGACGAACTGGCCGGTGGGTCCAACCGGTCCATTGGACCAATAGGCCGGTTGGTCCAACCGGTCTACAGGACCAACTGGCCGGTTGGTCCAACCGGTCCACAGGACCAACAGGCCGGTTGGTCCAACCGGTCCACAGGACCAACTGGCCGGTTGGTCCAACCGGTCCACAGAACCAACTGGCCGGTTGGTCCAACCGGTCCACAGGACCAACTGGCAACCGGTCCTCAGGACCAACAGGCCGGTTGGTCCAACCGGTCCACGGGACCAACAGGCCGGTTGGTCCAATCGGTCCACAGGAACCAACATCCCGGTTGGTCCAACCGGTCCACAGGGCCAAATGGCCAGTTGGTCGAACCGGTCCACAGGGCCAACAGGCCGGTTGGTCCAACCAACCGGTCCACAGGACCAACTGGCCGGTTGGTCCAACCGGTCCACAGGACCAACTGGCCGGTTGGTCAAACCGGTCCACAAGACCAACTAGCCGGTTGGTCCAACCGGTCCACAGGACCAACAGGCCGGTTCGTCTAACCGGTCCACACGACCAACAGGCCGGTTGGTCCAACCGGTCCACATGACCAATTGTCCGGGTGATCCAACCGGTCCAGAGGACCAACAGGCCGGTTGGTCCAACCGGTCCACAGGACCAACTAGCCGGTTGGTCCAACCGGTCCACAGGACCAACTGGCCGGTTGGTCCAACCGGTCCACAGGACCAACTGGCCGGTTGGTCCAACCGGTCCTCAGGACCAACAGGCCGGTTGGTCCAACTGGTCCACAGGACCAACAGGCCGGTTGGTCCAACCGGTCCACAGGACCAACAGGCCGGTTGGTCCAACCGGTCCACAGGACCAACTGGCCGGTTGGTCCAACCGGTCCACAGGACCAACAGGCCGGTTGGTCCAACTGGTCCACAGGACCAACTGGCTGGTTGGTCCAACCGGTCCACAGGACCAACAGGCTGGTTTGTCCAACCGGTCCACAGGACCAACTGGCCGGTTGGTCCAACCGGTCCAAAGGACGAACAGGTCGGTTGGTCCAACCGGTCCACAGGACCAACTGGCCGGTTGTTCCAACCGGTCCACAGGACCAACAAGGGGGTTGGTCCAACCGGTCCACAGGAGCAACTGGCCGGTTGGTCCAACCGGTCCACAGGACCAACTGGCCGGTTGGTCAAACCGGTCCACAAGACCAACTGGCCGGTTGGTCCAACCGGTCCACAGGACCAACAGGCCGGTTCGTCTAACCGGTCCACACGACCAACAGGCCGGTTGTTCCAACCGGTCCATTGGACCAACAGGCCGGTTGGTCCAACCGGTCCACATGACCAATGGTCCGGGTGATCCAACCGGTCCAGAGGACCAACAGGCCGGTTGGTCCAACCGGTCCACAGGACCAACTAGCCGGTTGGTCCAACTAGTCCACAGGACCAACAGGCAGGTTGGTCCAACCGGTCGACAGGACCAACTGGCCGGTTGGTCCAACCGGTCCACAGGACCAACTGGCCGGGTGGTCCAAGCGGTCCACAAGACCAACTAGCCGGTTGGTCCAACCGGTCCACACGACCAACAGGACAGTTGGTCCAACCGATCCACACGACCAACTGGCAGGTTGGTCCAACCGGTCCACAGGACCAACTGGCCGGTTGGTCCAACCGGTCCACAGGACCAACTGGCCGGTTGGTCCACTCGGTCCACAGGACCAACTCGCCGGTTGGTCCAACCGGTCCACAGGACCAACAGGCCGGTTGGTCCATTCGGTCGACAAGACCAACAAGCTGGTTGGTTCAACCGGTCCTGAGGACCAACAGGCTGGTTGGTCCAACCGGTCCACAGGACCAACAAGCCGGTTGGTCCAACCGGTCGACAGGACCAACTGGCCGGTTGGTCCAACCGGTCCACAGGACCAACTGGCCGGGTGGTCCAACCGGTCCACAAGACCAACTAGCCAGTTGGTCCAACCGGTCCACAGGACCAACAGGACGGTTGGTCCAACCGATCCACACGACTAACTGGCCGGTTGGTCCAACCGGTCCACAGGACCAACAGGCCGGTTGGTCCAACCGGTCCACACGACCAACAGGCCGATTGGTCCAACCGGTCCATTGGACCAACAGGCCGGTTGGTCCAACCGGTCCACATGACCAACTGTCCGGTTGATCCAACCGGTCCAGAGGACCAACAGGCCGGTTGGTCCAACCGGTCCACAGGACCAACTAGCCGGTTGGTCCAACCGGTCCACAGGACCAACAGGCCGGTTGGTCCAACCGGTCCACAGGACCAACTGGCCGGGTGGTCCAAGCGGTCCACAAGACCAACTAGCCGGTTGGTCCAACCGGTCCACAGGACCAACAGGACAGTTGGTCCAAACAATCCACACGACCAACTGGCCGATTGGTCAAACCGGTCCACAGGACCAACTGGCCGGTTGGTCCAACCGGTCCACAGGACCAACTGGCCGGTTGGTCCAACCAGTCCACATAACCAACTGGCCGTTTGGTCCAACCGGTCCACAGGACCAACTCGCCAGTTGGTCCACCCGGTCCACAGGACCAACTCGCCGGTTGGTCCAACCGGTCCAAAGGACCAACAGGCCGGTTGGTCCAATCGGTCCACAGGACCAATTGTCCGGTTGGTCCAACCGGTCCACAGGACCAACAAGCCGGTTGGTCCAACCGGTCCACAGGACCAACTGGCCGGTTGGTCCAACCGGTCCACAGGACCAACAGGCCGGTTGGTCCAACCGGTCCACACGACCAACTGGCTAGTTGGTCCAACCGGTCCACAGGACCAACTGGCCGGTTGGTCCAACCGGTCCACAGGACCAACAGGCCGGCTGGTCCAACTGGTCCACAGGACCAACTGGTTGGTTGGTCCAACCGGTCCATAGGACCAACAGGCTGGTTGGTCCAACCGGTCCACAGGACCAACTGGCCGGTTGGTCCAACCGGTCCACAGGACCAACAGGCTGGTTGGTCCAGCCGGTCCAAAGGACGAACAGGTCGGTTGGTCCAACCGGTCCACAGGACCAACTGGCCGGTTGGTCCAACCGGTCCACAGGACCAACAAGGGGGTTGGTCCAACCGGTCCACAGGACCAACTGGCCCGATTGGTCCAACCGGTCCACAGGACCAACTGGCCGGTTGGTCAAACCGGTCCACAAGACCAACTGGCCGGTTGGTCCAACTGGTCCACAGGACCAACAAGCCGGTTGGTCTAACCGGTCCACACGACCAACAGGCCGGTTGGTCTAACCGGTACATTGGACCAACAGGCCGGCTGGTCCAACCGGTCCATATGATCAATTGTCAGGGTGATCCAACCGGTCCCGAGGACCAACAGGCTGGTTGGTCCAACCGGTCCACAGGACCAACTAGCCGGTTGGTCCAACCGGTCCACAGGACCAACAGGCTGGTTGGTCCAACCAGTCGATAGGACCAACAAGCCGGTTGGTCCAACCGGTCGATAGGACCAACTGGCCGGTTGGTCCAACCGGTCCACAGGACCAACTGGCCGGGTGGTCCAAGCGGTCCACAAGATCATCTAGCCGGTTGGTCCAACCGGTCCACAGGACCAACAGGACAGTTGGTCCAAACGATCCACACGACCAACTGGCCGGTTGGTCAAACCGGTCCACAGGACCAACTGGCCGGTTGGTCCAACCGGTCCACAGGACCAACTGGCCGGTTGGTTCACTCGGTCCACAGGACCAACTCGCCGGTTGGTCCAACCGGTCCACAGGACCAACAGGCCGGTTGGTCCAACCGGTACATTGGACCAACAGGCCGGCTGGTCCAACCGGTCCACAGGACCAACAAGCCGGTTGGACCAACCGGTCGAGAGGACCAACTGGCCGGTTGGTCCAACCGGTCCACAGGACCAACTGGCCGGGTGGTCCAAGCGGTCCACAAGACCAACTAGCCGGTTGGTCCAACCGGTCCACACGACCAACAGGACAGTTGGTCCAACCGATCCACACGACCAACTGGCCGGTTGGTCCAACCGGTCCACAGGACAAACTGGCCGGTTGGTCCACCCGGTCCACAGAACCAACTCGCCGGTTGGTCCAACCGGTCCACAGGACCAACAGGCCGGTTGGTCCAACCGGTCGACAGGACCAACAGGCCGGTTGGTCCAACCGGTCCAGAGGACCAACAGTCTGGTTGGTCCAACCGGTCCTCAGGACCAACAAGCTGGTTGGTCCAACCGGTCGACAGGACCAACTGGCCAGTTGGTCCAACTGGTCCACAAGACCAACTAGCCGGTTGGTCCAACCGGTCCACAGGACCAACACGACGGTTGGTCCAACCGATCCACACGACTAACCGGCCGGTTGGTCCAACCGGTCCACAGGACCAACTGGCCGGTTGGTCCAACCGGTCCACAGGACCAACAGGCCGGTTGGTCCAATCGGTCCACAGGACCAACTGGCCGGTTGGTCCAACCGGTCCACAGGACCAACAGGCCGGTTGGTCCAACCGGTCCACAGGACCAACATGCCGGTTGGTCCAAACGGTCCACAGGACCAACTGGCCGGTTGGTCCAACCGGTCCACAGGACCAACAGGCCGGTTGGTCCAACCGGTCCACAGGACCAACTGGCCGGTTGGTCCAACCGGTCCACAGGACCAACAGGCCGGTTGGTCCAACCGGTCCACAGGACCAACTGGCCGGTTGGTCCAAACGGTCCACAGGACCAACTGGCCGGTTGGTCCAACCGGTCCACAAGACCAACAGGCCGGTTGGTCCAACCGGTCCACAAGACCAACTAGCCGGTTGGTCCTACCGGTCCACAGGACCAACAGGACGGTTGGTCCAATCGATCCACACGACTAACTGGCCGGTTGGTCCAACCGGTCCACAGGACCAACTGGCCGGTTGGTCCAACCGGTCCACAGGACCAACTGGCCGGTTGGTCCAACCGGTCCACAGGACCAACAGGCCGGTTGGTCCAACCGATCCACAGGACCAACAAGCTGGTTGGTCCAACCTGTCGACAGGACCAACTGGCCAGTTCGTCCAACCGGTCCACAGGACCAACTAGCCGGGTGGTCCAACCGGTCCACAAGACCAACTAGCCGGTTGGTCCAACCGATCCACAGGACCAACTGGCCGGTTGGTCCAACCGGTCCACAGGACCAACATGCCGGTTGGTCCAACCGGTCCACAGGACCAACTGGCCGGTTGGTCCAACCGGTCCACAGGACCAACAGGCCGGTTGGTCCAACCGGTCCACAGGACCAACTGGCCGGTTGGTCCAACCGGTCCACAGGACCAACAGACCGGTTGGTCCAACCGGTCCACAGGACCAACTGGCCGGTTGGTCCAACCGGTCCACAGGACCAACTGGCCGGTTGGTCCAACCGGTCCACAGGACCAACAGGCCGGTTGGTCCAACCGGTCCACAAGACCAACTAGCCGGTTGGTCCTACCGGTCCACAGGACCAACAGGACGGTTGGTCCAACCGATCCACATGACCAACTGGCCGGTTGGTCCAACCGGTCCACAGGACCAACTGGCCGGTTGGTCCAACCGGTCCACAAGACCAACTAGCCGGTTGGTCCTACCAGTCCACAGGACCAACAGGACGGTTGGTCCAACCGATCCACACGACTAACTGGCCGGTTGGTCCAACCGGTCCACAGGACCAACTGGCCGGTTGGTCCAACCGGTCCACAGGACCAACAGGCCGGTTGGTCCAACCGGTCCACAGGACCAACATGCCGGTTGGTCCAACCGGTCCACAGGACCAACTGGCCGGTTGGTCCAACCGGTCCACAGGACCAACAGGCCGGTTGGTCCAACCGGTCCACAAGACCAACTAGCCGGTTGGTCCTACCGGTCCACAGGACCAACAGGACGGTTGGTCCAACCGATCCACATGACCAACTGGCCGGTTGGTCCAACCGGTCCACAGGACCAACTGGCCGGTTGGTCCAACCGGTCCACAGGACCAACTAGCCGGTTGGTCCAACCGGTCGACAGGACCAACAAGCCGGTTGGTCCAACCGGTCCAGAGGACCAACAGGCTGGTTGGTCCAACCGGTCCACAGGACCAACAAGCCGGTTGGTCCAACCGGTCGACAGGACCAACTGGCCAGTTGGTCCAACCGGTCCACAGGACAAACTGGCCGGGTGGTCCAACCGGTCCACAAGACCAACTAGCCGGTTGGTCCAACCGGTCCACAGGACCAACACGACGGTTGGTCCAACCGATCCACACGACTAACCGGCCGGTTGGTCCAACCGGTCCACAGGACCAACTGGCCGGTTGGTCCAACCGGTCCACAGGACCAACTGGCCGGTTGGTCCAACCGGTCCACAGGACCAACAGGCCGGTTGGTCCAACCGGTCCACAGGACCAACAGGCCGGTTGGTCCAACCGGTCCACAGGACCAACTGGCCGGTTGGTCCAACCGGTCCACCGGACCAACTGGCCGGTTGGTCCAACCGGTCCACAGGACCAACTGGCCGGTTGGTCCAACCGGTCCACAGGACCAACAGGCCGGTTGGTCCAACCGGTCCACAGGACCAACTCGCCGGTTGGTCCAACCGGTCCACCGGACCAACTGGCCGGTTGGTCCAACCGGTCCACAGGACCAACTAGCCGGTTGGTCCAACCGGTCCACAGGACCAACTGGCCGGTTGGTCCAACCGGTCCACAGGACCAACAGGCCAGTTGGTCCAACCGGTCCACAGGACCAACAGGCCGGTTGGTCCAACCGGTCCACAGGACCAACTGGCCTGTTGGTCCAACCGATCCACACGACTAACCGGCCGGTTGGTCCAACCGGTCCACAGGACCAACTGGCCGGTTGGTCCAACCGGTCCACAGGACCAACAGGCCGGTTGGTCCAACCGGTCCACAGGACCACTGGCCGGTTGGTCCAACCGGTCCACCGGACCAACTGGCCGGTTGGTCCAACCGGTCCACAGGACCAACTAGCCGGTTGGTCCAACCGGTCCACAGGACCAACTGGCCGGTTGGTCCAACCGGTCCACAGGACCAACAGGCCAGTTGGTCCAACCGGTCCACAGGACCAACAGGCCGGTTGGTCCAACCGGTCCACAGGACCAACTGGCCGGTTGGTCCAACCGATCCACACGACTAACCGGCCGGTTGGTCCAACCGGTCCACAGGACCAACAGGCCAGTTGGTCCAACCGGTCCACAGGACCAACAGGCCGGTTGGTCCAACCGGTCCACAGGACCAACTGGCCGGTTGGTCCAACCGATCCACACGACTAACCGGCCGGTTGGTCCAACCGGTCCACAGGACCAACTGGCCGGTTGGTCCAACCGGTCCACAGGACCAACTGGCCGGTTGGTCCAACCGGTCCACAGGACCAACAGGCCGGTTGGTCCAACCGGTCCACAGGACCAACAGGCCGGTTGGTCCAACCGGTCCACAGGACCAACTGGCCGGTTGGTCCAACCGGTCCACCGGACCAACTGGCCGGTTGGTCCAACCGGTCCACAGGACCAACTGGCCGGTTGGTCCAACCGGTCCACAGGACCAACAGGCCGGTTGGTCCAACCGGTCCACAGGACCAACTGGCCGGTTGGTCCAACCGGTCCACAGGACCAACTGGCCAGTTGGTCCAACCGGTCCACATGACCAACAGGCCGGTTGGTCCAACCGGTCCACAGGACCAACAGGCCGGTTGGTCCAACCGGTCCACAGGACCAACAGGCCGGTTGGTCCAACCGGTCCACAGGACCAACTGGCCGGTTGGTCCAACCGGTCCACAGGACCAACTGGCCGGTTGGTCCAACCGGTCCACAGGACCAACAGGCCGGTTGGTCCAACCGGTCCACAGGACCAACTGGCCGGTTGGTCCAACCGGTCCACCGGACCAACTGGCCGGTTGGTCCAACCGGTCCACAGGACTAACTAGCCGGTTGGTCCAACCGGTCCACAGGACCAACTGGCCGGTTGGTCCAACCGGTCCACAGGACCAACAGGCCAGTTGGTCCAACCGGTCCACAGGACCAACAGGCCGGTTGGTCCAACCGGTCCACACGACGAACTGGCCGGTTGGTCCAACCGGTCCACAGGACCAACTGGCCGGTTGGTCCAACCGGTCCACAGGACCAACAGTCCGGTTGGTCCAACCGGTCCACAGGACCAACATGCCGGATGGTCCAATCGGTCCACAGGACCAACAGGCCGGTTGGTCCAACCGGTCCACAGGACCAACAGGCCGGTTGGTCCAACCGGTCCACAGGACCAATAGGCCGGTTGGTCCAACCGGTCCACAGAACCAACAGGCCGGTTGGTCCAACCGGTCCACAGGACCAACTGGCCGGTTGGTCCAACCGGTCCTCAGGACCAACTGGCCGGTTAGTCCAACCGGTCCACAGGACCAACTGGCCGGTTGGTCCTACCGGTCCACAGGACCAACAGGACGGCATGACTAACTGGCCGGTTGGTCCAACCGGTCCACAGGACCAACTGGCTGGTTGGTCCAACCGGTCCACAAGACCAACAAGCTGGTTTGTCCAACCGGTCCACAGGACCAACTGGCCGGTTGGTCCAACCGGTCGACAGGACCAACAAGCTGGTTTGTCCAACCGGTCCACAGGACCAACTGGCCGGTTGGTCCAACCGGTCCACAGGACCAACAAGCCGGTTGGTCCAACCGGTCGACAGGACCAACTGGCCAGTTGGTCCAACCGGTCCACAGGACCAACTGGCCGGGTGGTCCAACCGGTCCACAAGACCAACTAGCCGGTTGGTCCAACCGGTCCACAGGACCAACACGACGGTTGGTCCAACCGATCCACACGACTAACCGGCCGGTTGGTCCAACCGGTCCACAGGACCAACTGGCCGGTTGGTCCAACCGGTCCACAGGACCAACTGGCCGGTTGGTCCAACCGGTCCACAGGACCAACCGGCCGGTTGGTCCAACCGATCCACACGACCAACTGGCCGGTTGGTCAAACCGGTCCACAGGACCAACTGGCCGGTTGGTCCAACCGGTCCACAGGACCAACTGGCCGGTTGGTTCACTCGGTCCACAGGACCAACTCGCCGGTTGGTCCAACCGGTCCACAGGACCAACAGGCCGTTGGTCCAAACCGGTACATTGGACCAACAGGCCGCTACATTGGACCACAGGCCCGGCTGGTCCAACCGGTCCACAGGACCAACAAGCCGGTTGGACCACCGGTCGAGAGGACCAACCTGGCCGGTTGGTCCAAACCGGTCCACAGGACCAACTGGCCGGGTGGTCCAAAGCGGTCACAAGACCAACTAGCCGTTGGTCCAACCGGTCCACACGACCAACAGGACAGTTGGTCCAACCGATCCACACGACCAACTGGCCGGTTGGTCCAACCGGTCCACAGGACCAACTGGCCGGTTGGTCCAACCGGTCCACAGGACCAACTGGCCGGTTGGTCCAACCGGTCGACAGGACCAACAAGCCGGTTGGTCCAACCGGTCCAGAGGACCAACAGGCTGGTTGGTCCAACCGGTCCACAGGACCAACAAGCCCGGTTGGTCCAACCGGTCGACAGGACCAACTGGCCAGTTGGTCCAACCGGTCCACAGGACAAACTGGCCGGGTGGTCCAACCGGTCCACAAGACCAACTAGCCGGTTGGTCCAACCGGTCCACAGGACCAACACGACGGTTGGTCCAACCGATCCACACGACTAACCGGCCGGTTGGTCCAACCGGTCCACAGGACCAACTGGCCGATTGGTCCAACCGGTCCACAGGACCAACTGGCCGGTTGGTCCAACCGGTCCACAGGACCAACAGGCCGTTGGTCCAACCGGTCCACAGGACCAAGCAGGCCGGTTGGTCCAACCGGTCCACAGGACCAATTGGCCGGTTGGTCCAACCGGTCCACCGGACCAACTGGCCGGTTGGTCCAACCGTCCACAGGACCAACATGGCCGGTTGGGTCTCAACCGGTCCACAGGACCAACTGGCCGGTTGGGTCCACCGTCCACAGGACCAACAGGCCGAGTTGGTCCAACCCGGTCCACAGGACAACAGGCCGGTTGGTCCAAACCGGTCCACAGGACCAACTAGCCGTTGGGTCCAACCGGTCCCAGGACCAACTGGCCGGTTGGTCCAACCGGTCCACAGGGACCACAGGCCGGTTGGTCCAACCGGTCCACAAGACCAACTAGCCGGTTGGTCCTACCGGTCCACAGGACCAACAGGACGGTTGGTCCAACCGATCCACATGACTAACAGGCCGGTTGGTCCAACCGGTCCACAGGACCAACAGGCCGGTTGTCCAACCGGTCCACAGGACCAACAGGCCGGTTGGTCCAACCGGTCCACAGGACCAACTGGCCGATTGGTCCAACCGGTCCACAGGACCAACTGGCCGGGTTGGTCCAACCGGTCCACAGGACCAACTGGCCGGTTG
The DNA here is from genome assembly GCA_947471745.1 of Closterium sp. Naga37s-1. NCBI lineage: Eukaryota > Viridiplantae > Streptophyta > Zygnematophyceae > Desmidiales > Closteriaceae > Closterium > Closterium sp. Naga37s-1. The sequence goes on along the minus strand of CANJKZ010000915.1, from coordinate 14,392 downwards.
GTCCCAACCGGTCCACAGGACCAACAGGCCGGTTGGTCCAACCGGTCCAGCAGGACCACTGGCCGGTTGGTCCAACCGGTCCACCGGACCAACTGGCCGGTTGGTCCAACCGGTCCACAGGACCAACTGGCCGGTTGGTCCAACCGGTCCACAGGACCAACAGGCCGGTTGGTCCAAACCGGTCCACAAGACCAACTGGCCGGTTGGTCCACCGGTCCACCGGACCACTGGCCGGTTGGTCCAACCGGTCCACAGGACCAACTGGCCGGTTGGTCCAACCGGTCCACAGGACCAACTGGCCGGTTGGTCCAACCGGTCCACAGGACCAACAGGCTGTTGGTCCAACCGGTCCACAGGACCAACAAGCCGGTTGGTCCAACCGGTCCACAGGACCAACTGGCCGGTTGGTCCAACCGGTCCACAGGACCAACTGGCCGGTTGGTCCAACCGGTCCACAGGACCAACTAGCCGGTTGGTCCAACCGGTCCACAGGACCAACACGCCGGTTGGTCCAACCGGTCCACACGACCAACTGGCCGGTTGGTCCAACCGGTCCACAGGACCAACTGGCCGGTTGGTCCAACCGGTCCACAGGACCAACTGGCCGGTTGGTCCAACCGGTCCACAGGACCAACAGGCCGGTTGGTCCAACCGGTCCACAGGACCAACAGGCCGGTTGGTCCAACCGGTCCACAGGACCAACTGGCCGGTTGGTCCAACCGGTCCACAGGACCAACTGGCCGGTTGGTCCAACCGGTCCACAGGACCAACTGGCCGGTTGGTCCAACCGGTCCACAGGACCAACAGGCCGGTTGGTCCAACCGGTCCACAGGACCAACTGGCCGGTTGGTCCAACCGGTCCACAGGACCAACTGGCCGGTTGGTCCAACCGGTCCACAGGACCAACTGCCGGTTGGTCCAACCGGTCCACAGGACCAACTGGCCGGTTGGTCCAACCGGTCCACAGGACCAACAGGCCGGTTGGTCCAACCGGTCCACAGGACCAACAGGCCGGTTGGTCCAACCGGTCCACAGGACCAACTGGCCGGTTGGTCCAACCGGTCCACACGACCAACCGGCCGGTTGGTCCAACCGGTCCACAGGACCAACTGGCCGGTTGGTCCAACCGGTCCACAGGACCAACAGGCCGGTTGGTCCAACCGGTCCACAGGACCAACTGGCCGGTTGGTCCAACCGGTCCACAGGACCAACTGGCCGGTTGGTCCAACCGGTCCACAGGACCAACTAGCCGGTTGGTCCAACCGGTCCACAGGACCAACTGGCCGGTTGGTCCAACCGGTCCACAGGACCAACTGGCCGGTTGGTCCAACCGGTCCACAGGACCAACAGGCCGGTTGGTCCAACCGGTCCACAGGACCAACTGGCCGGTTGGTCCAACCGGTCCACACGACCAACCTGCCGGTTGGTCCAACCGGTCCACAGGACCAACAGGCCGGTTGGTCCAACCGGTCCACAGGACCAACAGGCCGGTTGGTCCAACCGGTCCACAGGACCAACTGGCCGGTTGGTCCAACCGGTCCACAGGACCAACAGGCCGGTTGGTCCAACCGGTCCACAGGACCAACTGGCCGGTTGGTCCAACCGGTCCACAGGACCAACTGGCCGGTTGGTCCAACCGGTCCACAGGACCAACTGGCCGGTTGGTCCAACCGGTCCACAGGACCAACAGGCCGGTTGGTCCAACCGGTCCACAGGACCAACTGGCCGGTGGTCCAACCGGTCCACCGGACCAACTGGCCGGTTGGTCCAACCGGTCCACAGGACCAACTGGCCGGTTGGTCCAACCGGTCCACAGGACCAACTGGCCGGTTGGTCCAACCGGTCCACAGGACCAACTAGGCCTTGGTCCAACCGGTCCACAGGACCAACAAGCCGGTTGGTCCAACCGGTCCACAGGACCAACAGGCCGGTTGGTCCAACCGGTCCACAGGACCAACAAGCCGGTTGGTCCAACCGGTCCACAGGACCAACTGGCCGGTTGGTCCAACCGGTCCACAGGACCAACTGGCCGGGTGGTCCAACCGGTCCACAGGACCAACTAGCCGGTTGGTCCAACCGGTCCACAGGACCAACAGGACGGTTGGTCCAACCGGTCCACAGGACCAACTGGCCGGTTGGTCCAACCGGTCCACAGGACCAACTGGCCGTTTGGTCCAACCGGTCCACAGGACCAACTGGCCGGTTGGTCCAACCGGTCCACAGGACCAACAGGCCGGTTGGTCCAACCGGTCCACAGGACCAACTGGCCGGTTGGTCCAACCGGTCCACAGGACCAACTGGCCGGTTGGTCCAACCGGTCCACAGGACCAACTGGCCGGTTGGTCCAACCGGTCCACAGGACCAACTGGCCGGTTGGTCCAACCGGTCCACAGGACCAACAGGCCGGTTGGTCCAACCGGTCCACAGGACCAACTGGCCGGTTGGTCCAACCGGTCCACAGGACCAACTGGCCGGTTGGTCCAACCGGTCCACAGGACCAACTGCCGGTTGGTCCAACCGGTCCACAGGACCAACTGGCCGGTTGGTCCAACCGGTCCACAGGACCAACAGGCCGGTTGGTCCAACCGGTCCACAGGACCAACTGCCGGTTGGTCCAACCGGTCCACAGGACCAACTGGCCGGTTGGTCCAACCGGTCCACAGGACCAACCGGCCGGTTGGTCCAACCGGTCCACAGGACCAACTGGCCGGTTGGTCCAACCGGTCCACAGGACCAACAGCCGGTTGGTCCAACCGTCCACAGGACCAACTGGCCGGTTGGTCCAACCGGTCCACACCAACTGGCCGGTTGGTCCAACCGGTCCACAGGACCAACTAGCCGGTTGGTCCAACCGGTCCACAGGACCAACTGGCCGGTTGGTCCAACCGGTCCACAGGACCAACAGGCCGGTTGGTCCAACCGGTCCACAGGACCAACAGGCCGGTTGGTCCAACCGGTCCACAGGACCAACTGGCCGGTTGGTCCAACCGGTCCACAGGACCAACAGGCCGGTTGGTCCAACCGGTCCACAGGACCAACAGGCCGGTTGGTCCAACCGGTCCACAGGACCAACAGGCCGGTTGGTCCAACCGGTCCACAGGACCAACTGGCCGGTTGGTCCAACCGGTCCACAGGACCAACTGGCCGGTTGGTCCAACCGGTCCACAGGACCAACAGGCCGGTTGGTCCAACCGGTCCACAGGACCAACTGGCCGGTTGGTCCAACCGGTCCACAGGACCAACGGCCGGTTGGTCCAACCGGTCCACAGGACCAACTGGCCGGTTGGTCCAACCGGTCCACAGGACCAACTGGCCGGTTGGTCCAACCGGTCCACAGGACCAACTAGCCGGTTGGTCCAACCGGTCCACAGGACCAACAGCCGGTTGGTCCAACCGGTCCACAGGACCAACAGGCCGGTTTGGTCCAACCGGTCCACAGGACCAACAGGCCGGTTGGTCCAACCGGTCCACAGGACCAACTGGCCGGTTGGTCCAACCGGTCCACAGGACCAACTGGCCGGGTGGTCCAACCGGTCCACAAGACCAACTAGCCGGTTGGTCCAACCGGTCCACAGGACCAACACGCCGGTTGGTCCAACCGGTCCACACGACCAACTGGCCGGTTGGTCCAACCGGTCCACAGGACCAACTGGCCGGTTGGTCCAACCGGTCCACAGGACCAACTGGCCGGTTGGTCCAACCGGTCCACAGGACCAACAGGCCGGTTGGTCCAACCGGTCCACAGGACCAACAGGCCGGTTGGTCCAACCGGTCCACAGGACCAACTGGCCGGTTGGTCCAACCGGTCCACAGGACCAACTGGCCGGTTGGTCCAACCGGTCCACAGGACCAACTGGCCGGTTGGTCCAACCGGTCCACAGGACCAACAGGCCGGTTGGTCCAACCGGTCCACAGGACCAACTGGCCGGTTGGTCCAACCGGTCCACGGACCAACTGGCCGGTTGGTCCAACCGGTCCACAGGACCAACTAGCCGGTTGGTCCAACCGGTCCACAGGACCAACTGGCCGGTTGGTCCAACCGGTCCACAGGACCAACAGGCCAGTTGGTCCAACCGGTCCACAGGACCAACAGGCCGGTTGGTCCAACCGGTCCACAGGACCAACTGGCCTGTTGGTCCAACCGATCCACACGACTAACCGGCCGGTTGGTCCAAACCGGTCCACGAGGACCAACTGGCCGGTTGGTCCAAACCGGTCACAGGACCAACAGGCCAGGTTGGTCCAACCGGTCCACAGGACCAACTGGCCGGTTGGTCCAACCGGTCCACCGACACGACAACCTGGCCGGTTGGTCCAAACCGGTCCACAGGACCAACTAGCCGGTTGGTCCAACCGGTCCACAGGACCAACTGGCCGGTTGGTCCAACCGTCCACAGGACCAACAGGCCAGTTGGTCCAAAACCGGTCCACAGGACCAACAGGCCGGTTGGTCAACCGGTCCACAGGACCAACTGGCCGGTTGGTCCAACCGGTCCACAGGACCAACAGGACCGGGTGGTCCAACCGGTCCACAGGACCAACAGGCCGGTTGGTCCAACCGGTCCACAGGACCAACAGGCCAGGTTGGTCCAACCGGTCCACAGGACCAACAGGCCGGTTGGTCCAACCGGTCCACAGGACCTAACTGGCCGGTTGGTCCAACCGGTCCACAGGACTAACCGGGCCGGTTGGTCCAACCGGTCCACAGGACCAACTGGCCGGTTGGTCCAACCGGTCCACAGGACAACCTGGCCGGTTGGTCCAACCGGTCCACAGGACCAACAGGCCGGTTGGTCCAACCGGTCCACAGGACCAAAGGCCGGTTGGTCCAACCGGTCCACAGGACCAACTGGCCGGTTGGTCCAACCGGTCCACAGGACCAACTGGCCGGTTGGTCCAACCGGTCCACAGGACCAACTGGCCGGTTGGTCCAACCGGTCCACAGGACCAACAGGCCGGTTGGTCCAACCGGTCCACAGGACCAACTGGCCGGTTGGTCCAACCGGTCCACAGGACCAACTGGCCGGTTGGTCCAACCGGTCCACAGGACCAACTAGCCGGTTGGTCCAACCGGTCCACAGGACCAACTGGCCGGTTGGTCCAACCGGTCCACAGGACCAACAGGCCGGTTGGTCCAACCGGTCCACAGGACCAAAGGCCGGTTGGTCCAACCGGTCCACAGGACCAACTGGCCGTTGGTCCAACCGGTCCACAGGACCAACCGGCCGGTTGGTCCAACCGGTCCACAGGACCAACTGGCCGGTTGGTCCAACCGGTCCACAGGACCAACAGGCCGGTTGGTCCACCGGTCCACAGGACCAACTGGCCGGTTGGTCCAACCGGTCCACCGGACCAACTGGGCCGTTGGGTCCAACCGGTCCACAGGACCAACTAGCCGGTTGGTCCAACCGGTCCACAGGACCACTGCCGGTTGGGTCCAACCGGTCCACAGGACCAAACAGGCCAGTTGGTCCAACCGGTCCACAGGACCAACAGGCCGGTTGGTCCCAACCGGTCCACAGGACCAACTGGCCGGTTGGTCCAACCGATCCACACGACTACCGGCCGGTTGGTCCAACCGGTCCACAGGACCAACAGGCCCAGTTGGTCCAACCGTCCACAGGACAACAGGCCGTTTGGTCCAACCGGTCCACAGGACCAACTGGCCGGTTGGTCCAACCGATGCCACACGACTAACCGGCCGGTTGGGCCAACCGGTCCACAGGACCAACTGGCCGGTTGGTCCAACCGGTCCACAGGACCAACTGGCCGGTTGGTCCAACCGATCCACACGACTAACCGGCCGGTTGGTCCAACCGGTCCACAGGACCAACTGGCCGGTTGGTCCAACCGGTCCACAGGACCAACTGGCCGGTTGGTCCAACCGGTCCACAGGACCAACTAGCCGGTTGGTCCAACCGGTCCACAGGACCAACAAGCCGGTTGGTCCACCGGTCCACAGGACCAACAGGCTGGTTGGTCCAACCGGTCCACAGGACCAACAAGCCGGTTGGTCCAACCGGTCCACAGGACCAACTGGCCGGTTGGTCCAACCGGTCCACAGGACCAACTGGCCGGTGGTCCAACCGGTCCACAGACCAACTAGCCGGTTGGTCCAACCGGTCCACAGGACCAACACGCGGTTGGTCCAACCGGTCCACAGGACCAACTGGCCGGTTGGTCCAACCGGTCCACAGGACCAACTGGCCGGTTGGTCCAACCGGTCCACAGGACCAACTGGCCGGTTGGTCCAACCGGTCCACAGGACCAACAGGCCGGTTGGTCCAACCGGTCCACAGGACCAACAGGCCGGTTGGTCCAACCGGTCCACAGGACCAACTGGCCGGTTGGTCCAACCGGTCCACAGGACCAACTGGCCGGTTGGTCCAACCGGTCCACAGGACCAACTGGCCGGTTGGTCCAACCGGTCCACAGGACCAACAGCCGGTTGGTCCAACCGGTCCACAGGACCAACTGGCCGGTTGGTCCAACCGGTCCACAGGACCAACTGGCCGGTTGGTCCAACCGGTCCACAGGACCAACTAGCCGGTTGGTCCAACCGGTCCACAGGACCAACTGGCCGGTTGGTCCAACCGGTCCACACCAGGACGGGGGGGGGGGGGGGAACGGTCAGGACCAACAGGCCGGTTGGTCCAACCGGTCCACAGGACCAACTGCCGGTTGGTCCAACCGGTCCACAGGACCAACTGGCCGGTTGGTCCAACCGGTCCACAGGACCAACTGGCCGGTTGGTCCAACCGGTCCACAGGACCAACTGGCCGGTTGGTCCAACCGGTCCACATGACCAACTGGCCGGTTGGTCCAACCGGTCCACAGGACCAACTGGCCGGTTGGTCCAACCGGTCCACAGGACCAACTGGCCGGTTGGTCCAAACCGGTCCACAGGACCAACTGGCCGGTTGGTCCAACCGGGTCCACAGGACCAACAGGCCGGTTTGGTCCCAACGCGGTCCACAGGACCAACCTGGCCGGTTGGTCCAACCGGTCCACAGGTACCAACTAGGCGGGTTGGTCCCAATCCGGTCCACAGGACCCAACTGGCCCGGTTGGTCCAACCGGGTCCACAGGACCAACATGGTCCGGATTGGTACCAACCGGCCTCCACATGGACCAACAGGCCGGTTTGGTCCAACCGGTCCACAGGACCAATGGCCGGTTGGTCCAACCGGTCCAACATAGGACCAACTAGGCCGGTTGGTCCAATCCGGTCCACAGGACCAACTGGCCGGGTTGCGTTCCAACCGGTCCACAGGACCAACATGGCCGGTTGGTCCAAACCGGTCCCCAGGACCAACAGGCCGGTTGGTACCAACCGGTCCACAGGACCACATGGCCGGTTGGTACCAACCGGTTGGTCCAACCGGTCCACAGGACCAACTGGCCGGTTGGTCCAACCGGTCCACAGGACCAACTGGCCGGTTGGTCCAACCGGTCCACAGGACCAACTGGCCGGTTGGTCCAACCGGTCCACAGGACCAACTGGCCGGTTGGTCCAACCGGTCCACAGGACCAACTAGCCGGTTGGTCCAACCGGTCCACAGGACCAACAGGCCGGTTGGTCCAACCGGTCCACAGGACCAACAGGCCGGTTGGTCCAACCGGTCCACAGGACCAACAAGCCGGTTGGTCCAACCGGTCCACAGGACCAACTGGCCGGTTGGTCCAACCGGTCCACAGGACCAACTGGCCGGTTGGTCCAACCGGTCCACAGACCAACTAGCCGGTTGGTCCAACCGGTCCACAGGACCAACAGGCCGGTTGGTCCAACCGGTCCACAGGACCAACGGCCGGTTGGTCCAACCGGTCCACAGGACCAACTGGCCGGTTGGTCCAACCGGTCCACAGGACCAACTGGCCGGTTGGTCCAACCGGTCCACAGGACCAACAGGCCGGTTGGTCCAACCGGTCCACAGGACCAACAGGCCGGTTGGTCCAACCGGTCCACAGGACCAACTGGCCGGTTGGTCCAACCGGTCCACAGGACCAACTGGCCGTTTGGTCCAACCGGTCCACAGGACCAACTGGCCGGGGTTGGTCCAACCGGTCCACAGGACCAACTGGCCGGTTGGTCCAACCGGTCCACAGGACCAACTGGCCGGTTGGTCCAACCGGTCCACAGGACCAACTGGCCGGTTGGTCCAACCGGTCCACAGGACCAACAGGCCGGTTGGTCCAACCGGTCCACAGGACCAACTGGCCGGTTGGTCCAACCGGTCCACAGGACCAACTGGCCGGTTGGTCCAACCGGTCCACAGGACCAACAGGCCGGTTGGTCCAACCGGTCCACAGGACCAACTGGCCGGTTGGTCCAACCGGTCCACAGGACCAACGGCCGGTTGGTCCAACCGGTCCACAGGACCAACTGGCCGGTTGGTCCAACCGGTCCACAGGACCAACAGGCCGGTTGGTCCAACCGGTCCACAGGACCAACTGGCCGGTTGGTCCAACCGGTCCACAGGACCAACTGGCGGTTGGTCCAACCGGTCCACAGGACCAACTAGCCGGTTTGGTCCAACCGGTCCACAGGACCAACAGGCCGGTTGGTCCAACGGTCCACAGGACCAACTGGCCGGTTGGTCCAACCGGTCCACAGGACCAACGGCCGGTTGGTCCAACCGGTCCACAGGACCAACAGGCCGGTTGGTCCAACCGGTCCACAGGACCAACAGGCCGGTTGGTCCAACCGGTCCACAGGACCAACTGGCCGGTTGGTCCAACCGGTCCACAGGACCAACTGGCCGGTTGGTCCAACCGGTCCACAGGACCAACTGGCCGTTGGTCCAACCGGTCCACAGGACCAACTGGCCGGTTGGTCCAACCGGTCCACAGGACCAACTGGCCGGTTGGTCCAACCGTCCACAGGACCAACAGGCCGGTTGGTCCAACCGGTCCACAGGACCAACTGGCCGGTTGGTCCAACCGGTCCACAGGACCAACTGGCCGGTTGGTCCAACCGGTCCACAGGACCAACTGGCCGGTTGGTCCAACCGGTCCACAGGACCAACTGGCCGGTTGGTCCAACCGGTCCACAGGACCAACTGGCCGGTTGGTCCAACCGGTCCACAGGACCAACTGGCCGGTTGGTCCAACCGGTCCACAGGACCAACTGGCCGGTTGGTCCAACCGGTCCACAGGACCAACAGCCGGTTGGTCCAACCGGTCCACAGGACCAACAGGCCGGTTGGTCCAACCGGTCCACAGGACCAACAGGCCGGTTGGTCCAACCGGTCCACAGGACCAACTGGCCGGTTGGTCCAACCGGTCCACAGGACCAACTGGCCGGTTGGTCCAACCGGTCCACAGGACCAACAGGCCGGTTGGTCCAACCGGTCCACAGGACCAACTGGCCGGTTGGTCCAACCGGTCCACACGACCAACTGGCCGGTTGGTCCAACCGGTCCACAGGACCAACTGCCGGTTGGTCCAACCGGTCCACAGGACCAACGGCCGGTTGGTCCAACCGGTCCACAGGACCAACAGGCCGGTTGGTCCAACCGGTCCACAGGACCAACAGGCCGGTTGGTCCAACCGGTCCACAGGACCAACAGGCCGGTTGGTCCAACCGGTCCACAGGACCAACTGGCCGGTTGGTCCAACCGGTCCCACAGGACCAACTGGCCGGTTGGTCCAACCGGTCCACAGGACCAACTGGCCGGTTGGTCCAACCGGTCCACAGGACCAACTGGCCGGTTGGTCCAACCGTCCACAGGACCAACAGGCCGGTTGGTCCAACCGGTCCACAGGACCAACAGGCCGGTTGGTCCAACCGGTCCACAGGACCAACTGGCCGGTTGGTCCAACCGGTCCACAGGACCAACTGGCCGGTTGGTCCCAACCGGTCCACAGGACCAACTGGCCGGTTGGTCCAACCGGTCCACAGGACCAACTAGCCGGTTGGTCCAACCGGTCCACAGGACCAACTGGCCGGTTGGTCCAACCGGTCCACAGGACCAACAGGCCGGTTGGTCCAACCGGTCCACAGGACCAACAGGCCGGTTGGTCCAACCGGTCCACAGGACCAACAGGCCGTTGGTCCAACCGGTCCACAGGACCAACTGGCCGGTTGGTCCAACCGGTCCACAGGACCAACTGGCCGGTTGGTCCAACCGGTCCACAGGACCAACTGGCCGGTTGGTCCAACCGGTCCACAGGACCAACAGGCCGGTTGGTCCAACCGGTCCACAGGACCAACTGGCCGGTTGGTCCAACCGGTCCACAGGACCAACTGGCCGGTTGGTCCAACCGGTCCACAGGACCAACTGGCCGGTTGGTCCAACCGGTCCACAGGACCAACTGGCCGGTTGGTCCAACCGGTCCACAGGACCAACTGGCCGGTTGGTCCAACCGGTCCACAGGACCCAGGCCGGTTGGTCCAACCGGTCCACAGGACCAACAGGCCGGTTGGTCCAACCGGTCCACAGGACCAACTGGCCGGTTGGTCCAACCGGTCCACAGGACCAACTGGCCGGGTGGTCCAACCGGTCCACAGACCAACTGGCCGGTTGGTCCAACCGGTCCACAGGACCAACAGGCCGGTTGGTCCAACCGGTCCACAGGACCAACTGGCCGGTTGGTCCAACCGGTCCACAGGACCAACTGGCCGGTTGGTCCAACCGGTCCACAGGACCAACTGGCCGGTTGGTCCAACCGGTCCACAGGACCAACAGGCCGGTTGGTCCAACCGGTCCACAGGACCAACAGGCCGGTTGGTCCAACCGGTCCACAGGACCAACTGGCCGGTTGGTCCAACCGGTCCACAGGACCAACTGGCCGGTGGTCCAACCGGTCCACAGGACCAACTGGCCGGTTGGTCCAACCGGTCCACAGGACCAACAGGCCGGTTGGTCCAACCGGTCCACAGGACCAACTGGCCGGTTGGTCCAACCGGTCCACAGGACCAACTGGCCGGTTGGTCCAACCGTCCACAGGACCAACTAGCCGGTTGGTCCAACCGGTCCACAGGACCAACTGGCCGGTTGGTCCAACCGTCCACAGGACCAACAGGCCGGTTGGTCCAACCGGTCCACAGGACCAACTGGCCGGTTGGTCCAACCGGTCCACAGGACCAACTGGCCGGTTGGTCCAACCGGTCCACAGGACCAACTGGCCGGTTGGTCCAACCGGTCCACAGGACCAACTGGCCGGTTGGTCCAACCGGTCCACAGGACCAACAGGCCGGTTGGTCCAACCGGTCCACAGGACCAACTGGCCGGTTGGTCCAACCGGTCCACAGGACCAACTGGCCGGTTGGTCCAACCGGTCCACAGGACCAACTAGCCGGTTGGTCCAACCGGTCCACAGACCAACTGGCCGGTTGGTCCAACCGGTCCACAGGACCAACAGGCCGTTTGGTCCAACCGGTCCACAGGACCAACAGGCCGGTTGGTCCAACCGGTCCACAGGACCAACTGGCCGGTTGGTCCAACCGGTCCACAGGACCAACTGGCCGGTTGGTCCAACCGGTCCACAGGACCAACAGGCCGGTTGGTCCAACCGGTCCACAGGACCAACAGGCCGGTTGGTCCAACCGGTCCACAGGACCAACAGGCCGGTTGGTCCAACCGGTCCACAGGACCAACGGCCGGTTGGTCCAACCGGTCCACAGGACCAACTGGCCGGTTGGTCCAACCGGTCCACAGGACCAACTGGCCGGTTGGTCCAACCGGTCCACAGGACCAACAGGCCGGTTGGTCCAACCGGTCCACAGGACCAACAGGCCGGTTGGTCCAACCGGTCCACAGGACCAACTGGCCGGTTGTCCAACCGGTCCACAGGACCAACTGGCCGGTTGGTCCAACCGGTCCACAGGACCAACTGGCCGGTTGGTCCAACCGGTCCACAGGACCAACAGGCCGGTTGGTCCAACCGGTCCACAGGACCAACTGGCCGGTTGGTCCAACCGGTCCACAGGACCAACTGGCCGGTTGGTCCAACCGGTCCACAGGACCAACAGGCCGGTTGGTCCAACCGGTCCACAGGACCAACAGGCCGGTTGGTCCAACCGGTCCACAGGACCAACAGCCGGTTGGTCCAACCGGTCCACAGGACCAACTGGCCGGTTGGTCCAACCGGTCCACAGGACCAACTGGCCGGTTGGTCCAACCGGTCCACAGGACCAACAGGCCGGTTGGTCCAACCGGTCCACAGGACCACTGGCCGGTTGGTCCAACCGGTCCACAGGACCAACTGGCCGGTTGGTCCAACCGGTCCACAGGACCAACTGGCCGGTTGGTCCAACCGGTCCACAGGACCAACTGGCCGGTTGGTCCAACCGGTCCACAGGACCAACAGGCCGGTTGGTCCAACCGGTCCACAGGACCAACAGGCCGGTTGGTCCAACCGGTCCACAGGACCAACTGGCCGGTTGGTCCAACCGGTCCACAGGACCAACTGGCCGGTTGGTCCAACCGGTCCACAGGACCAACAGCCGGTTGGTCCAACCGGTCCACAGGACCAACAGGCCCGGTTGGTCCAACCGGTCCACAGGACCAACAGGCCGTTTGGTCCAACCGGTCCACAGGACCAACAGGCCGGTTGGTCCAACCGGTCCACAGGACCAACTGGCCGGTTGGTCCAACCGGTCCACAGAACCAACAGGCCGGTTGGTCCAACTGGTCCACAGGACCAACTGGCCGGAGGACCAACTGGCCGGTTGGTCCAACCGGTCCACAGGACCAACTGGCCGGTTGGTCCAACCGGTCCACAGGACCAACGGACGGTTGACTACTGGCCGGTTGGTCCAACCGGTCCACAGGACCAACTGGCCGGTTGGTCCAACCGGTCCACAGGACCAACTGGCCGGTTGGTCCAACCGGTCCACAGGACCAACTGGCCGGTTGGTCCAACCGGTCCACAGGACCAACTGGCCGGTTGGTCCAACCGGTCCACAGGACCAACAGGCCGGTTGGTCCAACCGGTCCACAGGACCAACTGGCCGGTTGGTCCAACGGTCCACAGGACCAACTGGCCGGTTGGTCCAACCGGTCCACAGGACCAACAGGCCGGTTGGTCCAACCGGTCCACAGGACCAACTGGCCGGTTGGTCCAACCGGTCCACAGGACCAACTGGCCGGTTGGTCCAACCGGTCCACAGGACCAACAGGCCGGTTGGTCCAACCGGTCCACAGGACCAACTGGCCGGTTGGTCCAACCGGTCCACAGGACCAACAGCCGGTTGGTCCAACCGGTCCACAGGACCAACTGGCCGGTTGGTCCAACCGGTCCACAGGACCAACTGGCCGGTTGGTCCAACCGGTCCACAGGACCAACAGGCCGGTTGGTCCAACCGGTCCACAGGACCAACTGGCCGGTTGGTCCAACCGGTCCACAGGACCAACTGGCCGGTTGGTCCAACCGTCCACAGGACCAACTGGCCGGTTGGTCCAACCGGTCCACAGGACCAACTGGCCGGTTGGTCCAACCGGTCCACAGGACCAACTGGCGGTTGGTCCAACCGGTCCACAGGACCAACTGGCCGGTTGGTCCAACCGGTCCACAGGACCAACTGGCCGGTTGGTCCAACCGGTCCACAGGACCAACAAGCCGGTTGGTCCAACCGGTCCAGGACCAACTGGCCGGTTGGTCCAACCGGTCCACAGGACCAACTGGCCGGTGGTCCAACCGGTCCACAGGACCAACTGGCCGGTTGGTCCAACCGGTCCACAGGACCAACAGGCCGGTTGGTCCAACCGGTCCACAGGACCAACTGGCCGGTTGGTCCAACCGGTCCACAGGACCAACTGGCCGGTTGGTCCAACCGGTCCACAGACCAACACTGGCCGGTTGGTCCAACCGGTCCACAGGACCAACAGGCCGGTTGGTCCAACCGGTCCACAGGACCAACAGGCCGGTTGGTCCAACCGGTCCACAGGACCAACTGGCCGGTTGGTCCAACCGGTCCACAGGACCAACTGGCCGGTTGGTCCAACCGGTCCACAGACCAACTGGCCGGTTGGTCCAACCGGTCCACAGGACCAACAGGCCGGTTGGTCCAACCGGTCCACAGGACCAACAGGCCGGTTGGTCCAACCGGTCCACAGGACCAACTGGCCGGTTGGTCCAACCGGTCCACAGGACCAACTGGCCGGTTGGTCCAACCGGTCCACAGGACCAACTGGCCGGTTGGTCCAACCGGTCCACAGGACCAACAGGCCGGTTGGTCCAACCGGTCCACAGGACCAACTGGCCGTTGGTCCAACCGGTCCACAGGACCAACAGGCCGGTTGGTCCAACCGGTCCACAGGACCAACAGCCGGTTGGTCCAACCGGTCCCACAGGACCAACAGGCCGGTTGGTCCAACCGTCCACAGGACCAACTGGCCGGTTGGTCCACCGGTCCACAGGACCAACTGGCCGGTTGGTCCAACCGGTC